>CM066574.1:26315000-26915000 GCA_033816785.1 Picus viridis
ACAGTTCTATTTCTCCCCTCCAAAGCCACTAGGAAAATGGCATCACAAAATGCTCTGTTTCACTGGTTTTGTTTAAAAAGGTTGTTAAATACTTAAAAAAAAAAAAAAAAAAAAAAAGGTTAAAAATTCCCTACACCTCAACTAATAAAATACCTATAAATGATAATACAATACAATACAATACACCAGGTTGGAAGAGACCTTCAAGATCATCACATCCAACCCATCAACCAATCCAACCCACCCAACATCTAAACCATGGCACCAAGCACCTCATCAAGTCTCCTCCTGAACACCTCCAATGAAGGTGACTCCACCACCTCCACGGGTAGCACATTCCAATGGGGAATCACTCTCTCTGTATAGAACTTCTTCCTAACATCCAGCCTAAACCTGCCCTGGTGCAGCCTGAGACTGTGTCCTCTTGTTCTGGTACTGGCTGCCTGGGAGAAGAGACCAACCTCTGCCTGGCTACAACCTCCCTTCAGGTAGTTGTAGAGAGCAATAAGGTCACCCCTCAGTCTCCTCTTCTCCAGGCTAAGCAACCCCAGCTCCCTCAACCTTTCCTCATAGGCCTTGTGTTCCAAACCCCTCACCAACTTTGTTGCCCTTCTCTGGACAGGTTCCAGCAAGACAACATCCTTCCTAAACTGAGGGGCCCAGAACTGGACACAGGACTCAAGGTGTGGCCTGACCAGTGCAGTGTACAGGGGCAGAATGACCTCCCTGCTCCTGCTGGCCACACTGTTCCTGATGCAGGCCAGGATGCTAATGTCCTCCTGTAGTTGTGCTTTTATACACTGAAGATCATGAGTTACAGGCTGTCTACTTTTGTGAAAGAGCAAGCAATTATAGAATAATTTTGGCTGGAGAAGATCTGCAGGATCATCCAGCCCAACCATTCCCTAGCTCTACCAGGGCTTGGGCTAAACTATGCCCCTCAGCACCACATCTCTTCCTTTATTAAACACCTCCAGGAATGGGCACTCAAGCACCTTCCTGAGGAGCCTGTTCCAAACTTTGAGAGCCCTTCCAGAGAAGTTTCTTCTAATACCCAACTTAAACCTCCTCAGTGCAACTTGAGACTGTATTCTCTTGTCCTATCATCTGTTCCCAGGGAGATGAGACCAACACCTACCTGTGTCCAACCTCCCCCCTGGGAGCCATAGAGAGCCAGATGGTCTTCCCATAACCTCCCAATCTCCAGGCCAAAGAACCAGGTTTAGGCTGGATGTTAGGAAGAAATTCTATACAGAGAGAGTGATTGCCCATTGGAATCGGCTACCCGTGGAGGTGGTGGAGTCACCTTCATTGGAGGTGTTCAGGAGGAGACTTGATGGATTGCTTGGCTGCATGGTTTAGTTGTTGGGTGGGTTGGACGCGATGATCTTGAAGGTTTCTTCCAACCTGGTGTATTGTACTGTATTGTATTGTATTGTATTGTATCCCTGAGATGCACCTCACCAGACCTACTCTCCAGACTGTTCACCAGCTTTGTTGCCCCTCTCAGGATACTCTCTAGCACCTCAATGTCCTTCTTGGAGTGAAGGGCCCAAAACAGAACTCAGGACTCAAGGTGTGGCCTCCCCAGTGCTGGGCACAGGGAGACAATCACTTCCCTGGTCCTGCTGATCACATCATTCCTAATTCAAGCCAGAATGCTGTTGGCTTTCTTGGCCACCTGGACACACACTGGCTCATCTGCAGCCACTGTTGACCAACACCTCAAGATCTTTCTCCATTCAACATCTTTCCTGACACTTTGTCCCAAGCAGCTGAACATGAGCCCAGGTGGCCAAGAAGGCCAATGGCATCCTGGTCTAGATCAGGAATAGTGTGGCCAGCAGGAGCAGGGAAATCATTCTGCCCCTGTACTCAGCATTGGTTAGGCCACACCTTGAGTCCTGTGTCCAGTTCTGGACACCTCAGTTTAGGAAAGAGGTTGACTTGCTGGAATGTGTCCAGAGAAGGGCAACAGAGGTGGTGAGGGGTTTGGAGCACAAGCCCTATGAGGAGAGGCTGAGGGAGCTGGGGTTGCTTAGCCTGGAGAAGAGGAGACTCAGGGGTGACCTTATTGCTGTCTACAACTACCTGAAGGGAGGTTGTAGCCAGGTGGGGGTTGGTCTCTTCTCCCAGGCAACCAGCACCAGAACAAGAGGACCCAGTCTCAAGCTGCACCAGGGGAAGTTTAGGCTGGATGTCAGGAAGAAGTTCTTCCCAGAAAGAGTGATTGGCCATTGGAATGGGCTGCCCAAGGAGGTGGTGGAGTCACCATCACTGGAGGTGTTTAGGAAGAGACTGGGTGGGGTGCTTGGTGCCATGGTTTAGTTGATTAGATAGTGTTGGATGATAGGTTGGACTCGGTGATCTCAAAGGTCTTTTCCAACCTGGTTAGGTCTATTCTATTCTATTCTATTCTATTCTATTCTATTCTATTCTATTCTATTCTATTCTATTCTATTCTATTCTAAGCCTGGAGCATTTAGTAAGATTGTTGTGACTCAGGTGTGTCCTCAATCTGCTTTGTTTTACAAGAGCAAATCAACATTGTTGCAATGTGTAAGTGATGTTTATGGGTTGTTCAAATAAAGCAATCCACATTTTTAATTATTCTTTTCCTTTCATGTCACTGGAACACTCTTTTAGGAACAGAAGAATTTATGAAGTCACTTTTGCTTGTATGATGTGCTGTTTTATTTTATGAAACAGAAATAAAATCATATAACAAATCAGTAGTGCAGTATTGCATTCTTAGAGTGCATAGTTTTTAAAAGGTTAACTCTATGGCACCAAGTTATTAACTCCAAGTAATTATTTATTGCCTGTGGGAAGAAGAAAATATTTCCCAAATATAGACTATTACTACTGGGGTTGTTTAGAGAAAAGAAGGCTGGAGGGGGGCCTTCTCACTCTCTACAACTGCCTGAAAGGAGGATGGAGTGTGGTGTGTGTCAGTCTCCATAGTAACAAGTGATGGGATGATAGGAAATGCCTCAAGTTTCTCCAGGGGAGGTTTAGGATGGATATTAGAAGAAACTTCTTGACTGGAAGGGTTCTCAAAGACTGGAACAGGCTCCCCAGGGAGGTGGTTGAATCCCTATCCCTGGAGGTGTTTTAAACGAAGTTGGTGAGGGGTTTGGAACACAAGCCCTATGAGGAGAGACTGAGGGAGCTGGGGTTGCTTAGCCTGGAGAAGAGGAGACTCAGGGGTGACCTTATCGCCCTCTACAACTACCTGAAGGGAGGTTGTAGCCAGGCAGAGGTTGGTCTCTTCTCCCAGGCAGCCAGCACCAGAACAAGAGGACACAGTCTCAGGCTGTGCCAGGGCAGGTTTAGGCTGGATGTTAGGAAGAAATTCTATACAGAGAGAGTGATTGCCCATTGGAATGGGCTGCCCAGGGAGGTGGTGGAGTCACCATCATTGGAGGTGTTCAGGAGGAGACTTGATGGGGTGCTTGGTGCCATGGTTTAGTTGTTTAGGTGGGTTGGATTGGTTGATAGGTTGGACACGATGATCTTGAAGGTCTCTTCCAACCTGGTCTATTCTATTCTATTCTATTCTATTCTATTCTATTCTATTCTATTCTATTCTATTCTATTCTATTCTATTCTATTCTATTCTAAAGTGGCAGAGATGTGACACTGAGGGTCATAGTTTAGCACCAGCCTTGGCTGAATTAGAGAATGGTTGGACCCAGTGATCTTCAAGGTATTTTCCAACCCAAACAAGTTTAATTTTACTTTTCTGCCTAAGAATTCCTTTTCTGCCAGGAATAGCAGTGGGCAGACATGAACATTGAGTCTTCTATGCTCTTCCGAGGCAGCATTTTTCCAGCTCCTTTTAAAATGTTATGTTTCCCTGGTTATTGATTAGTTTCTGCTTAGTTAAAATAATTTGTTGAGTTTACACTGCAGTATCCTTAGAAAACATTTATTTCAAAAAGAGTGAAAATGGTGGCCTTGGAGATGCCTGTATATTTATATTGAGTGTAGTTATCCATGCATTTAAGTCTGTTCATACTTTAGTGCAAGGCATTTATTTTTCTTTCTGGGGTTTCTGGGTGGAATGAAGACCATTATTTATTAAGTGCGGGCCACAGTGTGTTTATTTTTGCCTAATGTTCTTAACTTCCTCTGGACAAATTGAAGGCAAAAGTTATGAGAGGTCATCTATGCCTCCTTGGCCTCAAGAAGTGTGTCTGTGGGTGCTAAAGAATCATAGAACCACAGAATTGTTTCAGTTAGGAAAGAATTCTAAGATCAACAAGGTCAAGTGCTGAGCGCTGCACTTGGGCCACAACAACCTCATGCAATGTTACAGGCCTGGAGTAGAGTGGCTGGAGAGTTGCTTGGTGGAGAAGCACCTGGGGGTGTTCAGTGATGGGCAGCTGAAGATGAGCCAGTGTGTGCTCAGGTGACCAAGAAGGCCAACGGCATCCTGGCTTGGAACAGGGATGGTGTCACCAGCAGGACCAGGGAAGTAATTATCCCACTATACTTGGCACTGGCAAGGCTACACCTCAAATATTTGGTTCAGTTTTGGGCCCAGAGAGGTGGTTGAATCCTCATCCCTGGAGGTGTTTCAAAGAGGCAGAGATGCAGTGCTGAGGGGTTGGGTTTAACCCCAGATTTGGTAGAGCTAGATAATGTTTGGACTCAATCTGAAAGGTTATTTGTAACCAAAACAATTCCATCATTCCAAAACTCTATTCTATGCTCAACACCAGGCAAACCAAGGCAACAACTGTTTTCTTACATGATTTTTTGGTCTAAATCTCTTCATTCCTACATCCTTTTAAAACCCAAACCGCTAAGCTTCTTATTTAAGATGCTTGCACAGTAGAGGGAGCTGAAGGTTTAATAAACATGTCCAGCATGTTGCTTGTAAAGCAAAGAAATGTGAGTGGAATAATGGATGAGGTTTTAGCATCTGCACCTCAGGAAGGTGATAGATGTTTAGTCTGAGCTATTAAATTAAATGAGTCAGAGGATTTTAAGTCAGAGGCATTAATGGTCTTGCCTGAGAGCACCACCATGCAGAATGTAAGACAGCAGAGTAGAGGCAACATGCTGCTCACCCAGGTGGTTTGCAGCTGATATTATTAAACTACACCTTCCCTTGATGCTGTGTGTGTTCAGAAATTCTCATTTAATGGAACAAACTAAGGGCAATAAATAAGTATCGGAGATTTTTTTCCCCCAGTTACTTTTTCATTCTTGGAGAAGTCAATAATCTTGAGAGTAAGTAGGCTCTGCAGAGGGACATGGACAGGTTGGATCAATGAGCTAAGGCTAGTGGGATGAGGTTCAGCAGGACCAAGTGCTGGTTCCTGCCCTTGAGTTACACAACCCCATGAAGGCTTCAGGCTTGGTGAAGAGTGTCTGGAAAGCTGCCCAGTAGAGAAAGACCTGGGGGTACTGGTTGACAGCTGGCTGCAGATGAGCCAATGTGTGCCCAGGTGGCCAAGAAGGCCACCAGCATCCTAGCCTGGAGCAGGAATGGTGGGGCCAGCAGGACCAGGGCAATTATTGTCTCCCTGTACTCAGCACTGGTGAGGCCAAACCTTGAGTAATGGATTCAGTTTTGGGGTCCTCACTCCAAGGACATTGAGGTGCTGGAGCATGTCCAGAGAGGGGCAACAAAGCTGGTGAACAGTCTGGAGAACAGATCTGGTGAGGAGCTGCTGAGGGGCTTGGGGTTGTTTACTCAAGAGAAAAGGAGGGTCAGGGGGAGACCATCTGGCTCTCTACAACTCCCTGAAAGGAGGTTGGAGCTGGGTATTGGTCTCTTCTTAGTAACAAGTGAGGGAACAAGAAGAAATGGCCTGAAGTTGCACTAAGGGAGATTTAGGTTGGATATGAGAAGAAACTTCTTTACCAGGAGGGTTCTTAACCACTGGAACAGGCTCCCCGGGGAGGTGGTTGAATCCCCATACCTGGAAGCATTTCAAAGAGGCAGAGATGTGGTGCTGAGGGACACAGTTTAGCACCAGACTTGGTAGTTAGATAATGGTTGGACTCAATGGTCTTTTCAAATGGAAGCAATTCGGTGATCCCATGATCCTATCACCTTTTCAGATTCTTTTAATGTTGTTTGTTTGTTGTTTGTTTGGTTTTTTAAAAATCAGTTTGTTTTTACATTTTCTGGGTTGTTTGTTTGTTTATTTGTTGTTTTGTTTGTTTGTGTGAGGTTTTTTGTGTGTATTTGTTTGTTTGGGTTTGGTTCCCCCCCTGCCTTAGTCTATGTATTTTAGTTGTCAAACTGTTTTCAGCCAAGCCTGAGATTCAGCCCATCCAAGCTGCCATTGGAAAGGCAGGTGCACTTTTCCCTGTTTCTGAAAATGTCTCTTTCTGCCACCTCCATAAGGCTGAAAAATGGATTCTCAGTCCATTGTGATAAAACTGGCTATGTCTAGCTGGTCTGTTAGATTTGGAAGAAAATATAAGCCAGTGTTGTCTCTTGCCTTCCCAGAGCTACAGGTACCATGCACACTCAAACAGAATGTCCCTCGATCAGTGTTTATTTCCAATAGACATTGGAATCATCAGGAAAGCTTCTGAAAACCAAAAATACTTCATTTTCTTCACTGTCCTTTGGCTTTGTTAGAAAAATGACCTAGCTGGCAGCAGCTCTACCTGATCCTGTCATTTTAGACATGTGCAGCATCTCTTCTCTGAACAGGAGAGCAGAGGGCAGAGGAAGTGAGGAGACCTCACCATGCAGCTTGGGCACATCATCATACCACATCTGGCCGAAGTGATGGTGATATCTGTGGGTGGGAGTACTTCTGGCTCTTAAGGATTGGAGTACCCTCATTTTCCTTCACATTCATTATTTGCTTGGGGATTAGAAAATCTAGGGGTGATGTAAACATATGCTGGTGTTGCTGAAGCAGAGGAGGGGAGAGCTTAGAAAGGATCTTGTAAATGGAGACAAGAATTTTGAATAAAAAGCAATTTAAGCAGTAGGATTTTCCTAATGTTATGAGCTAATGTGGTATGAAGCAACCCTTTGAGTCTGAAAGATGGGCTTAAATTTGGAGGCAGAAATTGCTACTTCTACAGCAGATCTGTGCTGTTATATGTGTTATTGAAAGGGCTGGCTTTATAATGTGTTATTGAAAGGGATGTCTTTATAATGTGTTATTTAATCATTGTAAATAATTCTTTTGCTGTCTTTGCAAGAGTGACTGTTCAGGCTGGTACCACAGGGTGTCTCTCTCACTGGTAGACTTTGGTGTTCTGTCTGTTCTGACCCTTATCATCTCTGGACTGATAATCGCTTTCTCTTATTTAGGCAAGAAAATTCCCTTCAAAGGGTTTCTTTGATTAAGCAAATCCATTAATATGATATCTAGATAATACTAATGCTTCTTTGCTTGACCCTTCTCAGTCACTGTTTGGACAGCACATTTTTCTGCAGCTCATTAAGGAACATCAGAGGGGGGTTAAGTTTAATGGAAGCCCTTCTAACAATTGTTAAGTATTTGCTAGGTTCCAGAAGAAATTAATTGAGGCAAATAAATTTATCTATCATTCTGGTACTAAGGGGGTCTACAAGAGAACTAGGAAAGGACTTTTCACCAGGGCTTGTAGTGATAGGAGAGGGGAAATGGCTTTGAGCTGGAAGAGAGGAGATTTAGAGTGGATATTAGAAGAAATTCTTTACAGTGAGGGTGGTGAGACACTGCAACAGGTTGCCTAGGGAGGTTGTGGGTACTCCCTCCCTGGAGGTGTTCAAGGCCAGGTTGGATGAGGCCTTGAGTAAGCTGCTCTAGTGGAAGCTGTCTCTGCCCATGTTGGGGAAGTTGGAATTGGATGATCTTTAAGGTCCCTTCCAACCTAAACTGTTCTATGAGTCTCTTACACAGACCAATTTAATGTAAACACATGGAAGTGTTCACCTAAGAAACAGTTTCATGCTAGGGCTTTCTTAGCCCATCTCACAAATTCTCTCAGTGCTACCCAAAATGTTGATTTCATGCTCAGCAAAACAGACAAATGAAAGAAAGGTTGTGCAGGAAATTATGATCTTTCTCATCTTTTTATTCCCACCTTCCAGGAAAGGAAGAAACGGTGCAAGAAATCTGTCAAATGAAATGTATTCCTTTAAGAGGTGGAATTGCTTTCCCAGCCTTAGAATCACAGAATCATACGGGAGTTCTGATTGGATTGGAAATACCTGTAAGATCATTGAGACCAGCCATTCTCTAACTCTTACCAATTCTGCTGCTAAACCCTGTCCCTCAGCACCTCAAAGTCTTTCTTAGCGTGAGGTGCCCAAAACTGAACCCAGTACCCAGGCTGTGGGCTCACCAGTGCTGAGTCCAAGGGGACAATCACTGCTCAGGTCCTGCTGATCAAACTATTGCTGATCCAGGCCAGGATGCTGTTGGCCTTCTTGGCCACCTGGGCACTCACTGGCTCATATTCAGACAACTGTCAACCTGTACTCCCAGGTCTTTCTCTGCTGGGCATCTTTCCAGCCACTGTGCCCCAAGCCTGGAGCATCAATGGGATTGTATTGCATGAAGACAACTTTCCTCATGAGCTCAATCACAGGCGTTTACTTTATTCAGAATTAGAATAGAAATGTTCTGAAGAGCAGACAACAAACAAGCAGAGATTGTTCTGACAGAAGAGCAGTTGGGGCACATGTGCAGAAGAAGAGTAAGTTAAAAATAATTGGAAGTAATATTGTCTTTTAGAAATAATTGTCTAATTCATGGTGTGCAGAGGTCCATGTTTTAGGTGAGATATTAATACTTTATTTTTCCACTCAACATGTGCTTTGAGCAGTTTCAGGGAAGTGAAATTGTAGGGTTTTTTTTGTTTGGTTGTTTTTTTTTTTTTGGGGGGGGGGTGGTGGTTTGCAGTATTCTCTTTGCATTTGGTTCTGAAACTCCCATTTATCTGAAGCTCTGATGGCTCTGAGGCAAACACCACTTGCAAAAACAATGCAAAATAAAACTCCACCTTGCGTGTCCTTAACACTGACTTTACTGCGAACTATAAATCTTGGTTTGACTTTTGGGCCAGGGGAGATTTCATATTCTCTGATAGTTCTTACTTCTCTTAGTGTAGCACTGTACTTTTTACCCTGGGCTTTGCTTCAAGTATTCTTGTTACCCTTGCCAAAATCAAGCAGTAAATTCCACCTGAAATCATTGAGCTGCAACTAATTAATCATCTGACTGATCTAGTAGATGGAGCTGGTGAGCGTGCACGCATTCTGGTGGTACACCCCCTTCCTGTGCATGCCATCCACTGACTCACATCCTTCCTCTGGCTGAGAAACGTCAGGAGACAATGGTAAAGATAGCTTGCCTTTGGACTGTTTTATGCCTGTGTCTACCACCAGAAGAGCTGCCTGTCTGAGTTAACTAAGTTATTGAATGCATTCCTGCTCATCTCTATTAGGTGGTCACTTCCTTTCCATGGAACAATTTAATTTCTGGTAAATTTAATCTGCGATGGGGACTGCTGCTACCTGGTTTGGTGCTTTCTGATCTTTTCTAAGATGAAAACAAAAAGGAGCAATGGTAAGAAGAGATCCTGTGTGAGATTTCACTGACACTTCCATGAGATGCAGAATATTGTACTTTTATGGCTGAAAGCAGTGGGAGGTTTAAACAGCAAATTAATTAAATACTTCTTGGGTTTTTAATTTTTTTTTAACAGCAAATTAATGAAGTGCATTAACAATTAAGTAAATAATATTCTGCTAAAGGTAACTTTGTGAAGAGTAAAACCTTCCATAAACAGTCAACATTTGAAAAGAGAATCTTCCCTTTCTTCTATGTTGTAGACTTTTATTTGAGGATCAAGATTGTGTCATGTTAACTAATCTACACACACACATCACAGGATCACAGGATCACAGGATGTCAGGGGTTAGAAGGAACCCAAAGAGATCATCAAGTCCAACACCCCTGCCAGTGCAGGACCATACAATCTAGCTCAGGTCACAGAGGAATTCATCCAGACAGGCCTTGAAAGTCTCCAGAGAAGGAGACTCCACAATCTCTCTGGGGAGCCTCTCTGGGGAGGCTCCCCAGACATACACACACTTTGCTTTCCTTCTTGGAATCATGTAATCATTACACTTTTCTTAATAATAGGTGGAATTTCCTTAAAAGGCAGTTTAATTCCCAGTGAATCAGATTAAGCACACCCATCCCAGCAGCATACACTGCTGTACAATGCAGGGCAAACAGAGAGCGCTACCAAGATCGGTCTTCGACTCACCCTTTCCACTCATGCCCTCTTCTTGGTTTTGTGCTCTTCCAGTTGTTTGTGGCACATTATTTGATCAAAGGAGAGTTGGTGTCACTTAGCACACTGAGTTTGTGGTTAGCAGAATCTGAGCAGAGGCCATGTGAGGTGATTCTGCCCCTTTACTCTGGGAGGGTGAGACTCGCCCTGGAGCGCTGCATCCAGTTCTGGTGCCCCTGACACAAGAAGGACATTGAACTGTTGGAGCAGGTCCACAGGAGGCCATGAAGATGATCAGAGGGCTGGAGCTGCAAGAGCTCTGGGGAGACCTGATAACAGGGAGACAATGCAATAATACAATAGTACAATACAATAATAAACCAGGTTGGAAGAGACCTTCAAGATCATCGTGTCCAACCCATCAAACAACTAGATCATGTCACCAAGCACCCCATCAAGTCTCCTCCTGAACACCACCAACGACGGTGACCCCACCACCTCCCCAGGCAGCCCATTCCAATGGGGAATCACTCTCTCTGTATAGAACTTCCTCCTAATGTCCAGTCTAAACCTTCCCTGGCGCAGCCTGAGACTGTGTCCTCTTGTTCTGGTGCTGGCTGCCTGGGAGAAGACGCCAACCTCTGCCTGGCTACAACCACCCTTCAGGTAGTTGTAGAGAGCAATAAGGTAACCCTTCAGTCTCCTCTTCTCCAGGCTAAGCAACCCCAGCTCCCTCAGCCTCTCTTCATAGGGCTTGTGTTCCAAACCCCTCACCAACTTTGTTGCCCTTCTCTGGACACGTTCCAGCAAGTCAACATCCTTCCTAAACTGAGGGGCCCAGAACTGGACAGTACTCAAGGTGTGGCCTGACCAGTGCAGTGTACAGGGGCAGAATGACCTCCCTGCTCCTGCTGGCCACACTGTTCCTGATGCAGGCCAGGATGCCATTGGCCCTCTTGGCTGCCTGGGCACACTGCAGGCTCATGTTCAGCCTCCCATCAACCAGCACCCCCAGGTCCCTCTCTGCCTGGCCGCTCTCCAGCCACTCTGACCCCAGCCTGTAGCACTGCCTTCTCTGGTCCTGGTCCCACTATTCCTGATGCAGGCCAGGATGCTGTTGGCCTTCTTGGCCACCTGGGCACACCCTGGCTCATCTTCAGCCAGCTGGCAATCAACACCCCCAGGCCTTTCTCTGATGGGCAGCTTTCCAGCCACTCTGCCCCAAGGCTGAGGAAAATAGGATGATTTATTATGGCAGAAATAAATCAGACTGTGTGAATGTACTGAACTCAGCCTCAAGAACTTTATTTTATTTTAATTTTTTTTTTAAAATTCTGGTTTGCTTTAGAAGGCAAACTGTGGTAGGACTGGAAAATTAGAAATGGTATATCTTGCACTCATTCGGTGCCTCCAAATAACCTTTTATTTACTATGGCAATACTTTCCATTTTATATAGTGCTGCATGTTTCCATGGAAGGAAAATGTATCAAATATCCTGGCTAAGAAGGGTCATAGAATCATAGAATCATAGAATCAGTCAGGGTTGGAAGGGACCACAAGGATCATCTAGTTTCAACCCCCTGCCATGGGCAGGGACACCCTACACTAGATCAGGCTGGCCAGAGCCTCTTCCAGCCTGGTCTTAAACACCTCCAGGGACAGGGCCTCAACCACCTCCCTGGATAACCCATTCCATGGCTTCACCACTCTCATGGTGAAGAACTTCTTCCTCACATCCAGCCTGAATCTCCCCATTTCCAGCTTCATTCCGTTCCCCCTAGTCCTATCACTACCTGATACCCTGAGAAGCCCCTCCCCAGCCTTCCCATAGGCCCCCTTCAGATACTGGAAGGCCACAATGAGGTCACCTCGGAGCCTTCTCTTCTCCAGACGGGTCCCACGGTCTGCCTTGCTCAGCCCTAGAGCCAGCCCTTCACACACCTCAGAAGGACAATTTGTCTGGTTTCATGTTAAGGAGATGCTGGATAGTTCCTAATTGCAATGATTGCTCCTTCACCAGTGTCTCCAGACTCGGCTGAATTCCAAAGGCCACGAAACCATCCTTAAATATTCCTTCAGATGGCTGCAAAAGTATTGGTGGCTGAGTCCTGTTAGAGGTCAGGCTGCAGCTCTGCAAGATGTTTGAAGGAAGAGGAATCATGGCAGTGTTACTGTGTCTAAAAAGAAAAAAACAAATAGAGGTGTGTGTTTCCATCTCTCTTCATGCACCTCGTCCCCTAATTTTCCAAGCTGAGTTACTTCTCTGAGACACACCATATATGGAGACAGTCCATATATTATCCTCTTGCTGGCATTTCCAAAGTTGCTCAGCTTGTCATGGAAAAAGAAATGCATTTGCTGAGTGAAGATTCAGGGCCTCTAGAATGTAACTGACAATGAAGTGTTTAAAAACCCATAAATTAATTTTGCCTTTATTTAGTCTAGAAGGAATAGAGGGTTGTGTGCATTTTCCTAATGTTTATGTTAAAACCCAAGACATGATTTGTTTCCCTTCTCTGAGGCAAACACACTTGCTGTTAAAGCTAAAGCTTCTGCTGGTGTGGAAGAATAGCCATGTGCAACAGGAAGAGAAGATCATGAAGCGTGTGATGTGCAGTTTCAGCAGCCTTGGGATGATCATTTTGAGAAGAGAAAACCACCTGGGAATCAGTGAGACATCCCAGCTCTTACAGATTCATGCTTGGGGTCCTTTTTTGAGAGCCTTTTGTACCGCCAGATGTAAAACAATGGGGAGGACGCTTGGCTGGGGAGCTTCCCTCCAGCAGAGAGAGAGGAGAAAGTGTTTGCCATTCTCCCATAAAAGTCTACCTGTGTTCCTTTGATATGGATTATCACTGCTGGTGGGGTTGGGCTAGATGACCTTTGGAGGTCCCATCCAACCCAAACCATTCTGTGATTCTATGGCAGCTGGAATACTGTGTCTAGTTCTGGGCTCCCCAGTTCAAGAGAGGCAGGGAACTACTGAATAGAGAATAACAGAGGCTCCAAAGATGCTGAGGGCACTGGACCATCTCTGTGAGGAGAAAAAGCTGAGAGATGTGGGGCTGTTTAGCCTGGAGAAGAGCAGCCTGAGAGGGGATTTGGGATACTTCAGTCTGCTAGTGGCCTCACCAGGGCAAAGGAAAGGGAGAAGCACACTCATTTTAGAACACATTGCTGAAGATGTCACCTATCACATCTGGCTTGTGATTCAATGCAATGCTCTAAATTAGTGTGTTTGCCTATAAATCCTAGCTACTGCTTGACCTCAAGGATCACAGAATCCCAGCATGGTGGGGGTTGAAAGGGACCTCTGGAGATCATCAAGTCCAATGCCCCTGCCAAGGCAGGTTCAGCTAGAAAAGGTCACACAGGAACATTTCTAAGCAGGTTTGGATTCTCTCCAGAAATGGAGACTCTGGGCAGCCTGCTCCAGTGCTCCATCACCCTTAAATTAAAGAAGTTCCTCAAAGACACTGTTTGCACCTTCATACTACCTGCTGCAAGCAGAAAATGGAAAGTGCTTGTGAAACCCTGATGGATGGAAGAAGGAACGTTCACAAAAGATGTAAAGGACATTTGTCAGCTTTATCTCCATACCCTATGAGACATAAAAATGTTGTCTGCATGCTGTGCATTGTATAATACGCTGCACATTGTGTAATGTATACTATTGCATATAAAGCACCAATGTGCCCTAACCCTCCTGAAGATCAGTCTGAAGTCTTGTATATACTAATTGTCACTTCAGATATTGCCAGGGTCAGATTTTATGAAGGAAACCAAGAGCTTACAATTAGGAAGGATGCTATAGCAATCTGCTGCGTGTGTGCCCTCATGCCTGTCATGTCACTGTAGTTTCTTCTGGCAGGGACAGCTCGCAGAGGCTCCGTGGAAAGCAGAAGTGGCAGCCCCTCCGTGGAAGGATGAGCTCCCTGAGCCATGGTTTATTTATGGTTCATGGTGGTTTGCAAGCTTTGCTTTCAGCTGAGAGGCACACAAATGGCAGGAGGCTCGTTAAAACTGACACAAATTCTGCAGAGCTATTTCTACATTATTCATTCCCAGCCTTTTCTGTACTTTTCCAGGTTTTTAAATTTCCTTCAGCCCAGGTAGCAGCACAGATCAGAGGGAGTTTACGTATTGATTGCTTTGTTTTTGGAGGCACGTGCAATGAGCAGCTGTGCTGCAGTGTTGGTCCCGTGCTATGCAAGCGTATGGAGTCAATGGACACAGCCTGAACTGACACACAAAAGTACCCTTTGCTCTTCTGAAGGGCATGAAAATAATGTTGGAATTTGAAGTTTTATGGTACATTTGGCCTTTAACAATGGCAGTGATTTAATGCTCTACAGAAAGGCAGCTACCGGAGTGTCCACACACCTAGAAATGGACCTTGGCTCTTTATTACTGAGCAGTATCATTATTTTTAGCTAAGAAAAGCCTTCTCTAGTGGCTTCTGTGTCTTGTGTTTCTTGCTGGAGATGCTAATTTCCTAGAGAGAGAACTCCAGGAACACAGCCTTTAAATATTGATGAGAAGTAAGAGCCATACCGCTCTCTGAGAGGAACCATGCAGAGGTGAAATGACAACATAAAAATGCATCAAACATTTTACAGTTCTACAATTCTATGATTTTCCTTGAGCTCCTAGCTGCTTTGTGGGGTTAGGCTGGCTCACTGCCCGTGTTCAGCTCTCAGCACTAAGCATGCTAACATCTCACTGCAAGAAGGACATTGAAGTTCCAGAGTAGGTCCAGAGAAGGGCAACAAAGCTGGTGAAGGGTTTGGAGAATAGGTCTGGTGAGGAGCAGCTGAGGGAACTGGGGTGGTTTAATCTGGAGAAGAGGAGGCTGAGAGACCTCATTGCTCTCTACAACTTCCTGACAGGAGGCTGGGGTGAGGTGGGGGTTGGTCTCTTCTCCCGAGGAACAGGTGACAGGGCAACGGGGCATGGCCTCAAGTTGCACCAGGGGAGGTTTAGGTTGAGTATTGGGGAAAACTTCTTTCCTGCAAGAGTGATCTGGCATCGGGACAGGCTACCTAGGGAGGTGGTGGAGTCGTTGTCCCTGGAGGTGTTTAAAAGATGTGGTGATGTGGTGCTGAGGTACATGGTTTAGAGGTGGACTTGACAGTGTCGGGTTAAGGGTTGGACTCGATGATCTTAAGAAGTGTTTTCCAACAGTTATGATTTTATGTCGGTATCCTACAAGCCAAACCTAAGGGGCTGTAGGTGGGCAAACACAGGTGGCCCTTCAGCCCTTCACACCCACTGCCAGGGCGTTGTGGCAAGAGGGCAGAGCCCCTGGACCCTTCGGACAACTGGGACAAGAACCTTCCCTGTGGAAGGGGCAGGGTCCTTTCCCCACCTGGCCACGTGGGCTGGCTGAGGCAGCCTTTCCCGCACATCACCCTCAGGCGCCCACACCTCCTGCTCGTACACCGCTCTCCCCCTGCAGCGGCTCTTCTCTTCCCGCTGCGGAGCGGCTCGTCCCGTCCTCTTCCTTCGCTCCGGGAGCACCCCGGGTGGGGGGCGGGAGAGCCGCTCCCCTCCGCGCCCGCCCCCGCCGCCGCCCGGGGCTGGCCGCTGAGGCATGAAGAGGAGGCTCCCGGGTGGGAGCGGGGCTGAGGCGGGTCCAGGCCCTGCGCGGCTGCCGACCAGCCGCCCCATGCAGGCTCCGTGCCCCCGCGGCCCCTCGCCGGGATGGAGATGCCCGGTTGCTGCCTGCGCCGCCGCCAGCTCCCCGTCCTGCTGCTGTGGGGTAAGTGGCGAGGGGGTGGATGTTCGCCGCTGTCCCCTCAGCAGGGACAGCGGCTCGGACCGGCCCCTCCGGGCAGCCGTTTGTGCCGGTTTGTGTGCGTAGGGGGTGAAGTTCGGGAGGAGTGTGAGCTCCTTTGCAGGAGCACCCTTGGGGGAGGGGGATCTCTTCGGGGGGCCCTGGCGGGTGGGTCTGGCCGTGCTGCGGGGCGGGTTTCCCTCCAGGGCTCTCCCGTCCCGAATAGGCGAGAGGCTTTCGGCATCGCAGCCTCTGCACCTCTGTTCCAGCTTTAGCATCCTGCCCCCGCCGGCTGCCCGCTCCCGGGGAGGATATGGGCAGTGAACCCCGAAATAAGGCACAGGGCTGGCAGCCCCCAGGAAAACCGAGTTTACCGATGTCAGGCTTTCCTTCTCTGGCTCCAGAGCTGCATCTGGGGGGACAGGTTTGGCCAAAGGGAAGGTTTCTGCTGCAGACGAAGGGCTGATGGTTCTTGAAGTGGCTGAGTTGCAAACGGGCAACAAAAAGTGCAAGTCGGCTTCAGATTTCCCCCTTAATATACAAGTAACTCTGCTGCTAGAAAAATGATGTTTTGTTTCTGTTTGGGTAGCTTCTTTTAGGACTATCAGATTTAATGTGTTGCAGTCAGCCCAAAAGTTCCTAGGAGAAGTCAGTTCTGGTCTTCTTCACTCAGCATTAATCCCAGAGATGTGATTTCCTCCCCACGAGTCACAGATAGAGAAGAAAATCAGATCTTGTATGTTTAGGAGGTTTATCTGAGGACTTGATAACTTTATGTGCTTGCTTTGTGCCTCTTCCAAAGTATGAGGCTGGCAAACCCTGGACATCTTTCCATGGGAAGATCCCCAAAGAAATAGGTGGTTGCACTGGCAGTATGTAGTGGTGCTGTCTTTCCATAGATTCATAGAATTGCTTGGAAATTGGAAAAGATTCTAAGATCATTGAATCCAATTGCCTTGATCTGATCTAAAGAATGACATCTCAGCTGCATTGATTTTCTGATTCTTTGTGGCCAAAATCTTACCTCAGTTGCCTTTTTGTTTGTTTGATTGTTTAAATATTTATTTATTTCTCAGCTGAAAAGGAATTTAAAAATGGCAGGCACCTGCCTTTGACACGTGAGGGCTTTATGCAGCCTTGAACTTGGAGAATGAAGCAGCAATCATTTTGTGTACAGGGAGACAGACACCCTGATGCTGCTGTGACTTTTGACAAAGCAAAATTGTGCAGTGGAGGTTTATTTTCAGAAAAATTGTGCACTGGAGAATTCTCTTCAGAGAGTGGAGTGAGGCACAATGTCCCTGTAAGCACTGAGAACCACAGAAAGACATCTTTGAATCAGAAAGACATAGGTGAATCAATTGTGCTTAGACATTTTTGACTGTGCTGGTGGCTTTCTTGATAGAATAGCACCAACCAAGTGAGGTGAAAGATGTCTGTTAATTGATAATGTGTTGCTTTCTACTGGAATTGGGAAGGGTTGGTATAATCAAGAACGAATGAAATCAGATTGATTTCCTAGTAGACAAGCCTTGGAAGTTTTACAATGTGAAACTGAGGTGTTTCAATAAAGAAAGCTTTAAGTGGTAGAAAACAAAAGTTCTCTGAGTAACACAAACATTTATTAGTTATTTTGGAAGCATTCATACTTGAATTGAGTGTGCTTTCCTCCCTCTGGTTAGCCAGAGATCCAGGACTGCTCTCATTAAAGTAAAACTCTTGCCAGGATTCCTCTGTGTCAGCTCTGGCTGAATTTGGTATGAAGCCTGTCTGGGTGGGGACCTGGACCATACTTCTCTAACCTCAGATTGCTTTCTGCATATCATTCTGC
This sequence comes from Picus viridis, assembly GCA_033816785.1. Taxonomy (NCBI): domain Eukaryota; kingdom Metazoa; phylum Chordata; class Aves; order Piciformes; family Picidae; genus Picus; species Picus viridis. The sequence continues at coordinate 26,332,824 of CM066574.1, forward strand.
CTAGAGCTCTTGAAACATTATTGCTGTGTAGAACCATCTGCTGTGTTGTCCCTCCTTAGAGAGGATGGCCAAAGGCAGCGTGTTTGCTCGCCGGGAGCGCAGGGATTGTAGGAGAGGTGGTACTTGCTGTGTGTGTGTATATGTGGGGGCGTACTGGGGGCTGAAGGAATGTGTGAACTGAGGGAACCTGGTACACAGGCATCTTATCAGTGCTGTTTCCCCTACCGAGTGCTGATAACACCCAGAACGGGGTGAGATGCTGACCTGGGAATGCCAGCTGTCGGGTGAAATCCTCTCTACTGTGCTTAGCAGAGTAGATACTTAGAAGATATCTATCTACTGTAGGAGCTAAGCACCTCAGCAAGAATGATATGGCTTCTGTAATACCAGATTCTTTTATCTGGCAAGGAGAAACTTAAGTGCTTGACCAAGACTTTAACAGACTAAGTCAGTTTTTCACACAAGCTGTTGTTTTGGCACAACTGCCCAGGCATTTGCTCCTTCATCCTTTTACACAGCACCTGCATTTCAGTGGTGTTATTTCTACTTGACTTGAAAGAGCATAGACTCACAGAATGGTTTGGGTTGGAGGGGACCTTAAAAACCATCTAGTTCCAATCCCCCTGCCATGGGCAGGGACACCTACTAGACCAAGTTGCTCAAGACCCTGTCCAACCAGCCTTTGAGAACTTCTGGGCATGGAGCCTCCACAACTTCTTAGGGCAACCTGTTCCAGTGTCTCACCACCCTCACTGTAAACAATTTCTTCCTAATATCTAGTCTAAATCTACCATCCTCAAGCTTAAAGCTATTCCCCCTCATCCCACAAAACAATAATGGAACACCTGTGTAGTAAAGTGCAAATTCTGCCAAGTCCCATGCTCCCCTTACGTGGAACATGGTGTCCATAACTCCTGGGGTGTTTGGACTCTAATGAAGGGGGAAAAAAGCAAACAGGAAAGAATTATATTGGGTTGAAAACCAAAGCTTGGTTTTGTTTGTTTTCTTATCGTGCTGTTCTGCAGCTGCAAAGGGTGGAATCAAGAAAGGAAACCTGCTGTGGGAGTCCTGAATTTAATAGGCCTGGGTGAATGGCATGTTAAACAAATAAACCTTTGCAATGCAGAACGTCTGAGTGTGAGGGAGACCAAAGAATTGTAATAAAAACACCTCTCTACCAAAACGATGCTGTTTCCTAAAGATGAGATTTTCAACACAGGGCAAACAGAAAGATGGTTGGCAGACCCCCAGCAACATCTGTCCTGACAGCAAAACACAGAGTGTGAATGCAGCCAACTTGCTGATGGATCCAGACAGCCTGCTCACCATGCTTCCCTCTTTTCATATCTCCTGATTCCCGTTTCGGGAAGGTGTTGCCCTTTTCCTGAGGTCTGCATGGACTGCAGGAGACAGGTTCAGATGGTACATGACAGGGCCAGCGGCAGCTTGCCTTGGGTTGTATGTGGTTACCGCAAGTGGACTGCAGATGGTAGCACAGAGCATGAGAAGGCGTCTCCAGATGGCTTGGTCCCAGCAGCCAGGAGGAGCGACCCGATGTGTTTCATGGTAACTCCAGACTGAAGGCGGGGAGGAAGTGAATGGGCTTTCTGAACTTGATTTACACCAATGAGATTCAGTACTGGAAACCATTTAGATAGTGAAATTTAAGAGCTCACTCTTGAATGAGGATGGTTTTCCTGCCTACATAGATGGGTCTTTAAATACTTTGAGTGGTTTTTGTACGGTTCGTTGTTTCATTGGTGGATGTTGTAAGGGATCTCTAGAGATAATCCGGTCCACCCCCTGCTAAAGCAGGGGCACCCACAGAAGGTTGCCCAGGATTGCAATGTCCAGGTGGGTTTTGAAAGTCTTCAGAAAAGGAGATTCCACAACCTGTCTTGGCAGCCTGTTCCAGTGCCTCCCACCTTCCTATTGATAACAGAGAAAGAATAGAATAGAATAGAATAGAATAGAATAGAATAGAATAGAATAGAATAGAATAACAGAATTAACCAGGTTGGAAGAGACCTTTGAGATCATTGAGTCCAACCTATCACCCAACACCATCTAATCAACTAAACCATGGCACCAAGCACCCCATCCAGTCTCTTCCTAAACACCCAACCTTGGTCATACTGTCATACTGTGATACCTCCAGTGATGGTGACTCCACCACCTCCCTGGGCAGCTCATTCCAATGGCCAATCACTCTTTCTGTGAAGAACTTCTTCCTAACATCCAGCCTAAAACTCCCCTGGCACAGCTTGAGACTGTGTCCTCTTGTTCTGGTGCTGGTTGCCTGGGAGAAGAGACCAACCCCACCTGGCTACAACCTCCCTTCGGGAAGTTGTAGAGAGCTGATTCATGACTGTAGACAGCTGTAGACAGATGATTCATGGCTTGTATTGGAGGCCATGGAGACCACAGTTTGTCCTACCAGAGAAAGATATGGTGAAGCGAGGTCCCTTCCAAAACTACATTTGTCACTGTCTATGTCTTTGGTATTGAAATTAGTGCTTGAGAGAGAGGTATGAAGAAAGCAAACTGTGTTCTCATTTAGGGCTGGTAAAGAGATTCATTTTCACAAACATAATGAAGCCTTCTTTAATTCACACCTCTTTTTGTTTCAGCAAAAGCTGTCACACGAACCACCTTATTTCAGAAGTGTGGAAGTGTATTGTTTGTTGTTTTATGAAAACAGCCTGTGCTTTTTTTTTTTTTTGCCTTTTTTTTTTTTGTTTTTACCTTTTCTTTTTCTCCTAAAATAAGAAACAATCTTTTCACAGCCAGGTTTGCACTGAGGTACACCTCAGTGCCAGGGGAAATGATGGAGCAGATTATCCTGGTGGCAATAACTGCACACCTGCAGGATGGCCAAGGGCTCAGGTCCAGCCAACATGGATTCAGGAAGGGCAGGTCCTGCCTCTCCAACCTGATCTCCTTCTATGATCAGGTGACCCACCTGGTGGATGTGGGGAGGCCTGTGGATGTGGTCTATCTGGACTTCAGCAAGGCCTTTGACACCGTCCCCCACAGCAAACTGCTGGCTAAGCTGGCAGCTCGTGGCTTGGGCAGCAACACTCTGTGCTGGGTTGGGAACTGGCTGGAGGGCCGGGCCCAGAGACTGGTGGTCAATGGTGCCACCTCCAGCTGCAGGCCAGTCACCAGTGGCATCCCCAGGGATCAGTGCTGGGCCCCATCCTCTTCAATGTCTTCATTGACGATCTGGCTGAGGGGATTGAGACAGTCATCAGCAAGTTTGCAGATGACACCAAGTTAGGAGCAGATGTTGGTCAGTTAGAGGGTGGAAGGGCTCTGCAGAGGGACCTTGATCGGCTCGACAGATGGGCGGAGTCCAATGGGATGGAATTCAACAAGTCCAAGTGCTGGGTGCTGCACTTTGGCCACAGCAACCCCATGCAGAGCTACAGGCTGGGGTCGGAGTGGCTGGAGAGCTGCCAAACAGAGAGGAACCTGGGGGTGCTGATTGACAGCCACCTGAACATGAGCCAGCAGTGTGCCCAGGTGGCCAAGAAGGCCAACTGCATCCTGGCCTGCATTAGGAATGGTGTGGCCAGCAGGAGCAGGGAGGTCATTGTGCCCCTGTACTCTGCTTTGGTTAGGCCACACCTTGAGTCCTGTGTCCAGTTCTGGGCCCTTCAGTTTAAGAAGGACATCAAGACACTTGAATGTGTCCAGAAAGGGGCAACAAGGCTGGGGAGAGGCCTTGAGCACAAGCCCTATGAGGAGAGGCTGAGGGAGCTGGGGCTGTTTAGACTGGAGAAGAGGAGGCTCAGGGGCGACCTCATTGCTCTCTACAACTACCTGAAAGGTGGTTGTAGCCAGGAAGGGGTTGGCCTCTTCTCCCTAGCAACCAGCACCAGAACAAGGGGACACAGTCTCAAGCTGCACCAGGGGAAATTTAGGCTCGAGGTGAGGAGAAAGTTCTTCACCAAGAGAGTGATTCACCATTGGAATGGGCTGCCTGGGGAGTGGTTGAGTCGCCGTCCCTGGAGGCGTTCAAGAGGGGACTGGATGTGGCACTTGGTGCCATGGTCTAGTTGTGAGGTTTGTGGTTACAGGTTGGACTCGATGATCTTCGAGGTCTCTTCCAACCTTGGTAATACTGTGATACTGTTATACTGTGATACTGTGGTTGCCAGAGAGAAGAGACCAACCCCCACCTGGCTACAACTTCCCTTAAGGTAACTGTAGAGAGCAATAAGGTCTGCCCTGAGCCTCCTCTTCTGCAGGCTAAGTAAGCCCAGCTCCTTCTGCCTCTCCTCATAGGGCTTGTGCTCCAAACCCCTCCCCAGCTTTGTTGCCCTTCTCTGGACACATTCCAGCAACTCAACATCTTTCCTAAACTGAGTGGCCCAGAACTGGACACAGGAGTCAAGGACTCAGTGCTGAGTACAGGGGCAGAATGATTTCCCTGCTCCTGCTGGCCACACTATTCCTGATCTAGACCAGGATGCTATTTGCCTTCTTGGCCACCTGAGCACACTGCTGGCTCATGTTCAGCCTAATATTGACCAGTACCCCCAGGTCCCTTTCTGCCTGGCTGGTCTCCAGCCCCTCTGACCCCAACCTGTAGCACTGCCTGGGGTTGTTGTGGCTAATGTGTAGAACCCGGCCTCATGCCCTTGAACTCTGCCCATCAAATCAGCCTAAAGAATCAGCCTAAAGAGCTGCCTGAAGAACTTTTGGATCATTTAGCATGAAGATATGTGGATAAGAAAAAAGAAAGGAGTAGGAAAGTAGAATTGGAGAAAGCCTTTTTCACAAGATTTTAGGCTTCATCTGCTGGCTTCCCTGAAACCAGTCTGAAATGTGAAGGCAGTTTTGTTCCTCTCATAGGCTTTGAAAGAAAGTGGGTTGATGCTGTTAGAAATAGTCTGAAGGCTAGAGAGGGTCCCAACCTTTGTTCTGAGAGTGGATTGATTTGGATGAGATGCTGGAGTGAACAATGGAACTTGCAGCTCAGAAGGCAAATGGCAAAAGAAGCATGGGCAGCAGATGGAGAGGGGTGACTCTGCCACTCTGCTCTGGTGAGACCTCATCTGCAGTACTCTGTCCACCTGTGGGTCTCTCAAAAGAACAAGAACACAGATCTGATGGAGCAGGTCCAGAGGAGGCCACCAAGATGAACAGAGGGCTGCAGCACCTCTCCTATGAAGACAGGCTGAGAGAGTTTGGGCTGTTCAGTCTGGAACAGAGAAGGCTCTGGGGAGACATTAGAGCTACATTTCAGTATCTGAAGGGGACTGACAGGAAGGCTGGTGAAGGACTGTTGAGAAGGGCTTGTAGTGATAAGGACAAGGGGCAATGGTTTGAGGGGACTGGATGTGGCACTTGGTGCCATGGTCTAGTCGTGAGGTCTGTGGTTACAGGTTGGACTCGATGATCTTTGAGGTCTCTTCCAACCTTAGTAATACTGTGATACTGTGATACTGTGAAACTAGAGCAGGGTAGATTCAGGTTGGACATTAGGAGGAAGTTCTTCACAATGAGTGGTGGGATGCTGGAACAGGTTGCCCAGAGACATGTTGGAGGCCCCATCCCTGGAGACATTCAAGGCAAAACTTGCTGGGGTCCTGGGCAAGATGATCTAGTTGGAGATGGTGTTGATGACTTCAGTGGGATTGGACAAGATGACCTTTGAGGGTCCCTTCAAACCAGATGCAATCTGTAATTCTGTGTGACCTGTGGTGTTGGCTTGACCATGTAGGACATCTGTGCAAGAGCTGGTGGCCCTAGTTTAGCTCCTGGAATCTAGGATTTAGTCTGTAATTTATTTACATTCTACTACTTTCTGTTCAAGATCTGTGGAAAATTTTCTAGGCACAACCTAAAGCTACCACAGTGTGAAACCAGATTTATGCCCTTTCTGCAGATGGGATGCTACTTGTTCCACATAGACTCCAGGCCAGGGAGGTGGTGACAATGTGCTAGGCACTGCTGGGGCTCTAGCACAGCACTGGGATGACCAAAGAACATCTTGATTGCAGCTAACCCGAGGAAGCTGATCAAGCAAAGGACTGTATGGTAGCACTACATCCTGTGGTGAACTATCAGTCTTAGTCCTGTTACACCCTTACATATGTGAGTGATTTGCCCTTTTTTGGAGAGATGATGTGGGGGAAAGTTCTGTGGGTGGTGTGAGGGGAAGCACTGTAATTCTTGCAGGCCAGGGATGACTGTCACTTCTTCTGGGAATTCAGGGCTTTGTTTCCAAAGGTTGGAAGCAGCAGCTTACTCCTGCCTCCCTTGGTGTGCAGAAAGGTGATGCTAAAGACTCTGATACTTAGACAATACCTTTTTTTGCCCCCTTCCACCACCACCCCCTTCCATAGTCATTTGCATTCATTTACATATTTCTCAGAATATGTAGTTTGGGTTTTGAAAGGGTGTGCTTCTCTAGGTCTGCATGACTTACTGGCCTTCAGTAGAAAGGAGAGTTCATAGCCGTAGGGTATTGCAAAGAGCCTGGGGGTACTGTGGCAGAAAAAGCATCTCGTGGTAACCATTCAAATGTTTAGCAACAGGACCCAATGTCTGGGTTTCTTCCAAAACTGAAACTCCTGAGCTGTGGGCTGTATTACTCTCTGCACATGGAAGAACACCTTCAAGGCTCTGAGGAAGATGTCCTCTTGATGTAGTGGTGCAAAGGCCACGTGAATGCTTGCAATCAGCCTTGTTTTCTGAAGAGACTTGGCTGTCTCTAGGGTGTCCAGGCACATTCTGCAGTCTTTGCCTGAAGGGTATCTCAGCTTTGGCATCAGGGCTTTGCTGCCTGGTAGCCACATGGGGCTGTGCAATAGATTTTCTCTTCTTGTTTGTTCTTGACCTGTTGCTGCAGGTGTTTTGCTGTCCTTTGGCACCCCTTGAGTTCATGAGTTGTTTTTCCAGCTGTACCACTCAAGGATCTCAGTGTATTGAGAACAGAGCTTGTCCCATTTAATATTAGAAAAGATTTCTTTCAATGTATTCAGCCCTGTGTGATGTACACTCGTTCTGGGGCAGCTTTAAGCAGTCTCTTTTCGGTGGTGTCCTGTGATAGGACAAGGGGCAATGGACACCACCTGGAACACAGGAAGTTCCACCCTAACCTGAGGAGAAACTTCTTTGCAGAGAGGGTGCTGGAGTCCTGCAGCAGGCTGCCCAGAGAAGTTGTGGAGTCTCCTCTAGAGAGATCTGTCTGGATGTGTTCTCATGTGACCTGCTCCAGGTGATCCTGCTTTGGCACGGGTGTTGGACTTGATGATCTCTGGAGGTCCCTTCCAACCCTACCATTGTGTGGTTCCATGATTAAACTCGTGTGTTCAAGTGAAATAGGATAAATAGATTTGGTTTGGCTTTCAATCTGGAGACACTCAGAGCTAACATGTCCATAGAAACATGGATTTTTGTACAGTATGTGTGACATCTCATCTGTTCCCATTTTATTTTTAGAAAAGCAAACCAATATTTGGTTTTAAGCTGAGGGCATGCTGCAAACTAACTCAAGATTAGAACTGACCACATTGTAATTAAAAATGATGTAAATCTTCCTAATTTTCGATCTGGGCTGGATTTGCACCCAAGCAAGCCAACCTCTGTCATTAGTTGATACTCCCACTGAAAATACTTCCAGGGATACTTTTTGGGTGGGAAGTATTCTGCCATAAAATACTTTGTGAAGCACAATAAAATAGAAGTAGTGTTGCTGGAATGAGCATTGCTTCAGTTCCTCTTGAACTAGCTCAGGTGTAAACCAGAAACATCATCAGTCAGGGTAATGGAAGATGAAGGGCAAAGGAGAATTAGGCTCCTCAGAATATTTGTGTTTTCATGCCTTACTGCATTTCAGGTTTTGAGGAAGAAATGTTAATTGTTCATAGAATCATAGAATCACCAAGGTTGGATAAGACCTCAAAGATCATCAAGTCCAACCTGTCACCACAGACCTCATGACTACTAGACCATGGCACCAAGTGCCACATCCAATCCCCTCTTGAACACCTCCAGGGATGGCGACTCCACCACCTCCCTGGGCAGCACATTCCAATGATGAATGACTCTCTCAGTGAGAGAACTTTCTCCTCACCTCGAGCCTAAACTTCCCCTGGTGCAGCTTGAGACTGTGTCCTCTTGTTCTGGTGGTAGTTGCCCGGGAGAAGAGACCAACCCTCTCCTGGCTACAACCTCCCTTCAGGTAGTTGTAGACAGCAATAAGGTCTCCCCTGAGCCTCCTCTTCTCCAGGCTAAACAATCCCAGCTCTCTCAGCCTCTCTTCATAGGGCTTGTGCTCGAGGCCTCTCACCAGCCTCGTTGCCCTTCTCTGGACATGTTCAAGAGTCTCTATGTCCTTCTTCTAGCAATGTCTTTGTTCTAGCATTTAATTAAACATTTTTATCAAAGGAAAAAAAAAACAACCAATTCTGGGTGCCATAGTATAAGAAAGACACTGAGGTCCTGGAGGGTGTCCAGAGAAGAGGTGGGTGAGGGGTTTGGAGGCCATGCTGTAGGAATGGCTGTGGTAGCTGGGGTTATTTAGTCTGCAGAAGAGGAGGCTAAAGGGAGATCTTTTTCTCTCTACAACTATCTGAAAGGAGGTTGGAGTGAGGTGGGGGTGGGTTGGTCTCTTCTTTCAAGTAGCTAGTGATAGGATGAGAGGAAATGGATTTAAGTTGTGCCAGGGGAGGCCTAGGTTGGCTATTAAGAAAAATGTCTTTCCTGCAAGAGTGGTCAGGCATTGGAACACACTGCTCAGAGAGGTGGTGGAGTCGCTGTCCCTGGGGATGTTCGGGGAATGTGTAGATGTGGTGTTACAGGATATCATTTAGTGGTCATGGTAGCTGGGTAAGCATTGGACTTGATGTTCTTAAAGGTCTTTTCCAGCCTTAATGATTCTATGATTTTATATCCAGCCAGGGAAAATGATGGTGGGCAGGGATCTGTGTTTAGTCTTGGAAGCAGGGATGCTGTTGTGAAGAGCCATACATAACTGCTATGAACAGGTACACATAGAACAGTGGAAGGAGATGTGAAGATCTGAGATTTTGCTGCTGTTTTATTGCTCTTAGGAGTTCTTCATGGTAGCATGTAATTTAAAATACTCTGTGGTCACACCATTGAGTATCCAACCCTGCTGGGCAAGCTGGGCTGCTGAAGAAAAGTGACCCACCTTTGAAGAGTCAGGCCAACTTACTCTTTCATGGTAGATGTAGAGTTCACTGAAAGGATGACTCCGCTGAAACGATGCTTGTGTCGTGACTCTGCATGGTACCTAACAGCACTAGTTGTCTGCAAGAGTACAAGATGTAGCATCAAGAGATGGTGGATGTACAGAGTTTCAGTCTGTTCTGAAAATGAAAACCCCCAACCACTCAGAACATTTTCCCTTCTGTGAAGGCAGTATCTCGATTTAAATGTTCTGGCTGTCAAGGGAAGAAGAAACTTCTCATATCTTCAAGTATCCTGTGGTTTTAAATGTTTCCTCAGGAGGGAGTGTGCCATGACCCTCGTCTGTGAAACCTTTATGGGTCATTTCCCAAAAAAAAAAAAAAAAAAAAAAAAAAAAAAAGTTAAACAAGTTGCTTGGCTTCTCTTCCAGGCTCCTGTCCTGTGATAGGACAAGGGGCAGTGGACACAAGCTGGAAAACAGGAGGTTTCAGCTCAACATGAGGAGAAACTTCTCTGCTGTGAGGGTGCTGCAGCCCTGGAGCAGGCCGCCCAGAGAAGTTGTCAAGTCTCCTTCACTGGTGACTTTGGAGACCTGTCTGGATGCATTCCTGGGTGACCTGTCCTAGGTGATCCTGCTATGGCAGGGCAGCTAGACTTTATCTCTGGAGGTCCCTTCTAACCCCTAGCATTCTATGATTCTGTGTGACTTTACCACACTGATCTTAGCATTCGGTCAACTGCTAAGTAGACCTTTTCCTAAGTACATCATTGGACAGGTATGGTTCATTTAGATATGTATTTAGATAGGTATTATAAATATGAACACAAGTAACAAAAAATGCAATTGCTTATGTATTTATTTAAATAAAACATAGTAGTTTCAAGTACTATGTTTTATTTAAATGAATACATAGTAGCAGAAAACCCATCTGACACCTCTGGAACTAGACATGGGCTGCTCCAAAATGGTGAAGTGGTATTTACATGCTGCCAGCAGTGATTTAAGAACTTCACAAAGAAATGTAAAGGACAATCATTTGTATTCCTGCTCTGAAAAACACCCCATTGAAGTAGGAGTTCAGAATAATTGCCACGTTTCTTTGCAGTCACGGGCAAGCTGGGGAACTCTGAACCAACGTGAGACTGAAGAGTTGATGCCCTCAGTAATACTCCCCGTTGATTTGCACTGATGAAATGCAAAAGCTTAAATTGCTTCCTTTCATGCTTTTCTTGCTCTGCAGGAAGAAGATTCTAATGTCCAAAATTGTTAACTGTTGGAAATTACCTTTCCCGGTTCCCAAGCAGTAACATAGTGCCTCAAAGTGTGACAAAATGTAGTGCTGAGCTGGGCTTTTACTGCTGATCAGGACACCTCCGTGGCTAAGATACATCTTTTGTGCAGCTGACACGAAAAGGGAAAAAAAGAAAAGTATTAGAAAGGAATCAGCATCAAAGCAGGGGATAATGCAAAGCTGCTCTTGTGTGTCACACGAGCTCTTTAGATGACTCCTTGGACTCAGGGATGGACCAGTCCCCCCTGCCCATGGGTTTCCCTTGCTCCTTGCCTGTCCATCTGCTGAGGTGTGGTTTTGCTGGGCCTGTTTTGAATGCAAGTGTAGCCCTTCTTTCAAGTACTATATTTATTACAAGCTCCTGCAGATTCCCAGCATCCTTCCTTTGTGTTGGGTTCCTGTCATTGCCCATCTCTGTGAACTCCAGGTGCCTCATTTCCTTGGCTGCTTTAATGTGATGTGGTGACCTTCTTGCATCCTGTCCCATCCTGCTCTGCTTATAAAGAGAATCAGTACAATCTGGACTGGTACTCTGCTGCCTGGGTCTTGATTCCTTTTGCTGGAGTGACGCATAGGGTATGGTGGCATTTAGTGAAGGATAAACTTGGAAAGAGAGGAATTCCCTCACTCTCCAGCTGGCCTGCAGAGGTTAGAGAGGCTAGGGTGGGGCTGGATTTATCTCTTGACAGCATTGTACTCAGGTGGCTAAGGCAGCCAACAGTATCCTGGCCTGGATCGGGAACGCCTGCAGGAATAGGGAAGCAATTGTGCCCCTATACACAGCACTGGTGAGGCCACACCTTGAGTACTGGGGTTGGAAGGGATCTCTAGGGATCATTGAGTCCATGCCTCCCACCAAAGCAGAATCACCTAAGGCAGGTCACACAGGAACACATCCAGGTGGCCCTTGAAAGTCTCCAGAGAAAGAGACTCCACAACCTCTCTGGGCAACCTGCTCCAGAGCTCCATCACCCTCAGGGCTCCACCACCTCCCCTCATGTTGAGGTGGAACCTCCTGTGTTGCAGTTTATACCCATTGTTCCTTGTCCTATTACTGGGTACCACTGAAAAGAGCCTGGCACCTTCTTCTTGACTCCCACCCATCACATATTTATAGACTTTAATAAGATCAGCCATCGCTTCTGGGTTGGGAGGGACCTTGAAGATCATCTAGTTCTAAGCCCCCTGCAATGGACAGGGACACCTCCCACTAGACCAGGTTGCTTGAGGCCTCATCCAACCTGGCCTTGAACATTTCCAGGGAGGAGGCATCGACAGCCTCCCTGGACAACCTGTTCCAGTGTCTCACCACCCTCACTGTAAAGAATTTCTTCCTAATCTCCAGTCTAAATCTGCCCCACTCAAGCTTAAAGCCCTTCCCTCTCATCCTATCACTACAAGCCATTGTAAAAAGTCCCTTCCTGGCTTTCCTGTAGGCCCCTTTCAATTATGCTCAAGTTGGGTTGTCTGCACTAATTCTTTGATGTAATAGTGTGGAGGTATCTAATTCATCTCTCTTCTTTTTTTCCCCCCATCTAGTTAATGGTCTAATGACGCTTGGATTTGCAGGTGAGCTTTACTTCTAAAGTGAAAACTCCTCTCTCTGTTCTGTCGATGGCAGCCATTTGAGAAGTACTTCCACTCCATCTCAGTTCAATTGATCAGCTCTCCTGCATTTTTTACAGCTGCCTTTGTCTGTTGGCCTGATCAACAGGGAGTGTTGTTGTGATTGTAAAGGCCAGTCTCAATGCAATGGTAAAACTACAGGAATATTCATAATTTCATAGAATCATTGCATACTCATTAAGGTTGGAAAAGACCTTCAAGACCACTGACTCCAACTGTTAAGGCAACACTGCTGAGGCCACCACTAAACCATTCCCCTAAGAGTCACATCTCTACATTTTCTGAATGCTACCAGGGACAGTGACTCTACCACCTCCTTAGGCAGCCTGTTGCACGGCCTGACCACTGTTTCAATGAAGAAATATCCAACCTAAACCTCCCCTAGCACAATTTCAGGCCATTTCCTCTCATCCTGTTCTTACCAGGGAGAGGAGACCAACTCCCACCTTGCTCCAACCTCCTCTCAAGGAGTCATAGAGAGCAATGAGGTCTCCCCACAGCCTCCTTTTCTCCAGACTAAACAACCTCAGTTCCCTCAGCTGCTCCTCACTAGACCTGTTCTCTAGACCCTTCAACAGCTTCATTGCCCTTCTCTGGACGTGAACATCTTTGATCAGCGACACGGAAACTCATGTGTGGTTGGGTTGCTCCAATCACATGACTATTGGAGCTTTTTCTATAACCCTGCAAAATATTGAAGTTCTGATAAAGAAAACCAAAACACCAAGGCCCTGCAAAATATATTTAAACATTCTGCTGGGAATGGGCTGGAGTAAACTGTCAGTGTACATGATACACTCGTATTCTGTTGGATTTACAGGGTTATAAATCAAGTGCTGGCTGGCTGTTTAAAATATTCTGCCAGGGAAAGCAGGTGTGCTTAACTTCTGTCAAAGCATCAACGCAAGAATAGCGTGGCCAGCAGGACTAGGGAAGAGATTGTCCCCCTGCACTCAGCACTGGTGAGGCCACAGCTTGAGTACTGGGTTCAATTTTGGGCCCCTCATTACAGGAAGGATACTGAGGTGCTGCAGCGTGTCCAGAGAAAGGCTGGTGAAGGGTCTGGAGAACAGGTCTGGTGAGGAGCAGCTGAAGGAACTGGGGTTGTTCAGCCTGGAGAAGAGGAGTCTGAGGGGAGACTTCATTGCTCTCTACAATTCCTTGAAAGGAGGTTGGAGTAAGGTGGATGTTGGTCGCTTCTCCCTAGTAGCAAGTGATGGGAAATCGTCTGAATCTGCACCAGTGAAGGTTTGAGTTGGATGTTAGAAGAAACTTCTTGACTGAAAGGATTCTTAAACACTGGAACAGGCTCCCTAGGGAGGTGGTTGAATCCCTGTCCCTAGAGGTGTTGAAAAGAGGCAGAGATGGGGTGCTGAGGACACAGTTTAGCCCCAGACTTGGTTGAGTTAGAGAATGGTTGGACTCGATGACCTTGAAGGTCTTTTCCAACCAAAATGATTCTGTGACTGTATATAGTAAATAACTGAATTGTGACTGTGGGAATTAAAGTCCTTTAGCTGGTAACATATACTGATGTTTCTGGTGGTGTCACATTGCTAGTTGAGCAGGGTTCAAGTGTGCAAGCTTGAGAAACTCTCTGCACTGCAGTGTAAGACCTGTAGCCCAAATTAAAGCTGCAAATGGGGCCATTGTACATTGGTATGACTAGAAGCTAAGTAAGGTTAGAAAAGTGACTAGATGCTAGGTCTGAAAGGTGATGCTCTATCTGGTATTTTACACTGTAGTATTTTACACTAAGGTGTGTTTTAAATAAATTTACATACAGGTGTATTTTATCTCTTTTGTAAAATTGATTAGCAAGGGGAGTGTTTTACATTTTACAGCAGCATAAGTGGCAGGCAGAGTTATGTGGAGGAGTTTGTGCAGGATGTGTTCCTAGTTCTTGTATTTCAGTGTTGGAGACTGAGGGCACTTTCTGATTTTTACCCAGGTGCATATCAGCAGACTCGTCTCTGCAATGAATCTCTCATGTTAGAAAAGTTGCCTGCCTGTGGGAAATCCTTTGAAGAGATGATGAAGAAATTGGACTCCAAAAAATGGTGCAACCTGACAGAATTCATCATGTAAGACTTGGTTTTGGTTTTGATAGTTCTCACCTTATAATGATGTTTGTCCTTTAAAAAGATGAATCACCTCAAAAACCTGAGAACACTCCTTGATATAGCCCTAATGCATGCAGTGTTTGTGTTCCAGATAAATTGGTATCCTCCTGTATTCGCTTGCCAGCTGCAAAGGGCTGAGCTACAGCTCTTCAGTGCCTGCAGTATGGCCACAGGTGCACAGAGACCCAGCTCTTACTTGGAACAGTGCCCAGAACAGAGCACTTCAGTAAGAGCTAACCAGCGGGCTAATCAATACTAACTGCTATTGCTTTCAACTCAGGCAGTTCTCATTTATATTTAACCCATATTTTTGTGCATTTTAGACAAATGGTACTTCGGACATTTTTTTCTGTGAAACCACTAAAGTGATGTGCTGTTTCCTCTGGTGGTAGCAGTGCAGTTCCATCACACAGTCACAGATTGCGTTGGGTAGGAAGGCACCCTCAGAGGTCATCTTGTCCAATCTCCCTGCAGCCTGCAGAGACACCTCCAACTACATCAGGCTGCCCAGGGCCACATCAGGTTTGACACTGAATGTCTCCAGGCATGGGGCCTCCACCACCTCTCTGTGCAAATTCCTCCAGTATTTCACCACTGTCACTGTAAATAACTTCCTCCTGATGTCCAGCCTACCCTGCTCCAGTTTCAGACTGCTTCCCCTCATTATATTGCTACAAGCCCTTCTCAGCAGTCCTTCCCCAGCCTTCATGTAGGTTTCCTTCAGATATTGAAATGCATCTCTAAGGTCTCCCTGGAGCCTTCTCTTCTCCAGGCAGAACAGCCCCAACTCTTCCAGCCTCTGTCAGTGAAAAAAATAAAGGATTTGGGAATATTTCCCCAGACAGATTTACACAATTCCGCCTCTTGTGTGAAGCTGTCTTGTCCTTCTAAATGATGTGTCCTACTAAAACTGCTGCAGCTTCTTTCTTTGCCTGCCAGACAACATGGAGAGAGTGAGCACCATCCATTTTAATTTTGAAACTAGAGCCAGGTGGATTTAGTTTGGATGTTAGGAAGATGTTTGTGACCATTTTAGGCTGTGCCTTTAAGAAAGGGACAGTTGCTGGAACACTCTGGCTGAATGTTTTGGAATAATAATGAAAACAAGATATTCTAAACTAATTTCATTGGTAGATTGGTAGAATGCAACTTCAAGTTTTAGTTCAGTTTGAGTCTCAGTCTCAGTCTGTTCTCTCTGTTCCTGTGGGCCTGTCTGTTTCTCTCTCTCTGAAGCAACAGCTGCCGGACGGAGTCGACCTTGAATTAACAAAGCTAACCAGACAAGAAAACTAATTCTTGCACATGCTTTGAGCTAACAGAATTTCCTTCTTAATTACCTTTTTCTCTCTCTCTGACCCTTTTTGGGAAAAAAAGGGAGGTAGGGAGGGAGAGGGGGTACAGGGGGAACCCTCCTCGTTGGAGGAGGGAAAAGGTCTTCTGTATTACATTCATTGCTGCATCACAGTATCACAGTGTTACCAAGGTTGGAAGAGACCTCAAAGATCATCGAGTCCAACCTGTAACCACAAACCTCACGACTAGACCATGGCACCAAGTGCCACATCCAGTCCCCTCTTGAACACCTCCAGGGACGGCAACTCAACCACCTCCCCGGGCAGCACATTCCAATGGCGAATCACTCTCTCAGTGAAGAACTTTCTCCTCACCTCGAGCCTAAACTTCTCCTGGTGCAGCTTGAGACTGTGTCCCCTTGTTCTGGTGCTGGTTGCTAGGGAGAAGAGGCCAACCCCTTCCTGGCTACAACCACCCTTCAGGTAGTTGTAGAGAGCAATGAGGTCGCAATAAGGTATATTTCTGTATATATTGTAAATACTGTATATTGTGTACATCACTGAATTTCATTCCTGTTTGTAAATACAGCTTATTTCATCTGCTTCTCTGACTGAGTTAGCTGTGGTTTCTTTGTGCGTGTGTGGGGAGAACTTTCTCTCACCACCACAATGTTCTTCACAATGAGGGTAGTGAAATATTGGAAGAGGTTGCTCAGAGAGGTGGTTGAGGCCCCAACAATGGACCTATTCAAGGTCAAACTTGATGTGGCCCTGAGCAGCCTGATCTAGTTGGAGGTGTCCCTACTGACTGCAGGGGTGTTGGATAAGATGACTTTTGAGGGTCCCTTCCAACCCAATGCAATCTGTGATTCTGTGACTGAAGAGCTGTGATCTGGCCATACTGAGGGTGACCTTTCTATTTTCTTACTTCTTATTTCTGTTCCGTAGTTGCTGGAGGTATTTAAACCTCTCTCTCTAAATCTGCACACTCTGTTCTGAAGGAAACTTGCAGGGCTTGTGTGATTGGTGGCTTTTTTGGCTCTGTGGATCACCTACTTCCTCCGAGCATGCCTGCTCATGTGCAGCGCTTGGTTTTTGGAAGCGCTGAGTAGCCTCTACACCAATTGAAATCAGAGCAAGCTGCAGGTGTTCAGCACTTTAGAAAATGAGGCTCAAGTTAATTAGGCCTGGTGTGGTGTGAGCCAGTGTGAAGCAAAACATCTTCCTGAATTTGCTGGTTTAGGGGTAGCCACAAGCTTCCTGGTTTGCTGGCAGGGTAGCCACAAGCTAGCTGTCACCACATCTCTTACAGTGTCATTTAGCCTCACATGTGTTCTTCTCTCATGTGATCTTTGGTCTTGTCTCCTATTTAGTATCACTTCATGCAATGCAAGATTTTGCAGTCACTCAATGCAAGCAAGTCACTATCTGGTCAGCAGCACATCTGACAGATAACGAAACGCTGGCGTGCTCTGCTATGTGGCAGCAGTTCCCTGTGTTTCTCTTACTGATGACATGCATGTTGAGATGTCTCACTGTTTGGTAATGTTTCACAATCAGAGAATGGTTTGGATTGGAGAGGACCCTATAAATCATTTGGTTCCAATGCCCTGGGCAGGGTCACCTCCTACTAGACCAGGTTGCTCAAGGCCCTCTCCAATCTGGATTTTGAACAATTCCAGGTCTGAAGCCTCCACAACTCTGGACAACCTGTTTCAGTGCCTCACCACCCTTGTGGTGGTGAATTTCTTCCTAATGTCTAAGTGAAATCCAGCTTCTTCCATTTTGAATCCATTATCCCTCCTCCTGTCACTCCATGCATCTTCAACAAGTCCCTCCCCAGTTCTTCTGTAGCCCCCTTCAAATACTAGAACCCTGCTTTAAGGTACCCCTGCAGCCTTGTCTTCTCCCAGCTGATCAACCCCCAAGTCTCTCAGACAGTGTTCACAGGAGAGGTGCTCCAGCCCTTTGATCATCTTTGTAGCATCTTCTGGACCTGCTCTAACTGTTCCATGTCTTTCTTGTGCTGGGGGCAGCAGAAGTGGAAACAGTACTCCAGGGGAGGTCTCAGCAGAGTGGAGCAGAGGGGCAGAATCTCTTCCCTCCACCTGCTGGTTTTGGTGCAGCCCAGGAAATGGTTGGCTCGCAACTGCGACCACATGGTGCCAGGTCATGTCCAGCTTTTCATCCACCATTAGTCCTCACATTTTTCTGTAAAGATTCATACAGAAATTAGGGCTGGGGAAAGACTTGCCAAAAGTATTTGATAACTTAAATATGATGGGGGGATCCAAGTAGATTCAAAAATCTTTCAAGCCATTTAGATGTTTTAAGTTTCAGTGGTTTGTGATCAGAATTGTGAGGGACAACAAGAAAGGTAAAACCTTCAAAGAACAGCTGGAGACATTCACAGGTTTGCTGGTGATTTTAGGCTATTCAGAGGCAGCCCTGAGGATGAAAAGGCAGCTGAGTGGTTTGAATGACAGGAAATTATGGTGCATGGCAAGTGAGCAAGCAGAGACTGAAGCATGGGAGAAAGCAAACTGCAGTTAACAAAAGCAAATGGATTTTTTGTTCTCCAGGAGACAGGGAAGTGCAGATTCTTGGTGTGTATAATAGCATCTCTGTCATACTTCAGTATTATGTTCTTAACATTTTTACAATCATAGAATTGTTTCAGTTGGAAGAGATCTCTTAGGATAATCGAGTCCAACCTTTGACCTCACACCATCATGCCCAGTAAACTGTGTGCCAAAGTGCCACATCCACATGCCTCTTAAACACCACTAGGGACAGCAAATCCACCACCTCCCTGGGCAGCCTGTTCCAATGTCTAAGCACTCTTGCAGAAAAGGAATTTTTCCTAATACCCAACTAAACCTCCCCTGGCACCATTTCAGGCCATTTCCTTTTGTTCTATCACCTGATACTAGGGAGAAGAGACCAATCCCTTCCTCACTCCAACCTCCTTTCAGGGAATTGTAGAGACAAATGAGGTCTCCCCTAGTGTCTTCTTCTCCAGACTACACAACCCCAGTTCCCTCAGCTGCTCCTCACCAGAACTGTTCTCCAGACCCTTCAGCAGCTTCATTGCCCTTCTCTTGGACCTGCTCCAGCACCTCAATGCCCATTTTGGAGTGAGGGCCCCAAAACTGAATCCAGCACTCAAGGTGTGGCCTCAGAAGTGTTGAGTACAGGGGACAGGGGTATTTAGCAACAGCAGCTAGATATGTAAAAGTAAAAAGCCAGGTGAAGATGGGATTGCCCAGATGAAGATGGGAGTGCCCAAAGCTGGCTTCCATGAACCTGAAAAAGTGTTCCTTATTGTAGCTACACAGATTACTTTCTATTCTTAGCTTGTGAAATGGCTTTCTAACTGCTTCCAACTAGATCCTGGAAACAATTTAGCAAGAACAGACAGTCTCTAAACAAATCTCCATGTTTCTCCCGGCCCTAACCCCTCTGGAAATCTGGGACTGAAATGTGCTCATGCTGGTTCTCAGTGGCTCATTAAGCTTTTGGCCTGCTCCCAAGCACCAGTATCTCCTCTCTTCTCTGAGTTCTCATCTTTGAAATGGTTCTGCGTGTACTTATTAGCATTTCAGTGATTTTGGAGAGATGGCTGTTAGGGCCATCTGTTCTGCACCACTGAATAATCCAGGCCATGTCATCTGCCCAGCAGTCACTATTTTATACCACCTGAGAGGGAAGGAGTATCTTAGGGGAAGGTATCAACTCTTCATTTGAAAGATACCAGATACCTAATAATCCATTCCTCCCACAGCCAAATTGTTCCAAAGAGTTTGCTTTTCACAGTAAGGGGGAAATGAGTTTTCTTTCACATCAGTATGTCTGATTCCAGTTAGCAGGCATTGTACCTTCTTATATCTGTTGCTGGTACAGTAAAATTCCTTCTGTTGTCAGAAAACATTTTCCCCCAATTAAATACAAACAAGTCACATGATCACTTTTTAATTTACTTTTTTTCCCTTCAGTAAGCTAAGATCAAACTTTTCAAGCCTGTCACAATGTTTCTGTGTGAAGAAAGGTTGAAGGAACCTGCACTTTACGTGGCCTCATGTCAGTGCAGTTTATTTATCATGAGATGTTTGCTTTGAAAACCAGGGACTGCTGTGCTAGGTGCTAGCATTTTCTACTTCTTTAACAGGATGGTCTTCCTTTGGGCTTTCCAGACAGGTAGAGTTGCTGCTTTTCTTGTAAACAGTCAGCAAAATGCTCATATTTTCTCCTTTCACAGATTCACAGATTCAGATTCACAGATTCACTGTATTGTGTTGGAAGGGACCCTCAAAGATCCAACCCCAGCAGTCAGCAGGGACATCTCCAACTACATCAGGCTGCCCAGGGCCACATCAAGTCTGATCTCGAATGTCTCCAGGGGCAGGGACATTGCTGGGTAACCTGTTCCAGTGTTTCACTGCTCTCACTGTGAAGAACTTATTCTTGATGTCCAACCTAAATCTCCCCTGGTCCAGCTTCAAACCATTGGCCCATTACCATAGGCCTTTCTAAAGAGTCCCTCCCCAGCCTTCCTGTAGGTCCCCTTCAGATATCGAAATGTTGTAAGGTCCCAGATCTATGGAGAAGTTCACTGAACATGGATGTATTCCAGATTATCTTTCAGAGACCTGTAATCAAATTAGCTTTGTTTTCTTCACATACAAAATGGTTTCTAAGTTATCCCAGAAAAGCATCAGAAGTTCTGAGCAAAGCTGACTTCTGCCGGTGTCTGCTAAAGGAGCTGAAATAAATGATTTTCAATTTAACAGTCTCCTTAAAATAGTATTTTTCTTTCTTTCAATATCTCTCTGCAGACTTGCAGGATTGCTTTCTGCCATCTTTAGCTGTGTGTGTGTGTGTTTCAGGCCTGGCTTTTGCATTGCTCTGAACAGAAAGCATTACAGAATCACAGAATTGCAGAAACATTCAGGTTGGAAAAGACCCTCAGGATCACCAAGTCCAATTGATAACTCTACTCCACAAGATTCACCCCTAAACCATATCCCCAAGCACCACATCCAACCTTTAAACACACCTAGGCTTGGTGACTCAACCACCTCCCTGGGCAGCACATTCCAGTGCCTGACCACTCTTGCTGTGACATTTTTTTTCCTAATGTCCAGTCTAAACCTACCCAGCTGCAGCTTGAGGCCACTCCCTCTGGTTCTATCACTAATTACCTGGGAGAAGAGACCAGTACCAGCCTCTATACAACGCCCTTTCAGGTAGTTGTAGAGAGTGATGAGGTCTCCCCTCAGCCTTCTCTTCTCCAAACTAACCAGCCCCAGCTCCCTCAGTTGCTCCTCATAAGATTTATTCTCCAGGCCCTTCACCAGCTTCATTGCTTTCCTCTGCACTTGCTCCAGCACCTCCACATCTCTCCTTTATTGAGGTGCCTCAAACTGGACACAACACTCTAGGTCCACACAATACTTAGGTCTATTTGTCATTGCCATAACCTTTGTCTCTAGACATCTCCTGATGGCACTCAGGTTTTGCAGCTGGTGGAAGCTTTTCAGTTATTATTGATTGCTGTAGCTGTCTGTGGCTGCTCTTTCAATGTGACATAACCATCTTTATCCTTACCACAGCTTTCTACCTGTGTCTTTCTTCCTGCCCCCCTTCCCCCCCCAAATATCAAACCCTTCAGTAATTCTGTATTAAAAAATCTTTCAAAAAACTCCTAGAGGTGATGGCAGCTGTGGCAAAAGCAGATTGGTATTAATTACCACCAAGAACTGATTATTTTCCTTCTGTATGATGGGTTGTAATTATTGCCCAACATAAAATTGCCAGACCAGCTCAGTTGAAAGCAAATGAAGCTATATTTAAAAGCAAAACTACAATCTACCTATCAAATGCAGTGAATATGTACAAAATATACAATATAGAATAATAGAATCAGTCAGGGTTGGAAGGGACCACAAGGATCATCTAGTTCCAACCCCCTGCCATGGGCAGGGACACCCCACACTAGATCAGGCTGGCCAGAGCCTCGTCCAGCCTGGTCTTAAACACCTCCAGGGACGGGGCCTCAACCACATATGTTTACCATTTATAAACAGCACAACCCCACCCCGGACAAAACCACCAACCTGGGCAGCCCATTCCAATGGCCAATCACTCTTTCTGGGAAGAACTTCTTCCTAACATCCAGCCTAAACCTCCCTGGTGCAGCTTGAGACTGTGTACTCTTGTTCTGGTGCTGGTTGCCTGGGAGAAGAGACCAACTCCCACCTGGATACAACCTCCCTTCATGTAGTTGTAGACAGCAATAAGGTCTCCCTGGGTTTCCTCTTCTCCAGGCTAATCAAGCCCAGCTCTGTCAGCCTCTCCCCATAGGGCTGTGCTCCAAACCCCTCCCCAGCTTTGTTGCCCTTCTCTGGACACGTTCCAGCAAGTCGACATCTTTCCTAAACTGAGGGGCCCAGAACTGGACACAGGACTCAAGGCGTGGCCTAACCAGTGCTGAGTACAGGGGCAAGTGCAATGTACAGGGGCAGAATGATCTCCCTGCTCCTACTGGCCACACTATTCCTGATCCAGACCAGGATGCCATTGGCCTTCTTGGCCACCTGGGCACACTGCTGGCTCATGTTCAGCCTAATATCAACCAGTACC
Organism: Picus viridis; assembly: GCA_033816785.1. Lineage (NCBI taxonomy): Eukaryota > Metazoa > Chordata > Aves > Piciformes > Picidae > Picus > Picus viridis. Next base: position 26,354,967 of record CM066574.1, read on the forward strand.
CCCAGGTCCCTTTCTGCCTGGCCGCTCTCCAGCCCCTCTGACCCCAGCCTGCAGCGCTGCATGGGGTTGTTGTAGCCAATGTGTATTCAGACCAATGGGATTATTTAGATATTATCATTGATTTTCCTTGCATCTGATGGTGATTTATTTACATTCTACCATTCAAGATCTGTGGACATGTTTCCAGACATCAGCCTAAAACTACCACAGCTCTGTGAGTCATGCCTTTCCTTTCAAAAGCAAAGCAAAGCAGCTTATAAATCACTTACGTGCAAGCAAGTAGAGCGGTGGGAAAGGGTGTTGTATTTCAGCAGTTGTGTTGCCATCATGCTGGTAGCTGACAAGAGCAATTTTTCATTGCAGAAATAATAATGTTTGCCATCTATTATCTAAAAAAAAGGGTAAGAAAAGAACTGTACAGGTTATAAAACTTGCACCACGTTGCCACAAGCAGGGTTGTACTGGAAATGTGCATGTTCTAGCCACAAAGTTGCAGTGAAGTCAATGCCAAGGCACAGCCTTTCCCTCATTGAGGCTGTGTTACAATATTTAAGAGGAACTGCATTTCAGGATAATCTCCATTACTTTCCATATCAGATTCATAGAATTATTGCAGCTGGAAGGACCTTTAAGATGATCTAATTCAACCATTCTCTAACTCTCCCAAGACTGATGCTAAACCATGTATCTCAGCACTACAGACTCTTTGAAACACCTCCAGAGATGGGGGTTCAACCACCTCCCTGGGGAGCCTGTTCCAGTCTTTGAGAACCCTCTCAGTGAAGAAATTTATTCTAACATCCAACCTAAATCTCCTCTGGTACAACTTGAGGCTATTTTCTCTCATCCCCTCACTTGTTAGTAGGGAGAAGAGACCAACCCCCACCTCACTTCAACCTCATTCAGCTGTTACCTGTTCTCCAGACACTTCACCAGCTTCATTGCCCTTCTCTGGACCCCATGAGCAGAAACCCCTCACACTAGATCAGGTTGCTCAGAGCCACATCCAGCCTGGCCTTAAAAACCTCCAGGGATGAGGTTTCCACCACCTCCATGGGTAACCCATCCCAGTGTCTCACCACCCTCATGGGGAAGAACTTCTTCCTAACATCCAATCCGAATCTTCCCAAGTCTAGTTTTGTTCCATTCAGCCTAGTCCTATCACTACCTGACACCCTAAAAAGTCCCTCCCCAGCTTTCTTGTAGCCCTTTTCAGATACTGGAAGGCCACAATAAGGTCTCTTCAGAGCCTTCTCTTCTCCAGACTGAACAGTCCCAACTGTCTCAATCTGTCCTCATATCATCCTCATGGCCCTCCTCTGGACACACTCCAGCATGTCCAGATCCTTCCTGTAACAGGGGCTCCAGAACTGGATGCAGTACTCCTTGCAAGAACTGTGCCAGCAATTTAGAGGTGATGTTAGAAAGCACTCTGCAGTTTAATCTCATGGCTGTCAGCTGAAGGGCTGTGGCCTTTCAACACCTTTCATAACCTCTTTGAATTTTACTGTGGCAACCACATCAGTAGTAGACAACAATCTTCAGGGAGCTTACTGTTAAAGATTGTGTCTCAAAAGAAGCAATACATAAGGTTTCTACCCAGAAGGGCAAAAGAGCTGGGGAGGGGTTTGGAGCACAAGCCCTATGAGGAGAGGCTGAGGGAGCTGGGCTTGCTTAGCCTGGAGAAGAGGAGGCAGTTCTTCATAGAAAGAGTGATTGGCCATTGGAATGTGCTGCCCAGGGAGGTGGTGGAGTCACCATCACTGGAGGTGTTTAGGAAGAGACTGGATGGCGTGCTTGGTGCCATGGTTTAGTTGATTAGATGGTGTTGGGTGATAGGTTGGACTCAATTGTAATAGTATAGTATAGCTCTTCCCTCACTCGATGATCTCAAAGGTCTTTTCCAACCTGGTTAATTCTATTCTATTCTATTCTATTCTATTCTATTCTATTCTATTCTATTCTATTCTATTCTATTCTATTCTATTCTATTCTATTCTATTCTTACTTGGTGGTAAAACAGTACTGTATAACTTCTTTGGGGTGTCTGTGTGTGGGTTAGACTGATCTCTGGAGGTGCCTTCCAACCCCTACCATTATGTGATTCTATGAGCTGGCAGACTGGCATCAATTACGCAGTGCAAACATCTTGGGACAGAAGATTTTTAGAGGCAGTGAAAATGCAAAAGGAGATAAATGTGTTATGAAAACAAGCACATAATAAAAACTTCTGTTCCTTCTGTTTTGGTTTGCAAGACAGTTTCTAGATTCTTGTTTTCTAAGCGGACCAACCATGATTGTATAATAACCCAGATTAACTCAGCAGAGGCAAACCTTCAGTTATTCTTGCTTCAAGCTACATCTGGTATTAGTCATGTGCTTAACTGTTGACAGCACAAGGTATGAATTAATCCTACCCATTTGTTCTGTATTTGGGGCCTTGTTGCAATTACAGAGGTTTATCATCCAACCATGCTGAAAGAAGTGGTTTACATGGTTAATTGAAAAGTCTCTGACTCTGCTATATACCCTTGCAGAACAGTATGCAGATAAGTGTTGGAAAGTGTATCACGGAACCTCAGCATGGTGGGCTTGGAAGGGACCTCTGGGGATCATCTAGTCCAAAGTTCCTGCTCAAGCAGGGGCACCTACAGCAGGTTGCCCAGGATCACAATGGCCAGGTGGGTTTGAACTCTCTCTGGAGAAGGAGACTCCAAACACACTCTGGGCAGTCTGATGCAGGGCTCCAGCACCCTCGCAGCAAAGAAATTTCTCCTCTTGTTCATACAGATCCTCCAGGATTCCAGTTTGTGCCCATTGCCCCTTGCCTATCTCTGGGCACCAGTGAGAAGAGTCTGGCCCCATCCTCTTGCCCCCCACCTTTAGCTCTTCCTCAGCATCGAGAAGATCTCCCCCCTCAGGCTGCTCTTCTCCAGGCTAAATAGCCTCAAGTCTCTCAGTCTTGCCTCCTCACAGAGATGCTCCAGTCCCCTCAGCATCTTGGTAGCCTCTGCTGGACTCTCTCCAGTAGTTCCCTGTCTCTCTTGAACTGGGGAGCCCAGAACTGGACACAATACTCCAGATGTGGTCTCACCAAGGCAGAGTAGTGTGGGAGGAGAACCTCCCTCAACCTGCTGGTCACATTCTTCTTCACACACCCTTCTTGGCCACAAAAGCACCTTGCTGGCTCTAGGTGAACTTGTCCACCAGGACTTTCAGGTCTTTCCCAGCAGAGCTGCTTTCTAGCAGGTCAACTCCTCACCTGTACTGGTGCAGGGTTTTATTTCCCACAGGTGCAGGACCCTATGCTTGCTCTTGTTGAACTTCATGAGGTTCCCCTCTGCTCAACTCTCCAGCGTGGCCAGATCTCATTGAATGGCAAGACAATATGACGCCCAAGACAACAAAATACCCCAGACAACCACTCTTAAAGACATGTGTCACCTTCTTCAGCCTACTGTGATTTGTAATGGGCGTACACAGATGTTGCTAACTTCATTGCTCAGCTTGATGCCAGTGAATGAAATGACTGTGATGCCTGTGAAAAAATAATGGAAGTACAGCAGCTTTTCTCACATTAGATTATTTCTCTGATAAGGTCTGAATGTGTAAGGGATGCGGGATGAACAAATGTTGCCACAGCATGGTGTGTAGGTGAACACTGGAGAGCACCATTCTGTTCAGCTTTCATGAAATGGATGTTCTACATTTCTCTCTTGGTTGTACAAATGTCCTTCACACATTTCAGTGACTGCTATGTGGACCATTTCATAGTAAGTTATCAGTTCATAACGTAGATGGGGTTTGGGAGGGGTCATGTTCATTCTGCTCTGGTGAGACCCCACCTGGAGTACTGCACCCAGTTCTGGAGCCCCTATTACAGGGAGGATCTGGAGGTGCTGGAATGTGTCCAGATAAGGGTCATGAGAAGGATCAGAGATCTGGAGCTCCTCTCCTATGAGGACAGACTGAGGGAGTTGGGGCTGTTCAGTCTGGAGAAGAGAAGGCTCTGAAGAGACCTTATTGTGGCCTTCCAGTATCTGAAGGGGGCCTACAAGAAAGCTGGTGAGGCACTTTTTAGGGTGTCAGGTAGTGATAGGACTAGGCTGAATGGAGCAAAAATAGAAATGGGTAGATTCAGGTTGCCCAGGGAGGTAGTGGAAGCCTCATCCCTGGAGGCTTTTAAGGCCAGGCTGAAAGTGGCTCTGAGCAACCTGATCTAGTGTGAGCTGTCCCTGCCCATGGCAGGGGAGATGGAACTATATGATCCTTGAGGTTCCTTCCAACCCTAACAATTCTATGATTCTATGATTCTGGCATCTAGAGATGAGTTCTGTGGCTGTTTCCACTATGGAGCTTGTGGAATGAGGCCATGAACCACTGAGGCTGTGAGTCTGATTTTTATCTGCAGAAAGGAAGGTTAAGAAGCAGGATGATCTTGAGATAGTCTATGTTATGTATAATTTATCACTTGCACTGTAATCTATAATGGATGTTTGCACGTAGTGAGGTGGGGGTTGGCCTCTTCTCCCTAGTATGAGGCGATAGAACGAGAGCAAATGGCCTCAAGCTATGTTAGTGGAGGTTCAGGTTGGATAGCAGGAAAATTTTCTTTCCTGCAAGAGTGGTCTGGCATTGGAACAGGCTGCCCAGGGAGGTGATTGGGTCACCAGCCCTGGAGGTGTCTAAGATACATGTGAACTGTCCATGTCCAGACTGCAGTTTTAAAGGAAGCCTTCATTATTACAAACTGCAAAAAATCACTGGTCCTTCAACTAGTGTTGGATGTGATTTGAAGTTTAGGATCTGTAATTAGTCACCTGATTTTTAACTCCTGTCATTGGTGTTCTGCTTGGAGAAGAAAAGAATTGCCATTCTCCACACAAAGCAAAATGTGGTTTGTCCTTACAGGAATTCAATTGGTGCATAACCCCCCCATTTTCCATAAATAATCAGAAGAAAACCCCAGAGTCTTGGCATGCTCATCAGTGTTATGTAAGGAGGGCTATGGAAATTATGATGGAAAGTTCAACTAGGAAGCAGCTGAATTTTGTTGTTTATTTGTTCAAGTCCTTATTCCCTCTGTGCAGATGCTGCAGTGGGAGTTTTTCAGAGTAGAAGCCTGGTTGAGCTGTGACTTCTGTTTCAGAGCTGGATATCATCAGATACTCATGGATTCATAGAATGGTTTGGGTCGGACCTTGACAATTGCTGCCGTGGTTTAGTTGATTAGATAGTGTTGGATGATAGGTTGGACTTGATGATCTCAAAGGTCTTTTCCAACCTGGTCTGGTCTGGTCTGGTCTATCCTATCCTATCCTATCCTATCCTATCCTATCCTATCCTATCCTATCCTATCCTATCCTATCCCAGTTATCTGGTTTGAATGCCCTGACATGGGCAGGGACACCTCCCACTAGAACAGGGTGCCCAAGGCCTCGTCCAGCCTGGCCTTGAACACTTCCTGGCAGGGGGCATTCACAACCTCCCTGGTTTAGTGGGTGTAGTGGTGTTGGGCTAGCAGTTGGCCTTGATGATCTTGGAGGCTTTTTCCAAGAAAACCTATTCTGTGAATCTAAAGGAGTCTTATGGTGGACATGTCCACACAAAATCTCCAGCACCAGCTGCAGTGAAATGTCACAGAATCAGAATCCTCTGGGTTGGACAAGACCTTTCAGATCATCCAGTCCTACTGTTCTCTAACTCTACCAACTCCGGTGCTAAGCCATTGCCCTCAGCATCGCATCTCTGCAGCTATGAAACACTTGGACAGGGAGGTGGTGGAGTCCCCATCACTGGAGGTGTTTAGGAAGAGACTGGATGGGGTGCTTGGTGCCATGGTTTAGTTGATTAGATAGTGTTGGATGATATGTTGGACTTGATGATCTCGGAGGTCTTTTCCAACCTGGTTAATTCTATTCTATTCTATTCTATTCTATTCTATTCTATTCTATTCTATTCTATTCTATTCTATTCTATTCTATTCTATGGAGATTCAACCACCTCACTGAGCAGCTTGCTCTAGGGTTTGAGAACCCTTTCAGTCAAGAAGTTTCTTGTAATGTCCAAACTAAACCTCCCCTGGGGCAACTTGAGGCTGTTTCCTCCTGCCCTGTCACTTGCTCCATGGGAGAAGAGACCAACCCCCACCTGACTCCAACCTGCTTTCAGGGAGTTGTAGGAAGCAAAGAGGTCTGCCTTTGGCCACTTTTTCTGAACAATCCCAGCTCTTCATGTTCCCATAGAACTATCTGGATTGGGAATGATACCAGTCCACTCCCCAGGAGAGTGGAGCTGAGTAAAGCTGTCTGCAAAAGGAGATACATGAGCTTGTTTTGAGGTGTGTGTTGGGAAGGCTGCACTGTTTCTAACTGTGCAATTGCAATATTGCACTGCCTTGCTTTAGTGGCTTAGTGACCTAGAGAAAAAAAAAGCATCTTTTTCTTTTGGATTCACTTAGCAGAGGACTAAAGGTTATGGGCTAACCATGCATACACATGCATGGACCTTTTGTCCTCTGCTAAATGAATTACAGGGGAATTGGCTGTGTTAAGGGTTACCAAAGGTCTTTCCAGGGAATGATTAGTGATTATCTTGCTCCTTGGCCAGAGGAAACTTCGAGGTCTCTTCCAACCGTAGTAATACTGTGATACTGTGAAAACAGTTCAGTCCCTTTTCATTTGATGGTACTGAAGGCAGGAGATTTTTGACAGGATTATGTAGGTTGTTTACATGGAAGCTTTTTAACTATGGAGTCCATCCCCTTTAAGAACAACAGCTCCTTTGCCTGGGTCTGGAGGTGGATTTGAATAGCAATAAACCAAAGAGCTACAACGATGCTGAGGGGACTGGAGCATCTCTCTTACCAGAAAAGACTGAGTGAATTGGGAGTTTTTGGTCTGGAGAAGAGCAAACTGAGGGGGATCTTATAAATGCTGATCAATAGCTAAAGGGTGGGTGTCAGGAGGATGGGACAAGTCTTTTTTCAGTGGTGTCCAGCAATAGGACAAGGGGTAATGGGCACAAACTTGCACATAAGAACTTCCATCTAAATGTGAGGAGGGGGATGGAGCACTGGAGTAGGCTGCCCAGAACGGTGGTGGAGTCTCCATCTCCAGAGAATGTCCAGAGACATTCAAATCCCACCTGGATGTGTGACCTTCTCTAGGTGAACTTGCCTTGGCAGGAAGTTGGACTCGGTGATTTGCAGAGGTCCCTTCCAACACCTACCATTCTCTGATTCTGTGTGATTGCTGTTGAGGGATTCCATCCCAGGTCGGTGCTTCAGCTGTGATTCTGTTTTTCTTGGTTTTGAATTGGAGGGTTAGGATGTTTTGGTGGAGGAGGAACTCTGTTCCTCAGCTGCTCCTCACCAGACCTGTTCTCCAGACCCCTTCCCAGTTTTGTTGCCCTTCTCTGGACCTGCTCCAGCACCTCAATGTCTTTCTTGTAGTGAGGGACCCAAAGTGAACCCAGTATTCAAAGTATGGCCTCACCAGTGCTTCATGCAGGGGAACAATCCCTTCCCTGATCCTGCTGGCCACAGTGTTGCTGATCCAAGCCAGGATGCTGGTGGCCTTCTTGGCCACCTGGGGACACGCTGGTTCATGCTTGGACAGAACATTCGCCTCCCCATACGGTCTCATTCTCTTTCCAGATACCATCTTGTGGTTAAGCTTTCTCCTCATGGTTTTAGATCTTTTTTAGCTCACAGCACTGAATTCTATTTAAAAAAATCATCTGCTTTCTTTCAGCTTTCAGTGCCTAATGAAGGGCCCTCCTGCCATTCTGCTTTCCATCAGATGTCAGTGTTAGTACCACAACTGCTGGTGTTGGACCAGAGCAGAGGGCAGGCACTGGACTTCCTAAAATAGTCCCAACTCCTCAGCCCTGCTTGCACTGTTCCACGTTAAGCTGATCCTGAGTGGAGATAGCAGAACTGCTGCTGCAGACCTGGGGACCTGTTTACTAAGGAACTTGTTAATGAGGAACTTTGCTGTGCCTCAGGAGCTTCCACAGAAATGAGTTGTGGTTTTAGCTGTGGTCTTTATCAGCTGCTCTATCATCAAACCTGTAATTCAAGCAAACTTTAGAAACTGAGCAGTGATGGTTTAAAAGCAGTCACAGATGACCCTGTTCTTGTCATGAAGAAATTGACAGTTTTAAGCCAGAAATCTAAAGTAGCCAGTGGGTGTGGTAGTTGACATGGCAACTCTGTAACTGAGGTGTCCAGCAGGGAGGAATAATGTTCTGCACCCCAAAAGAGGAGGAATAACCCCTTGCACCTGTAGAAGTGAGGGGTTGGTAAGCTGGAAAAGCAGCTCTGTGCAGAAAGACCTGGGAGTGGACAACAAGTTTACCATGAGCCAGCAATGTGCTTTTGTGGCCAAGAAGGCAAATTGTCTCCTGGATTTCATTCAGAAGAGTGACCAGCAGGTTCAGGGAGGCTCTTCCCTCCATGCTGCCCTGGTGAGGTTTCATCTGGAGTATTGTGTCCAGTTCTGGGCTCCCTGATTCAAAAGAGACAGAGAACTACTGAAGGGAGTCCAAAAGGGAGGGCTACAAAGATGCTGAGGGGACTGGAACATCTCTGTGAGGAGGAAAGGCTGAGAGACCTGGGGCTGCTTAGGCTGGAGAAGAGCAGCCTGAGAGCAGAATCTTCTCAATGCTGAGCAAGAGCTACAGGGTGAAGGGCAAGAGGGTGGGGCCAGACTCTTCTCAGTGTTGGCCAGTAACCGGACAAGGGACAAAGGACACAAACTGGAACCCGAGAGACTCCATCTGAGGATGTCACATGAGGAGAAACTTCTTTGCTCTGAGGGTGCTGGAGCCCTGGGTGAGGCTGCCCAGATTGGTTTTGGAGTCTCCTTCTCCAGAAAGATTTCAAACCCACCTGGGCATTGTGGTCTTGGGCAAACTGCTGTGAGTGCCCCTGCTTTAGCAGGTGGATTGGACTAGATGCCCTCTAGACTTATCTTCCAACACCCACCATGCTGGAATTCTGTGAAACTGATGAAGGGATTTGCCTCAACTAGCCAACTTCCCAGAGAATTCGACTTCCCCACTAAATTAGCTCAGATTTCTTCATTGTTACTTTGAAATCTAGGTCAAGAAGGATTTCTTTAGTGATGTCCAGCCTTCTTCATTTCAGTCTTTGTCCCTGATGAGTTCACAATGAAGTAATGTGCTCTGATGTGAGTCATTGTTCATGCAATAGCAGAGGAAATAATAGTTTAGACAAAGTGTGTTAACACCACACTTCTTGAGCCAAGTCACTGCGTGGTATCACCATGACACTGTAATCATCTAAAGAGAGAAAGCAACTCTTTTCTGGAAGATACAGCCTGTGAATAACGTTTGGCAAGGCAGATGTTTGCAGAGGTTTTCAGCCCTTGGCCTACAAGGTGCCAGATCCATGTGCATTCCCCAATCCATCCTGCATTCCCCTGTGCCCTGCCCAGTGTATTCCCTGTACCTGCGTTTCTCTCAACTGGAGAGCTGTGAATTTGCCAGGTGGCTGAGAGCTTCTGCAGCCTGGAATAGCCTCTTCACTGTATTAAGTGATGGTATCACAGATGTTAAGTTGCTGGAAAGTGTTCAGAGAAGGGCAACAAAGCTGGGGAGGGGTTTGGAGCACAAGCCCTATGAGGAGAGGCTGAGGGAGCTGGGCTTGATTAGCCTGCAGAAGAGGAGGCTCAGGGCAGACCTTATTGCTGTCTACAACTACCTGAAGGGAGGTTGTAGCCAGGTGGGGGTTGGTCTCTTCTCCCAGGCAACCAGCACCAGAACAAGAGGACACAGTCTCAAGCTGTGCCAGGACAGGTTTAGGCTGGATGTTAGGGAAGTTCTTCACAGAAAGAGTGACTGGCCATTGGAATGGGCTGCCCAGGGAGGTGGTGGAGTTACCATCACTGGAGGTGTTTAGGAAGAGACTGGATGAGGCACGTGGTGCCATGGTTTAGTTGATGAGATAGTGTTGGATGATAGGTTGGACACAATGACCTCAAAGGTCTTTTCCAACCTGGTCTATTCTATTCTATTCTATTCTATTCTATTCTATTCTATTCTATTCTATTCTATGCTATGCTATGCTATTCTATGCTATTCTATGCTATGCTATGCTATTCTATGCTATTCTATTCTATGCTATGCTATTCTATTCTATCTTGTCATCATTTCCAGGTGAGGTCCCACTCTACTCTGCTCTAGTAAGACCTCATCTGGAGGTCTGTGTCCAGTTCTGTGTCCCAAACACAAGAAGGACATGGACCTGCTGGAGCGGGTCCAGAGGAGGCCACAAAAATAATCAGAAGGCTGTGGCACCTCTGCTGTGGGGAGAGGCTGTTTAGCCTGGAGAAGGCTTTGGGTAGACCTTAGAGCAGCCTTCCAGTATCTGCAGAAGGCTAGAGGAGAGCTGGGGAGGGGCTTTTTACAAGGGCTTGTAGTGATAGGATGAGAAGGAATGGATTGAAGGCGCGTGAGAGGAGATTTATACTGGATATTAGGAAGAAATTCTTTATGGTGAGGGTGGTGAGGCACTGGAACAGGTTGCCCAGGGAGGCCATGGATGCCCCCTCCCTGGAAATGTTCAAGGCCAAGCTGGATGAGGCCTTGAGCAACCTGGTTCAGTGGGAGGTGTTCCTGTACACTGCAGGGGGCTTAGAACTAGATGATAATTAGAACAAGAGGAAACAGTCTCAAGCTGCACCAGGGGAGGCTCAGACTGGATGTTAGGAAGAAATTCCACACAGGAGAGTGATTGCCCATTGGAATGGGCTGCCTGGGGAGGTGGTGGAGTCACCATCCCTGGAGGTGTTTAGGAGGAGACTTGATGGGGTGCTTGGTGCTATGGTTTAGTTGATTAGGTGGTGGTGGATGATGGGTTGGACACAATGATCTCGAAGGTCTCTTTCGACCTGTCTATTCTATTCTATTCTATTCTATTCTATTCTATTCTATTCTATTCTATTCTATTCTATTCTATTCTATCTTGAAGGTCCCTCCCAGGCCAAACCATTCTATGAATCTATGACTATTCATTAGCATTCAATTGAAGGACATTTTGTGAAGTGACAAAAAAGCTGTTTTAGTACACAAGCACAGAAGCTGGTTTATTTGGGGCATACAACCTTTATTTAAACAGTCACTTAGGAATCACTTTATAGAATAAGGTTTCTCAGTTGATTGTTTTCTCTTTCCTCCTGTATCTGCTCCAGGCTCTGATGTTCAGATTTTCGCTCCCACACTCTTCCTGGGAGCCAGGTGGGGGCTGGTCTCTTCTCCCAGGCAACCAGCACCAGAACAAGAGGACACAGTCTCAAGCTGTGCCAGGACAGGTTTAGGCTGGATGTTAGGAAGAAGTTCTTCATAGAAAGAGTGATTTGCCATTGGAATGTGCTGCTCAGGGAGGTGGTAGTCACCATCACTGGAGGTGTTTAGGAAGAGACTGGATGAGGCACTTGGTGCCATGGTTTAGTTGATGAGATGGTGTTGGATGATAGGTTGGACTCGATGACCTCAAAGGTCTTTTCCGACCTGGTTAATTCTATCCTATCCTATCCTATCCTATCCTATCCTATCCTATCCTATCCTATCCTATCCTATCCTATCCTATCCTATCCTATCCTATCCTATCCTATCCTATCCTATCCTATTCTATTCTATTCTATTCTATTCTATTCTATTCTATTCTATTCTATTCTATTCTATTCTATTCTATTCTATCTCTGATGGCAGTGGTGGATGCTTAGGAGGTGCTTGGAAGCAGTTGGATACATTTGCTGAAGTTTTGGGGGAGTAGGATTTGCCTTTTCTTTTTGGATGGTTGTACTCAATGATCTTCAAGGTCTAAAACAATTCTGTGATTTTTGGCTAGTTTGGGTGAGTTATTTGCTCCTATAGACATGAGGTAGTGATGGCTTCAGAGAACATCTGAAGTGATGGTCACCCCACATGGGCTGAGCTTACAACTAAGTAGTCATTAAAATGTAGTTCAGGAGCAGTGGAAGGCAGAGCTCACTTGTTTGTAGAAGCTTCTGGCTTGGTAAAATTCCAGTTCTACTCCATTTTAAATCTTTATTACTTCTCACCACATGTCAGGCTGCATTTCCCTCTTCTTCCAAATTTGCTTGATACAGTAGTCTCTGTTGCTCGTTGGAGACAGGTGTTAGGTAAGTAAACTACTGCACGCCTCTACAGTTGCTCTTTATATTTACCTTTTCTTGCTGTATCTTTAGGAATTAACAACATTTGAGTAAGAGTTGCACATTTTAGGGCTTTCTGTTTTCCAGACAGCTGTTGATGTGAAACCACAGGTGGAGATCTGTAATTATTGTCAAGGACACTAAAGTGTGTTTATTATTTTCAACCCAAGTGAGTGAATCTGTCACAGTGCCCCTTATTTACTGCCAAGAGAGTAAACTGTACTTTAGAATGTTGTCATTAAACCAGCAAGGTTTTTGTTTTGGCCTTTTCTCATCCCTGCATTCATTTCCTTCCTTATGTTTTGTAGTGTGTTATTTTCTTCTGGCTGAAAGATACACAACAGCAGATCAAGTATCAGGTGGTAGAATGAGAGGAAATGGCCTGAAGCTGCACCAGGGAAGGCTGAGGTTGGACATTAGGAAAAATGTCTTTCCTGCAAGAGTGGTCAGGCATTGGAACAGGCTGCCCAGGGGGTGGTGGAGTCACCATCTCTGGAGGTGTTAAAGAAACATGTGGACACGGCACATGGGGACATGTTTCAATGGCCACGGCGGTTTTGGGTCGATGATTTGGCTCGATGACCTTAGAGGGCTTCTCCAACCAAAACAGTTCTATGATTCTATGGAATCTGGTCAGAATCAAACATTCATTAACCACTGTCCTCCTCTTATAAAAGCTCAACAACTTTCAGATGAATTAATGGAAGTGCCCACACTATAGGACACAGTCTCAGGCTGTGCCAGGGCAGGTTTAGGCTGGCTATTAGGAAGAAGTTCTATACAGAGAGAGTGATTGCCCATTGGAATTGGCTACTCGTGGAGGTGGTGGAATCACCTTCATTGTAGGTGTTCAGGAGGAGACTTGATGGGGTGCTTGGTGCCATGGTTTAGTTGTTTAGGTGTGTTGGATTGGTTGATGGGTTGGATGTGATGATCTTGAAGGTCTCTTTCAACCTGGTGTATTGTATTGTATTGGTATGAGGATCCAGTTGTTCCCATCTTAGGCATCTGTTACCCAACACCACAAAGAGAACACTTTAAGGTGAACTATGTGTTGCAGTTCAGATACTCTAAATTACCAAATTAGGCACATATTTCTGTGAATTGAGCTTTTCTAGCAGACATCTAATGATGAAATGCTTGAGAACTTTTTCTTACCTACATGCTCACAGTTGTGTGAATGAACATTTACAATGCAGGCATTCCTCTCCTTTCCTTTCCTTGTTTTTGTTTACACCATTGTACAATCAAAGAATTGTTAAGGTTGGAAAATCCTCTAAGATCATTGTATGCAACATCTGCTTTATTTTTATTTGAACACCTCCAGGGATGGTGGCTCCAGCACCTCCCTGAGCAGCCTGTTCTATTGCCTGACTACTCTTGGGGGAAAGAATTTTCTCCTAATGTCCAACCTAAACCTCCCCTGGTGCAGCTTGAGGCCATTTCCTCTCATCCCATCACTTGTTACCTGGAAGAAAAGACCAACACCCACCTGGCTCCAACCTCCTTTCAGGGAGTTGTAGAGAGCTAGAAACTCTCCTTTAGGCATTCTTTTCTCCAGGCTGAAAACTCAGCTCAACAGCTCTTCATGAGAGCATTTATGAACATCTACAAAATTGGTGGAAAAGCAGGGAACTTTTACAGGGGTTTTCAGCAAAGGGGAAAAAAAAAGAGAAAAAGAAAGATAAGAAGCAAAAAAGAAACATTTTCTGTCATTAAATTATTCAGTACTTTCATGTGAAGTCTGCTCTGGTGACCTGGATTTCTTGTTTTTGGTATTCTCCATCAACAGATGGGCAGATTGAGGTGGCTGTGGAGAGCTGGAGCAGCTGTTGATGGGACAAGCTTCCTCCCCAGAACATGTGCTGGAGCAGGGTTGGAGCAGAGTCTGGGGCTCTCTGGAGCCCTGCCTGGTGCCTGTGCCAGACAGAGCCCTGAGCTGTCTGTGCAGCTGGCTGCTGGCTCTGCCGGCTCTGAATCGCTGTCAGACCTTGTAGGCTTGCCTTTAGATGTATTATTCTCCAGGCCCTCTGGGGTTGTCTCTGCCACGTTCAGCTAGACATTTTCAGCTGCTAATTTAGTCCAAGGACATAAAGAATGGATGTTACCAGGTCACACAGAAGAATTGCACTGTAAAAATAACACCCAGCTCATATCTGTGTTTTATTTTTAGCTTATTTCCTGTTATTTCCCTGCAGCTGCTGGTGTTGTCACAAGACCTTCCTTTCCAGCTTTAAGCTTCGCTTAAAGTATATGTGCATTGTGTCTAGGTCATAGAATTGCAGAACTGGCTGGGTTGGAAAAGACCTCTAAGATCATCGAGTTACACCCTCAACCCATGAGCACCATGGCCATTAAGCCATGTCCCCAGGCACCATGCCCATATGTTTCTTGAGCATCTCCAGGGATGGTGACTCCACTATGCCCCTGGGAAGCTTGTTCCAATGTCTGACCAATCTTTCAAGAAAGAGTTTTTTCCTACTATCCAACCTAAACCTCCCGTGGTACAATTTCAGGCTGTTTCCTCTTGTTCTGTCACCTGCTGCTAGGGAGAAGAGACCAAGCCCTACCTCACTCCAACCTTCTTTCAGGGAGTTGTTGAGAACAGTGAAGTCTCCCCTCAGCCTCCTTTTATCCACACTAAACAACCCCAGGTCTTTCAGCTGCTCCTCACCAGACCTGTTCTTCAGACCCTTCACCAGCTACATTGCCCTTCTCTGGACATGCTTCAGCACCTCAGTGTCCTTTTTGGAGTGAAGGCCCCAAATCTGACCCCGTGCTCAAGGTGCAGCCTCACCAGTACTGAATACAGGAAACAATCACTGCCTTGGTCTTGCTGGCCACACTATTGCTGGTCCAGGCCAGGGTGCTGGTGGCCTTGGCCATCTGGGCACGCTGCTGGCTCATGTTCAGCTGGCTGTTAATCAGCACCCTCAGGTCTTTCTCCGCTGGGCTGTTTCCGGCCACTCTGCCCCAAGCCTGTAGCGTTCATAGGGTGGTTGTGATCCAAGTGCAGGACTCAGCACTTGGTTTTGTTAAACCTCAAGTGTGCACCAGAGCATCCTGGTATGGATTTGTCAGATTGTCCAGTGCATTTGCTTATGAGTAAAGTGGCATCAGCATAAATTCCCTGAGAACGAGAACTACGAGAAGGCTTCAGAGGGACCTTTCTGTGGGGCTTTTTTTCCTTCCATGAACAGCCCTGAGAACACAGCTGCTCTGTAGCCTGTATTCTCACCCTCTGTGCTTGTAGCATGGGCAGGCAGATGTTTGCCCTGAGAGACAGGCAACAGACAGTGGACTTCAGCCTTGACCTGAGCCCTAAATGTCCCTCCCCCATGACCTCCCTATGTTAGGGCCCTGTGGTGCTTGATGTCAGACTGAGTCATTCAGCAGGAGTTACCCTCAGTCTGCTTACTGAAAGGCAGGGCAGGGCCTCCAGATAATAGTGCAGGATGCTGTCCCTTGAGGTGTCATCTGGCTTCTTGCTCTTTCCTTTCTATTTTTAATTTCCCTTTGAAGTGATCTTATGGAGTCATGCAGGACTGAAAGGAATATTTAAAACCACGGCAGACAATCGTTCAGCTTCCTCATTTCTTGCCCTGTTCATGTCCTGACCAGACACTCTGCGTCTTCTCCATTTCCAGTCTCCTCCCCCATACTCCACTTGCTTCCTGAGTTTCTTTGGCTTGTGATAACACCACGAAACCCATTGGATTCCTTGCCCAGGCTTATTGTTTCCTCCCCCCGCCGAGGGATGGTGAGTTCTTGTAAGTTTCGGCAAACACTGCGTGGCAATTAAGTGTCAGGCATGACCAGGAGCTGCTAAGCTTTTGTGAGCCTTGCCAATGTGCAATTAGAAATGTTTATTGTTTTTTTTCCCCTGCTGGACATTTGCTGGAATTGGCAAGAAGATAAAGGTTGTCACAGACTAACTTTCTGTGTGTTTATTCTCCCATTATCTTCTTACTGTTGGAGAGTACAACAGAACTGGAAATGTTTGCGCAGTGATGTGTGTCATGGCTCAGTCTAGCCTCACATCATCATTTTCACCACAACCTCATATCCAATGGCAGAGGATGCACAAATTGCCCATGTATTGCTCAATATGTCCTGTTCTTGGGCACATTTGTTTTTTAAAGATCATAGAATCACAGAATGGTTTGGGTTAGAAGGGACCTTAAAGATCAGCCGGTTCAAACGCCCTGCCATGGGCAGGGACACCTTCCACTACACCAGGTTGCTCAAGGCCCTGTCCAGTTTGGCCTTTAACACCTCCAGGGAGGGGGCATCCATGACCTCCCTGGGCAACCTGTCTCACCACTCCTCATAGTAAAGAATTTCTTCCTAATCTCCAGTCTACATCTCCTATCTTCCAGCATAAATCCATTGACCCTTATCCTATCACCACAAGCCCTCATAAAAACTCTCTAGAGATGTCTCTAGTGAGGAGGTTCTAATTCTAGTTAAGCAGTGTTAGGGAGTCCTGACTGTAGTAACAGCAGCCAAAGGACAGAGTTTTGACCACTGTCTGTCCTTCTGGGATCTCAGAATTTCACATGAAATCTCCCTGTTTGTACGTTCAGGCATTAGTTCCCACACTGTGAATGAGTTCTCCTGGCTCGTTGTATACTGTTTGGGACCCACAGCTTCCATTAAAGGTCCTTCAGTAGAGTATCTACATGACAAACCCACTCTTACAGATTCCACATGGCACCCTCTGTAGCTTTCCCCAGGTGTAATGTGCATATGTGTCCTATTTAAACTTCTCTTGCTTTTCTTCTCCTCCTAGGTATTATGACAACTTTACCCAGTGCACAGAACGTGAAGCCAACAGTGCCAGCTGCTTTTGGCCAAACCCCTGGCTGAGGGCTTTATCACTGGGATTCATAAACAATTCTTTTCAAACTGTACTTCAGACAAGGTTCACTGGGAAGATCCACCAGATGAAATTCTCATAACTCTCATCCTGATCCCAGTCATGTTGACGTGTGCCATGATAACACTGGTAGTGTGGTGCAGCAAGAGAAGCGATATCCTGGTGTGAGCTGCTCCTCAAGGCTGATTTTCTTCTCCATTTCCTCCTTCCAAAAACACTAAGGAAATAGGACAAAGAGAGAAACTCGGCATAAAGACTTCAGATCTGCTATCTGTGAGATACTGAGACAGAGACAATGCTCCTGCGAGCAAAGAGCTGCCTGCTGCTGAAGGTCACAGCTCCTGAGCTTGGCCGTCGGTGCTTCTGGTGCAAACCTCTCTACTTCCACTGGACCTCATCATCATGGAATTCAGAAGCAGCTCCCAGAAACAGGAGAGTTCCCAGGGGAATGGACCTCTTAGCTGCAGAAGAGGTAAAGTGACTTTCCTGTGGGTAATGCTGGTTGTCAGACTAGGTTTTGCAAAACCATATGAAGTGTGTGTACACATAGTGTCACACTGCCTGCAGGGCGGGTGGCATCTCTGGAGCTTTTGTGCAGGGCACTTGAGATTTTCACCTGTGATCTCTGTGACTTGGGCAGAAGATCCCTGGCAAAGGAACTGAGTATGGATCTAGAGAAATGGCAGCTTTTCCTGGAAGTGAGCCCAAAGCATCCTTATCCAGAGCTGCAAGTATTGTCCTGGCACAGGAACAATGCCTTGTGCCCAGGGACTGCCTGCACGGGAATTACAACACCGCTTCGTACCACCCTTTCTAAAATGCCTTGAAGCATGGCTGCTTGGGACTGTATGGCTTACCAACAAACCCTGGGGAGCTCCACAGGTCTCATTTCACAGAGCTGGAAAGCACGAGGGCAAATGGATTATAAATCTGCTGAGGAGCAGCGAAGCAACTTTCACACCCCAAACGATTTTTCCTCTTTTGTAATTATTCTTTTTGACGACTTGTGTTCACTTTGTGCTCCCTCTCCCACTTCAGCTTGTGCAAGTGCTATCCCCCAAATAAACACACAGGCCTCATCTTGACTGAGGCCCCTTTCGGGATGTAATTGTGTACATAAATCATTCTTCATCCCAGGAAGAGTGTGGGAGCGAAAATCTGAACATCAGAGCCTGGAGCAGATACAGGAGGAAAGAGAAAACAATCGACTGAGAAATCTTATTCTATAAAGTGATTCCTAAGTGACTGTTTAAATAAAGGTTGTATGCCCCAAATAAACCAGCTTCTGTGCTTGTGTACTAAAACAGCTTTTTTGTCACTTCACAAAATGTCCTTCAATTGAATGCTAATGAATAGTCATAGATTCATAGAATGGTTTGGCCTGGGAGGGACCTTCAAGATAGAATAGAATAGAATAGAATAGAATAGAATAGAATAGAATAGAATAGAATAGAATAGAATAGACAGGTCGAAAGAGACCTTCGAGATCATTGTGTCCAACCCATCATCCACCACCACCTAATCAACTAAACCATAGCACCAAGCACCCCATCAAGTCTCCTCCTAAACACCTCCAGGGATGGTGACTCCACCACCTCCCCAGGCAGCCCATTCCAATGGGCAATCACTCTCTCTGTGTGGAATTTCTTCCTAACATCCAGTCTGAGCCTCCCCTGGTGCAGCTTGAGACTGTTTCCTCTTGTTCTAATTATCATCTAGTTCTAAGCCCCCTGCAGTGTACAGGAACACCTCCCACTGAACCAGGTTGCTCAAGGCCTCATCCAGCTTGGCCTTGAACATTTCCAGGGAGGGGGCATCCATGGCCTCCCTGGGCAACCTGTTCCAGTGCCTCACCACCCTCACCATAAAGAATTTCTTCCTAATATCCAGTATAAATCTCCTCTCACGCGCCTTCAATCCATTCCTTCTCATCCTATCACTACAAGCCCTTGTAAAAAGCCCCTCCCCAGCTCTCCTCTAGCCTTCTGCAGATACTGGAAGGCTGCTCTAAGGTCTACCCAAAGCCTTCTCCAGGCTAAACAGCCTCTCCCCACAGCAGAGGTGCCACAGCCTTCTGATTATTTTTGTGGCCTCCTCTGGACCCGCTCCAGCAGGTCCATGTCCTTCTTGTGTTCGGGACACAGAACTGGACACAGACCTCCAGATGAGGTCTTACTAGAGCAGAGTAGAGTGGGACCTCACCTGGAAATGATGACAAGATAGAATAGAATAGCATAGAATAGAATAGCATAGAATAGCATAGAATAGCATAGCGTAGCATAGCATAGCATAGCATAGCATAGCATAGCATAGAATAGAATAGAATAGAATAGAATAGAATAGAATAGAATAGAATAGAATAGACCAGGTTGGAAAAGACCTTTGAGGTCATTGTGTCCAACCTATCATCCAACACTATCTCATCAACTAAACCATGGCACCAAGTGCCTCATCCAGTCTCTTCCTAAACACCTCCAGTGATGGTAACTCCACCACCTCCCTGGGCAGCACATTCCAATGGCCAATCACTCTTTCTGGGAAGAACTTCTTCCTAACATCCAGCCTAAACCTGTCCTGGCACAGCTTGAGACTGTGTCCTCTTGTTCTGGTGCTGGTTGCCTGGGAGAAG
Source organism: Picus viridis (assembly GCA_033816785.1). Lineage (NCBI taxonomy): Eukaryota > Metazoa > Chordata > Aves > Piciformes > Picidae > Picus > Picus viridis. The sequence goes on from CM066574.1 coordinate 26,374,678, forward strand.
AGACCAACCCCCACCTGGCTACAACCTCCCTTCAGGTAGTTGTAGACAGCAATAAGGTCTGCCCTGAGCCTCCTCTTCTGCAGGCTAATCAAGCCCAGCTCCCTCAGCCTCTCCTCATAGGGCTTGTTCTCCAAACCCCTCCCCAGCTTTGTTGCCCTTCTCTGGACACGTTCCAGCAACTCAACATCTTTCTTAAACTGAGGGGCCCAGATGCACAGTGTTTAGCCCTTAACAGCTGTCTGCATCAACAGGGAACCCAAATGGTGAGTGACTGATATGACCTGTACCCTGTGGAAGCCAAAGCTGGGGTTATTTTCCACTACATGGGGCTCGTTACCTTTCCCCCACAGCGTCTTTCCTTTGCCAAGCTAATCAAGCCTGGGACCGAAAATCTGGCTTGTTTTGTAATTGCGAATCAATTCTATGTTACAGCAGAGTTTCAGAGGAAAATGGGCAGAGATTCAAACACAAAGAAAATAACCAATACAAAATTGCTCCTAGAAATGGAACAGTGGCTGATCCCGAGCAGGGCTTGAGCCAGCAAAGTGCCAGGCCTGCTGAACAGCTGTGTCACATTGCTTCGATGCTGCGAGCTGTGGGAGTTCCTACTTTCAGGAACAACTGGGCGGGTGTGTATTTCCATGGGGTTCTAAGAGCTTCAGCAAGGGGTTGACTGAAGAATATGATGACTAGCAGGAGCAAGAGAAAGGCCGAGAGGGCTGTCACCTCTTTCAAGCCAAATATCAAGGAGGAAGGCCAAAGAAGGAAAAGATCTACAGAAGTGAAGGCAAAACTGCAGTTAGAAAAGCCCCAGTGAGAAATGCAGCTTGAATTGTCATGCTCATTTGTAACCAGGGCTAAAGAGTTTTGAAGGGAAAAAGAGGCATTTTAATTTTTTTTTCTGAGGTGGGAAGGTAAAACAATGCTGTGTTCATATAGCAAAATCTCTGTAGGGAAGGTTAACCTCCTTCAGGTATTGGAAGGCCACACTAAGGTCTCTCCAGAGCCTTCTCTAAAGAAGAAAGGCCAGTCATAGAATCATAGAATCAACAAGGTTGGAAAAGACCTCAAAGATCATCAAGTCCAACCTGACACCCAAGACCTCATGACTAGGCTATGGCACCAAGTGCCACGTCCAGTCCCCTCTTGAACGCCTCCAGGGACGGTGACTCCACCACCTCCCTGGGCAGCACATTCCAATGGCTAACAACTCACTCAGTGAAGAACTTTCTCCTCACCTCGAACCTAAACTTCCCTCCCCTGGTGCAGCTTGAGACTGTGTCCTCTTGTTCTGGTGCTGGTTGCCTGGGAGAAGAGACCAACCCCCACCTGGCTACAACCTCCCTTCAGGGAGTTGTAGACAGCAATAAGGTCTCCCCTGAGCCTCCTCCTCTCCAGGCTAAGCAATCCCAGCTCCTTCAGCATCTCCTCATAGGGCTTGTGCACTACACAGTTGCACCACTCAGCTCACAGGCAAAAATAGAAGCAGCATTTTCTTTGTTGAATATACTCCAATTTATCTCATGAGTGCAATTACTTGGAGAGGAAAATGTGGTTGCCGATTGTCCAAATATTTCTTATAAAGGGAGTGGTTCACTTTCCCCCTTTCTGTATTTGCTTTATGCAGAAATAAAGCCTTGGAACAGTAACACAAAACCAACCAACCCCCCACCCTCTCCCCCACCCCCCATTAGTGGTGTCTGCCATGGATTTTTTTTCCAGTATTTGAGGGTGTTCAGACTGGGTTTGATGGAATTTAGAAATGACCAGCCATACACTATGGAGAGGATTCAGCAGAAGCTTGCACTTTTTTTGCACTTGCACAATGCTCTTTTTGGGCATGGAGTTCAAGTGAAACTTCCTGTGTTCTAGTTTGTGCCCTTTTCCCACTGTTCTTGCATCTCTCATGGCCCCTTTGGAAAGAAATGAATAGATCTCTTGGGAAAGAGAAACACACGAAGGAGAGCACACACAGTGATTACAGTTAAATGAATTCAGAACCGTAGCTTGGGTGTATTTTGCTCCCAGGATCAACCACTGTGGTCTGTGATTTCCTGTTGCCTTAAAATGGCCAGTTTCTCAGAGTCTGCTTCAGGGCTCCAGCACCCTCGCAGCAAAGAAGTTTCTCCTCGTGGTCAGATGGAATCTCCTGGGTTCCAGTTTGTGTCCATTCCCTTGTACTGTTACTGGCCACCACTGAAAAGAGTCTGGCCCCACCAGCTTGCCCCTCACCCTTTAGTTCTTGCTCAGCATTGAGAAGAGTCTGCTCTCAGGCTGCTCTTCTCCAGCCTAAACAGACCCAGGTGTCTCGATCTCTCCTTCTCACAGAGATGCTTCAGTCCCCTCAGCATCTTTGTAGCCTTCCCTTTTGGACTCTCTTCAGCAGTTCTCTTTTGAATCAGGGAGCCCAGAACTGGATGCAATAGTCCAGATGAGGACTCCCAGGGCAGAGCAAAGTGGGAGGAGAACCTCCCTTGATCTGTCAGTCACACTCTTTTTAATGCACTCCAGGACACTGCTGGCCTGGATATGGAGAGTGAACTACTGAAGCTGAGTTTCTGGTCTGAGAAATTAGAAAGTTGAAGGTTACAGAAGAAAGAGAAAGTTTTCTTGCCACTCTTATCAGTGAATTCAAACCAGATGATTGTACAGACTCTGAATAAAGCTTATCTTCTCAGGGGTCTGTGGTCTTCCACATCCTGAGGTATCTGTGCTGCAACTCTCTCACAACTTCTTGATACTAGGGGTGCTGCCATGTGACTTGGCTGACTGCTGTGCATGGGTGTGCACAATGACTTCACCTGTGGCTTCTCTGAACCTGTGACAACAGCAGTACAGCAATCCTTGAAAAGATCAGATGCATATCTGCATTCTTACTCATTGATGAGCAAACATAGTCATAAAATCATAGAATGGTTTTAGTTGGAGAAGACCTTTCAGATCATCAAGTCCAACCATTCTCTATCTCTACCAAGTCTGTGGCAAACCATGTCTTAGTTGGAAAAGACCTTTAAGATCATCAAGTCCAACCATGATCTAACTCTACCAAGTCTGTGGCAAAACACGTCCCTCAGCACCACATCTCTGCCTCTTTGAAACACCTCCAGGGATGAAGATTCAACCGCCTCCTGGGCAGCCTGTTCCAGTCTTTAACAACCCTTTCAGCCAAGAATATCCAACCTAAACCTCCCCTGGTGCAACCTGAGGCCATTTCCTCTTCTCCTATCACTTTATATGACCAGGGCTCATCAGGTTAATAAAAACATGCTGCATTTCTTCTCTACCACATTGATTAAAGCGCCTCTGTAAAGTGAGAGTTGTTTGATGAATTGGAGTCTGACTTCAAACTTGTGTGAGAGAAGGGTAGAAATGAAGGAAAAAAAAAGTTTCTCTTCTCATAAAAACCTCTGGCTGGACTACTTAGATCATATCTCACGGAGATATTTATTTCCCATCTGCAAACCATAATTTCCTACAGGATTTGCAATGGAAAAGCTGGATCCAAATGTAACGTGACCGTATTTCACGGTTCTCAGGGAGTTTATGGTGTCTCTGCCTTGGAAGCCATTCTCTCTTGGAAAACATCTGTCTTATTTTTCAGTTCCTGGTTGAGCTGAAGTAGCTGTAAGGCTAAGCTTTAAATCCCCTGCTCAGACTGCTTCGTGGGGATAGCAAAACTGCAGCACAGATGAACTGTAATTGTTTCCTTCTATGGAGACTCTCAAAACCCACCAGGATGCTGTCCTGTGCAATCTCTCCTAGGTGAACCTGTTCTGGCAGTGGGGTTGGACTGGATGATCTCCAGAGGTCCCTTCCAACCCCCACTTTTCTGTGATTCTATAATTCTGTCACAGAGTCTGGAGAGAACAACACATCTGGTGTACTGTGTCCAGTTCTGGGCTCCCCAGTTCAAGAGGGACAGGGAACTACTGGACAAAGTCCAGCAGAGGCTGCAAGAATCACGAAAGGACTGGAACATCTGTCTGATGAGGAAAGGCCGAGAGACCTAGGGCTGTTTAGTCTGGAGAAGAGAAGACTGAGAGGAGATCTTATTAATGTCTATAAATATCTGAAGGTTGGGTGTCAGGAAGAAGGGGCCAGGCTCTTTTCAACTGTGCCCAGGCAGGTTGTGGAATCTCCTTCTCTGGAGACTTTCAAGACTGTCTGGATGTGTTCAGCTGCCTGAGGTGATCCTGCTTTGGCAGGGGGTTTGGACTTGATCTCCAGCGGTCCATTCCAACCCCTACCGTTTCATGATTCTATGATTCTATGTCTTTAAGTATTATGTTTTTAAGTATTATGTTCTGTTCCAGGAATGACTTCCAGATATATTTCAATACCTGAAGGAGGCCTACAAGAAAGCTGAAGAGGGACTGTTTACGAGGGCTTGTAGGGATCGGACAAGGGGCAGTGTTTTGAAACTAGAGCAGGGTAGATTTAGGTTGGACATTAGGAGGAAGTTCTCCACAATGAGAGTAGCAAAAACTGGAGCAGTTTCCCAGAGAGGTGGCAGAGGCCCTGGAGATCATAGAATCATAGAATCAATGAGGTTGGAAAAGACCTCAAGGATCATCAAATCCAACCTGTCACCCAACACTTCATGAGTACAAAGTCATGGCTTCAAGTGCCATGTCCAATCCCTTTTTGAACACCTCCAGGGATGGTGACTCCACCACCTCCCTGGGCAGCCCATTCCAATGGCCAACAACTCTTTCTGTGAAGAACTTTCTCCTCACCTCAAGCCTAAACATCTTCCAAATAGGGTGAAAGCTGCCCACAATTACTTTGCATATTTTTAGTGTTCCATTTATTTTTATAGACATATTTTGTATCTATTACTACATTTCCATTAAGCAATGAGCAGGACAGATTAGCATATTGGAATCTTCCATTTGATGAAGAAACAGCTACTGAGTGAAAAGATGGAGGTCAAGCTCAGTTCCCCACTCTCTTTGCCTCCCTGCACTTGTGTTTCCTCCTTTTCTCTCTCTTTTACACATACTTGTATCTCATAGAATCAATAAGGTTGGACAAGACCTCAGAGACCATCAAGTCCAACATATTACCTAATACCTAACATCTCATGACAACTAAAGATGTTCAAGGCCAAACTTGCTGGGGACCTGAGTAACCTGACCTGGAGATGGAGATGTCCCTGCTGACTGCAGTGACCTTGGAGGGTCCCTTCCAATCTGATGTGTTCTGTGATTCTTTGTTTCTGAGTTGTTCGCTCTTGTTCCAAAAAAGAAATGCACTCCTACATGTATCCATTGTGAAACTTCCAACCTGTCTGAATGCACTGCACTCCAGCACAGGCACAGACAGCATCCCATGGATATTCAATGCAGAGCTAGGGGTCAGAATGGTTGGAGAGCTGCCAAACAGAAAGGGACCTGGGGGTGCTGATTGACAGCTGGCTGAACATGAGCTAGCAGTGTGCCCAGGTGGCCAAGAAGGCCAATGGCATCCTGGCATGCAACCAGATTAGTGTGACCAGCAGGAGCAGGGAAGTCATTGTGCCCCTGTACTCAACACTGGTTAGGCCACACCTTGAGTCCTGTGTCCAGTTCTGGGCCCCTCAGTTTAAGAAGGACATTGAGACTCTTGAACATGTCCAGAGAAGGGCAATGAGGCTGGTGAGAGGCCTCGAGCACAAGCCCTACGAGGAGAGGCTGAGGGAGCTGGGGTTGCTTAGCCTGGAGAAGAGGAGGCTCAGGGGAGACCTTATTGCTGTCTACAAGTACCTGAAGGGAGGTTGTAGCCAGGAGGGGGTTGGTCTCTTCTCTCAGGCAACCAGCACCAGAACAAGAGGACACAGTCTCAAGCTGCACCAGGGGAAGTTTAGGCTTGAGGTGAGGAGAAAGTTCTTCAAAGAGAGAGTTGTTAGCCATTGGAATGTGCTGCCCAGGGAGGTGGTGGAGTCACCATCCCTGGAGGTGTTCAAGAGAGGATTGGATGTGGCACTTGGTGCCATGGTTTAGTCATGAGGTCTGTGGTGACAGGTTGGACTCGATGATCTTTGAGGTCTCTTCCAACCTTGGCGATTCTGTGATTCTGTGATTCAATCACTTTAAGGCATGTGGGGGTTGCACAGCAAATGTTGATAACTGACCTATAAATCCCAGGAGGTTCAGAACAAAAGCACCAGAAAAAAAAATTAAAATATTCTGAAGTGTAATGTTGCAAAAGCACTGCCACAATCAAATTTCCAGTGGGATTCATTAAAGTGGAAGGAGCAGCTCCGTGGCTGTAAGGAAACATGTCAAAAAGAAAACAAAATCGATACTCAGAGGCTTGTTTTCTTGGTTGTTTTCATGCAGAACAAAGTTAGAAGATAAGATTCCAAGCTCAGTATGAAAACTAGTTCTAAAAGGATTAAGCTTCCAGCAAAAGGAATCATTTCAGCTTTAATCAGCGTCTTAGCTATAGTTCTACAGATAAGGACAGGAACATACCATTTGATTGAATCCCAATTCAAAATACTCAGTTCCCTGTGATTTCCTCAAAAAGACAGTCTTCCACTTGGCACTGGGCCGCCTGCAGCAGCTAGTTTACCACACAGGGGAAGTTTATCATAGAGTCATTGAACGGTTTGGCTTGGAAGGGACCTTAAAGATCACGTAGTTCAAACTCCCTGCCATGGGCAGGGACACCTTCCGTTAGACCTGATTGCTCAAGGCACTCCAGGGATGGGGTGTCCATCACTGCCCTGGGCAGCCTGTTCCAGTGTCTCACCACCCTTACTGTAAAGAATTCCTTCCTAATATCCACTCTAAAGCTACCCTATTCCAGCTTAAAGCCATTTCCCCTGGTCCTATCACTACAGGCCATTGTAAAAAGTCCCTTTCTAGCTCTCCTGTAGGCCCCTGCAAGTACTGGATGGCCACTTTCAGGTCTCCCTGGAACCTTCTCCAAGCTGAGCAACCCTAACTCTCTCAGCCTGTCCTCATAGGAGAGGTACTCCAGCCCTCTGATCATCTTTGTGGTCTCTCTGGGCCTGGTCCAACAGCTCCATGTCCTTCTTGTTCTGGGGCTCCCAAAACTGGATGCAGTGCTCCTGATGGTGTCTCAGAGCAGAGGGGCAGAATCACCTCCCTCATGCTGCTGGCCATACTTCTTTTGATGGGGGCTAGGATACAGTTGCCTTCTGGGCTGCAAGTGGTCACTGCAGGCTCAGTGTCCTAGTGGAGTTAGCAGGGAGGGAAACACAAGAACCATTATTTCAATACATTATCTCCTCCATCAGACTCAAACAAACCACTTTCTTTTTTTATTGCTCCCTGCAGTATCAGCAGGGTTGATGGATAGTGCATTACCTCCATGGGCATTGTTCTCTCAAACAAATACTGCAAAGATAAGCATTTGCAGCACTGTTGCTGTGTTTCAACAAGCATGTGAATGAGAACAAAGCCTTCTGAACCAGAATCACAGTTAAATCAGGGACTGGGTGAAATAACTCTTAATATGCAGCAGCTGATACGGAGTAATGAAATGACTGTGTTCCTGCTTTGATCACAGAATCATAGAAGAGTTTAGGTTGGAAGAGACCTTTCAGCTCATCTAGTTACACCATTATCTAATTTCACCAAGTCTGGTGCTAAAGCATGCTGCTCAGCACCAAATCTCTGCCTCTTTTCAGGTCTGGAGAATGATCACATGAGGAGCAGCTGAGGGAACTGGGGCTGTTGAATCTGGAGAAGAGGAGGCTGAGGGGAGATCTTCTCACTCTTTACAACTTACTGAATGGAGGCTGAAGCCAAGTGGGGGTTGGTCTCTTCTCCCTGCTAACAGGTGACACGATGAGAGGAAATGCTCTCAACTTGCACCAGGGGAGGTTTAGGTTGGCAGCAAGTTCAACCCCATCTGTGACAGCTGCTCAGAACCACATCAAGTCTGATCTTGTATATCACTAGGGACGGGGCCTCAGCCACATCCCTGGGCGAGCCCTTCAAATGTCCAACCTAAATCTATCCTGCTCCAGTTTCAAACCATTGCCTTTGCCTTATTGCTACAAGTCCTTCTAAACAGTCCCTCCTTAGCCTTCCTGTAGGGCCCCTTCAGGTACTGGAAGCTTGCTTTAAGCTCTCTCCAGAGCCTTCCCTTCTCCAGGCTGATCAGCCCCATTCTTTCAGCCTGTCTTCACGGGAGAGGTGCTCCAGCCCTCTGATCATGTCTGTGGCCCTTCTTTGCATCCACTGCAGCAGGTCCATATCTTTCTTGTGTTGGGGGTCCCATAGCTGGACATAGTATTCCAGGTGGAGGTCTCATCAGAGCAGAGCAAAGGGGCAGAATCACCTCTCTTGATCAGAGAATCATAGAATGGTTTGAGATGGAAGGGACTTTAGATACACTCTAGTTCCAACACCCTGACATGGGCAGGGACATCTCCTGCTAGACCAGGTTGCTCAAGGTCCCATCCAAATTGTCTTTCAACACTTCCAGGCTTGGAGCCTCCACAGCTTGTCTGGGCAACCTGTTCCAGTGCCTCGCCCCCTGCATGGGGAAGCATTTCTTCCTGATGTCTCTTTTCAACCCATCTTCACCCAGTTTGAAGACATTAGCCTTCAGACTGTGACCTCAGTTATTAACAGTTAGCCTGAGAAATTATTCTCTTTGTCAAAATCCAGAAAACTGAAGGCTTCCCAAGTGAGGCTTCTCTATATAAAGCCTGACCCCAGCTAACCCCAAGGAGAACAAAGCAGCCCTAGCACAGTGCTCCACTAGGGCTAATGAGATTTCCCTTAAAATCTGACCCAGCTGTTCCTTCAGTTCTGCTGGCTCAGGGACCATGACTCTGCCACAATTATCTCCAAGCTCTTCAGCTGGAGATGTCCCAAAAGACTAACCAGGAAATTGCAGTGACAACTCCCTATTTCCTAAAGTGAGCTCAAGGCACCTTCATTTCCAAAGCTGTCTGGTTCATAGCTTCAGGTCTTTGAAAACGTGGACATGTTGACCTTCATGTACTTATAGACAAAGTCTACACTGCAGACTAAACCACAGCAATAAATCCATGGATTCATAGAATAGTTTAGGTAGAAAGGGACCTTAAAGATCAGCTAGTTTCAATCTCCCTGCCATGGGCAAGGACACCTTCCACTAGACCAGGTGGCTCTAGTCTTTATCCAGCCTGGCCTTGAACACCTCCATGGAGAGGGCATCCACAACTTCCCTGGGCAACCTGTTCCAGTGTCTCACCACCCTCACTGGAAAGAATGTCATTCTAATATCTAATCTAAATCTACTCCGCTCAAGCTTAAAGCTGTTCCCTCTCATCCTATCACTACAAGTCCTCGTAAAAAGTCCCTTCCCAGCTTTCCAGAAAGCCACAATAAGGTCTCCCTGGAGCCTTCTTTTCTTCAGACTGAGCAGTCCCAAGTCCCTCAGGCTGTCCCTACAGAGGAGGTTCTCCAGCCCTCTGGTCATCTTCATGGCCTCCTCTGGACCCACTCCAGCACTTCCATGTCTGTCTTAAATTTTTTATGCTTCACAGTCCTCTCACTTGATCTTAGGTTTCAGTCTTGCATGGTGATGAGACTTGAGAACTGATGAAATCAAGTTGTGAGAGGCTTACAGAATGGCTCAGGTTCCACATCAGGTTACGTAGCTAGCATAGCTGCACGTCTCTTCATTGTGGAAAATTCATCAGGGTTTTGAGAAGAAGGTAAAGTTTCTCCTATTTTCTGTGTTGCTGTGCAGAAGGTAATACTTCAGCCACTGAAGTGGATGGGTGAGGTGGATGAATGCAACCTCTGCAGTCTTATGTAACTCTTCAGAACTCTTTGTGCTCCTCTCTGATTCACTGAGCTGCTGGATTACCTCTGACATTTTGTACTTTTGGGCACAGCTCATGAAACTCCTCATGAGTTTCTTTTGTACTTCTTTTGGCCTTCCTGGAGTATCATTTCAGGATGCTGAGGGGACTGGAAGCTCTCTCTCATGAGAAGAGGCTGAGAGACACGAGGCTGTTTAGCCTGGTCAAGAGAATGACAGGTGGTCTGTGCCAAGAAGACAACATAACTCTTGGCGTGGTGTCACTCAGTCTCTCAGGCAGTCACAGTGCTGTTTCCACAGATTTAGTGTTAAGACCTTTTCAAGTTCTTAATAATGTAACTCTTCCTTCTTGAAACCTGGTCTCATCTGAAAGTAAAGTCAAGTCCCTTGCAAGGTTTTTTGACTGCAAGTGAACAAATGTAATCTGAATTTCTGACAAGGGATCACTGCCTGTCCCCCTTTGAAATGCAGGCAGCTTTCATCACTGAAGGAGTGCCCTCTGAGTCACCTGCAAAGCTTGGAGCAAAGACTGCAAGGGGAGAAGCCAACTCTTTAAGCTATGAAAGTCTCTCCTTGGATCTGAGAACACAAGTTGAATGTCACCATCTTGTGTGGATCAGTCACAACAGGGAACAAATCCAATGAAACATTTGTTGGTTTGATGTCAGCCACATCAAACATAGACACACCTAGATCAAACATTGACCTGGAAAGCCTGAAGAAGTGGGCTAAGGAGAATCTTATGAGGTTCAGCAAGGCAAAGAACAAGGTGCTACATCTAGGTTTGGGTGGGGGATGATGAGATTGAGAGCAGCCCTGCAGAAAAGGACTTGGGGTTGCTGGTGGATGAGAAGCTGGCACAAGCCAACAATGGGCACTTGCGGCCCAGAAGGCCGATGGCATCCTGGGCTGCATCAAAAGCAGTGTGGCCAGCAGACCAAGGGAGGTGATTTTGGCACTGCTCTGCTCTGGTGAGACCTCACCTGGAGTACTGTGTCCACTTCTGGAGCTCCCAGCACAAGAAGGATGTGGACCTGCTGGAGAAGGGCCACTGAGATGATCAGAGAGTGGGAGCACCACTCATATGAGGAAAGGCTGGGAGAGTTGGGGCTGTTCAGCTAGGAGAAGAGAAGGCTCCACCTTAGAGCTGCATTTCAATATCAGAAGGGGACCTACAGGAAAGCCTGGGAGGGACTGTTTAGAAGGGCTTGTAGTGATAGGATGAGGGGCAGTGATTTGAAACTGGAGCAGGGTAGGCTTAGGTTGGGCATTAGGAGGAAGTGCTTTCCAGTGAGGGTGGTGAAATACTGGAACAGGTTGCCCAGAAATGTGGTTGAGGTCCCATCCCTGGAGACATTCAAGGTCAAATTTGCTGTGGCCCTGGGTACCCTGATATAGTTGGAGGTGTCCCTGCTGACTGCAGAGGTGTTGGAGAAGATGACCTTTGAGGGTCCTTTCCAACCCAGTGCATTCTGTGATTCTGTGATATACCTGATCTGCTTGTTTGGTTTCTGTGGTTTCAGGGGTAAGAAGACCAAAACCGAGAATGCTGATCTATCTTTTGAGGTGGGAAAGGAATGTGTCTGATCACATCACGCCTGCATCATAGGGCAAGGTACACAAAAGTGACAGAAAGGGCTTCACCATTATCACTGCAGCACCAAAGACAGAAAAAAATACAGAACAGGTCCTTCCCAGTAGCTACCACAGTGTGGGCAGGACTGTGAAAGTGGTGAGGAAAAAAAAACCCTCACCATTTCCATCCCTATTCCAGGTTCCCCTGGAGCAGGGGAATTCAGTGCCCTGGTATTTGTACGAATACTAACACACAACAATGACAATTGTGTTTTGAGAACTGGAAGCTCTGGGGGTTCCCATGAAATTAAGGAAACAAAGCCTCTTTTTCCTCCAATAGTTTCTGGGTTTTTTTGGAGGGGAGGGGGAGCTGTGTGTGTGACAAAATGAAAACTGGACTATGTAAGATAAAACACTGGAACGTGTTGACCTGAACAAAGAGATCTAAAACTGGTGTGAGCAGCAGATAGGCTCTTACAGACTGATTAACGGCTCCAGAGTTCCCTGGGGAACTGGGTTCCCTGACTAACAGTAAGGCAACTTCTTGTCAGCAGGCTGCAAGAGAGACAGAGAACTACTGGAGAGTCCAGCTGAGGGTCCAAAGATTCTGAGGGCCCTGGAGCATCTTTGTGAGGAGGAAAAGCTGAGAGACCCGGGGCGGTTTAGCCTGGAAAAGAGCAGCCTGAGAGGGGCTCTTCAAAATACTCATCAAGAGCTAAACAGTGCAGAGCAATAGGATGGAGACTCTATTCCGTGGTGCCTGGGGAGAAGACAAAGGTCAGTGGGCACAAACTGGAACCCAGGAAGCTCCACCTAAACAGGAGGAAAAAATTCATTGCTGTGAGGGTGTTTGAGCCCTGGAGCAGGCTGTCCAGATTAGTTTTGGAGTCTCCTTCTCTGGAGAGATTCCAGCCACACCTGGACATTGTGATCTTGGGCAACCCTGTCTGCTGTAGTAGAGGTGTTGGACTTGATGATCCCCAGAGGTCCCTTCCAATCTCCACCACGCTGGGATTCTGGGATTCTGTATTGAAATCTTTGGTGTGGTTGTCTTTCAGTTTTTGAAGGTGGCTCCAGGGCAGCTGGAAAGAGAGTTTCTACAAAGGTGTGGAGAAGCAGAAGGGGTAATGGCTTCAAACTGGAAGAAGCTTGAAATAGGTTAGAAAATAGAAAGAAATCCTTTGCCATGGGGGTGGTGAGGCACTGAAACAGGTTCCCCAGAGAAGCTGTGGAGGCTTCAAGCTTGGCAGTGTTCAAAAGCAGGTTAGGTGGGGCCTTGAGCAACCTGGTCCAGCAGGAGGTGTCCCTGCCCATGTCAGGGTGTTGGAAGTAGATGAGCTTTAAGGTCTGTTCCAACCCAAACCATTCTATAATTCCACGATCCTATGATACTTTATAATGTTACTCCATTCTCCAGAGACCCATTTAATGATAGCAGCAACACACACAAAACCCAACTGCTTCAAGCCTGCTTATTTGTCCTTTCTATTTCTTCATTGCTCCATGGTATCCTGGGCTCTGAACTGTTCCCCATGCCATCAGATCAGAGTTTCACTACATGAAAAAGAAAATCAGTCCTCCAATAAGAGATGTGCAATTCATGTTTCAAGTGCCAGAGCTGCACACTTTCCATCAGACAGAGTGCAAAGATCAGTCAGGTCTTGTTCTGCATCTGATTGGTTTCATTACAGTGAACAGGTTTGTCAAGGACACAACAGTTCTATCAAAAAAATATAATTAACTGGGTGATATTTCAGCAGTTAATGGAAAGCTTCTTTTGCACATGGAAAGAATATTTCTGAGTCTCAAGGGACCCACAAGAAGCTTCTTCTGAAAATATGATCTATGATCAGGTGACCCGCCTGGTGGATGTGGGGAGGCCTGTGGATGTGGTCTACCTGGACCTCAGCAAGGCCTTTGACACCGTTCCCCACAGCAAACTCCTGGCCAAGCTGGCAGCCCGTGGCTTGGACAGGAGCACACTGCGTTGGGTTAGGAACTGGCTGGAGGGCCGAGCCCAGAGAGTAATGGTGAATGGCACCACATCCAGCTGGCGGCCTGTCACTAGTGGTGTGCCCCAGGGATCAGTACTGGGCCCCATGCTCTTCAACATCTTTATTGATGATCTGGATGAGGGCATTGAGTCCATCATCAGTAAATTTGCAGATGACACCAAGCTGGGGGCAGCAGTTGATTTGCTGGAGGGCAGAGAGGCTTTGCAGAGGGACCTCGACAGGCTGGACAGATGGGCAGAGTCCAATGGCATGAGATTTAACACATCCAAGTGCCGGATTCTGCACATTGGCCACAACAACCCCAGGCAGTGCTACAGGCTGGGGTCAGAGTGGCTGGAGAGTGGCCAGGCAGAGAGGGACCTGGGGGTACTGGTTGATTGTAGGCTGAACATGAGCCTGCAGTGTGCCCAGGCAGCCAAGAAGGCCAATGGCATCCTGGCTTGCATCAGGAACAGTGTGGCCAGCAGGAGCAGGGAGGTCATTGTGCCCCTGTACACTGCACTGGTTAGGCCGCACCTTGAGTACTGTGTCCAGTTCTGGGCCCCTCAGTTTAGGAAGGATGTTGACTTGCTGGAACGTGTCCAGAGAAGGGCAACAAAGCTGGTGAGGGGTTTGGAACACAAGCCCTATGAGGAAAGGCTGAGGGAGCTGGGGTTGCTTAGCCTGGAGAAGAGGAGACTGAGGGGTGACCTTATTGCTCTCTACAACTACCTGAAGGGAGGTTGTAGCCAGGCAGAGGTTGGCCTCTTCTCCCAGGCAGCCAGCACCAGAACAAGAGGACACAGTCTCAGGCTGCGCCAGGGCAGGTTTAGGCTGGATGTTAGGAAGAAGTTCTACACGGAGAGAGTGATTGCCCATTGGAATCGGCTACCCGTGGAGGTGGTGGAGTCACCTTCACAGGAGGTGTTCAGGAGAAGACTTGATGGGGTGCTTGGCTGTATGGTCTAGTTGTTGGGTGGGTTGGATTGTTTGATGGGTTGGACGCGATGATCTTGAAGGTCTCTTCCAACCTGGTGTATTGTATTGTATTGTATTGTATTCCCTCTTTCTTAGAATAGAAGAGAATTCACCAGGTCGGAAAAGACCTTCGAGATCATTGAGTCCAACTTATCATCCAACACCATCTAATCAGCTAAACCATGACACCAAGCACCCCATCAAGTCTCCTCTTAAACACCCCCAGTGATGGTGACTCCACCACCCCCCTGGGCAGCCCATTCTAATGGCCAATCACTCTTTCTGGGAAGAACTTCTTCCTAACAGCCAGCCTAAACCTCCCCCTGGTGCAGCTTGAGACTGTGTCCTCTTGTTCTGGTGCTGGTTGCCTGGGAGAAGAGACCAACCCCCTCCTGGCTACAACCTCCCTTCAGGTACTTGTAGAGAGCAATAAGGTCTCCCCCTGAGCTTCCTCCTCCTCTCCAGGCTAAGCAACCCCAGCTCCCTCAGCCTCTCCTCATAGGGCTGTGCTCCAAACCCCTCCCCAGCTTTGTTGCCCTTCTCTGGACACATTGCAGCAAGTCAACCTCTTTCCTAAACTGAGGGGCCCAGAACTGGACACAGGACTCAAGGTGTCGCCTAACCAGTGCTGAGTACAGGGGCAGAATGACTTCCCTGCTTCTTGTGCCTTCTGGCTCCTTCTCTCTAGTATCACATCATAGAATGAGACAAAATGGCCTCAAGTTGCTCCAGGGGAGGTTTAGGTCAGTCTGCCCAGGGAGGTGGTGGAGTCACCATCACTGGGGGTGTTTAAGAGGAGACTTGATGGGGTGCTTGGTGTCATGGTTTAGCTGATTAGATGGTGTTGGATGATAAGTTGGACTCAATGATCTCGAAGGTCTTTTCCGACCTCTTTCACCTCTTTCACCTCTTTCACCAGGGAGGTCTTTCACCTCCCTGGAGGTGTTCAATGAACGTGGCAGCTGGGTACATAGTTTAATGGCCATAGCAGTGTTGGGTTGATGGTTGGACTTGATGATCTTGGAGGTCTTTCCCAACCAAGCCAAGTATTTGTGTATGCTGGGAATTAAAAAAATCCCTCCCAAATTGTGCAGAGGAAAGAGGGATAAAAGGAAGAAGAGAGTGGAGTGGTGTTTGGAATCAGCTTGGAAAGAAACACTTGAATTCTAAGGAGGGTGTATGATTGTTTTTGCTGATGACAACTAGAGGGAAAAGAGCTGCTACAACACTGTGGTCTTTGGGGTGGGATGGGGTTCCTCATGAATTCAACCTGGCTAAATATAGCTGAAATAATGTTTTCCATGGCATGATTAAAGTTGCTTCTTGGTTTATTGGGTACTTCACACACAATTAGGAGAGAGGAAAAACAAAAACAGTAACAGGAAAGGGCAGAGTTCCCAGCTCTTGTTTTTTGTACAGCTAAATTAATGATCTTATGTAAACCTAGGAGAACCTCATGGTCGGTGGAAAAGACTCTAACCCTTTCTGCTACTGCTGCTCTAAAGTATAAGCTTCCCTGTTTGGTTTTCCTCTAGCCTTTGAGGTCAGAAGCTGGTGAGTGAGAATGACAGATTACAGGAATGGCTTATTAACTGTATTTTAGAATCACATACAACCATAGAATTGTTTGGGTTGGAGGAGACCTCTAAAGATCATCAAATCCAACCATCAACCCAACACCACCATAGCCATTAAACCATGTCCCTAAGTGCCATGTCCACCCCTCCAGGGACATTTCCTAAGGTTTTGCATGTAATGGTTCAAAAGTTGATGTCAGCAACACTCCAAATGCTTATCTCAAGCACAAGATGGCTGTTGTCACATGTAAATCTACCTACTAAACCAAACCTGGTGATATCCCTTTAGGTGAGATGTTTTCAAGGGAAAAAGTGATCCAGCCTTTTTAAAAGAGAAGCCAAAGGTTCAATGTATAGGGGTGGGTGACTGATTGAGGCAGTCAGCCTCTGAACACACAGCAAATGCTTTATGGAGGTGATAGCTCGGTGGAAAAGGAGGTAGAGCAACTAATGTAAGACTTAAGGATACACCTACATTGCATGTTAAGCAATGAAGATCTTCAGCCAGGCTGTGACCATCCAGGGTCCTGAAGTCATTGTTTCCCTCACTGTGGGGTCAGCACGGTGGGAGCAGCCTCACTGAGATTTATGTGTAGTAAGAGCTGACCAGAGTTTGAGCTAAGATGTGTGCCTGGATGTCACAGAATCACAGAATGTTAGGAGTGGGAAGGGACCTCAAAAGACCATTGAGTCCAGCACCTCTACCAGAGCAGGTCACACAGGAATGCATCAAGGCGGGTTTTGAATGTCCCCAGAGAAGGAGACTCTACAACCTCTCTGGGCAGTATGTGTCCTGCTTTTCAGCTAGTAGGCAGCACTGTCAGCACCAATATGTCCACAGATTAAAGATCTTAAGGTGGTTTATGGTGTCATTATGACAAAGGGAAAAAAAATCTTTGAAGGATCTGGGGGACTAGAAACCATGACTTGAGAATTGCTTCCCAAGTCAACCTGTGGAAATGACTTGGGAGAGCCAAGTCAGAAAGCCAACCAGTCACTGCATAAGGCTAATCCAGTATTACTCTTATCTGCAGGCAGTCTGCTCCAGAGGGTCAGACCACCCAAACCCAAGGCATCTCACAGCCATGCAGGTCTGCAGGGCTGTTGGGAAATCTGCAGGGATGAGTGTTTGGGGGAAACAAATGAAATGCAGTGAGGCAGATAAGCAAAGAAAAGGCTGGCTAGAATGAAAAGATGCATGGAAAGTGCTGAGGGTCAAACTGCAAGGAGCAGATAGGACAAGGGAAAGCTCTGCTAAGCAAAGCTGTGTGGTTTGGAAAGGTGAGATATGAAGGAGAGGAGGGGCATTGCTCTTGAGGTTACTCTTCCCTTCTTTCCTAGGATGTCAGGCCACTTTCTCTACATCCCTTCTTAAATAAATGCCAGTTCTTCCCTTCGTGTTCCCCCCAGACATCCCCAGATCTTCCTTTGGCCTCTAGTTGACAGGCTTCTTTGGTGCTTACCTTCTAGTCTGTGTAAGAAGCAAAGTCTTTACTCAGTTTCTTCTGAGTTCCAGGAATATGTCTGTCCTCATCTTTATTGAACACATTACCATACCTGGGAGCTAATTCCCTTCCCCCCCAGGGTATGCTATTTAGAAAGCCCTGTTACCCATGACTTTATCATTTAATGGTGTCACATTCTGATAATCCCCCTGATGTTTGCCTGTTTCAGAGCCCAAGACTCCTGTTGGAACTGTCTGACAAAGTTGTATTTTGCCTCCACTCTTTGGTGCCTCAATAAGGACTTGCTGTGTCACAGCTCAGAAAATTAAAGCAATCAAAAGGTTTAATTTTTCACAGGGACAAAGGGTTGGGGATTGTCAGTGATAAAAGCACTGACTGCAAGTTGATGTCAGGGTAATAATAAATCCTGGGTTACAGAATCACAGAAACATCCAGGTTGGAAAAGACCCTTGGGATCACCAAGTCCAACCAATAACCTTATTCTAAAAGGTTCACCCCTAAACCATATCCCCAAGCACCCCATCCAAATGACCTTTAAACACATCCAGGGTGGGTGACTTAACCACCTCCCTGGGCAGCACATTCCAATGCCTGATCACTCTTTCCATGAAATGGTTCCCTATGGAACCATTCTAGAAAGAACTGCAGAAAGAACTTGTCCAATTGACATGCAGTCTTGGGTGGCAAAGCTTCTTGCTGCATTTCCAGGAGCCAAGGAGCTGAGCTTTCTCCAGACCTTTAAACACATCAACAGCTTGCTTTGACTCCTGTGATTCCTTTCTGCAGCCTTCGTGTCTGGAGTGGCAATGATTTTGGAGGCTTGCTTTTGTTAGCTGGTTCACTAAAAGTCATGCTGAAAAGTCTTTGAGGAAAGCCTCATTGTTTACATCACAACAAATCCTATTTCAATTAACTCAGTGCATTTTGCTCATGTGCCAAAATTACAAGCTCAGGCTTCCCAGTGTGTTCAACACTAGTGGGAGCCATGCTGATGCTGTTTCCTGATGATATTCCATATCTGCTTTTTGACATCAACATACCTATTCTTTCCAACCCTTTCCACACTGTGATGGGGTGCTTGGTGCCATGGTTTAGTTGATTAGATAGTGTTGGATGATAGGTTGGACTCGATGATCTCAGAGGTCTCTTCCAACCTGATCTCTCCTCTCCTCTCTCTCCTCTCCTCTCCTCTCCTCTCCTCTCCTCTCCTCTCCTCTCCTCTCCTCTCCTCTCCTCTCCTCTCCTCTCCTCTCCTCTCTCTCCTCTCCTCTCCTCTCCTCTCCTCTCCTCTCCTCTCCTCTCCTCTCCTCTCCTCTCCCTCCTCCTCTCCTCTCCTCTCCTCTCCTCCTCTCCTCTCCTCTCCTCTCCTCTCCTCTCCTCTCCTCTCCTCTCCTCTCCTCCTCTCCTCTCCTCTCCTCTCCTCTCCTCTCCTCTCCTCTCCTCTCCTCTCCTCTCCTCTCCTCTCCTCCTCTCCTCTCCTCTCCTCTCCCTCTCCTCTCCTCTCCTCTCCTCTCCTCTCCTCTCCCTCTCCTCTCCTCTCCTCTCCTCTCCTCTCCTCTCCTCTCCTCTCCTCTCCTCTCCTCTCCTCTCCTCTCCTCTCTCTCCTCTCTCCTCTCCTCTCCTCTCCCTCTCCTCTCCTCTCTCTCCTCTCCTCTCCTCTCCTCTCTCTCCTCTCCTCTCTCTCCCTCTCCTCTCCTCTCCTCTCCTCTCCTCTCCTCTCCTCTCTCCTCTCCTCTCCTCTCCTCTCCTCTCCTCTCCTCTCCTCTCCTCTCCTCTCCTCTCCTCTCCTCTCCTCTCCCTCTCCTCTCCTCTCCTCTCCTCTCCCTCTCTCCTCTCCTCTCCTCTCCTCTCTCTCCTCTCCTCTCCTCTCCTCTCCTCTCCTCTCTCCTCTCCTCTCCCTCTCTCCTCTCCCTCTCCTCTCCTCTCCCTCTCCTCTCCTCTCCTCTCCTCTCTCCTCTCCTCTCTCTCCTCTCCTCTCCTCTCCTCTCCTCTCTCCTCTCTCCTCTCTCCTCTCCTCTCCTCTCCTCTCCTCTCCTCTCCTCTCCTCTCCTCTCCTCTCCTCTCCTCTCCTCTCCTCTCCTCTCCTCTCCCTCTCCTCTCCTCTCCTCTCCTCTCCTCAGGAGGTTTCATTTAGAGTGTCAGTGCTGACCTGAGTATCATTTGGAGCTGTTCATCTCGTGTACCCCATTTCCTGTAGGAAAAGGTTAGTTTCAACAACTATTTCTTTAATGTTAAAATACAGGAAAAGGCCATGCAGATAAGGCTGAAGTTTTGGTTTAAGCATCCAAATTGCCTTTCTGTTGTTTATTTTTTGCAAAAGAGAAACACCATCTAAATGATTTAGAGATGTTGCACCGTTACTGTTTCTGCAGAGATTTTGGTATTCCCATTTCAGATCAGGATGGGAAGAATTTCACATTCCTGTGGGAACAAAACCTCCATTTCCCTCCACCCTGTTCATGCAGACGCTGAAGATTGGACAGATTGTGTGATGAAGCAGATTAAAATGAAACGAGTTGATGATGTTGACTTAGTAATGATTAAGTGGAGATATAAAAGTTGTTTGCAGGAAGGATAAAACCCACAAATAAATAACTGAGGATGCTTGGAGGACTTGTTATTAATAGCAGTGGGTTGACATTAATATACTAAAAAATGAATTTGATCTTCATGCCAGCGTTTCTAATGCTGAGATTCATGAACTTTTTAATAGTTTGGTGGATTATGCATTGCCTTGATGACATTGGTGCAGCCCAGTGTGCTTGGAAAGTCTTTCCAGAGACTTTATCAGCTTCTTATTCTGATCTATCTGATCTATCTGTTGAACAGTTGAGAACTGGCCATAACACCCCCATGCAGTGCTACAGGCTGGGGTCAGAGTGGCTGGAAAGCAGCCAGAAAGGGACCTGGGGGTACTGGTTGATAGTAGGCTGAACATGAGCCAGCAGAGTGCCCAGGTGGCCAAGAAGGCCAATGGCATCCTGGCCTGGATCAGGACCAGTATGGCCAGCAGGAGCAGGGAAGTCACTGAGTCCCTGTACTCAGCACTGGTTAGGCCACACCTTGAGTCCTGTGTCCAGCTCTGGGCCCCTCAGTTTAAGATGTTGACTTGCTGGAACGTGTCCAGAGAAGGGCAAAAAAGCTGGGGAGGGGTTTGGAGCACAGCCCTATGAGGAGAGGCTGAGGGAGCTGGGGTTGCTTAGCCTGGAGAGGAGGAGGCTCAGGGAGACCTTATTGCTGTCTACAAGTACCTGAAGGGAGGTTGTAGCCAGGTGGGGGTTGGTCTCTTCTCCCAGGCAATCAGCACCAGAACAAGAGGACACAGTCTCAAGCTGCACCAGGGGAGGTTTAGGCTGGATGTTAGGAAGAAGTTCTTCCCAGAAAGAGTGATTGGCCATTGGAATGGGCTGCCCAGGTTGGTGGTGGAGTCACCATCACTGGAGGTGTTTAGGAAGAGACTGGATGGGGTGCTTGGTGCCATGGTTTAGTTGATTAGATAGCGTTGGGTGATAGTTTGGACTTGATGACCTCAAAGGTCTTTTCCAACCTGGTTAATTCTTTGTATTCTAGTTTATTCTAGATTCTGGTCATGGAATCAAGAGATATCAGAGATTTGGCACTCCTATCTTCCCTCTTTTGGAAAATGCACTTTGCTAACTTGAACTGTTAGCAGGAATGTGCAGAGCAGTCCACTTGAAACGACCTCTCCAGCTGGAATGACTGAGGAGTCACAATGGCTACGTAGGAATGGGGAAAACAGACCTATTCTGCTCTCTGAACTGAGGAGAGGTAGATCTGAGCTGGAGTCTTTTACTGTTCCAGGGAATGCTTTGGTCACCTGAATGATGCTTATTCATCTCAGACTTCTGCAAAAGATGGGATAGATACATAAACAGTGATTTAAAATAATATTAAAACCACCATGGATCACCAACTGGATTAGACTGGACATTAGGAGGAAGTTCTATACAGAGAGAATGATTCCCCATTGGAATGGGCTGCCTGGGGAGGTGGTGGGGTCACCGTCATTGGAGGTGTTCAGGAGGAGACTTGATGGGGTGCTTGGTGACATGATCTAGTTGTTTGATGGGTTGGATGCAATGATCTTGAAGGTCTCTTCCAACCTGGTTTATTGTATTGTATTGTATTGTATTGTATTGTATTGTATTGTATTGTATTGTATTGTATTGTATAACTCTCTTCTCAAGTGAACATGGGGACCAGACCTCAAACCTGTGTGCAGCATCATCTGAAGCTATAATTTTCAACAGTGAAGCCTGTGAATACCAAGGCATCAGGTATGTGGTGACCAGCAGGATTAGTGAGGGGTTTCTTCCTCTCTACTCTTCTCTCATGAGACTGCATCTGGAGACACCCCCCCCCCCCCCAGTTCTGGGGCTCCTAGCACGAGAACGAGCAGGGAACTGTTGCAGCAGGTCCAGAGAAGGGTCACAAAGATGATCAGAGGGCTGAAGCACCTCCTTTATGGAAACAGTCAGGAGAGAATGCTCTAGACAGACCTTATAGCAGCTTTCCAGTACCTGAAGGGTCCTACAAGAGGGAGGGACTTTTTAGAAGGGCTTGTAGTGAATAGGATGAAGATTAATGGCTTTGAGTTTGAGGAGGGGACGTTTAGACTGGATATTAGGAAGAAATTCTTTACAGTGAGGAAGAAGTTGCCCCCAGAGGTTGTGGATGCCTCCTCCCTGGAAGGCCAGGGAGCACCTGGTCTAGTGGAAGGTATCCCTGCCCATGGCAGGCAGGTTGGAACTCTGTGATCTTTAAGGTCACTTACAATCCAAGCCATTCTATGAATATCTGATGCTGCTGCATTCTGGCAAACACATCACAGACAACTGAAAATGATGTGCAAAATAAGCTGCTGACCTCTGAGGGCTGAGGGAAAGATCTGATTATTCTAAGTGAGAAAACCTGCCAAAATGTCCGAGCAGATCAAAAGCAATAAGCCCAACAAATCCTGGGAGGGACAACTGAAGCCATTAGTCAGACTGCTCTATAAAGCCAACATAAAACATCTTATCTGAGCTCAGCAATTTAATCCTTTTAAAGGAAGATCTGTGTTTGATCTCAAACTCAAGTGAGCCACTTTGAACTCATTTGAGTTTTGGAATGAGTCCTCCTAGGGGCTGTCACTCCTGTGCTTGGGAGAAGCCAGCATGAATTCACCAAGGGCAAATGGTGCTTCGAGACCTGATTGTCTCGATACCTCGAAGTAACCTGCTCAGCTGATGTGGGGTGAGCAGTGCACATTGCCTACCTGAATTTCTCCAAGGCTTTGGATGTGGTTCCCCACAGCCTTCTCCTAGAAGATCTGATGCTTTAGAGTCTAGACAAGTGGTCTGTGTGGTAGGTGGGAACTGGCTGACAGGTGCTGGCAAATAGCTTTTGCAAACTGGCAGCCAGTCACAAGTGACAGCCCTCAGGGACCGATATTTGGCCCAATGCTGTCCAATACCCCCTTGAGTGATCTGGATGATGGGATCAAGTGTACCCTGGTGAAGCTTGCTGATGACAAAAGTGGTCAAGGGTTGGACCCAATGATCTTAGAGGATGATGTTAGAGGTCTTTTCCAACTGAAAAAATTCTATGATTCTATGGTGTGAAGTTATTTGAGGGCTTATTCATCTGTTTCCCAATGTTTTCTGTTTATGTAACAGCTAACTAATGAATAGCTTAGAGAGGCCGAGATGAAGCACACAGCTATTCCTGAGAGGCAGAAGCTTCTCCCAAGAGAAATCCAGGTTACTGGTTTATAAATTATTTTGCAGGGATGATAATTGCTCTTTGAAGATTGAGTTGTATAGAGCTGACAGCAGAAACACTGAGGGGTCTCCAAAGGGTTTCCTAGAGGAATTTCCAGCCTCCTGCTGCAGGCACATGGCAGAAAGGATGAAAAACATCTCCCTCTTCGACACTTCTCAAGCACAGGTGGTCCCATGCTCCTCATCTCAGGTGCCAGAGATGCAGCTGTTCAGCTGCAGCTGCTCATCTTAGGCTCTGCTCCAGGTGAACCTGAGCCAAGGCTTGACCTACAGTTGTGTGCAGGTGTTCCTATTGTGCTGGCCGTGAGTCTCTCTGGGTCCAGACCTACAGCGCATGTCCTCTCTGGGTATGTACTGGGACAAACATCTCATGTTATATTTTATCCATAGTGGATCTTCTCTGCCTGTGTGCACTGCATGTGTTTCAACTGAAGGCAACTCTCTGCCTTCCAGTTACCATCTTCCAAGAGTCCTGCACCTGGGTATAAATAACCCCCTGCACCCAGAGAGGTTAGGGGGTGACCTGCTGGAAAGCAGCTCTGTGGAGAAGGACCTGGGAGTGCTGGTGGACAGCAAGTGCATCATGGGCCAGCAGTGTGCTCTTGTGGCTAAGAAAGTTGGTGGTCTCCTGAGGTACATTAAGAAGAGTGTATAGTAGTAGTATAGTATAGTATTACCAAGGTTGGAAGAGACCTCGAAGATCATCGAGTCCAACCTGTAACCACAAACCTCACAACTAGACCATGGCACCAAGTGCCACATCCAGTCCCCTCTTGAACGCCTCCAGGGACGGCGACTCCACCACCTCCCGGGCAGCCCATTCCAATGACGAATCACTCTCTCAGTGAAGAACTTTCTCCTCACCTCGAGCCTAAACTTCCCCTGGTGCAGCTTGAGTGAGGCCAGCAAGTCAAGGATGGTTCTCCTTCCCCTCTACTTCAGGCCAAATCTGAAGTGTTGCTTCCAGTTCTGGGCTCCCCAGTTCAAGACAGGGAACTACTGTTGAGAGGCTGCAAAGATGCTGAGGAAACTGGAGCATCTCTCTGACAAGGAAAGGCTGAATTCCAGTGCTCCAGCACTCTCAGTTGTGTAAAGGTAAAACAGAGGCTAAGTCTCTGATCAGCCTCATGTCTGAGAATAGTAGATTGCCCCTAGGCCAAGCCAAGTTGCAGTAAGAATGGAGGTGAAATGAAGAATGCACCATTTATTTTCAATCCTATGATGTCCTGGAATACATGTGAGTGAATATTCCTGATTTAAAACCACTGATAGAGCACTCCCTGACATAGCAAAATGTTCCTACCATGACACAACTCAACCATAAATGCTAACAACATTTAAAAAAAATAGCAGTTTTAAACCTTAAAACTGATGAGGATATCAGGAACAGCTGCTGGCCTGTGACTGAATAAGTGTTCACACTCTCCTAAGGCTCCGAATGCTCGTCTTGAGAAGAGGGATGAAACTGGGTACAGAACAAATCTCATCAGATTGCTGGCAGGCTGAATGTGTTTAACTAGATTCATGCCTCTGATTTACCTCCCTTAGCTGTGCTGAGTTGCCTCCACAAAAAGCCAGAATAAAAGAATATCAATGTGGACAAAAATAGTCATACATGAAATAATGGAAAGAGGAGAGAAGGTGAATAAATACATGTAGAGCAGGCGAATCACATTTCATCACTCAAGTACTAAATCAAAATGGAATTCATAGAATCATAGAATCAACAAGGTTGGAAAAGACCTCAAAGATCATCAAGTCCAACCTGTCACCCAACACCTCATGTCTACTAAACCATGGCACCAAGTGCCACGTCTAATCCCCTCTTGAACACCTAGAGGGATGGGGACTCCACCACCTCCCTGGGCAGCCCATTCCAATGGCTAACAACTCTCTCTGTGAAGAACTTTCTCCTCACCTTGAGCCTAAACTTCCCCTGGCACAGCTTGAGACTGTGTCCTCTTGTTCTGTCACAGGTTGTCTGGGAGAAGAGACCAACCCCCACCTGTCTACAGCCTCCCTTCAGGTAGTTGTAGAGAGCAATAAGGTCTCCCCTGAGCCTCCTCTTCTCCAGGCTAAACAACCCCAGCTCCTTCAGCCTCTCCTCATAGGGCTTGTGCTCAAGGCCTCTCCCCAGCCTCGTTGCCCTTCTTTGGACATGTTCAAGTGTCTCAATGTCCTTCTTAAATTGAGGGGCCCAGAACTGGACACGATAAATCCATCTGATATCTACAAGAGGTACTCTCTGATGATGGCAGTGACTTGGGATGCACTGTGAAAGCATTTCATGAAGCCAGATTCTGCTGTTTGCTGGAGGTTTCTTATTTCAGTTCAACAGAATAGACATTTAACCCACAATAAAAGGCATCTAGGATGATAGAGCCATAGAATCATTAAGGTTGGAAAAGACCTCTCAGATCATTGAGTCCAACCTCCTACCCAACACCTCCATGACCACTAAACCATGTCCAAAAGTGCAATGTCCACCCACACCTTTCTTGAACATCTTCAGGGATGGTGATTCCACCACCTCCTTGGGCAGCCTGTTCCACTGCCTGACCTCTCTTGCAGGAAACTCCAACCTCCTTCCAGGTAGTTGTAGAGAGCAATGAGGTCTCTCAGCCTCCCCTTCTCCAGACTAAACAACTCCAGTTCCCTCAGCCTCTCCTCAGAAGACTTGATCTCCAGAGCCTTCATCAGCTTCTTTGCCTTTAATAGCTTGCAGTACTCAGTAAGGCTTTCAATGAACAAAAAGATAAATGCAATTTTTATGTCTCTATCCTTATTTGTTTTGGATGTGGCTGAGAATTAGAGTCACATTGAAATGTATTGCCTTTCCCTTTTATTTTAAACATGATTTATGCCCCAAAACCTTACAGGATTGGTTTATGCATTTCTTCTTATGACTAGCTTACAAAAAAATGTTGATGGCAGAGTACATGGAAATTGTACTAGAAGGGCTGACAATAATGGATTTCTTTAAAGCTGTTTCCCTTTTCTAGTCCCTGGATTGCCAGGAATAAGAGCCCAAGACTTTAGGATGAATTATCTTTATCTCTTTGGCAAGCAGAGATGGACAGAAACTTCTTGGCTGTCTCACAGCTTTTATTCTTTTTACTGTCTTCTTTCAGTGATCTTAATAGCACTCAGAGAAAACTCATACTCCTTCCCAACTCCTACTGCTTGTGCCTGCAGCTCTGCTTCTAGGAAGCCTTAATGGTTGGCTGAGGTTATTTTCTGGAAGCTGAGGCTGTGCTTGAGCAAGACAATTTTACCACCAGAAAGCAAGCTAGGAAGCTGAGATGCTAGGAAGCTGAGATGCTAGGAAGCTGAGATGCTGGGAAGCTGAGATGCTAGGAAGCTGAGATGCTAGGAAGCTGAGATGCTCGAAGCTGAGATGCTCCTCAGTGTAACCTCTTTTGGCTGAAAGGGCACCTTGAACTTGTCTGTTTCAATAGCTTAGGAACACTGAGGAATTCCTTGCTTCTTAGAGGTCCATTTGTCTGTCATCTGCAGTAGATATAAAGATACCATCACTACCAGGTGAATGATGGTCCTGGTTCCACACCAACTTCCATTCACTGCAGAGCTTTTAAAATCATCCTCTGGCACAAAACACAGCCATCTGCTCAACTTGATGAGTGACTGCAGCTACTGCCTCTGCTCTCTAATTGCTCTGCAGCCTCACTAAATCAAACTTGATGTTGGAAGGGACCCCCAGAGGTCATCTAGTCCAAACCCCCCTTCAGTGAGCAGGGACATCTCTGATGAGATCAGGTTGCTCAGAGCCTCTAACAACCTGACTTGCAGTGGTTTCAGAGATGGGGCATTTACCCACTCTCTGGGCAACCTGGGCCACAGTCTTGCCACTTTCATTGTAAAATAAGTCTCCCTTCTCTCTAGTCTGAATCTTCTTCTTTTAATTTAAACCATCACCCCTTGTTCTGTCACAACAGGCCCTGCTAAAAAGCCTGTCCCCAGCTTTCTGACTGGTGCTTTTAAATACTGAAAGGCCACCAGAAAGTATCCATGGAGCCTTTTCTTTTCGAGGTTGAAGAACCCCAACTCTCCCAGCCTGGCTTAACATTGTGTCCTAATACTGTACAATATTGCAGGTATTTGATAACCTTGATTCATGAGAAAAACACAGAAAAATACCTAACAAGTACAGCTGCTTCTGGCAGTTCACCTGGCTAATAGGTTTTGCCCTCTCATAATACAATTGGAAGAAAAAAGAGCTACAGAATTCAACACAGCTAGTTCAGATCCTGATGATATAGGTAAAGAAGATGATGGTGAAAAAAGCTGGAAAGGGACTTTTTATGAGGGATTTATTTAATAGGATGAGGGGAAGTGCCTTTAAGCTTGAGAAGAGGAGATTTAGACTGAGATTTACAGTGACAGTGGTGAGACCCTGGAGCAGGTTTCCCAGGGAAGTCACAGAGGTCCCTTCCCTGGAGGTGTTCAAGGCCAGGCTGGATGAAACCTTGAGCAACCTGGTGTAGTGGAAGGTGTCCCTGCCCATGGCAGGAGGGTGGGAACTAGATGGTCTTTAAGGTCCCTTCCAACCCAACCCATTCTATGATTCTGAGACTCTGTGAACCTATAAAAGGTTTGCCATAGTAAAGGAATGCATTTTCACTCTGTGCTCTCAAAAAACCCAGCATTGATACTATTGAGAAGGAGGCCAGAGGAAAGGGTTTACTGAGGAACAGATTCTAGAATTTACTTTAGACAATACTTGGAAATGTGTTAAAAAATGAGAAGCACTTCAGCACATTAGGGTGATCGTTGGAGCATCTCCTGAGGTAATTATAATCTTGAACTGTTTTACTGAAATGCTTTAGCCTGCCATGAAGTGAAATGAATCTGTTTATAAAGAAAAGGGACAAGCCCACCAGCATGTAAAAGATTTACCTTCTTGAGCACTTTGCAGAGCTTCGTGAGAGGAATTTATTTCTTTCTGCTAAATAAGAGTCTGGGGGCAGGTGTGGGGCAGAGTGGCTGGAAAGCTGCCCAGCAGAGAAAAGCCTGGGGGTGTTGGTAGACTGCTGACTGAATATGAGCCAGTGAGTACCCTGGAGACCAAGAAAGCCAACAGCATCCTGGCCTTGATCAGCAATAGTGTGGCCAGCATGACCGGGAAGGGATTGTCCCCCTGAACTCAGCACTGGTGAGGCCACAGCTTGAGGACCGGGTTCAGTTTTGAACCCCTCGCTCCAAGAAGGACATTGAGGGGATGGAGAGAGTCCAGAGAAGATCTACAAAGCTGGTGAAAGGTCTGGACAAGAGATCTTATGAGAAAAGGATGAAGAAACTGAAGCTGTTTAGTCTGGAGGAAAGAAGGCTGAGGGAGACCTCATTGCTCTCTATACCTCCCTGAAAGGAGGTTTCAGTGAGGTTAGGGTCAGTCTCTTCTCCCTAGTATCATGGGATAGAATGAGAGGAAATGGCCTCAAGTTGTGCCAGGGAGGTCTAGGATGGATATTAGGAAAATTTTCTTTCCTTCAAGAGTGGTCAAGCATTGGAACAGGCTGCCCGGGAGGTGCTGCGGGCATCGTCCCTGGATGTGTTCAAGAGATGTGTGGCCGTGGCACTTTCGGACATGGTTTGATGGCCATGGCAGTGTTGCCTTGATAGCTGGACTTGGTGATCCTAGAGGTCTTTTCCAACTGAAACAATTCTATGATTCCTGGTTTCTGAAGAGAAAGGAAAGCCAGAAATGGACGTACACTGTGAGAGAAGATGATACATGTATTCTGTAGGCAAGAAAGCACAATCAGGGCATAAGAAGAGATTGCCCTTCTTTTTTGCCACAGCAAGCAGACCTGATTGAAGCTTTCAGGACATCTTTGTTTTATTTGCTTGCCAGAAGTCCAAATTGGTTGTGCATAAAAGGACGTCTCTCAGCACTTAACAGTGGGTTGAACAAGCTGCATTCCTTTCCTCAAACTCTTTTAAGTGAGCAGGGTGGAGGGAAGATATTTTGGCTGAAACACTGTTGCTAGTCTGCAGTAATCCGCAGTGGGATGCAATTTAGAGCCCTTCCATGAGTGCTTGTCAAGCTTGAAGTTAGAGAGTGCCTTTTCCTCAGCATGTCCTATCTTGTGAAGTTCCACTTGACCTGGAGAGTGCTTTCAGCCACAGTTTTTACTTAATGGCTAGTTAACTATTTCTAAACTGAATTACTTGTTTGCCATGTTTGATCAATAGTCCAGACAAATGCTTTCCAGATGCTTGCCACTAAATGAATTCCAGATGCTCTCTGTGAATCCCTCTGCTACCCAAAGGGAAGAGAAAGGGAATAAGGGAGGGACACTCAAAAAGGGTGGGAAAGAAACTAAATCTGCTTTAATGAAAATAAAAACAATGAAATGAAACATACAGAAATATATACAAAATAATGTTTAACCCAACCTCCTCCTGGCAATGATGTCCTTGTCACCACTGTCACCTGTCCTGTCTCCTCCTCCCCCCAGCTGCAGGCTTTTCCTTACTGCAGCCCATTGTGGCACACAAGATGTAGCAGTACCCTTGGTCTGTGGCCCATCCCTTGGTGCTAACTCTCCCCATCAGCATTGTCACTGCTAGCAGCAGCCACTGTCTGTGCAAACATGTGAGGGAGCTACCTGAATTTGTTTTGCTCTCCATGGAATCACTGGTATATGTGCTTTCAGTGATAAGCCATTTCTGGGGGAGTGGGGAACTTGGAAACAGATGTTTTGGAGAGACAAAGCAGAAGCTAGTGGAAAGAAAACAAGAAATAAAGCAAAAGGAAGTTGGCATTTCTCTTGAGAAGATGAATAAATCCTTCCTCTGGAGATGTTTGCCTGCAGAGGACAGATCTTTCATTAACAAAGATGTCTCTGGTTACCAATGCTGAGCTATTGCAATGCTGAAGATCAGCTAATAACACAATGTGTGCAGCCCTGTGGTGCCTAGCAAGGCTGGGCAGCTGTTACTCTCTGTAGCTGATGTTAGTAATATTTGCCTTTGGATTACAGAATCATAGAATTGCTCGAGTTAGAAAAGAGCTTTAAGATCATTTAGTCCAACCATTCTTTTTAACTCTGCCAAGGTTGATGCTAAACCATGTCCCTCGGCATCACATCTCTGCATCTTTTCAACAACTCCAGGGATGGGGATCTAACCACCTCCAATTGTCATGGTGAAATCACTGGGAGCGGATTGTTCCCTATTTCTAGGCAAGATGAAGTAGGATTAATACCCAGTGTATTAATAGAGGTAAACATTAATAGAGGTAAACATTAATAGAGGTAAACATTAATAGAGGTAAACATTAATAGAGGTAATACCCAATAGAGGTAAACACTGCTGTATTTTGGGTTGTATGAAGTGTACACCTCAAGCGCAATGCCCAATCTTCCACCTAGTTTCAGGTATGACCGGATGGTGAGAAATGAAAACAGGAGCAGCTGGATAAGTGGAAAGATGTGGGCAAGCTGCAGACTTGGTGGGAGACTTGAAAGATCAGTGCTGTTTCTCTCAATGAACTCCTTACACAGATGTGCCACCTTCTAATACTTCTAGGTGTTAGATTCTCCAGTGAAACTGCCTGTGTAATGCTGAAGGAGCCCCTGCCCCTGTATGGCTAGCAAACAGGGAGATCTTCCAGCTGTCCTTTTCCAAGAGTCTGGGATATTTTTTTCTTATACTACAGCAAAACAATGTTTATTGTTCTGGGATTGCCATGATCAATGTCTTCCCATGGCATTTGAATTTAAACAAAACTACCAAGGTCTGGAATTTTTCCACAGTCCACTTAGAGATCCTGAGCATTAGTTAGTGACTAAGGGATGCTACATTATTCATCTCATGCTCACAAAGGAACAGGCAAAGATGTGCAGTTTGAGACACTGGCTATTACAGAAGCCTTAAAGGCAAAAGTCAGTTACATGGACAAAATGGTCTTTCAACCAAAAGGACTTAGTTTTCCACTGTGAGAGGAGGTTTTCCTTGCTGTTGATGAATGCAATCCTGAACAAGCTGGGTGTCACCAAGTTTTAAATTCAGTTTTGAGCATCTGCTCTCTGTCAGGACACAATTGTTCCTGAGGTACACTGACAGCAGTGGTATCACAGTCAGGAGCTGGCAAAAGAACAGATCAGTGTTAACTTCGCTGCTGACTCTTTTTATCCTCCAAGGCTCATCTGCAAAGGAATCAATATTTTCTGCTTTCCTTCCTGAAAACAGAGATGCAGTCTGCTTCTCTTCAGCCCACCACCTCCAGGTTATGTTGCCAGATGTTGACAGACTCCCAGATCTGTCACTGAGCCATGATCTATCTCTGGGATGTCTTGTGGCACTTTCTAGCAGTCAGAGTACAGCAGAGACATAAACAGAAACACCACTGCTATCCAGGAAACCTTGCTCTCTTGTTGTGTTTGAACTCTGGCTGTAGGAAGCCATTTACTTTGTGCTTTGATCACAAGTGATTTTGTTTTATTTTGTTTTGGTTTGTTTTGGTTTGGTTTCTTCTGGCATGTGCT
Organism: Picus viridis; assembly: GCA_033816785.1. Classification (NCBI taxonomy): domain Eukaryota; kingdom Metazoa; phylum Chordata; class Aves; order Piciformes; family Picidae; genus Picus; species Picus viridis. The sequence goes on from CM066574.1 coordinate 26,406,335, forward strand.
GGTACAGTCCCCAGCACAGGAACCTGACTTCCTGACACGACCCATAGACCAGATGTGTGATGACAGAAATGTACACCCTCACCTAGTGATATTTAGCATCCTCTAAATTAAGAAATTAACAGAAAATGACATTATGTTAAGCAAAAAAAGAATTGTCACAGAGTGTAGCAAGGAGACAGGTAATGGGGGGTTGCCATTTATTCTGGGGGAACAAAGGATGGCCTTAGGTTGCACCAGGGGAGATTTAGGTTGCATATTAGGAGAAACTTCTTCCCTGAAAGGGTCCTCAAAGACTGGAACAGGCTTCCCAGAGAGGTGGTTGAATCCCCATCCTTGGAGGTGTTTCAAACAGGCAGAGATGTGTTGCTGAGGGACATGGTTTAGCACCAGTCTTGGTGCAGTTGGGTAATGGTTGGACTTTTTCAAGTGGTCTTTTCCAACTGGAATGATTCCATGGTTTTATGATTTTATATATATATGTATTTCTACAGGGATTATGCTGAGCTGGAAACATATGCACTGTGTGAGGTACATAAAGCACAACCAGCTTGTTCCCTGGGAGGATCCAGGGACTTAGCATTTCGTAGAATTACAGAATCACAGAATGGTCTCAGTTGGAAAGCACCTCCAAAGGTCATCTAGTCCAACCCACTCTGCAGTAAGCAGAGGCATCCTCAACTAGATCAGGTTGCCCAGAGCCCTGCTGAGCCTCACCTTGAATATCTCCAGGGATGGGGCCCCAACCACCTCCCTGGGCAACCTGTTCCAGTGTTCCACTACCCTCATGGTAAAGAATTAGTTCCTAACATCCAGTCTACGTCTACTCTTCTCTAGTTTGCCCCTTGTCCTATCACTACAGGCCTATGTAAACAGTCTCTCTCCATCCTTCTTGTAGGCGCTCTTCAGGTACTCCTGATTCAAAGCATCTTATGGTATTGTGTCAAGTTCTGTGCTCTCCAGTTCAAAAGGGACAGGGAACTACTGGTGAGAGTCCAAAGCATCTCTGTGAGGAGGAAAGTCTGAGAGACCTGGGGGTGTTTAGCCTGGAGAAGAGCAGCCTGAGAGAGGGGAGCTAAAGGGTGAAGGTCATGAAGATGGGGCTAGGCTGTTTTCAGTGGTGATCAGTGACAGCACAAGGGGCAGTGGGTCCAAACTAGGACACCCAAGGTTTCACTTCAACTGAAGAAGAAAATTCTCTGCTATGAGGGTGCTGGAGCCCTGGAGCAGGCTGCCCAGAGAGGTTGTGGAGTCTCCTTCTCTGGAGAGCTTCCAAACCCACCTGTGATCCTGTGCAGCCAGCTGTGGGTGACCCTGCTTTAGAAGGGGGTTTGAACTGGATGATCTTTGGAGGTCCATTCCAAGCCTCACCGTGTCGGGTTTCTGTATAACACTGGACTATGTACTAAGGCCACTAGCCCATGTTATTTTCTCTTTGGAGACTGAAAGCACAGAGAAAAGAATGAAAGCTTCAAATTGGGGGGAAAAAAAGCAGCTTTTACTGAAATATTTCTTGTTTTTCTGCCTAGCTTCACTCTGTAAGTGCCAGTATGGTTGCTTACTGTGTGCATGTTAAACAAAGACAGGAATTTACATGGACACTCCTTTGTTCTCAAAATCAAAGCACATAAACAAGACACTCTAAATGTAGTTGCTGTCAAGGCAGATACAGAGTATGTTTACACTGAGTCAGTCATGATAACTTTATGGAGAATAAACTCTCTAAGGACAATTTACTGGACTGCCTTCTGCTATCTTTTGTTTAGCATAACTTTTAGCAGCTCCCTTTGTATTGGGGATGTCAGGAGTTCAGGAAGAACCAAGAACTCTGAGTTTGGCCCAACACTTGGAATCATGTATTCCTTGAAGTACTTGGAGTAGTTGCATTTAAAAGCTAGATAAAAGGGCTTGCAAGCAACTGAAATATGAAGCAAGTAGCTTGGCCAATAGCTTCCTCCTATGAGAGTGCTTTAGTAAGTGCCATTTGCTTGATTTACGAACCCATTTGGAAATAAAAATGATTAGATCTAATAAGAAATGTTATATTAGGAAACACGACTGCTAATTTTACAGCTGTATCCTGATCTCAGTCACTTTGACCTTGACATGCAGTGCAACAGCTTCAGAGAGGCTTTTTTTTGTTGTCATGCAGATGATGAAATATTTCAGAACCCACTGAAGAGGAAAGAGAGGCAGAGAAATGGACTTTCTGTCAAGTTCAATCTTTTATCTCTGCTAAGTGCCCTGTCAGGAGCCTTTGTTTTATCTACTGTCAGGATGGTGGAAAGATCAAGAATCATGTTAGAAAAGGGCAAGCATCCATCATGTGTGAAAAAGGATCAAAATCAAAGTAACCAGACAAACACATGTTCCAGGATGAAGGTGCAGTTTGGGTGAGAACCTGAAGATAAATGAGGTGAGAATAAAGATAAACCAGAAGGGACCCTGAAGCACTAGAGAGGAGACATACAAGCAGCGAAAGAATGAGAAGAGATCAATAGGTAAAAATCTCCCAGGAAGCCATTGGTCACGCCATGCATTTAAACAGATGGGTCGGGACAACCACATCATAGAATCATAGAAACATAGAATCATAGAAACATAGAATCATAGAAACATAGAATCATAGAAACATAGAATCATAGAATCATAGAATCAATAAGGTGGGAAAAGACCTCAGAGATCATCAAGTCCAACCTGTCACCCAACACCTCCTGACTAACTAAACCATGGTTTCAATGACTTTCCTGCTCCTGCTGGCCACACTCTTTCTGATGCAGGCCAGGATGCCATTGGCTTTCACAGCCACCTGGGCACACTGCTGGCTCATGTTCAGCTGCTGTCAACCAGTACTCCCAGGTCCCTTTCTGCCTGGCTGTTCTCCAGGCACTCCAACCCCAGCCTGTAGTGCTGCATGGGGTTATTGTGACCAAAGTGCAGCACCTGGCATTTGGACTTGCTGAATGCCATTATGTTGGACTCTGCCTATCTGTCCAGCCTGTCAAGGTCCCTCTGGAGAGCCCTTCTACCCTCTAACAGATCAACACCTGCCCTCAGCTTGGTGTCATCTGCAAACTGTCTAATGGTGGACTCAATCCCCTCATCCAGATCATCAGTAAAGATATTGAACAGGATGAGGCCCAGCACTGATCCCTGGGGGACACCACCAGTGACTGGCTGCCAGATGGATGTGGCACCATTCACCATCACTCTCTGGGCTCGGCCCTCCAGCCAGTTCCTAACCCAGCACAGAGTGCTGCTGTCCAAGCCACGAGCTGACAGCTTGGCCAGGAGTTTGGTGTGGGGGACAGTGTCAAAGGCCTTGCTGAAGTCCAGGTAGACCACAGATCTCTTAGGTTCAGCCCCAAAAGAAACATGCATATTGGTTGCAAGGGGACAGTCACCCGCTTGAGGGAGAATCAAACCAAAGACTGAAATTCAGAAGTGGTGAAGAAATAGCTGGGAGAGGAGGTGCAGGAAAGGTGCTCTTCATTGTGTCGTTAGAGAGCGTGCCTATCAAATAAGCCACTAGTGAGGCCTCCCTTTGAATATCGGGCTCAGTTTTGGGCCCTTCACTACAAGAAACATACTGAATTGCTGGAGTGTGTCCAGAGAAAGGCAACCAAGCTGGTGAAGTGTCTGGAGAACAGGTCTGGTGAAGAGCAGCTGAGGAAACTGGGGTTGTTTAGTTTGGAGCAAAGGAGGCTGAGGGGAGACCTCACCACCCTCTACAATGACCTCAAAAGAGGCTGGGGTGAGGTGGGGGTTGGTCTCATCTTACATGCAACAAGCGATAGAACAAGTGGAAATGGCCTCAAGTTGTGTGAGGGGAGGTTCAGGTTGAATATTAGGGAAAAGTTCTTCACAGAAAGGGTTCTCAGGCATTGGAACAGGCTGCCCAGGGAGGAGGTGGATTCACCATCCCCAGAGGTATTTAAAAGACACGTGGCTGTGGTGCTGAGGGACGTGATTCAGTGATAGTAGCTTAGCAGTAGTGGTGTGACTGTGAGCTCTAGGCAAGCAGTTGGACTTGATGATCCCAAAGGTGTCATCCAGCCTCAACAGACCTATGATTCTAGCTGAAGTTCTTGCAATGTCCTATGTCCTATGTGTGAAAGCACTCTCTGTGTGTGTGCTAAAAAACAGCAGTCTGTGCAACATGATAGAAAATACAGAGCAGGCAAGTAGTTATAGTTCCTACAGCCAGGACCCCTCCTCTCTGCTGAAGATGTGCAACAAAAAAACCTGACCTCCTTGAACCGTGTACAACAAGGAACATCTATTCTAAGGAGGTGCTGCCACATAGAGGGTTTGTGTATGCCACCAGACTGTGTATGCCACCAGACTCTTTGTGTATGCCACCAGAGTGTTTGTGTATGCCACCAGAGTGTTTGTGCAGAGTGTTTGTCTCTCTAATTTCTCTCTGTACATTTGTGAACCTTGACCTCAGTGTTTCAGTTTGCTTCTGCAGAATCATTCTCTTTTTGCTTTTGGCACAGGAGTCATAAATGAAAACTTGCTTAAGTTCTTGGGAGCACATCTTTGGTAATTGCGTCGAGTAGGTTAAGAGTACAGTAACCAAAACACCTCTGTATTGCTCTTGAGTCATGAGCAAGAAGGATAAATAGTGTCAAACTTCTAAACCTCTTCCATAACTTAACCCCTCCATGAACACAGGTTGGTATTAGGATGGAATCAGCTGTTGGTTTATTCCATTAGCCTTGGCTGGTGTTTGTTTCTCTGGGAGTTACATGAGTTGCTCTTTTCACCCACAGGCAGATGTACTGTCTTCCTACATCTGCCTCAGGAGTGAAAGAACAAGTGGAGGATGAGAGCACAGCCCTCTCTTCAGCAAACCTCTGGCCAACGCAAACATGCTGTTGTTTCCTGTTTGCACTGACCTCAAGTGCTGCCTCTGTGGTGTCCTTCTGCAGGATCAGTTGGAGCAGTGGATTCCTGCAGGATCAGTTGGAGCAGTGGATTCCATTCCCAGCCTGTGTCTGCTGGGAACACTTCTTCCTTGCACTGTCTTTGATTTATTCCCCTCAACCACGCAGCATGATTCCACTTTATCTCAATCTAACTGGAAGATATAGGAGATCATAGCCATGAATCCACCTTCCCCTTCCACGTCCCACCCACTAGTGCCAGAGGAGTTTTAGGTTGGAAAAATTCCTTTCCTGTGAGAGTGGACAGGCATGGGAACAGGCTGCCCAGGGAGGAGGTGGAGTCACCGTCCCTGGAGGTGTTCAAGAAACATGTGGACATGGCACTTTAGAACATGGTTTAATGGCTATGCTAGCGCTGGGTTGATGGTTGGGATTGGGGACCTTTGAGGTCTTTTTCAACCAAAATAATTCTATGATTCTATGATTTGTGAGAAAAATATGAAGTTCATCACCTGGGCTGGGGAGTGACTTACTCTTACAGGCACCCACAAAGGTAGTTATGTAATCTTTTGGACAAGGTCTATTTGTACAGCATTAATGAAGAAACCTCTGAAGTGTTGATTCTTCTAAAGAGAGCCCTGAGGCTGTTTAGCCTGGAGAAGAGCAGCCTGAGAAGGGATCTTCTCAATGCTGATCGGTAGCTAAAGGACAGAGGGCAAGAGAATGGGTCTGGGCTCTTTTCAGTGGTGCTCATTGATAGTTTAAGGGGCAACAGGTATAAACTAGATCACAGAAGGTTTCACTTCAACTTAAGGAGAAACTTCACTGCTGTGAGGGTGCTGGAGCCCTGGAGCAGACTGCCCAGATTGGTCTTGGAGTCTCCTTCTCCAGAGAGATTCCAAATCCATCTGGACATTGTGATCCTTGGCAAGCTGCTGTGGCTTACCCTGCTTTAGCAGGAGGGTTGGACTAGATGAGCCCCAGAGATTCTTTCCAACCCTTCTGCTGGGATTCTTGTTGGAGGAAGCAGACTCCCCTCATTATCTGCTCCTCCTGTCAACACAAGGTTTTACGAGCAGGCTCATTTTGGCAGCGCACAAAAGGATATGCACGTGCACACTGAGGAGTGAAATCAAACCCCATGGCTTCAATTATGGAGCAAGAGGTTTTGTTTTACTAACAAAGCTTATGGGCATATAATTACATTTTATTGTTTGGTAACAAATGGCAGCCTTGTCATACTTGGCAGATTTGTGAGGAAAACCAACACAGGATGGTAGAAAGGCAGTCTAGGGAAGGATGAGGATTCAAGTTCCCAGTAGTTCTCCAATTTGAAAACAATACAGGGTTGTTTTTTTTCTTTCCTTTTTTGTTTTCAATATAGTCCTCCAAGTCACCCACTCTCATGAATTCAGAACTGGAATTCTTATGCATCCCTGAAGCAGGGAAGGGTTTAGTGCCCTTTTCAGCACAGGGAAATTAAGAAAGGAAGGCAAATGATAATGATAATAATAACAGGCAAAATGAAAGGGACGATCTAATTTGGAGAGGTAAAGTTTATAGAAGGAAGAATGACAGCTGATGAAAGGCATGAATGCAGCCTGAGGAAAGCTCATCTTCACCTTGAGCACTGGAAGCTGTCTGCAGCTGAAATGTCAAGGGTACAAAAAGTGTTGTGTGATCGGGGGTAAATGCTTCCTTTATAAGACTTAGTCCAAGCTGGGAAGGCGCCAGGTTTTGTTTCATTTCAGCTCCACACAAACATGTTGAGTCCTTTGGGTTGCCAGCCCTCCTCCACCGCAGTTCCCACTGCTTTCCCCATTCTCACTACCTTCATCTCTTGATTTCCCCTGCTCAGGAGTAGGCAATTTCTGTAACACTTCCCCAGGAGTTTAAGCAGAAAGGTAGAAAGAGAAGATCCCAAGGACAGGAGCAAAGGGGAGGTGTTTTCAGTCCTTGGACCTGGGATTTGCTAAATGTTTGGGCAGTGATCTTGCAAACTCTGATGTAGTGTCAGACTGAGCACGATCAAGGTCTGTTAAATTACCAGAGGAATTTCTTTTCCCTTATGGATGTTTCTCTCAGGCTGCTTCAGCGAACAAAATAAATCATTGTTTCTCTTACTGCAGTTGCATGAGGCTCAACAAGGCCAGGTGCTGTGTCCTGCACTTTTTTGTTTGCTTGTTTTTAATTTGTAAATGACATTAGAGTTTTTCTCTTTTCTTTTTTATAGTAGTAACAGTAATAAGCTCACTCAGTGAAACTGTTCTGCCTGAACACTTTTGTAATAACTCATACAGTTTAGGGAGTTGTTAATCTTTCATCTACTTTTTTATTTTAACTCCACTTACAAGTAGCAACTACAAGCTATGCAATAAGGAGTTGCCTCTAAAACCAGCATTTTTTCAGACTGCCTTGCCTGAGGCTCCTTACTCTTCACAGCATCACAGCATCGCCAAGGTTGGAAGAGACCTCAAAGATCATCAAGTCCAACCTGTCACCACAGACCTCATGACTAGACCATGGCACCAAGTGCCACGTCCAATCCCCTCTTGAACACCTCCAGGGATGGTGACTCTACCACCTCCCTGGGCAGCACATTCCAACAACGAATAACTCTCTCAGTGAAGAACTTTCTCCTCACCTCGAGCCTAAACTTCCCTTGGTACAGCTTGAGACTGTGTCCTCTTATTCTGGTGCTGGTTGCCTGGGAGAAGAGACCAACCCCCTCCTGGCTACAACCTCCCTTCAGGTAGTTGTAGAGAGCAATAAGGTCTCCCCTGAGCCTCCTCTTCTCCAGACTAAACAGCCCCAGCTCCCTCAGCCTCTCCTCATAGGGCTTGTGCTCAAGGCCTCTCCCCAGCCTTGTTGCCCTTCTCTGGACACATTCAAGTGTCTCAATGTCCTTCCTAAACTGGGGGGCCCAGAACTGGACACAGTACTCAAGGTGTGGCCTAACCAATGCAGAGTACAGGGGCACAATAACTTCCCTGCTCCTGCTGGCCACACTAATCTTGATGCAGGCCAGGATGCCATTGACCTTCTTGGCCACCTGGGCACACTGCTGGCTCTTGAAGCAAGGCAATGCCAAGATTTCAAGACATGCAATTTGCACTCACCAGACCTATTGAAAGAAAAATGTATCATGCAGTATCACAGGATTTTAGAGGTTGGAAGGGACCTCCAGAGATCATTGAGTCCAACCCCCCTGCCAAAGCAGGATCACTTAGGGTAGTCTGCACAGGAATGCATCCAGGTGGATTTTGAAAGTCTCCAGAGAAGGAGACTCCACAACCCCCTTGGGCATCCTCACAGTAAAGTAGTTTCTCCTCATGTTGCGGTGAAATCTTCTATGTTCAAGCCTGAACCTGTTGCTTCTTGTCTTATTACTGTGCAGCACTGAAAAGAGCTTGGCCCCCTCCACTTGAAACCCACCCTTCAGATGTTTATAGATATTGATGAGATCCTCTCTCAGTCTTCTCAAGACTAATGTATTGATTATTTGTACTTCCCACAGGGAAGAAAACCCAAGAAGTCTGACATATTAACAGAATAAACTAAAATATGGGTTTTCTAAGTGCTGTACTACCTGCTTCACACCCAGTATGATTTTGTGTGATAGTGCCACTGAACTTTAGCAGGAATCATAGAATCATAGATTCAATAAGGTTGGAAAAGACCTCAGAGATCATCAAGCCTAACCTGTCACCCAACACCTCATGACTACCTAAGCCATGGCTTCAAGTTTCACATCCAATCCCCTCTTGAACAACTCCAGGGACAGTGATTCCACCACCTCCCTGGGCAGCGCATTCCAGTGGCCACTTAGTCTTTCTGTGAAGAACTTTCTCCTCACCTCGAGCCTAAACCTCCCCTTGCACAGCTTGACACTGCGTCCTCTTGTTCTGGTGCTGGTTGCCTGGGAGAAGAGACCAACCCCCACCTGGCTACAACCTCCCTTCAGATAGTTGTAGAGAGCAATAAGGTCTCCCCTGAGCCTCCTCTTCTCCAGAATGTGTCCATGAAAGGGAAAAGTTCTGTGGGAAAGTAACAATGTCTACAAAACTTCAGCTGATGGGTGGCTGCTTAGCTTCAGGGTACTTTTTGTAACTCAGAGAGTAAGATTTATCCCAGAACAGTCAATGCTCTGAAGTCAGAACATTTACTGCAGATGTGGGAATATGAGTTTGAAGTCTTAGGCCTTAGGCATGGCGCACTCAGCCTCAGAGGACTGTTACAGTTTGTCAGCCACTGCTCAAGAGCGTGGTGCTTGTGTGAAATCAGATACGGCGCTGCACCCTCTCTCTGACATTGGCAGACAGCTAGGGAAATAATAACAGGCAAATACTGGACACACTACAGATTCTCTGTTCCAGTGGTTTGCTGAGATAGAATCATAGAATATTAGAATCATAGAATGGCTTTGTTTGGAAAAGGCCTTTAGGGCGATCGAGTGCAACCATTCTCTGCCTATGCTAAGGTTGGTGCTAAGCCATGTCCTTTAGCATCACATCTCTGAATCTTTTAAACACCTCCAGAGACAGGGATTCAACCACCTCCCTGGGCAGCCTATTCCAGTGTTTCATTTCCTCTAATCCTGTTACTTGATACCGAGAAGAGGCTGACCCCCTCCCCACTCCTATCTCCCTTCAGGGAGTTGCAGAGCTATAAGGTCTCCCCTCAGCTTCCTCTTCTCCAGACTGAACAACCCCTACTCCCTCAGACACTCCTCATAGGCCATGAGCTCCAGGCCCTTCATGAGCCTTGTTGCCCTACTCTGGACACCCTCCAGCACCTTGATGTCCGAGTTCTTGCCCTCTGATTTTGGACTCTGTAAGTAAGGATTAGAAAATCCAGTGCTTGCAAGTTCACAGCTATCTGCTCCTTCTCTTCTGAGAGCTGCCACCAGCTGGCTTCCTGGTACTGCAGCTGAGCCAGTCTATGAGAAGGACACAGAGCTGCTTATCTTCCATAGCCTAGCCCTAAAGCAACACTGGCTGTACTGTCGGCATGAGCACAGTGTGCAAACAAAATTTGTTTCACAGGCTTTCTTCTTGAGAAGGCAGAAAGAGGCCAGTGGGTGATGCTAAACCAAAGGAACATCTTGAGCACTGCTACTTGCTTTAGGAAGATGATGGTAAGTGCTGTGTGAGCTGAGAACTGTCAGATCAGATCCAGACAGATGCCAAGTACTGATGGTGAAGAAGAGGGACTGCAAAGACCAGTGACAAAATAAAAACTTCTTTTGCTAGTGGAAGCATTCTGACTGTGCCATTTCTGCCACCCTGGTGGTTGGTTTTGATGGGAAACACTACACAGCGTGGTTCTTTTATCATGATAGCTTATTACTTGTGAGCAGGTTCTGCCAAGCATACAAACCATCCAAAAAACACTGGATATGCCTGTTTCTGCTTGGAAATCCTGCAGGAATGCCACATTTTTCATTTTTCTGCATCTCTTGGATAATAAAATTGCCCTTCCCTGCTGTAACATCCCAGCACTACAATCTCATAGAATCATAGAATGGTTTTGGATGGAAAGGACCTTTAAGATCATCCAGTTCCAACTCCCCTGCCATGGGCAGGGACACCTTCCAATAGATCCAGTTGCTCAAGGCCTTGTCCAAACTGGCCTTGAACACCTCCAGGGAGGGGGCATCCACAACTTCCTTGGGCAACCTGTTCCCGTGTCTCACCACCCTCACTGTAAAGAATTTCTGCCTAATATCCAGTCTAAATCTACCCTCTTCAAGCTCAAAGACATTGCCTCTCTTCCTATCATTACAACCCCTTTCAAAAGGCCCCTTCAGGTACCAGGCTTCTCTAAGGTCCCCGTGGAGCCATCTTTTCTCCAGGCTTAACAGCCCCAACTCTCTCAGCCTACCCTCACAGGGGAAGTGCTCCAGCCCTCTGATCATCTTTGTGGCCTCTTCTGGAGCTACTACAGAAGTTCGATATCCCTCTTATGCTGGGGGCACCAAAACTGGACACAGTACTTCAGGTGGAGTCTCACAAGAGCAGAGTAGAGTGGGACAATTGCCTCCCTCACCCTGCTGATCACACTTCTTTTTTGATGCAGCTCACCGCATGGTTGCTTTTTGGGCTGCCAGTGACCATTTCCAGCTCATGCTGAGTTTTTCAACGGACTCCCTAAGTCCTTCTCCTCAGAACTTCTCTTGAGCCACTCTTTGCCCAGCCAGAATCTGTGCTTGGGAGTGCCCCAACACAGATGTGGGATCTTGCACTTGGCCTGGTTGAACTTCATGAGATTGGCGTGGTCCCACCTCTCAAGCCTGTCCAAGTGCCTCTGGATGGCATCCATTCCCTCCAGTGTGTCAAACAGACCACACAGCTTGGTGTCATCCACAAACTTGCTGAAGATGCCTCAATCCCACTGTCCATGTCACTCACAAAGATGTTAAACAGCACTGGTCCCAGTACCCAACCCTGAGGGGTGGCATTTGTCATCGGTCTCTATGTGGACACTGAGCCATTGATCACAAGTCTCTGAGTGCAGCCATCTGGCCAATTCCTTACCCAATGTCTCACCTGTCAAATCCATGCTTTTCCAAATTGGAGACCAGGATGTTATGTGTGACAGTGCCAAATTCATGACACAAGTCTAGGTAGCTGACATCACTTCACTCTTCCTTTATCCACAGATGCTGTAACTCTATCATAAATGGTCACCAAATTTGTCAGGCCTGATTTGCCCTTGGAGAAACCATGTTAGTTACCAGCAACCACCTCCTCCTCAAGAGTCCTGCTGCTTATGCATTGTGGCTGCAGAAAAACATTGGCTGTCCACAGCACAATGTTTGAGACATTGCTTTACTGCTCGCAAGACAGGCAGCACACCTGTAATGGGACTGTCCTAACCTTGCCAAACAGATGAACTCTCCTACACACTGTATCCTGTGGTGGGGACGCATGAGGTATCCTTAATCAATGCCATTATTTGAGATCTGTAAGGCTGTCTTCTGCCACTGTCTCACAGCTTGCTAGAGTAGTTTATTTCATTATGTCATTCCTGGAGGTGAAATGTCTTATGCTCACTTTTATGAGTAAATGATTATTGCTGACCCTGAGCTCCCAGACTATTAAGTCTTAACAGCATCTCGGAGATTGTCTCGGCTAATGCAGAAATGGGAGAGATGGGAAGGCCATTTTCCTAGGTCAATGGCAAATAGAGTTTCTGAGATAAATGTGTGTTCAATAGCAGAAGGTTGGGGCTTTGCAGCTCTTTCTGGCAGTGGATGGAACACGTACTTTCGAGTATAACTCAATGTTCTTTTTGGTCACATCCTCTTTCAGAACTAAGTGCCCCTAGTTTGTATTTTCATCCTGCACTTAATGTCATTCACTCTGTGCGATATATTACCTCAGTGGGGCTGCAACCCACTTGCTTGCTATCAAGAGTAAGGCAGGTTTCCATTAGTTTAAAAGAAGCTCTTTACAGCAAACCCAGTCTTTGGTACCTATACATCCTGGTGCATCCAGTCCAGCCATGGGCTGTAGGCCACCAGCTGCTCTCAGTCATCCAGCACAGCTGAGCTGGCTCCAGGTGTATCCTAGAACACAAGCACCACATTCAGTGTAAAAGAGGAAGTTTGCTGAGGAGAATTGGGCTTTGTGTTAGAGTATCCTGTTTGGGCTCCTTCTTACCTGCTGTCTCCTCCTGCTTCCAAGGATGGCTTTCTCATTTGTGGCTGCTGCATGCTCACTGAGCTAAGTATAGCTTTACAGCACTTCTGTGGGGATTGGTTTTGTTATTCTGTTAAATCCATTTTCATGGGTCTTCTCTCCTTTTCCCAGTTCCCCTTCTCTGCTGGTGAGAGCACCAGAACAAGAGGACACAGTCTCAAGCTGCAACAGGGGAAGTTTAGGCTCGAGGTGAGGAGAAAGTTCTTCAAAGAGAGAGTTGTTAGCCATTGGAATGTGCTGCCCAGGGAGGTGGTGGAGTCACCTTCCCTGGAGGTGTTCAAGAGGGGATTGGACGTGGCACTTGGTGCCATGGTTTAGTCATGAGGTCTGTGGTGACAGGTTGGACTTGATGATCTTCGAGGTCTCTTCCAACTGTGGTGATTCTGTGATTCTGTGAGAGGCCATTGGTGACAGAGCAACTGCTGTACTTTAGCCCTAGATATGGACTAAAGGCAAACACAAGCACTGCAATAAAGTTGTAAATATCATATATGAAAATCCTAGAATGGTAGAGGTTGGAAGGGACCTCTGGGAATAGAGTCCAACCCACCTGGGAAAGCAAGATTACCTAGGGCAAGCCACAGAGAAACACACCCAGGTTAGTTTTGTCAGGGCACAGACTAGAACACAGGAAGTTCTACCTAAACATGGGGAAAAAACTTCTTTGCTGTGAGGGTGCTGGAGCCCTGGAGAAAGCGGCTCAGAGAGGTTGTGGAGTTTCTTTCTCTGGAGAGATCTCAAATCTCCCTGGACATTGCTGTGGGTGACTCTGTTTTACCAGAGGAGTTGAACTAGATGATTCTGTGTGGTCCTTACCAACCCTGGTTCTGTGGTTTGCATTTTTTTAGTTTTCCTCTTAACTTTCAAAAAACTGACAGGCAACCTGTTTTGCTGTGGAAAGTTCTTTGATGTCATAAAGTGCCTGAATAATGCATAACATTTTTATGTGAGCATGTAACATCTTGTACAGCATGAACACTTCTCAATTGTCAGATTTTTCTGGGAGGAAAAGGGAGTTGTCATTGAGGGGGAGAATGAGAAGACAGGCATGGGTTAGGCAGTAAGCAGGCAACAGCTGCAGTCTCTGGGTAATGGCAGGAGCAAGAAGACTGTGGGGAGACCTTCAAGAGACCTTCCAGCTGGGAGGAATCTTACAAGGGCTTGTACTTATAGAATAGAATAGAATAGAATAGAATAGAATAGAATAGAATAGAATAGAATAGAATAGAATAGAATAGAATAGACCAGGTTGGAAGAGACCTTCAAGATCATTGTGTCCAACCTATCATCCAACACCATCTAATCAACTAGCAACCATCTAATCAAACCATGCAACCAAGCACCCCATCAGGTCTCCTCCTAAACACCTCCAATGATGGTGACTCTACCACCTCCCTGGGCAGCCCATTCCAATGGCCAATCACTCACTCTATGAAGAATTTCTTTCTAACATCCACTCTGAACCTCCCCTGGCACAGCTGGAGGCTGTGTCCTCTTGTTCTGGTCCTGGTTGCCTGGGAGAAGAGGCCAGCCCCGAGCCCCAAGGAGAATTGATTGAAGCTTGAGAAGGGTAGACGTAGACTGGATATTGGGAAGAAATTCTTTACAGTGAGGGTGGTGAGACACTAAACCAGCTGCTCAGGGAGGTTGTGGATGCTCCTTCCCTGGAAGTATTCAAGGCCAGGTTGGATGAGGCCTTGATTATCCTGGTCTAGTGGAAGGTGTCCCTGCCCATGGCAGGGAGTTGGAACTAGATGATCTTTAAGGTCCCTCCTAGACAAGTAAGGTGAGAAGGTGGTAAGAGTAAAGAGCACTATGGGCAGTTTGGGGAGTTGCTGCTCTAACCTGTGTTGTGGCCCCTGTAAAATTGTGTCAAGGTCCTGAGCCGTCACGAAGTACCTGCTGAATTTAGGATTGCAGTGAAGCATGCAGATGTTGGAGAGACAGGTGGTATTTCAGACATGGTGTCTCCATGGCAATAGAGTGACATTTAATAATGTTAAGTGGGACTATATAATTTTAACCAAGGTGTTTACTGTTTAACATCTGCAATTAGCTGTAATTTTACTTAGTGAGGGGCATCCTCGTACGTGACGGTTTTAAGTCTTGGGTAGTGGGCGACAGACAAAGCCTGAAAGGAGAAAACAGCTTTTATATAACAAAAGAAGAAAGAACATTTCTAGCTAAGTCCCTGTCATGGTTTAGTACCAGACTTGGTAGGATGGGAGAGACCTTCTTGCTCTCTACAACTCTGTGAAAGGAGGTTGGAACCTGGTTCATCTCTTCTCTTTAGTAACAAGTGACAGGACGAGAGGAAATGGCCTCAAGTTGCACCAGGGGAAGGTTTCAGTTGTATACTAGAAGAAACTTCTTCACTGAAAGGGTTCTCAAAGACTGGAAGAGGATCCCCAGGGAGGTGGTTAAATCCCCATGCAAGGTGTCGAAAAGCTGCAGAGATGTGGTGCTGAGGTGGTTTAGCACCAGGCTTCACAGAGTTAGAGAACTGATGATTGGTAGAGTTGATCTTGATGATTTTTAAAGGTTGTTTTTTTTTCCAACAGACATGATTCTGTGACTCTATGATTTAAAAGTGCTAAGCATCTTTGATGGCCCTTGAAGCTTGGCTGGGTGAATAATATGACTTTTAGACTGAAATGACATGACTGAGAAATGTTTATACAGAGCAAAAAAAAAGGATCATGGATCTCTGAACTGTGATGTGTATCATTACATGTCTCTGTTTCAGAAGCTCCTCCTTCCCATCCAAAAGCAGGGTTCTCATACATCTCTAGCATCTGAATTTTATTTAACTGGGACAAAAACATTAGCAATGTACTGCAACAGAGCACAGCTGAAAGGTTAGAGGAAGGCAGATAAGAGAAATGTCTGCAGAACCATGCCTGTGGCTTTTCCCTTGACCTCCAGCATGTCATTGCTCCCTCTGACACAGGGCAGTAATTTCTTGTTGCCTTTCAAAAGCTGAAGGAGAGCAGTAGTGACATGCTACTTCTATTTGTGTATTTTAGAGTTGCAGTGAACTGTGTCCTTTCCACCTTGAAGAGGAAAGACAAGGAATACTTCCCTTGGTGTGTTGTATTCTGAAATCCTTTGGAGAGGAACTCAACCTTCAGAAATACTGAAGACCCTTGCTGGTGGATATGAGTTCACCTCTATCTCTAGCAGTGAGATTTCACCTGATACATTCTAGCATCACATTATTCTTTTCATCACTATGCTGTTTTGGTAGCTCATACTTCTCTTTGGCTGGCATACATTCAAATTCATCTCCTCTTCAATTATTTCCTGTTGAGGTAGTTACCATTTATGATAGGATTTCTCTTGATACTGCCCTGTTAATGAAAAGCTCTGCACTTAGTTGAATGTTCAGCATGCCTTACACCTCTCCTTAAAGGCCATTCATTCTTACACCTCTGATCTTTGTCTGTGTTACCTACCTGAAAGGAGGTTGGAGTATGGTTTGGGTTGGTCTCTTCTCCCTAGTACCAGCCAACAGAACAAGAGGAAATGGCCTGGAATTGTGCCAAGGGATGTTTAGGTTGGATATTATAAACAATTTATTTCCTGCAAGTCTGGTCAGGCATTAGAACAGGCTGCCCAGGGAGATGTTTGGAGTCACCATCCCTGGAGGTGTTCAAGAACTGTGTGGACATGGCACTTTGGGACATGGTTTGATGGCCATGGTGTTCTTAGGGTGACAGTTAGGCTAGATCTCAGAGGTCTTGTCCAACCAAAGCAAATTAATAATTGCTTATTATGTTGGCAGGTCTGTCAGGGGAAAAATAGCAGGTAGCCTCAGCCTCAAACCAAGGTATTGAATATCTCTGCCAATGTGATTTCTTCCAGTTCAATACTTCTCCTTTTAATACCTCTTCTTCAACTAACTCCCTTATATATCATTCACAGCAGGTTTATTTTGTCATACAATCCCATTTGTTACTCTGGAGGTTTCAAGTTCTATGAGTAAGAAGTCTTTCAGGTGGGTTTTACTAATAAGAAGTGGTTTTCATGAAGAAGTTATTTTGGTGGGTTTTGGTTTTAACAGTAACAAGCAAGTGTCAATGTAAGTGAGACATGGGCCAGAACCTTCGTTTTACTTCATGGAAGCTTGAGTTTTAAACCATCCAGAGATCTGAAACTTGTGGTTTTAGTCTGGGTACACAGCAAGCTCAAGGGCTTACCAGAGCACTTCAGTAAAAGGAGGTGCATTTGTAAATCTTACTACAGCTTAGGAATTTTCCCCCCATCTTGGCAGCATTCCCCCTGGTGAAGTTAGAAGCTTTTTGCATACTGCTGCTGTGGCCATTTTTTAATTTTGAAAGTCCTGAATACTGTGAAAAATATTTGGAAGAAAGGTCTGAAACGTAAACAACTTCCAAAAATGGAGCTGCATCTAGGTGCAGCTACTGATGCCTGCTTGGCACTATTTCATTGAATCATAGAATTCTTCCAGTCACAGTTGGAAAAGACCTTTAAGATCATTGAGTCTAACCACTATCAAACTCTAGCACGTCTGGTCCCATGGTCTGCCATGCTCCTTGGCACCACATCTCTGCCTCTTTTCAGCACCTCCAGGGATAAGGATTCAACCACCTCCCTGGGGAGCCTATTTTCATAGAATCATAGAATCACAGAATCAATAAGGTTGGAAAAGACCTCAAAGATCATCAAGTCCAACCTGTCACCCAACAGCTCATGAGTACTAAACCATGGCACCAAGTGCCACGTCCAATCCCCTCTTGAACACCTCCAGGGTCGGTGACTCCACCACCTCCCTGGGCAGCACATTCCAATGGCTAACAACTCTCTCTGTGAAGAACTTTCTCCTCACCTCGAGCCTATACCTCCCCTGGTGCAGTTTGAGACTGTTTCCTCTTGTTCTGAGGGTCTTGTTTTGCAGGTCTTTACCTGATTGTCTTAGCTTTTTGCTTGTAGGTCACTACCTACGACCTTATTTTAGGCTGATTGTTGTTAAGTTAATCCTTTAACCATTTATTGACATTTTCTTCCCTGTGATGACGTTAATGTGAACTAAGAGACTCACTAAATGCTGTCAGAGCAACTTTTCTTGATCTACCAATGCTAACCACACATCCAGTTAGATTTATGGACCTTTATGCATTAACTGATGCACTACCATAATGCATTAATTTTTGCTGTATTTATATCTGGATTTTCAACTTCCATGTCCGAAGTAGGAGTGACAGGACTTCAGTTTCAGATTTCCAAACAAAATGGATAAAAGAGTACACACTTTTGGTATGCTTATTCACAGGCTCTGACAAATGGAGCTGCATGTCAGCACAGGCTGCATTTCTCTTGTGCATTTTGGCTTGTGGTAGGTTGACCTTTTCCAGATGCCAACCCCAGCTGCTCCTGCACTCCATCCAACCAGCAGCACAAGGGCAGAAAAGTGGGACATGTTGCTTAGAAAGGTGGTAGATGTCTTGTCTCTGGAAACATTCAAGATCAGATTGGATGGAGCACTGAGCAACCTGATCTGGCTGAAGATATTCCTGTCCTGCTCACTTCAGGGGAGGTTTTACTAGATGATATCTAAAGGTCTTTTCCAACCCAAACTAATCTATGAAAATAGGATGACAAAGCTCATGGGTCAAGATAAAAGACTTGCCAAAGCGAAGGGCAAACCAGACGTGACTGAGCTCTCTGCGCAGCTCCCTCAGGAGAGATTCATGTGCTCGGTGGGAGCTCTCTAGAGAAATCTTCGGCAGAGAAATGCTATTATTTTTAAGATAAAGGTTTTGAGGATGTTAATGGCTGAAATTCCCCAGTGTAAGTGTTGTTTCTGTCCTGGAAATTTACTTGTAGTCATTCTGATGGCCTTGGTACCCTGAGGAGCCTTGCAGGTAACAGTGATCTCAGTTTGGAGAACTTTAAACCTTAGAAGCTTTAGAGCTAGCAAAGCCAGTAGTCTGAAAATCTGTCAAAGCAGACTTTATTTCTATTATTCTCTTGGTGTGCATAATTTCCAGAGTTTTATACCCTGTGTTTTCTCCAGTTTAACCTCTAATTAACTTTTAGTCTGTAATTATTTCTAGAATACATAGTCTCTTGCCAGCACCTTCTGTGTGCTTTAAAAGAAAAGCCTAAGTATGTTACCTCCTCTTTGACTCAGTGAGATCATGAAGCCATGATTATAAATTCCATATTCATATGCTTTGCTGGGGTGGGGGTGGGGGGTGGGGGAGGAAGGAAAAAGGAGGGGAAAAGGGAAAATGTTGGGGGAACTGGGGTGGGTGCATGTCTCACTACCTGCAAGGAAAAAGATAATATTTGGAAAAGATCCATATTAACAACAATAGAATGCAGAAACTTTCTGGAAGACAAGGATAGATGTCAGATTCTACTTGTGTCTTCCATGGGTAAGCTTGTGCTTTTAAGCTGAAGTTTGTAACCCAAGGCCTGTTGTCAGCTGAAGCACTGGGGTTTGGACATCTCTGAAGGCAGCTATAGAGTGATGGTGTTGAACTTCTAATTGAGTTGGGAGAAATACTGTTTTCTGTGCACAGTCATGTTGTTCATTGCCACCCTGGCACCTAAAATAGTTCTGCAAAATATACCTCTCTATACACCTAGCAAATACTCTCTGTCTCAACTTTCAGGAATACGTCTAACCTTCTCCTTTAGGTGGGTGGGAAGAGGAACTGCTCTCTGGCAAAGCTTGGTTCTCTGCAGGAAATTAGAATCATAGAGCAGTTAGGGTTTGAAGGGACCTTAAACCTTTAGGGTTTGAAGGAGCCTTAAACCTTTAGGGTTTGAAGGGATCTAGTTCCAGCCTCCCTGTCATGGGCAGGGATACCTTCCACTAGACCAGGTTGCTCAAGGCCACGTCAAACCTGGTCTTGAACTCCTCCAGGGATGTGGCATTCACAACCTCCCTGGTCAACTTGTTCCAGTGTCTCACCACCCTCACAGGAAAGAATCTAAATTCCTCCTCTTCCAGCTCAAAGCCCCTAGTCCTATAACTACAAGCCCTTGTAAAAAGTCGCTCCCTGGCTTTCCTGTAGCCAGCCCACTTCAGCTACTGGACCAACAAGGTCTCCCTTTAGCCTTCTCTTCCTCAGGCTAAAGAACCTCAACTCTCCCAGCCTGTCCCCACAATGGGGGTGCTCCAGCCCTCTGATCATCTTTGTGGCCTCCTCTGGACCTGCTCCTACATTTTAATGTCCTTCTTGTATTGGAGGCCCCAGAACTGGGTGCTGCTGTGGTTGCTCTATTTAGAGCATTAAATTGCATGCACCTATGTAGCTGAGTTGAGTTATAAGAAAGGAGGTGGTGGAGTCACCATCATTGGAGGTGTTTAGGAGGAGACTTGATAGGGTGCTTGGTGCCATGGTTTAGTTGATTAGGTGGTGGTGGATGATAGGTTGGACGCGATGATCTTGAAGGTCTCTTTCAACCTGGTCTATTCTATTCTATTCTATTCTATTCTATTCTATTCTATTCTATTCTATTCTATTCTATTCTATTCCATTCTAAAAGGGAATTTCTTTTGCTTGCTAACAAATATGCTACCAGCTATCTTGCTTTCTTTTGCATTTATTGAACATCCACACACAAGCAATCTTTTGTACCTTCATGGATTGAAAATTTATCATCGCCTCCCAATTTCAGGAGCTGTGGCTAATAAAGAAAGAGAAAGGAAAGAGAAGGGAAGTGGGACGTGGCTTTCTTGGAAGCAGAGAGTGAAAGGATTCAAAATTTATGTGCTATTAATTGTGGAGAGGACAAACAGCCAGAAATATTATATTCTGGCAGTTGCTTAAAGGGCTTCTTGGAAGTGTCTGGAAAAAAAACAAACCAACAAAGAATTGCTATCACTGAGTAATTAAGGGTCAAGTTTAAATGGAAGCTTGGCTTCGGTACACATTAGAGTAGAAACAGCTTTAGCAATGGATGAATCAAGATTTGGCATCTGTTCTCAGATACTTTGCCTTTCTCCATACACCCAAATAGATATTCTTAGCTTTTTACCTTTGAATGAAAGGTTATGGATCTAGAAACTGTAGCCTAGGTGAGATAAAACTAGTCATCCCAATGATCCCTTTCATTTTCTTTCAGCTGTGGCTGTATTTCAGAACTGATCATGTATCTGGGAGTCTGACTCTTTTAAAACTTATCAAACAGACAGCTGTTTTTTTTTCCCTGCTGTTTCCTGTAGACTTGTTTTTCCCAGCTGAAGTTTTGTATCCAGCAGAAGCCATATTTCATGTTATGTAGTTCTTAAGAGAAGTTTCGTTTTGAAACCCTAAAGGCCCCTCCTGAACTTGCAATAGGACTTATGCACACTGGGACCACTTCACTTGGAAATTTGCCTAATTGTCAAAGATTCCTACTTTGGAAGATGCAGCCTTGGCCAGGCTCTTTGTCCTGTTAAAGGATAATAAGACAATGGTGATGTTTAGTGCTATTTCAGAATTGGAAGAGTGAAGTCAGAGATTTGCATGATTGTTTTACTCCTATTTTTAACAAGCTTGAAAGGGAAAACTCTCTTTGCATGGCTTCTGGTCAAATGCTGTTCTGACTGTGTAATCTCTGCCTTTCTCACTGGGAGCTCTGAGGGTAGGAAGACTTCACAGAGGGACCTGCCTGGACAGGCTGGGTCAGGGGGCTGAAGCTAATGAGGTGAGACGTAAGGCCAAGCGCTGGGTAATGCACTTGGGTAACAACCCCCTGAATGCTCCAGGCATAGGGAACAGTGGCTAGAAACTGCCGAGCAGAGAAAGACCTGGGGGTGCTGGTTGACAGAGGGTCTAATATGAGCCAGTGTGTGTCAAGTGGCCAGGAAGACCAACAGCATCCTTGCCTAGATCAGCAACAGTGTGGCCATCAGGACCAGGGCAGTGGTTGTGCCCCTGGACTCAGCACTGATGGGGTCATGCTCTAAGCATTGTGTTCAGTTTTTTGGGGTCTCAAGGACTTGAACAGGTTTCCTCAGGCAGGTGGTTGAATCTTCATTCCTTGAGGTGTTGAAAAGACACATATGTGGTGCTGAGGAATATGGATTAGCACTGAGTTCCTTTCCAAGAGTCGTGAAGGGTGATGGAATCTCCCCTCAGCCTTCCCCTCTCCAAACTAAACAACCCCAGTTGCCTTTGCTACGCCTCACCAGCCCTTTTTTCCCAGAACTTTCACCACCTTTGTTGTCCTTCTCTGGACCTCCTCCATCACCTTGATCTCCTTCTTGGAATGAGGGCCCTGAAAACTGAACCCAATACTCCAGGTATGGTCTCACCAGAACTGATTTCAGGGAGAATGTGTCATGTACTTGCATTATCTCTTAGTCAGCTGAGATGATGATTGGCAGGAACAGAGATGCAAATTTCCCCTTGCACATCAAAGTAGCACTGTGCTGAAATGCCAATCATTTACATAAAAAGATTTTGCATCTGCAAAGAAAGAGACAAAGGCAACACAATGAAAGACAATTTCAGGATTTGAGCTCATGCTCTTCTTTCTCTACAAAGTGATTTCATTCCACACCTGCTTTTTGCATCAGGAATAAAGAATATATTTTCTTTTAAAGAATGAAATTCAACAAGGGAGTCAGTGCCCTGTGCGGTTCTGAAAATACAGGAGGTGACTTATGCTTCCAATTAAGTAATAACAAGCAATCAGTAGTAGTAAATGAGTGCATGTTAGAGCACACTCTGTGTGGCCGTGCAGCCAATTCCCTTTCCACCCCTCAGGTCCATGTTTTTCCAGTTTGGTGACCAGGATGTCATGGAGGACAGTGTCAAATGTTTTACACAGGTCCAAGTAGGTGACATCAGTTGTTCTTCCCTTATCCCCTCATGCCATAACTCTGTTACAAAAAAGCACCAAGGATATTGAGACACTTGAACGTGTCTAGAGAAGGGGAATGAGGCTGGTGAGAGGCCTCAAGTACAAGCCCTATGAGGAGAGGCTGAGGGAGCTGGGATTGTTTAGCCTGGAGAAGAGGAGGCTCGGAGGAGACCTTATTGCTCTCTACAACTACCTGAAGGGAGGTTGTAGCCAGGAGGGGGTTGGTCTCTTCTCCCAGGCAACCAGCACCAGAATAAGAGGACACAGTCTCAAGCTGCCCCAGGGGAAGTTTAGGCTCGAGGTGAGGAGAAAGTTCTTCACTGAGAGAGTCATTCGCCATTGGAATGGGCTGCCCAGGGAGGTGGTGGAATCACCATCCCTGGAGGTGTTCAAGAGGGGATTGGGCATGGCACTTGGTGCCATGGTCTAGTGATGAGGTCTGTGGTGACAGGTTGGACTTGCTGATCTTTGAAGTCCCTTCCAACCTTGGTGATTCCGTGATTCTGTGATTTACCTCATGACCCGGAGGTGCATCTCATCAGATCCCATGGACTTGTGCACCTCTTATGTTCCTTAGATGATCTCAGAAGTTTTAGTCACTGGTGGTAGAGATGATTCTCCTTGGCTGCATTTTGGGACTTTTTGTATGGATATTTTTCCTTCCAATAGTGAATGGGAAAAACAAAATTGCAGCTCACTGATTTAGACCTTGGAGTCCAAGTTATGCATGGGTGGTCAAGAAGGCCAATAGTATATTTGAACGTGTTAAGAACAGTGTGTCCAGAGGTTCATCTCTCCCTCTGTTCAGCCCTAGTTAGACCACATCTGGAATACTGTGTACAGTTCTGGGCTCTGCAGTTCAATGGGACAGGGAATTATTGGAAGGAGTTCAATGGAGAGTGATGAGAATGGGTTAAGGGGCTGTTTAGTCTAGAGAAGAGAAGGCTGAGAAGGGATCTTATCAATGTCTACAAGTATCTGAAGGGTGGCCATCAGGAGGATGAAGCCAGTCTCTTTTCAGTGATAGCCAGTGATAGGACAAGGGGCAATGAATTTAATCTCAATCACAGGATATTTCATCTCAACATGAGAACAAAGTTCTTTACTGGGAAGGTGATGGAGCCCTAGGGCAGGCTGCTCAGAAAGGCTGTGGAGTTCCACTTTGCAGGGGGCTTGGACTCTGTTCTCTGAAGGTCCCTTCCAACCCCCTGCATTCTCTGACCTCTCTACTTTTCATTTGGCTGTTCCATTCACTGGAAACAAAAGTGTTGAAATATATTTTCAGGTCAGCTTTGGAAACACTTTTCCAAGGGCCTGTTCATAAACAGATTTACTCACAGCTTTAAGGAAAATCTTTAATTTTTCCCCTGCCTTGTTTTTCTGATGGGAATTGGAAGCAATTTAACAGCATGGAAATCCTGGAGTTGCTGCCCCTTCCTTATAAAGAGCAAAATAATGATTCTGGGTAGTTCATTTGATCACAAGAATTTAGCTCTGAGGCATTTTTTTTTTTTTCCTTAAGAAATTACAATTAAATGTCTTTCCCATGAAATAGTTTGCGCTGGTGGAACTTAACAGCAGGTAGAGCAAGGAAATAAAACACTACACCTCTGCATTTTGTTTGTAAATCCCTATGTCATTTCTGGCTCTTGGCAACCATGAAATGGGGTTTTTTTTTGCAGGAAATGTCCCCTGCTGTCAAACAGGGTATTCCTGTAGGTGCAAAGCAATTATTTCATAGGATTGTTTCAGCTGGAAAAGACCTCTAAGACCATTGAGCCCAGCTGTCAACCTAACAT
This sequence comes from Picus viridis, assembly GCA_033816785.1. Lineage (NCBI taxonomy): Eukaryota > Metazoa > Chordata > Aves > Piciformes > Picidae > Picus > Picus viridis. The sequence continues at coordinate 26,430,548 of CM066574.1, forward strand.
CGCCATGGCTATTGAACCATGTCCCAAAGGTCTGCATCTGCAAATTTCTCGAACGGTTCCAGGCGTGGTGATGCCTGGGCAGCCTCCCTGGGCAGCCTGTTCCAATGCCTGACCACTCTTGCAGGAAAGAAATCTTTCCACATCTCGAGCCTGAACCTCCCCTGGCACAGTTTCAGGCCACTTCCCCCTGTTCTATCACCTGATACTAGGGAGAAGAGACTTACACCCACCTCACTCCTTCCTGCCTCCTTCCAAGGACCTGTAGAGAGCAATGAGGTGTCTCCTCAGCCTCCTCTTCAGCAGACTAAACAAACCCAGGTCACTCACTCCTCACCAGACCTGTTCTCCAGACCCTTCACCAGTGTTGCTGTCCTTTTCTGGACCTGCTCCAGCATCTCAATGTCCCTCTTGGAATGAGAGGCTCAAAAACTGCACCCGGTGCTCAAGGTGTGGCCTCACTGGTGCTGAGTCCAGGGGGACAATCCTTTCCCTAGCCCTCTTGGCTGCACTGCTGCTGATCCAGGCCAGGATGCTGTTGATGTTCTTGGGCACATGATGGTTCATCCTCAGTCAGCTGTTAACAAGCACCCCCAGGTCTTTCTCCGCTGGGTTGCTTCCAGCCACTCTGCCCCAAGCCTGTACCATTCATGGGGCTGTTGTGACCCAAGTGCAGAACCCAACACTTGGCCTCATTAAACCTCAGATAATTTGCTTTGGTGTGTTGATCCAGTCTGTTCAGGTCCCTCTACAGAACCTTTCTACCTTCAACAGACCAACATACCCTCCCAGGTGGCTGTCTTCTGCAAACTCACTGAGAGTGCCTCCATCCTCTCATCCAAACCACAGCGCTGAATCCTGGGGAGCACCACTTATGACTGGCTGCTGGCTGCCAACCGAATTTGACTTAATTCCCTGCCATTCTTTGGGGCTGGCCATCAGCCAGTTTTTTACCCTTCCAAGCCATGAGAGCCATTCTCTCCAGGAGGAAGCTGTGGGACACAGTGTCAAAGGTTTTACTGAAGTCCAGATTAAGAACACTCACAGCCCTTCCCCCATCCACTAAGAGAGTGTGTGTCTCCTAAACTGAGCTTCATGGTGTAACTGAGCCATCTCTGCACACTGATTTGTTGGAATGAGCTCAGTCTCTTTGCTTGACATGTTGCTCTTTGTGGCTTAACTAAGAAATGTGACACTTAAGGGAATTCAGTCAATAGTAAGAGTATTAGAAACTGTAAACTCTCCCATGAAAAATATAAACAGTAGGGCTTTAGATGGCAAAAGCAGACAGCTCATGAAGACAAAATAAGGAAGCACACACTCTAATTGAATAATTTCTTCCTGACTAATAGGCACATCCCAGTTTCCAGACCTGTGAGGAAGGGAAATTCTAGGAATTAGATGAAGCACACGCTGAGCATCAGTGTTTAGTGACTTGGGCTAAAGTTTCCAACCCCAAGATGAGTAAGGACTGCTGTGCTGGTATGTGAGAAGGCTGCAAATTAATTTCCCATGTTCATTTACATAAGAAGAAAAAACTGCCAAGATCTATTTATTGTTTGTTTATGAGTCCTAAGTGCAATTTTAATTAACAACCTCAATTTCAGGGTGTATTTTCATTACTTTACTTTTAATTACACTTCTGCTCTGACTGTATTATTTTGAACTTCGTGCTTGTGTCTCATCAAAGACATTTTGCAATGCACTTGCAAACAGCAGTGAGGTCCCACTGGATGTGTTCTGCTGCAAATCAAGTTGGTGGAAACACCCATTCTGGTGGAAGTTCTAATAACCTGTCACTGGGATGGTAAAGCAAAGATGGATGACCTCTCTGCTAATGAGTAGTGTACAAATCATGACCACAGACCTTTCAAGTTCTGCTCTGCTGCTTGGGAGAACTGAATGAGCCCTGCTCTTATTAAATCCTGCAAAATTTAATAGCCTACCTTGAGTCCTATGTCCAGCTCTGGGTCTAGAGGAGAGTCTTAAAGATGATCAGAGAGCTGAAGCACCTCTGCTATGAAGAAAGACTGAGAGAGGTGGGGTTGTTCAGCCTGGAGAAGGCTCCAGGGAGACATAGCAACATTCCAGTATTTGAAGGGGGCTACAGGACAGCTGGAGAGGGAATTCCTACAAAGATATGGAGTAACAGGCTGAGGGGTAATGGCTTCAAACTGGAAAAAGCTTAATTCAAGGAGACATTATGAAGGAATTCTTCCCCACAAGGGTGATGAGGAACTGGAACAGTTGTCCAGAGAAGTTGTGGAGGCTTCAAGCCTGGAAGCATTGAAAGCCAGGTTGGATGGGGCCTTGAACAAGCTGGTCTAGTAGATGTCCCTGCCTATAGTATAGTAGTAGTATTACCAAGGTTGGAAGAGACCTCGAAGATCATCGAGTCCAACCTGTAACCACAAACCTCACAACTAGACCATGGCACCAAGTGCCAAAGGGATTGGAACCAGATGATCCTTAAGGTCCCTTCCAATCCAAACCATTCTCTGATCCTGTAAAAATTCAATATTTAAAAACAAAAAGTCGAACAAAACCCCACTTCATTGCTCTGAGGGAATGTAACCCTCTCTCCTACTCACTGCCATTGGGCCATTATGAGCACTGCCCTTTATGAAGTTGTTTGGAGACTAGGTGAAAGGTTATGCAAGACTTCACTCTTTCTGCTTTGCAGCTGGCACTGCCTTTCGATGACCAGACAGATGAGAATCTGGTAAGAGGCAAAGCATGCTAAAGCTAACTTTCAAACAGAGTGAGCAAGCCTCAGGCAGCTTGAGACTTCAAGCAGAAACCTCTGCATCCAGAACAGTTGTTATCCAAGCCTCTTCTGCAGAAGTACACAAAATGCTGTGGTGTGGAGTTTTGCATATTCTTTTTATTATTAATATATTACTTCAAAGGGATGGGTTCAGAACAGTGTTGTAAACCAGCCTTCCACTCTGCCTATGAAAAGAGCAGAACACCATTGCTAAGGTCCCTTTGTACCTGTTGCAGGGCTAATGAATGACAGTAATTCTGTGCAGCATGTCTGCCTGCTGCATTTTCAAGCAGTGTTCTTTGTCCCTTGAGCCAGAGCACCAGAGTAACCTTGTCAAAGAGGACAGTCTCCGTGCTATCTGCTTGTCATTATAAAGAAATGTTTGTGCAAAACAAACTGATACTGAGAGAGTTTTGCAATTTCTGATGGCACCCTCAAACTGGGAGGAAACTGGGAATGTTTTTCCAAAGTGGGAAAAAATGCAATGTTTCATTGCTGTTGCTATGGAAACCAGAACTGGTACAGTGTGTGCTGCTTCTTCCCCTGTCCTTATGCCTGATGTGCAGCAGTTGCTTTTAAGAGGCTTCTTAGGAATAACATCAGGATGCCAGAGAAAGATGCAAGCCTGCTATCTTCTACCTTCCTCTGCCTCACAGTTGGGCAGAGCTCTGTGGGTTGGGCACTGCAGAAAAAGGAATGTCTACTGCAGAACTGTACAAATCTGTGAGCACTGAGCAAACAGAGCAAACAAACAATTCTCACTTGAACCCCACAATAACCTCCCCTTGGGACGGGTGAAATGACACAATCACAGAATCATTTTAGTTGGAAAGGACCTTTAAGATCCAACCATCATCTAACTCTGCCAAGTCTGGGGCTATACCACGTCTCTCAGCACCCCATCCCTGCATCTTTTCAACACCTCCAAGGACTGGTATGCAGCCACTTCCCTAGGGAGCCTGTTCTGGTCTTTAAGCACCCTTTCAGGGAAGAAGTTTCATAGAATCAAAATCCCCAAATGGTTTGGGTCGAAAGAGGCCGTAAAGATCATCTAGCCCCAATCACCCTGCCATGGGCAGGAACACCTTCCACTAGAACAGGTTACTCAAGGCTTTGTCCATCCTGGCCTTGAACACCTTGAGGAAGAGGGCATCCACAACCTCCCTGGGCAGCCTGTTCCAGTGTCTTACCAGCCTCACTGGAAAGAATCTCTTCCTAATCTCCAGACTAAATGTCCCCTCATCCTATCACTACAAGCCCTTGTGGAAAGTCCCTCACCATCTTTCTTCTAGGTTCCCCTCAGGTCTGTACCTGTACTAGAGATTCTTCTAATATCCAACCTAAACGTCCCCATGCAACTTAAGGCCATTTCCTCTCATCCTATCACTTGTTATTAGGGAGAAGAGAACCAACACCCACCTTGCTCCACTCTGTAAGCAATTTTGGGCTTAATGTATTAAACTACATGGCCACAGGAAAATAAATCTGAGGCTTGGCAAGTGATATTAGAACTCACACAGGGAAAGAAATGTAAAATACATAAATGACCTAATTATTCTCTACCACTGTCATAATAAAAGCGGCAGTATCTTTACAGGAATCATTGCTGCCTCCTTTATGCCATAGATCATCCCTGGTGGCAGTGAAGGAATTTAGCTGCAGAGTAATTTTTATGCATGCAGCATGAACTGTGAGGGCTGAAAGTGGGGAAAACACTTTTGATAGAGTAATTAAAATCTAATTTTGAACAGTGTCTATGCAGATCTTAGGATTAATTATTCTTTTCTGAACTTCTAATTTGGTTAACCTCATTCCTATTGTAGAGTTAGCACAAAGTATTTTCCTGGCACAGTAACATTACATTCTGATCTCCTCCAAAGACTGATGTTCTGGAAAGGCAATTAGTTAAAGTTGAAGGAATAGTATCCATGTTTGTCTCAAGGGTACAACTGTATAGTTGGTTTTGTTTCTTGTTTCCTTTCAAGTCCACAAACTGCCTCTACACTACAAACCTTTTGGTGGCCAGGCTCAAATACTGGTGTCTTGGTTTGAGTGGATGGAAAGGTATTTCACGGTATCACAGTACATTAAAGGTTGGAAGGGACCTCAAGAGATTGAGTCCAACACCCCTGCTGAAGCAGGATCACTTAGGGTAGTCTGCACAGGAATGCATCCAGGTGGGTTTTGAAAGTCTCCAGAGGAGACTCCACAACCCCCATGGCAGCCTGTTCCAGTGCTCCATCACCCTCACTGAAAAGAAGTTTCTCCTCATACTGAGGTGAACTCTTCTATATTCAAGCCTGAACCTGTTGTTTCTTGTCTTATTACTGCGTACCACTGAAAAGAGCTTGGCCCCTCCACTTGACACCCATCCCTCAGATATTTATGCACATTGATGAGATCCCCTCTCAGTCTTCTCCAGACTAAACAGCCCCAGGTCTCTCAGTCTCTCTTCACAGGGGAGATGCTCAAGTCCCCTAATCATCCTCATGGCTCTCTGCTGGATCTCTCCAGCAGCTCTCTGTCTCTCTTTTACCCCTCCAAAGGAGTAAATAAAAATGCTCTCACAGAATTGGAAATTTGAAAGGAAATACTATTCACAAGTGTATACAGCAATACAAAATACATAAATTCACATTGAGCCACAGCCCAGTTCTCCACCTGATCTTTCCAAACCCTCACTAGGTCAAGCAAAGGCAGAGTAGAATAGAATAGAATTAACCAGGTTGGAAAAGGCCTTTGAGATCATCCAGTATCTGAAGGGGGCCTACAGGAAGGCTGGGGAGGGACTTCTCAGGATCTCAGGGAGTGATAGGACTAGGGGGAATGGAATGAAGCTGGAAATAGGGAGATTCAGGCTGGATGTGAGGAAGAAGTTCTTCACCATGAGAGTGGTGAAGCCCTGGAATGGATTGTCCAGGGAGGTGGTTGAGGCCCCGTCCCTGGAGGTGTTTAAGACCAGGCTGGACGAGGCTCTGGCCAGCCTGATCTAGTGTGGGGTGTCCCTGCCCATGGCAGGGGGGTTGGAACTAGATGATCCTTGTGGTCCCTTCCAACCCTGACTGATTCTATGATTCTATGATTCTAAGTTCAACTTATCACCCAACACCATCTAATCAACTAAACCATGGCACCAAGCACCCCATCAAGTCTCTTCCTAAACACCTCCAGTGATGGTGACTCCACCACCTCCCTGGGCAGCCCATTCCAATGGCCAATCACTCTTTCTGGGAAGAACTTCTTCCTAACACCCAGCCTAAACCTGCCTTGGTGCAGCTTGAGACTGTGTCCTCTTGTTCTGGTGCTGGTGGATGCCTGGGAGAAGAGACCAACCCCCACCTGGCTACAACCTCAGAAGAGACCTTTGACATTGTCAAGTCCAACCACTCTCTAGACCTCACAATCCTACCACTACCAATAAAGCATACTCCTTGTCATCACATCTGACCCCTCTTTGAAACATCACCACGGATGGTGACTCCACCACTTCCCTGGGCAGCCTGTTTCTATTCTATTCCTAATATCCAACCTGAACTCCCCCTTGGCACAACCTGAGGCCATTTCCTCTTGTCCTGTCTCATGAAAAGAGACCAATCGCCACTGGGCCCAGTTTGCTGTGAGGTAAATGTAGGGGACAATGAGGTCTCCCCTTGGCTTGCAGTTCATGTCATTGCAGCATGTTTGTATCTACATTAGCATTCACTCCCAGAAGCAGGCAACAACATTTTTTTCCCATCTTTAATTGATTTGTTAAGAGTTCTGTAACACCTATTAATTATTGTGCCTTGTCAGCACAGTTAGGGTAGACCGATGAGACTTGACTCAGCATGATGGTCAAAAATCAATAAGATGTTGAAAACTAGACTAAACCTGCAGCTGTTGCTGGATTTCTAATGAAATTATAATCTAATGAAATTCAATAAGAGCAAGTGTAAAGTCCTGCATTTGGAGAAGAACAACCCCCTGGATGAGTACAGGCTGGGGGCTGAACTGCTGGAGAGCGGCTCTGGGAAAAGGGACCTGGGTGTCCTGGTGGACAAAAGGATGACCATGAGCCTGTGCCATGCTCTCATGACTGAGAATTCAATGGCGTCCTGGGGTGCATCAAGAAGGGTGTGGCAGGTTGAGGGAGGTTCTCTTCCCTCTGTACTCTGCCCTGGTGAGACCACATCCAGAATATAGTCTTCAGTTTTAGGCTTCACATTTCAAGGGAGACAGGGAACTACTGGAGAGGGTGGAGAAAAGGGCTACAAAAATGATTAGGAGACTAGGACATCTCTCTGATGAGGAGAGGCTGACACAGCTGGGGCTTTTTGCTCTGGAAAAAAGATGACTTGGGGAGAATCTCATAAATGTTGATCAATACTTCAAGGATAGATATCAGGAGGATGGGTGCAGTCTTTTTCAGCGGTGGCCAGTGACAGGACAAGGGGTAACGGTCACAAGCTTGAGCTTAAGAAGTTCCATCTAAGCATGAGAAGGAGCTTCTTTAATTTAAAGTTGATGGAGCACTGGACCAGGCTGCCCAGATAGGTGGTGAACTCTTCATCTCTGGAGACATTCAAAACCTGCCTTGACATGTTCCTTTGAACCCTTCTCTAGGTTACAACCTAGGAACCTGCTTTGGCAGGGAGGGTGGACTCAGTGACCTCCAGAGTTCCCTTCCAACCCCTACCATTCTGTGATCCTTTGACAAACATGGTTGTAACTACGGCTCACAGACACCTCAAAAGCAGTGACTCTATTATTCAAATAACACCTTCGAGGGTATTTAATTGTATTTCAAAGAACATAGCACTAAGGAAGAGCTTGGAACTCCACCAGAGTTTCTTGAGTTATATGCAGTGACCTATTGGCCTCAATATCCACAGTCTCCTGAGAATGATAAACTGCTAATTACAGTTACTTGGAAGAGACCGAGCTGAAAAGCCAAATCACTGAACAGAATTAGTTCTGGTGTAGCTCAAACCAGGACATTAAGTTACAGCCTTACAGAGCCATTAATTAAAGATCAAAGTATTGCTGCCACCCTCATTTTGCTGTTCCCTTGTAAATATAGTCCTCTTGGAAGAGGTTTTGTGATTGTTCTGAATAACCTCTGAGCCAACAGAAAGGGGAAAGTTCCCGGCTACACAGCGTGTTTTAGACAGCTGGGTAGACTCCAAAATAGGACATTATTATGTGTGCAGAATTTAATATGAAGTGGAGAAAAAAACTCTTTTTATTTCCTTTCATTTGTACAGCTACACATTGTTGGTACACATTTTGAGATGAGACTGTAACAATGCTGCTGACACTTTCACATTTCTAGGTGTTTGCAATCAGCTTTACTCAATGTAGCTACTGAACTGTTTTCCCACTCTAGCACAACTAACATTATTAAGAAGCACACCGAATCCCAGAATGGCAGGGCTTGGAGAGAAGCTCTGGAGATCAAGTCCAACCCTCTGTGAAAGCAGGTTTACCCAAAGAAAGTCACACAGGAACATGTCCAAGGAGGTTCTGAATGCCTGCAAAGATGGACATGTCCAGTTCTGGGCCCATCAGTTCAGGAAGGATGTTGATTTGCTGGAACGTGTCTAGAGAAGGGCAACAAAGTTGGTGAGGGGTTTGGAGCACAAGCCCTATGAGGAGAGGCTGAGGGAGCTGGGCTTGTTTAGCCTGGAGGAGGCTCAGGGGAGACCTTGTTGCTGTCTACAACTACCTGAAGGGAGGTTGTAGACAGGCAGGGGCTGGTCTCTTCTCCCAGGCAACCAGCAGTAGAACAAGAGGACACAGTCTCAAGCTGCACCAGGGGAAGTTCAGACTGGATGTTAGGAGGAAATTCTACACAGAGAGAGTGATTGGCCATTGGAAAGGGCTACCCATGGAGGTGGTGGAGTCACCATCACTGGAGGTGTTCAGGAGGAGACTTCATAGGGTGCTTGGTTGAATGGTTTAGCTGATTAGGTGGTGTTGGATGATAGGGTGGATGTGATGATCTCAAAGGTCTCTTCCAACCTGGTCTATTCTATTCCCTCCCCTCCCCTCCCCTCCCCTCCCCTCCCCTCCCCTCCCCTCCCCCCTCCCCTCTCCCCTCCCCTCCCCTCCCCTCCCCTCCCCTCCCCTCCCCTCCCTCCCCTCTCTGGGCAGCCCATTCCAATGCTCTGTTACCCTTAAACCAAAGAAGTTCTTCCTCAAGAGCTCAGTGCACTTTTGCAAGAAAACCCAACAGAAAATGATGCAATAAAATCCATCTCACCAGCTTAAAAGTATGCACTCAAAGCCATGAAAGAGAAGACATCATTCTGTCTTTTGTTTAGGTTTGTGTTATTGTATTCAGTGAACTTTAAATATCTTAGCTTTGTTTATGTTCCGAACAAAGGCCTTGAAGAGCACCTGCTTGAACAATAGATAGGATATCCTCTGGAAAACATCCTCCTCTAACATCCTCCCTAATCAGATTGATTTTCAACAGAAACAGTGTTCATATAGAGCATGGATTGCTTTTGTACAATTTACACTGACTGTTGGTGCACGGCAGAAACCCCAGAATCTGAAAAGTTAGGATGCTTGGAAATGTCCAGTGGTCAGGAAACCTTGGTAGCTCCATAAAACTTCACTTTGTTAGTTCTGAGTCCCAGATATTGATGCACAGTGTTAGACACTGATGTTTGTCATGTTGAAATGTTGCTGTTTGATGTTACAGAATCATAGAATGGTTTAGGTTGGAAGGGACCTCGGAGATCATCTGCTCCAACACCCCTGACATGGGCAGGGATGCCTCTCAGGGAGACTTGGTTGCCCAAGACCTCACCCAATCTGGCCTTAAACACCTCCAGGGAGGGGGCATCCACAACCACTCTGGGCAGCCTATTCCAGAGCCTCACCACCCCTCTACTAAAGATCTTCTTTCTAAGATCCAGGCTAAACCTACTCTTCCTCAGCTTAAACCCTAGTTCTGTTGCTAGACACTCCTATGAAAAGTCCCTCTCCAGTTTTCCTGTAGCTCCCTTCAGGTATTGGAAGGCAGCTATAAGGTCCCTGCAGTGTCTTATTTTCTCTGGGCTGAACAACCATAGCTCTCCCAGCCCGTCTTAGTAGGAGAGGTGCTCCAGCCCTCTGATCCCCCTTGTGGCTCTCCTCTGGACTTGCTCCAACAGTTGTGTGTCCCTCTTATGATGGGGATGCTAGAACTGGATGCAGGATTCAAGGTGGGGGCTCACAAGAGCAGAGTAAAGGGAAACATCTCTTTTGACCTCCTGGCCACAGTCCTCTTGATGCATCCCAGAAGGAAAATTGTGTCCTGGGATGTGTGTCAGGGCTGCTCTCAACCGACTCTGCGCCTAGCCTGCATTTGTGCCTGGGATTGGTCCAACCAGGATGCAGGACCCTGCAATTTGAGTTGTTGAACCTCATGCAGTTTGCACTGTCCCACGTCTCAAGCCTGTCAAGATTCTTCTGGATGGCATCCCTTCCCTCAAGTGAGTCAGCCACACTGCACAGCTTGATGTCCTCAGCAGTTATGTGTGCTTATGTCAGGGTAATCACTAAATAATAGGTGCTCTCTATGAATCCCTCTGCCTTCCCAAAGAGAGGAGAATGACAGTAATGGGGAGAGACTGAAGGGCTGCAAAAGTAACTAAAACAGCTGGGACGGAAATAAAACAGACACAAATAGCTACAAACTGATATATAAGCCAATCCCTGATGGCAGTTAGTCGCCATCTCCACTGATGCTAAGGGTAAGTACTGGGGAAGTCCCAGACTGGGCTCAGTGGCAAATGGGAACAAGATTCAGAAGATGGATTCTGGAATTGGATTCAGGAAGACACAGATCAGGATCAAAAGTGGAATAGACAGAGTACTTCTTCCTGGCCATTGAAGAAGAGGCTTGCTCCAGGTGATGGATCAGTTTTATACTGCCTTGATGGTCAGTTCAGTGTTGTCTGTCCTGTCCCCTCCTCCCCACAGATGTGGCCTGAAAGAGTGGTCAGGCAAAGGAACAGGCTGCCCAGGGAAGTGCTGGACTCACCATCCCTGGAGGTGTTTAGAATAGAATAGAATAGAATAGAATAGAATAGAATAGAATAGAATAGAATAGAATAGAATAGAATAGAATAGAATTAACCAGGTTGGAAAAGACCTTTGAGATCATCGAGTCCAACCTATCATCCAACACCATCTAATCAACTAAACCATGGTACCAAGCACTCCATCCAGTCTCTTCCTAAACACCTCCAGTGATGGTGACTCCACCACCTCCCTGGGCAGCACATTCCAATAGCCAATCACTCTTTCTGGGAAGAACTTCTTCCTAACATCCAGCCTAAGTCTCCCCTGGTGCAGCTTGAGACTGTGTTCTCTTGTTCTGGTGCTGGTTGCCTGGGAGAAGAGACCAACCCCCACCTGGCTACAACCTCCCTTCAGGTAGTTGTAGACAGCAATAAGGTCTGCCCTGAGCCTCCTCTCCTCCAGGCTAAGCAACCCCAGCTCCCTCAGCCTCTCCTCATAGGGTTTTTGCTCCAAACCCCTCACCAACTTTGTTGCCCTTCTCTGGACATGTTCCAGCAAGTCAACATCTTTCCTAAACTGAGGGGCCCAGAACTGGACACAGGACTCAAGTAGACATGGCACTTTGGGATACAGTTTATTGGGCATGGTGGTGTTGGTTTGACAGTTGGACTTGATGATCTTAGAGGTCTATTCCAAACTTCATGACACTATGATGCTGTGAAAACCTGTTGTACAACTACATCACTGCCTGCTCCTGAACCATACCTCCTCAACCCACCTCAGAGATATCAGCACAATATCTGCCTTAGGTGTAGAGCATGGAGAGGGATCTGTTTGCCATAGGACTAATTAATGACTTCAAAGTAAATGCTTCAAGCACATTAGTTCTCTGTGTAACATTGAATTTAATTTAATAAAGACTTTTTCAAGGCAAGATTCTACTCTAAGCCTCAGGTGTTCCATTTGCTTAAGCTTTCATGACAGTAGTAGAGTTTTTCCTTTTGTATTTGAACACCAATTTTCAGACGTTGAGCAGTACCAGAAGGAAATACACATACTTACTACTTGAGTTTGAGTTGCTGCTGCAAACTTTATCTCAAGACCTCTCCTGCAGAGTTCCTCTCCACTTCAAACTGATAGCAGAAGGAATCATTACTCTGCAACAGAAGAAACTTTAAAGATCCTCTTATGCCTGGTGTTTGCTGGGATCTGTCAACTATGCCTTAAAAAAGTGCTTATATGCATGTCTAGTACTGTTTATGGAAGACAGTTTTCCAGAAGGAAACTATGGTTAGAACCTCAAGTCTTTCACTGGGAAAGTTGGGATTGACAGCTGTGAAGCAATGCAGACCTTTAGACTTGAAAGCCATGAGTCTCCAAACAGAGAATCATAAAATCATTTTGGTTGGAAAAGACAGTTAAGATCATCAAGTCCAACCATTAGCTCATTGAGTCAAATCATTAGAGCATATAGTCCAACCATTTACAACATCTGTGTATCAACAAGGCACATTCCTGAGACAAACTGAAGAGTGTGTGACTTCAGCCTGTGTTTGTGTGCTTGATATCCTGTCTTAACACTGACTGTTTGCTTAAGGAAAGATGACAATGTGATGATAATATCTTAGAGGATATTTCTCAAGCAGTACTTTCACACTACGAGAAGCACACCTCTGGTAAGTTTCTTAGCTCTGAATCACAGAATCACAGAATGATAGGCATTGAAAGAGACCTCTGGACATCATCTAGTCCAACCCCCTGCCAGAGCAGGGTCACCCAGAGCAGATTGCACAGCATGCCATCCAGATGGGTTTTGAATGACTCCCCTGCCTCTCTGGGCAGCCTGTTCCAGTGCTCCACCATCCTCAAAGTTCCTTCTCATGGTTAGAGGGAGCTTCCTATGCTCAAGTTTGTGTCTGTTACCTCTTGTCCTTCTCACTGGGCATCACTTTTATGAAAGCAGACTGGTTCCACCCTCCTGACAGCCACCCTTTAAGTACTGATCTGCATTAATAATATCCCTCCTCAGCATGCCTTTCCCCAGGCTAAAAAGCCCCAAGTCCCTCGGCCTTTCTCCACAAGTTCTGGTCCCCTAATCAGCTTCATAGCCCTTTGCTGAGCCCTCTTGAGCTGTTCCCTGTCCTTCTTGAACTGGGGAACCCAGAGCTGGCCACACAACCCCAACTCAGATGAAAATGCACTGTCTGGACTCATTGCAAAGTAGAAAGCATTGTTATGGTAAATGACACTTCAAATGAGCTTTGTTGATATTAAAAAAGTGAAGAAAATATAGCAGGGTCCCCAAGATCAACAATGACAACAAATGGCTGGAGAGCCACAGCATCATGACAGCTAGTTTCCAATTCAAAGATGCTCAGTTCTGCACTCTCATGGTGCAGAGCTTCCTCCTAATGTTCAACCTAAATCTCCCCTGCTCCAGCTTCAAACCATTCCCCTTGTCTTATCATCACAGGCTCCTTGTAATGGTGGAAAACAGGGAAAATCATAGAATCAACCAGGTTGGAAAAGACCTCAAAGATCATCAAGTCCAACCTATTACCTCATATCTAACACCTCATGACAATCAAAGAGCTGTTATGCAATCTCACCTTAAATCTGTTGGAGAAATAATGGGCCTTCTGGGCTGCTCACAGTGATTCTGTTCACAAGGTCCATCCAACAGAAATAATTCTATGTCAATTACACATAAGGATGATTGAAGGGCTGGAGTATAAGCTGAGGGAGCTGGGGTTGTGCAGCCTGGAGAAGTCTCCACAGTGACCTTATAGATGCCTTCCAACACTTGAAGGGAGTCTACAGGAAAGCTGGAGAAGGACTTTTCATAAGGGCATCTAGCAATAGAACATATCCATAGAAGGGCAACAAAGCTGTTGAAGGGTCTAGAGAACAGCAGCTGAGAGGACTAGGATTGTTTAATCTGGAGAAGAGGAGGCAGAAGGGAGATTTTTCTGTCTCTCTACAGCTCCTGAAAAGAGGTTGGTGCAAAGTAGGTGTTGGTCTCTCTTCTCTAGCAGCAAGTGAGAGGACTAGAGGAAACGGCTTCAAGTAGCATCAGGGGATGTTTGGACATGAAAATGATTTCTTTCCTGCAAGAACAGTCAGGCAGTGGAACAGGCTGCCCAGGGAGGTGGCGGAGTCACCTTCCTTGGAGGCGTTTCAAAGAGGCAGAGATGCGACGCTGAGGGACATGGTTTAGAACCAGACTCGGTAGAATGGATGATCTTAAAGGTCTTTGCTCACCAAAACGATTCTGTGGCTCTGTGAAAACTATGAAATGTGAGTAAACAAAAAGTTTATGCTGGAACTTCTTTTTGGAGGGTGCTAGCCAAGCACTTTGGGCTGCCTGCAATTACGTGTTTGCGATAGCAGATCAGTGCACAGGCCCAAGGACTGGATTTCGTTAACTCGGGGTTTAGGTTTTGGAAAACATTTCACATCACAAAATATGCTGGAAATCTTGGTCCTCTGAATCCTCATGTCTTGTCCTCTGGTTCAGCAGCCCATATTTTTCCAATTTGAAAATTCTTATTCTTTTTATATTTTTTTCTCCTAAAAGGAAAAAAATGAGGTCACATTGGTTGTAGTAAATTAGTTCCAGAAAGGATGACTTGAAAAGGGATTGTTTGGAAAGTAAACAATATCCATATATTTGTTTTTAAAATTATTATTATTATTATTGTGGATATTTTAGGATTAAGGTTACTAATACTCAGCCTCAGGGGTATATTTTTTTCTTCAGTTGCAAAACTTTCAGAATGGAATGGAATGGAATGGAATGGAATGGAATGGAATGGAATGGAATGGAATGGAATAGAATAGAATAGAATAGAATAGAATAGAATAGAATAGAATAGAATAGAATAGAATAGAATAGAATAGAATAGAATAGAATAGAATAGAATAAGATAGGATAGGATAGGATAGGATAGGACAGGACAGGACAGAATAAACCAGGCTGGAAGAGACCTTCAAGATCATCGAGTCCAACCTATCACCCAACATCATCTAATCAACTAAACCATGGCACCAAGCACCCCATCCAGTCTCCTCCTAAACACCTCCAATGGGGCGACTCCACTACCTCCCCAGGCAGCCCATTCCAATGGACAATCACTCTTTCTGTGAAGAACTACTTCCTAACATCCAGCCTAATCCTCCCCTGGTGCAGCTTGAGACTGTGTCCTCTTGTTCCAAACCCCTCCCCAGCTTTGTTGCCCTTCTCTGGACACATTCCAGCAACTCAACATCCCTTTCCATTTAAAATTCCTCTAGGTGGAATGTCAAGGTAAACCCACAAAACTCATTTGCATCACTAAGTTTTCTGTCTGTTATAAGGCAGGTTAAACCTCTTTCATAGCTGTGATGAAAACAAGTGCTGAATTTAATTTTTCTTCTCATTATTAATGACATGTTTCCTATCAACTCTTTGTTACTAGGGTAACATATATTGTGTGTGTATTAAGGACTAGAGATGATGAGTGTGCAGTGAGTGAGCTTCATTTTCCTTGTGAGGTCTTCCAAACCAAGGAAGCACTGGGGATCTTGTGGCTGGGAAAATGCAATCAAATAGTACATAGTTACTTAGGAGGAAGCACAAGCCAGCAGGTCCAATTCCCAGGTAATTCAAACACCTTTGCTCTCTACTTGACTTCTTTGGCTCCATACAAGTTTCCTAAACCTCCCCTGGTGCAGCTTGAGACTATGTCAGTGAGGTGATCTTGCTTTGGAGATCCTACCTTGATCTCCAAAGGTCAGCATCATGCCATGGGAAGTACTTCACTGTTGACTTGCTGGAACATGTCCAGAGAAAGGCAACAAAGCTGGGGAGGGGTTGGGAGCACAAGCCCTATAAGGTGAGGCTGAGGGAACTGGTCCTGCTTAGCCTGCAGAAGAGAAGGCTCAGGGAGACCTTATTGCTGTCTACAAGTACCTGAAGGAGGCTGTAGCCAGGTGGGCGTTGGTCTCTTCTCCCAGGCAATCAGCACCAGAACAAGAGGACACAATCTCATGCTGCACCAGGGGAGGTTTAGGCTGGATGTTAGGAGGAAGTTCTTCCCAGAAAGAGTGATTGGCCATTGGAATATGCTGCCCCAGGAGGTGGTGGAGTCACCATCATTGGAGGTGTTTAGGAAGAGACTGGATGGAGTGCTTGGTGCCATGGTTTAGTTGATTAGATGGTGATGGGTGATAGGTTGGACTCGATGATCTCGGAGGTCTCTTCCAACCTGGTTAATTCTATTCTATTCTATTCTATTCTATTCTATTCTATTCTATTCTATTCTATTCTATTCTATTCTATTCTATTCTATTCTATTCTATTCTATTCTATTCTATTCTATCCTATCCTATCCCATCCCATCCCATCCCATCCCATCCCATCCCATCCCATCCCATCCCATCCCATCCCATCCCATCCCATCCCATCCCATCCTATCCTATCCTGTCATTAGTATGTAGCTCACTGGGTGCTAATGTACGTTCTGCCTTGCTTACTGCTCTTCCCAGAACACATGACTGTCTTGAACAACTACAAGCCAAAAGTGCAGTGCTTCAAAATCATGGCTGGGACCACATGCTGGTACCTGCAAGCAGTGTATCTAGTGTTTTTGCTGTGTAGAAGTTCAGTGGCAGAAGACGGGAGTATGGACTGTGCAGATGGGCAGATCTCCACTGGAATTGGCAGAGCTTTAATAATTAGCACCATCTGACACTCAGCTCCAAGGGCTCAAGTGTTACAATTTGGATGTCTCTAAGGAGTAACATTTACAATGTGTGTGCTTCCATTGTGTGCACTGATACAATTTGTGTTTCCCAGATGCACAGATCTTTGGATGAAATCCAGGTCTTATGTCTTGCACCCAAATAAGTCTTTTTTTCCCCCCCCAGAAATAACAATGTTGGATATTTTGTTTGGTTGGGAGGTTTTGTTGTTGTTGTTGTGGATTTTGGGGGATTTGTTTTTGTTTCTTGTTTTTGTTTTTGCTTTTTCCCCAGAGGGTAGGAGAACAGAAGGAAAAGAACAAGAGGAGGAGACGTTCTTTGTGCCTGAACTGAAAGGCAGTATGTTTATGTTGAACAGCCTTTACTCAGAGATGTGTTCCAGCCTTCTCTTTGTGTGGTCTGAGTTCAGAGAGACGATTTGCTTCTGTTTCCCACAAGGCTAAGGACTAGCTGAAGATGTTATGGAAAATGTCACAGGAAGCAACACGCTGAGATGGGGAAAGAACACAAGGACATTGTGAATAATTGTGCTGGAAACTGAACAGCAGTATCTCCAGCTTGGCTGGAAACCAAACTTGGCCAGTGGAGCTCAGAGGGAGATGCTCAGAACACAAGACACCATTGTTTATGCCCACTGTAAGCTCTGTCCCACAAGGTGTGGAGGAAAGTGTGTTTGAAATTTAGCATGAACACATTGGTTGAACGATCCAGACTTAATAGCTGCACTTATACTAATCATAGAATCAACAAGGTTGGAAAAGACCTCAGAGATCACCAAGTCCAACCTATAACCCAACACCTCATGACTAGACTATGGCACCAAGTGCCATATCCAATCCTCTCTTGAACACCTCCAGGGACAGTGACTCCACCACCTCCCCGGGCAGCACATTCCAATGGCAAATTAATCTTTCTGTGAAGAACTTTCTCCTCACCTCGAGCCTGAACCTCCTAGTTCTCCATCTCTGTGCTGTCCCTAAGCCCTGACTCACACCACCCTCTGGTCACATAACTGGCATAAAATTAGTTCAAGACATGCACCAGCATGGGGGCCCAGAGCAACCAACAGGCTCACTGCTGACCAGAGAGCCCTCTTAGGCCTTGCTCAGGCCCAGGTTCTAAAGCCAGCAGATCTGCCTGTGCAGGTGAAACTTTAGTGGTGGACTTGGCAGTGTTGGGTTGATGTTTAGACTTGATGACATCCGAGGTCTTCTCCAACCTTAATGATTCCCTGATTCTGTGATTCAGTGTATACACCAGACATAAAGCATACTAGTGGGATTTTTTTCAGGTTGTGTGTTCATGGAATATCTGTGCATTTGGGACCTCTGTAGTCATGTGAACATAGTGAGGTCAAAGTAAGAAAGAAGCTAAATGGCGACCCACAGAGATGAGCTGCTGCAATGATGAGGTGAAAGAAGTGACAGGAAATGAAAGGAACAAGTTTGTTTAGTCTGGCAAGTGTGTGGGGAAGGGCTGTGATTGTCTTATATAAATATATCTGGGAAGCAACCAACAGGAAAGGAAAAAATTAATTCAACCAAGAGTGTTGGCATGAGGGAAAAGATTACAAACTGAGCATTGATAATTAAAGCCTGAACACCAAATAGTGAGATTCTCCATTTCCTAAGAGGAGCCCCAAAGGCAAGAAATCAAACATGTTTGAATGATGTGCTCTTGTGCAGTAAAAGGGTAGGAGCTTTTGGTCTGTCATAGATTTAGGAGATGAGAAAATATCCAGATAACCAATGTACGACATTCAATGGTGTCTTGTGGTCTTGCTCAGTGATAACAGCCTTGCTCGAGAGGAAGACATGCTGAACAGGAAGGAGAAATGTTGCCTGTAAAGGGTCTGTAGGCATAAGAAGATTTGTAGCTTTTTCCATTTTTCACAGTGTCACAGTATCACTAAGGTTGGAAGAGACCTCAAAGATCATCAAGTCCAACCTGTCACCACAGACCTCATGACTAGACCATAGCACCAAGTGCCATGTCCAGTCCCCTCTTGAACCCCTCTTGAACACCTCCAGGCACGGTGACTCCACCACTTCCCTGGGCAGCACATTTCAATGGTGAACGACTCTCTCAGTGAAGAACTTTCTCCTCACCTCAAGCCTAAACTTCCCCTGGCACAGCTTGAGACTGTGTCCCCTTGTTCTGGTGCTGGTTGCTAGAGAGAAGAGCCCAACCCCTTCCTGGCTACAACCACCTTTCAGGTAGTTGTAGAGAGCAATGAGGTCTCCCCTGAGCCTCCTCTTCTCCAGGTTAAACAACCCCAGCTCCCTCAGCTGCTCCTCACAGGGCTGTGCTCAAGGCCTCTCCCCAGCCTCATTGCTCTTCTCTGGACATGTTCAAGTGCCTCGATGTCCTTCCTAAACTGAGGGCCCAGAACTGCTTGCCTGGTGGATTGAAGACCAGCTGCACAGTGAGTAGCCACTGAGATGTGAAAATGTCCACATTCCTCCCTGGTCCTAAGATGGAACCAATTCCTGGACAACTGATTCAGAGGATATTCTGAAAACAATAAAGAATGGTTACAATTTTATGTCTAGACTTCAGGTGCTGAAGCTCACCTGTGGCAGAACCTGGAAACTTTAATCTCTGCAAGAAAACTTTCTTTGAATTGACACCAGCTTGTTATTACTCCTACCTGGGAAACTGGATGGTTTGTTAGTTTGCATACACTGTATTTTAACATTCTATGCATGTCACCTTAATAGATTAGTCACACATTTAGTTGTATCGTGTACTGATTAGGAGGTATCCTGTAGTCATCTAGTGTTTGAACTCATCTGGTGTGGAACTTGTTTACAAATGGACTTGGCTGCAAAAAGAACAGAAGATTTTTTTAAAGATGATGATGATGATGATTATTATTATTATTATCATAATCATCATAATTTTTTAATGTAGTAAACAAATCCAAGATGAAAAATAGTTTCCATGATAAAAGGCAGTAGTCTTGTTCCAAGAAAACTTCCAGTTATGCAAACTTATCAATTTAGAGCTGATTTGAACGGTTCCAGCTCAAACTTCCTGACATTTTTGTTTCTAATTGTGTGTTTTATCTTTCTCTGTGAGTATCTTGGAAGGTTTTCCAGTGCAATGAGACCTGGATATTAGGAAATTAATTCTTTCCTGAAAGAGTGGTTATAGATTGGAACAGGCTGCCCAGGGAGGTGGCGCAGTCACTCTGTCATGACCTGGGTGTACTGTACCAACCCTGGTCAGCAGCAGGGGTTGTGGTAAGATTCAAGTAATTCCCTTGGAGTTAATATTCTGGACATTAGGGAAAAATATTCACAGCAAGAGTGGTCAGGCATTGGCATGTGCTGCTCAGGGAGGTGGTTGAGTCACCAGCCTTGGATGTGTTTAAAGGTTGTTTGGATGTGGTGCTTGGGGATATGGTTTAGCGGGTGACCCTTGTGGAGGGTAATCTGGTGGATTTGGTGATCCTGAGGGTGTTTTCCAGCCTGAATGTTTCTGTGATTCTGTGAAATACAGGGGAACTGATGCCAAAAGGAAACTGGAGAAGAGGGAAAATGGGAAGCACAGAGTAGCAAAAGAAAGAGAGGAAGAGAGAGTAAAGGAGCAAAAGGGAAAGACATCAGCAGTCTCTGCATCCAGTGAGAATTCTCATGGGAACAGTGCCAGGTTCTTGGCAGCAGGTGCACACTTCACAAAAGGGGGCCCTTCGTGGCAGTGGTGTGGTGATGGCAGGAAAGGAGCTGCGCAGCCTGTGTGGAGCTGGAGCAGCATGAGTGAGGGAGGTGTGCAGCATGGCCTCTGCTCCTCACATCATCTGCTCCTCACAAAACCTGAGCTGATTAGGCTGAATACAGAGATAATATAGTGAAGCTATTTGGCCTGTGATTATTCACAGGCATATTAAAAACAATTTTATAGTAAAGATGTGGAAACATAAGATTTTTTCCTTAAGTACTGAATTAACCAATCTATTCTGTTGAAATCTGACCATGGTAAACGTCACTGCTTATAACCCTCCCAAAATTGACTCTTCTCCCACAGCATTCTAATCCAGCCTAAAAGTCAGAAACCTGCACTCATGTACTATTAAGAGAGATAGGGTTTCTTCACAATGCACTACTTTTGTCCACTGCTTTCCTGGTTTAGGCACCAAGGAACTTGGCACTGCAAGGTACAATGTTATGTTCTCTATCCTGAAGTAATATTTTTATGATCATTAAGGAAAACTCCTATTTAACATTCTATAGGATGGTAGACTTTGAGTTTTGGATCAGCTGCTGCTGCACTTTTCCAGTCAGAAATTATTTCAGGATGCCTTGGAGTGACCACACTCAGACAGCTTGAATGCCAGCAAAATCCCTTTCTCCAGTGTTGTCTTCTCTCTGGCTTCAGATTTGCAGTCAATTCTAAACGCTGGAAATGGAGAATTATCTTTGCAACACATGGTAGATTACTCTGAATGAGCAAGGCACCAGGATCTCCTTGAATGACTCAGTTTTGCAAAGATGTAAATAGGAAAACATCCCTAAGCACCATTTAGAGCTGCCTTCTAGTGCTTTTGTTCCACAATAGGCTTTCAGAGAATTAATCAGGAGTGCTTAGAGCAACAATTTGATTTAGCTTAGATGCTTTCCATAGTTTTCATTGTCTTCCTATAATTTACTGTTAGAATGTTGTTTATTCTTTCATTATCAACTTAAAAATCATCTTAATGACAGGAAAAGTGAAAAAATGGAGCCATTATCATTCACTTACTATGTAAGTATAGATAAGCAGGAATGATCTAACAGCTCCTCTCTGCTCTGCAAGACAGCCCAGCTGAGTATAAAAGATAATAAGAATGATGATGGAGTTCATTTTAGAACCATAGAATGGTTTAGATTGGAAAAGACCTTTAAGTTCAAGTGTAAATGTGATGCTACTAAATCCACCAGCAAACCATGTCCCTCAGCACCACATCTACATATCCTTGTATGCAGTTCAACAAGGCCAAGTAGCAGGTCCTGCACTTGGGTCCCAACAAGCCAAGCTACAGATTTGGTTGGAAAGCTGCAGCTTGAAGAGGTACTTGGGGGTATGAGTTGATAGTTGACTGAATATGAGTTAGCAGTGTGCCCAGGTGGCCACGAAAGCCAATGGCATCCTGGCTTGTATTGGAGACACTGTGGCCAGCAGGGACAGGGAGGTGGTCATCCCCCTGTATTCAGCACTGGTGAAGCCACACCTTGAGTACCGTGCTCAGTTCTGGGCCACTCACTATGGGAAGTATACTGAGGTGCTGTAGAGTGTTCATGGAAGGGCAACGAGGCTCATGAAGGGCCTGGCGCATGTGGAACATGAGGAGTGTCTGAGGGTTGTTCAGTCTGGAGAAGAGGAGGCTGAGGGGAGACCTCATTGCTCTGCAACTCCCTGAAGAGAGGTAGGAGTGAGGAGGGCTCAGCTTTTTCTCCTTTGTGGCAGCAACAGAACTTGCTCAAGGCCTCATCCAAGCTGGTTTTCAATGCTTCCAGGCTTGGAGCCCTCACAGCTTCTCTGGACAACCTGTTCCAGTGCCTCACCACCTTCATGGTGATGATTTTCTACATAATGTCTCATCTAAATCCATTTTCTTACCATTTGAAGCGATTACCTCTTGCCCTGTCACTCCGTGCCTCTGTAAAAAGTCCCTCTCCAGCTCTCCTGCATCCTCTTTCAAATACGAGAAGGCTGATCTAAGACCTCCTTAGAGCATTCTCTTCTCCAGGCTGAGCAACTCCAAGCCTCAGTTATTGGGTAGAACCCAAATAAACTCTTTTTTCCCCTTCCACTTCATTTAATTATTCCTTTGAGCTCTTCATTCTGCCCCAGATAGTGATCTCTCCTTCCATCTGAATTCAATTAATTCAACAATTAATCAGGAATGCTGTATCTTAATGAGGCTCCACCACACAGTGGCTTTCTCCTGGCTGCAGTTCTCCTGTTGAACTCAGTAATTAGCACAACAATACGAGTTCCTGTTTCTTTGCATCATGTTCCCTCAAGGATCTTCTTGCAAATGAGCACTATGGCTCATGGATTTTCTGCAGAAGCACTAAATTATAAAAGTCAGGAGCAGAGTGTTTTCCACAGATATGGTTTCTGCATCATGAGCGGGATGATGGGGATGGAACAAGAAACAGAAGTCACAAGGGGATGCCTCCTCAGGTGTGGCGTGAGGGGATAACCAAAATCTATTTAAAACCTAAGGGCATGTGGATTCAAAGAAATGAATGTAAAGAACTGATGGCAGCTGCTAAATTCTATCAAAGCATCTGAACGTCCAAAACTTCTGGGCTGGTGTAAAAAAGTGGAAGGAAATTGCACTGCCCAAGCATCCAGCCAAAGCCACATCATGGGAAGAAATGAAACTGAAGGTGTCTTGCTTGTCAGGCAAGAATATTGAATCCAGAGCAGAATTCAGGTGACATGCTCAGAAAGCCCCCTAGCTTTTGGTAAAGTGGGGTGATTTCTGAAGGGATCAGATTGTCACAGAATCAGGCTTCCTCATGGTGTGGAAAGTGAAGAGGCTGAAATGAAGCAATGTCATTCTTGTTTTCTCTTCCCTCCTTTACAGTTGAGCCCCAAGGTGAGCTACAGAGTCTGTGCTGAGCTTGTCACTGTGCTTTGGGAGAGCTACCAAGAGAAAATCTCCCTTCTTACTGATTGCTATTAACCACTCTGGATAAAATATCATAGCTAAGAGTTTGCAAGTGGCTTGGAAAGAAGAACTCCACCTTTGGTGAATTCTGATGTTCAGGTCTCTGTCTTTGGACCTCACTATTCTGCCAGAGCTTGATACAGAGAGGTGAAAGACTATGGGAAGGTGCATGTTATTCCAGCTGGGCACTCCAGTTTTAACTAGCTGGAAAAAATGGGTGTGAATTAAATAAGCTGTCTGTAGTGTGGTGTATCAGAGCCTTCATCGTGATCTCCTTCCTGTCCTTTAGCAATGATGACCTCATGCAGCCCTGTGAACAGCAGCAGCATCTTGACCTTTACCGGAGCTATTTCTGATGATTCCTCTGCCCAGACCCCTGATACATGTGCTGGTTATTGTCACTCTCAAGTAGTCTAAGCTGTCACTTGTGATCTTCAGATTGTCTTGCATTCTCTTCAAAGGGAAAGGTGATGACAGATACCCACTAGAATTCTACGTTGAGGAGACTGGAGTAAGAGCAGAATGAGATGTTTTGGGAAGGCCTTCTGTTGCGCCGTGCTGCTTTTGTGCTGTCCTTTGGAATGACTGAGAATGAGATTTGAGCACTTTACCTAAACCAGGCATTAAAGCCAATTTAACATCAAGATTCCCAACAGACAATGTGGAGTAACAACTTAGGTGCTTATGAACGCTGTATCAAGAAACCAACTGAGACATGATTAAAACTGACTAAAACTTGCAGGGTATAACTTCATCTATATTTTTTTTATCCAGAGCAAAAAATACCCAACCAACCAACCAACCAACACCAGCAGCAATAACCCACCAAAAAAAATCATTTTACTCAACTGTTGAGTCTGAGTTTTAAAGACAAATAAGTGGAAATGTGATTTACTTCTGCTGGTTGGACATCACACAGAGCTGAATTTAGAATGGCTCTAATTTCTATGTGCCAAGCCTTGGCATTGTGCACATAATCTGAGAGGCTTCATTTATAAATCATTCTTTCTGAGCCACTTGCACAAATCTGTATAACAAATCTGTATAACTATCATAGATGTTTTCTTGAGTTCAAAACTAAAAGAATGCAGTTGCAGATCTGGCTATGAATGTGTACACCGCTGCTGGTATAATGGAAGTGATTTAACCAGAGCAAATGTCCAGGCACCATCAAAACACTTGGTCTATTATCAGTCAGCATTAAGTTTCTGGGTCAAATCAGTATAAAGTATATGTGAATAGTTCTTCTCTTCCTATCATATTTATAATGCTTCAGAGTTATTATAAAGTATGAGCCATTCCATTCAAGTAAGAAAAGTTCCATTCCTGTCTAACATACTTATCTAACATTATCCTATAGTTTCATACAATAAAGAATGTTTTTTTCACAAGTCAGGGTAAGATCCTGGCAGCAATAATTTTCAGGGGTTTGAAGTCTTTGTAACTTACATTCAGTGCAGGGGCACCCAGGGTGCTGATGTGTACAAAAGAATCTCTTGTGATTAGAAGAACATAGAATTGCAGAACCATTAAGGCTGGAAGAAACCTCTAAGGTCATTTAGGCTAGATGTTAGGAAGAAGTTCTTAATAGAAAGAGTTATTGGGCATTGGAAGGGCTGTCCATGGAGGTGGTGGAGTCAGCATCACTGGAGGTGTTTAGGAAGAACCTTGCTGGGGTGCTTGGTGCCATGGTTTAGTTGATTAGATGGTGTTGGATGATAGGTTGGACTCGATGATCTCAAAGGTCTTTTCCAACCTGGTTAATTCTATTCTATTCTATTCTATTCTATTCTATTCTATTCTATTCTATTCTATTCTATTCTAGTCTAGTCTAGTCTAGTCTAGTCTAGTCTAGTCTAGTCTAGTCTAGTCTATTGTAGTCTAGTCTAGTCTAGTCTAGTCTAGTCTAGTCTAACAAAAACCATGCATACATTGTACTCAGTAAATGAATATGAGTGGTGGGAGGAAATGGAATGGCTTTGTTTATCAATGCATGCAGCACACTAAAATACCTCAAGATTTTAATTGTCTTTTCCCGTCAGTTTCCCAGTAACTCAAAGGTACAGGCATGAAAGCTGTAGATTTTTGGTGTACCTTTCTGTTTGAGTTTAATTACACTCCCAGTAAACACATAGGAGTTTTGTCAATTTGTCCAGTTTTAGTGGGTACTAGAGAGTTTTGTCAGTGATTTAAACTAAAGAATTATCTGGCCTCAGGTCCTAGTGCTCTCCCTAGTTACAAGGGAAAGCAGGCATTATGACAAGTTTCCTTCAGCAGCAAAAGAGAATGAAGATCTGTTTCATCTCTTTTATTCTGTTTGATTAGCATGTGTGGAAGGCCTCCAGCTGGAGGCAAGATTTATACCTTTCAAAGTCTGCCTGGCTTTGGAGAAGTGTTTATGCTGGCTTAGGATAAAATGATCACTTGTTGCTTGGCATTTATTTCAAGGAGGGATTTCCAAGTGCAAACCCAAATGTGACTACTTGGGTTTTTTGTGTAAATAGGTTAAAGAAAACTGTCTCTGTGAAAAGACTCTCCTTCCTTTTCCTCTTGTTTCCCTCATCCCATGTTTGGAACAAACTCCCAGTTCTCTTGGCAATGTGGCAAATGAAGCATGTGCTACTTGCTTTAACACTGTTCTACTAAAGTCTGTACTTCATAGAATCACAGACTTGTGGAATGGTTTGGGTTGGAAGGGACTTTCAAGATCATCTATTTCCATCTCCTGTGTTTGGGGCCTCAGAACTAGATGCAGTACTCCAGGTGGGGTCTCACCAGAGCTGAGTAGAGGGGCAAAATAATTTCTCTTAACCTGCTGGCCATGCTTCTTTTCATGCAGCCCAGGACACGATTGCTGGTTCATACTGAGGTTCTCATCATCCAGCCCCCCAAGTCCTTCTCCTCAGCACTGTCCTTTATCCGCACAGTACCCAGCTTGGATTTGGGATTCTGCTGATCCAGATGCAGGACCTTGCATTGGCCTTGTTGAACTTCATGAGGTTGGCATGGGCTAACCTCTTGAGTCTGTCCAGATTGCATCCCTTCCCTCCAGCATGTCAACCGCACCACACAGCTTGCTGCCATCAGCAAGCTTCCCGAGGTTACCTCATTCCCACTGTTTATGTTGCTGACAAAACTATATCAGGGAACTGGGAACTGGTGCGATTTAATGAGCTGCTGATCCAAGTCCCTCTGCCAAAAAAACTTGCTACTTCCAGTGGGAAATGGGAAGACCTATGAGAAGCAGAAGGCTGCTCACAACATGTAACATTTTTATTTGGAGGTATAGATTTTCTTCTGGTTTTAATGACTGTGATAACACCATCACCTGAACACTTGGATTAATAAGTGTTAGGTAGCATGAGAGAAAAGCACAGGGACAGTGAGTGAGTCAATATACTGGTATAATTCATCATCTAGTTCCAGCTTGTTACTAGTGGTAGCATTTTCAGTGTTGGATAATTTGGGATCATTTGTCGCCATGCCTTATTTTAATATGCATGATACACTAATTAATCTCTCTGTCTTTTGGAAGAGCAAGTGGATTTTTGCATTTTGCAGACTCCAAAGTGTGTTGACCATTGAAGTTTTTTGATCACAGTATCACAGAAGTGACCTCTGGAGGTCATCCAATCCAACCCCCTTTAAAGTTTGATCACCCACAGCAGGCTGCCCAGGACCACAATGTTCAGGTGGGTTTGTAACCTTTCCAGAGAAGGAGACTCCACAGTCTCTATGAACAGCCTGCTCCAGGGCTCCAGCACCCTCAAATTAAAGATTTGTTTTTCTTAAGTTTAAATGAAACCTTCTGGGTTCAGGTTTGTGCTGGTTGCCCCTTGTCCTAGTGCTGGGAACCATGGGCAAGTCTGTGTAGTACCTTCATACACAGAGGTGTTGAAGGTGAAGACTGCTCACAGGATTATTAAATAAATAGCTGTCAGTAATAGACAATCTGGGTTAGATATAGAACTGTGGTTCATCGCAGTAATTCTACTGCTGTTACAGTTTACATTAGGAGTGAGGCTTGGAGACAGCTAAAGTCGTGGTTGGTTGATGAAAAACTCCGCATGAGCAGGCAAAAGTCACTCGCTGCCCAGAAGACAACTGGGTCCTTGGCTGCATCTAAAGAAGTATGATGAACAGGACAAGGGAGGGGATTCTGCCTCTCAGCTCTGCTCTCGTGAGACACCACCTGAAGTACTGCATTCAGTTCTAGGGCCACCATCACAAGAAGGACACAGAACAGTTGGAGCAGGTCCAGAGAAGGCTATGAAGATGATCAGAGCACCTTCCCCGTGGGGTCAGGCTGAGAGAGCTGGTGCTGTTCAGCCTGGAGAAGAGGAGGCTTCAGTGAGACTTTTGAACAGCCTTCCAGTACCTGAAGGAGGCTATAGGATAGCTGGGAAAGGGAGTTTTTGCAAAGGCTTTGAGCTGGAAGAAGGGAGATTTAGACTGGATATTAGGAAGAAATTCTTTACAGTGAGGGTGGGAAGACACTGGAACAGGTTGCCAAGGGACGTTGCGGATGTCCCTTCCAGGGAGGTGTTCAAGGCCAGGTTGGATGGGGCCTTGAGCAATCTGGTCTAATGGAAAGTGTCCCTGCCCATGATGGGGGTGTTGGAAATAGATGATCTTCAAGGTCCCTTCCAGTCCAAAGCATTCTGTGAATCTATGGTCATCTCTCAGCCCAGGTGGGAGGCACAGAAATCGTTGAGGCACCAGGATGGTCACCAAGGAGCTCTACAAACACACGCAGCAAAGACAGGACGGTGTACTGCAAATGCTGAAGAGTACATGAAATTGGGGTAAATTTTTTCATCACGCCTTATTATGGGAAAATTTATTTCAAAGAGTTCTCCTGTCTTGAGGGAAATGCACTAATTTTAGATCCTGAATGTTTTCCGCTTGAACTGTGAGCAAGTGGCCTTGAGTGGCACAGGAAATGGTAAAGAGCAGCAGCCAAAGCTCCTGGAAAACAGCTGATGGCTGATTTTTCTGAGCAAAAAGTACAGCTGCATAACACACTCAACAATGTTTAAAACACAGGAGGATTTCAGCCAGCTCCTCCACAGATGTAAATCAGCCTATTACTGCAGTGGCATTCCTCTGACTTACACCATTGTAAACTCGGGGGGAGGGGAAAGTAGTCAAAACATCTCTCAATTGTTTTTCATCAGCTGAAAATCAAGATGCTGAGTCTTCTGTAGTTTTACATAAACTAACTCTGCATCTTTGGCATGACTTTCAACTCTCACTGCTGTGACTGTGAAAAGGATCAAACCAGTTCATGTTGTCTCCTTTTAGATTGTCTGTCTTCATCTTTTCTTGGCATGAGTATGATAATCTCTACCAATTGTGAGAGACTAAAGCTTGTCTCTCCTGGTGTGACTCAACAAAGATAAAATCACTTGCTGCTTGTCCAGACAATAGCTGATGTGGGTTGGGCAGAGCCACTGGAAGGACTCTTGGATAACATTGCTCACGGGACTGCAGCTGGCCTACAACAATGGTGCAAGGGCCCAGCATTCACACCTTCAGGACAAGATCATTTCCAGCCATCAGATACCCCAGGAAAGGACAATGGTTCCTGATGTGTAAAGAGTGTGTGGGTAGGTAGATGGAGCAGGAGGAGGCGGAGGCCTTCCCCCCTCCATCCAGTGGCTGCCCAAACTCACCTGAGTACACAGAAAGATTTCCTGGGGAACGATACCTGGACCTAAAGATGATTTCCCAGAATGATATCCTGGGGAACAACACCTGGCCACTTGCCTAAGGGATAAAAAACTGTATAAAAGACTGGAGCAACTACTGGCTTGGAGGAGAAAATTGGAGAAGCAAGATGCAGAAGAAAGCTGACGGCAGCACACGCTGGAAACATCCCGGGGCCAACACAATGGATCTTGGACTCTCCGTGCCCTATGTTCCACCTACTGCAACTCATGGAACTGAAGAAGCTGCCCAGAGGACCTCATCCCTTCTACAGCCAAAGCCTCAGCACCCTTCCTCTACAGACCCAACATCTCCTGCAGCACCATTGCTCTACAGACCCAACATCTCCTGCAGCACCTTTCCTCCACAGACTCAAACTGTCTTGGGGGGTGAGGGGTGTGGTAATATAATTCTTTCCCTCTTCTCCCTTTCTTCTCTCTCTTCCTATTCTCTCTCTCTCCCCATCTGATCCCTCCACTTTATTTATGTCCATCCACTGTATTTATGTAATAAATAGTCTAGCTGTTGATATTTTGGCCTCGTTTGTGCCTCTAATTTCACAACACGGGAATATTCATTAAAAACCTGAATCTCTTTCCCTCTCCGGATCGAGACACCAATGCAGTTACTTTTGCCAGAAACTCAGGTAATCTACAGGTGGTTATCTTCCTTACTGCTCATGCATTTCATGGGCTTCTATCCGTTAAAAATAAAACACAACAAACAAAAAAACAAATAAAAGGAGGGTTTTCTATCTAATTGTGAGCTCTTTTATAAATAGGATAATGAACACACACATCCCATCATGAATTGGGGAGAGACTTTTTAAAAGGGCTTGTAGTGATAGGAGGAGGGGCAATAGCTTTAAGCTGGAAAAGGGAGGATTTAGACTGGATATTGGGAAGAAATTCTTTACAGTGAGGGTGGTGAGACACTGGAACAGGTTGCCCAGGAAGGTTGTGGATGTCCCCTTCCTGGAGGAGTGCAAGGCCAGTTTGGATGAGGCATTGAGCAACCTGATCTAGTGGAAGGTGTCCTCTGCTCATGGCAGGGTGGTTGGAACTAGGTGATCTTAAAGGTCCCTTCCAACACAAACAATTCTATGATCCTATGAATTGTCCTTGTGTATCTGGAAGATCTGAAAATAAGCAGAAAAGGAGAGCAATTGTGCACAAAATTAGCTCAAGACCTAAATTGTCCTCTGAGTAGTGTTTAGCTGCTGGATTGCAGCTGCCAGTAATGCTAATACCACGTTCCTGTTAACTGGTAGGACCAAGGAATGCAGGTTTTTACTGAAGGACAGAAAATAAGTGATGCATTGACAGCCACATGCGTATTCAAGGATATTATATAGCCAGTGAGGGATCTCTGTTAGATGCCTAGTAAGAACTAGATAGGGAAATTTCTGATGAGCCCTTTTCACTGTAGAGCATATTCTTAGATGAAAGCGAAACATTTTGGAAGCAACCTCCCAGCTTTTCATTAAATATTTATCAGGAAAGGTGTCTAAGTGTTGCAGCTCCAGAATAGAAACCCCTCAAAACCAGAGAAAGGGATCCTAGTCGATTAGGTGGGTTGGATGAGTTGATAGGTTGGACACAGTGATCTTGAAGGTCTCTTCCAGCCTGGTCTGGTCTGGTCTGGTCTGGTCTGGTCTGGTCTATTCTATTCTATTCTATTCTATTCTATTCTATTCTATTCTATTCTATTCTATTCTATTCTATTCTATTGCAAACCATTCTCCTCTGATTCTCTGAATCAAGGATAACACCTAAAGACAAACCTTTGGGCATGGCCACAAGGAGATGACCTACTACCTTGTTTTGAAACTCTTCTTTAAACACCTTTTGTACCTCTAAAAGTAGGTAAATGAACACCTACCTCCAGGTGACAAGCATCTCATTCTGCTTCCACAGGTATTAATACAGCTGTCTAGGTTGCTTTCTTTAAAGATATTATCTTCCTTAAGTTTCAAGTGTAAAGTCTTAACATAATCCTATCTTTAGGAAAACAAAGCCTCAAGTGTCATTCCAAGTGATGTGGTTTAAGATAAAGAGAGGAACACTTTTTAATAGTTCCAGGTTGGACTTGATGATCTTTGAGGTCTTTTCCAACCTTACTGATTCTATGATTCTATGGTAAATTGCTGTTGGAAACCTGCAAAGATTGTACTTAGCTTCTTCTTTTGCATGTGGAATGAATGAGGTAGAAGCTATATATTGGAGAAAAGAGGAAAATAATAAATTTTTACCAGCCCAAGTTTGAGTATTTCTAGATATGAGTAGTAAGAATGTGGAGATCACAGGGGACTTAGTATGTGGCCCAGATTCATCCCTTCCTTACAATATCACCTAGACGCCCATCAGCAAAAGTAACTTCTGGAAGCAAGATTCATGTTTTGATGTCCATCCCCATCTAGTGTCTGTAACTGTTATCAGCAAACTCATCCATCTGTTGTCTCTTCCTGACTCCTTTAATCTCCAGTCTACAGCACAGCACAGAAAAGAGCCTGCTTTTCCCATAGCATTGACATGGCATTCAAGGTCCGGCTTGAGCGGGCTCTGAGCAGCCTGATCTAGCTGGGGATATTCACTCTTATGACATGGGGGTTGGACTAGATAGAATAGAATAGAATAGAATAGAATAGAATAGAATAGAATAGAATAGAATAGAATAGAATAGAATAGAATAGAATAGAATAGAATAGAATAGAATAGAATAGAATTAACCAGGTTGGAAAAGACCTTTGAGATCATCGAGTCCAACCTATCACCCAACACCACCTAATCAACTAAACCATGGCACCAAGCACCCCATCCAGTCTCCTCCTAAACACCTCCAGTGATGGTGACTCCACACCCCCCCTGGGCAGCACATTCCAATGGCCAATCACTCTTTCTGGGAAGAACTTCTTCTTAACATCCAGCCTAAATCTCCCCTGGTACAGCTTGAGACTGTTTCCTCTTGTTCTGGTGCTGGGAGAAGAGACTGGTTGCTGGTTGCCTGGGAGAAGAGACCAGCCCCCACATGGCTACAACCTCCCTTCAGGTAGTTGTAGGGAGCCATAAAGTCTCCCCTGAGTCTCCTCTTCTCCAGGCTAAGCAAGCCCAGCTTCCTCAGCCTCTCCTCATAGGGCTTGTGCTCCAATCCCCTCCCCAGCTTTATCTTCTGTCTCTACAAGCTGCATCAAAAATCTAAGCTGTGGGGAAGAATGAAGGAAAAAAACAATTAGGCAAAAGAGCAAGAGGAAATATGCATATAAAAAGATGCTTGGAATTGTTGTGCTTAATTCACTCTGACTACTCCAGAGAGAGAATTATGATGAATTTTATTCCTTAGTTACATCACATTGTCATTCAAACAGAAAGAGCAATGGAGATAACAGCTCAGCAAGGGATTTAAAAACAACTATTATTGGGTTTTTTTTATAATATGAAGAAGTTGTTAAGCCCAGGGGAATTTTCTTGGAAAAACTGCCTGAAAATTCAAATCTAAGATTCTTGTTTGGTGTGAGGATTCAGTACTGTCCAAAACAACTGAATTGCCACGGAGGTGCTGAGGTTTCTCAGTAAATTGTGATGGTAGAAATCTTTACACCTCACAATATGATATTTTATGGCTTCTTTGGACACTTTCCAGCACTTCAGTGTTCTTCTTCTAGTGAGGGTCCCAAAACTGAACCCAGTATTCAAGGTGTGACCTCACCAGCCCTGAGCCCAAAGGGAAAGTCACTCTCCTGGTCATGCTAGCGATGATTCAGGCCAGGATGCTGGTGTCCTCCTTGGCCACCCAGGCAGACACTGACACGTGTTCAACCAGCTGTTGATCAACATGCCCAGGTCTTTCTCTGCTGGGCACTTTCCAGTCAAACTGCCCAAAGCCTGGAATGTTCACAGGGTTGTTGTGAAACGAGAAGGACCTGTGTAGAACTTGTAGCAAAGGCCCGAGTTAAAGCCTTATAGACATCCATAAAATACAGACATACTATTACAAAATATAAATATCCATAAGATCACTGTCCATGATGCCCACAGCAACACATGGAAAACCTAAATCTCCCCTGGTGCAACTCCAGGCTGTTCCCTTTTTTTCTATTGCTGGTTAGTGGGAGGAAGAGTCCAACACCCATACAAGTTCATAAAAGTACATAATGATGAGGGGATTGAGACAGTCATCAACAAATTTGCAGATGACACCAAGCTGGGAGCAGATGTTGGTCAGTTAGAGGGTGGAAGGGCTCTGCAGAGGGACCTTGACTGACTGGACAGATGGGCAGAGTCCAACAGGATGGCATTCAACAAATCCAAGTGCCGGGAGCTGCACTTTGGCCACAGCAACCCCATGCAGAGCTACAGGCTGGGGTCAGAGTGGCTAGAGAGCTACCAAACAGAGAAGGACCTGGGGGTGCTGATTGACAGCTGCCTAAACATGAGCCAGCAGTGTGCCCAGGTGGCTAAGAAGGCCAATGGCATCCTGGCCTGCATTAGGAATAGTGTGGTGCCAAGGTCTAGTCATGAGGTCTGTGGTGATAGGTTGGACTCGATGATCTTTGAGATCTCTTCCAACCTTGGCAATACTGTGATACTGTGATACTGTGACACTGGGAAGATTATGGTAGTTAAATGCAGCTGGACATCCAAAGCTGGATCTTCAGCTGGTATAAATCCAAATTGCTGTAGTCCTGCTGATTTTGCAATTTACACCACCAGAGTCCCTCTCCCATCACAGTGTGAATTGGTAGGACGAAAAAATGAATAATTTTGAGTATTTATTTGTGTGTTGGATGAAGTCTGCTTTTAATTGGGCTGATTCTAATTTGACATGATTGTTCTGTATAGGGTTAGCATCAGAAAAGCTGCCCAAGCAGAAACTGGCACTTCAACAATAACTTTTGTTAATGAGGAAAGAGCCATGGAAATCATTCACCGTGTGTGTAATTGAACACAATAATGCAGTAACTGTCTCAAGTTATTGCTCAAGTAAGTTTCTGTCCAGTGTAGTATGCCCACACACACTCTGGTACAGGCATTTTACAGCAGGCATCTTCACATTCTATTGTTTTGTTAGAAAGTACCCCAATGTTAAATGGACTCAGTGAAAGATCAATATTAACAAAAAAACCCAAACCATCAAGAATGCATCAAGAAGAGTGTAGCAAGCAGGCTGAGAGAGGGGCAGTGGTTTGAAATTGGAGCAGGGTGGATTTAGGTTGGACATTAGGAGGAAGTCCTTCAAATGAGAGTGGTGAAATACTGGAACGGGTTGCCCAGTGATGTTGTTGAGGCCCCATCCCTCATTCATTCAAGATCAGACTTGACGTGGCCCTGGGCAGCCTGATCTAGCTGGAGATGTCCCTGCTGGCTGCAGGGGGGTTGGACAAGATGCCCTTTCAGGATGCCTTCCAACCCAATGCAATCTGTGAGTCTGTAAACAAGAGGAACTCACTCAGGGAGACATTAAACATCACCTTCTGAAGCTTAGGAAGACCTGCAGTCCTGTTCCACTGATGTAGTTCTGAGAGTACTAGGAATCCCTGTGAGTTTCCCACTGATTAACCTAAGATATTGTCCTGTCTTTAAACCATAAAGTCCTAATTCAGCTCAGTAGTGCACATTAAAGGAAACAATTTGTTTCAGATAAAATTGTGCTTCAGAGAAACAGCAATGGAGAAAATAGAATAAAAGTGATATTTGAATAATTTGGAATACTTTGCTTAATGACTGCTTGAAATTTGCTATATCTTACATTCAGGTCCATCAGTTTGCATAGAAAATGTCTTGCTTTAAATCTTACCTGAAATAGTTCTTGCATTCTTGGATCTCTCTGGTGTAAGACTGGCATCTGCTGGTAAGCTTCATACAGAATCTAAGCCACAGGATAGCAGCCTTCCTTCTTGTTCTGGTTGTCCTACAGCTGAAGGCAGTCAGATAGCTGGCAGGAAAGGGGACCTTACTGCTCTCTACAACTACCTGAAAGGA
This sequence comes from Picus viridis, assembly GCA_033816785.1. Lineage (NCBI taxonomy): Eukaryota > Metazoa > Chordata > Aves > Piciformes > Picidae > Picus > Picus viridis. Next base: position 26,465,400 of record CM066574.1, read on the forward strand.
TGCTGTAGTGAGGTGGGTGTTGATCTCTTTTGCCTATTCTGCCACGAGGAAATGGCCTCATGTTGTGCCAGGGGAAATTCAGGTTGGATATTGGGAAAAATTCCTTTCCTGCAAGAGTGGTCAGGGAAGTGGTGGAGTCACTGTCCCTGGAGGCGTTCAAAAACCACGTAGATGTGATGCTTAGGAACATGCTTTAGTGGGTGTGGTGGTGGTTGGCTGACAGTTGATCTTGATGATATTGGAAGCCTTTTCTAGCTTAAATGATTTACAATACAATTTACAATACAATACAATACAATACAATACACAGGGGAAGTTTAGGCTCGAGGTGAGGAGAAAGTTCTTCACCGAGAGAGTGATTCGCCATTGGAATGGGCTGCCTGGGGAGGTGGTTGAGTCACCGTCCCCGGAGGTGTTCAAGAAGGGACTGGATGTGGCACTTGGTGCCATGGTCTAGTCGTGAGGTTTGTGGTTACAGGTTGGACTCGATGGTCTTCGAGGTCTCTTCCAACCTTGGTAATACTGTGATATTGTGATACCAGGTTGAAAGAGACCTTCAAGATCATCGCGTCCAACCCATCAACCAATCCAACCCACCCAACAACTAAACCATGCAGCCAAGCACCCCATCAAGTCTTCTCCTGAACACCTCCAGTGAAGGTGACTCTACCACCTCCATGGGTAGCCGATTCCAATGGGCAATCACTCTCTCCATGTAGAACTTCTTCCTAACATCCAGCCTAAACCTGCCCTGGTGCAGCCTGAGACTGTGTCCTCTTGTTCTGGTGCTTATGGCAAGAGAGAGAGAGAGAAGGATCAGACGGGGCCTGGAAGTCCAGATCTGTGGTGAAAAGAGATGGTGCTACGGCAGTAGAGTCCAAGCCAGAATGTTTATCCCTTTGTTTGCATGACTATTGCAAAGCTCTCCAACAAAACTGTGCCCACTTGGACCTGAACCTGCATCTCTGAACTCAGCTTCTGTGTCCTGAGCTGGCAAGGAATTCCAGGAGATTGCTAGGCTTCTCTTTACCTGAAAAAGGATGCAAGAATTGTAGTTGAAAAGCTTTTTGTCTTTGCTGTCCCAGGCTTCAGCATTCATAAATTAATATCAAAGTTACTTTGCACAGATAACTTTAGAAATATTTGAGAACAGCACACACCAATCTCTGGGTGGTTTCACAGGCTGAAAGTGTGCTTTGCATTAATATTGGTCCCACACACTCTGCTCATCACTTGCCAGAGGAAATAATCTGCTCTGGAGGTTCAACTTGTGCATCATTTAAATATCTGATTAAATTGAAGTGAGGATAGAGAACCTTAGAGATCACCCAGTTCCAACTCCTGTGCCATGGGCAGGGACACTTCTGACTAGTTTCATATGGTCCCTTATGTTTGTCTGGAGATGTTTCACTCTTTGGACTGCCCTAAATTTTCCCCATGCATTCAGTATTACTTAGCCAGATGATTGTGCAGGCAGCATTTCATAGAATGGAATGGAATGGAATGGAATGGAATGGAATGGAATGGAATGGAATGGAATGGAATGGAATGGAATGGAATGGAATGGAATGGAATGGAATGGGAATGGTGGAGTGGAATGGAATTAACCAGATTGGAAGAGACCTTTGAGGTCATAGAGTCCAACCTATCATCCAGCACCATCTAATCAACTAAACCATGGCACCAAGCACCCCAGCAAGTCTCTTCTTAAACACCTCCAGTGATGGTGAATCCACCACCTCCCTGGGCAGCACATTCCAATGGCCAATCACTCTTGCTATGAAGAACTTCTTTCTAACATCCAGCCTAAACCTCCCCTGGTGCAGCTTGAGACTGTGTCCTCTTGTTCTGGTGCTGGTTGCCTGGGAGAAGAGACCAGCCCCCACCTGGCTGCAACCACCCTTCAGGTAGTTGTAGACAGCAATAAGGTTTGCCCTAAGCCTCCTCTTCTCCAGGCTAGGCAAGCCCAGCTCCCTCAGCCTCTCCTCATAGGGCTTGTGTTCCAAAATCCTCACCAACTTCGTTGCCCTTCTCTGGACACCTTCCAGCAACTCGACATCTTTCCTAAACTGAGGGGCCCAGAACTGGACACAGAACTCAAGGTGTGGCCTAACCAGTGCTGAGTACAGGGGCAAGAATGACCTCCCTGTTCCTGCTGGCCACACTCTTCCTTATAGAGGCCAGGATGTTGTTGGCCTTCTTGGCCACCTGGGCACACTGCTGGCTCATGTTCAGCCTACTATCAACCAGTACCCCTAGGTGCCTTTGAATGCATTGAATGCATTGCTTGTCAAAGGAGGTAGAGATTTGTCATTTAGTGTTGGACTAGCTTATGTGACCAATTTGCATTTCATTTTCTGTGTAAACATGATGCTGAAATTCTATGTTGTTAGCTTTCTGGCTCTTTGAAAAGACCTTTATTGTAACATGCTTAACAGCCTGTGAGATGACAGTGCCAGGATGCCTGCTCCCTTGTATCGATAATTCTGAACAACTGGGATGATCTGATTTTTGAAACCTCTGATCTCCCTTGAAATACATTGAAGGCCAGCAAATTCGCTGGATGCTTTCAAAGTAGATGTGGAGGCTCTCAGAGATCCAAGCTCCTTAAACTAATTAGGCCTCAAATAAGTTTAAGCAGGGAAAAGCAAGCAGTCAGTGCTGCTGGTCTCATTAGTAGCTCTGCAAAACATTCTTCAAAGGCAAGCTCAGTCTTATGTCTTTGGTCATAGGTAGGCTTGCAGCTCTTCAAATGGGAGGTTAATCACAGGCTGGTGGGGATTGCAAGGGACCCCTGGGGATCATCTAGTCCAACCCTCCTGCTAAGGCAGAGTCACCCACAGCAGATTGCCCAGGACTGCAGTGTCACAGAATCACAGAATCACCGAATCACCAAGGTTGGAAGAGACCTCAAAGATTACCAAGCCCAACCCATCACCACAGACCCCATGACTAGACCATGGCACCAAGTGTCATGTCCAATCCCCTCTTGAACACCTTCAGGGTTGGTGACTCCACCACCTCCCTGGGCAGCCCATTCCAAAAGCTAACAACTATCTCAGTGAAGAATTTTCTCCTCACCTCAAGCCTAAACGTCCCCTGATGCAGCTTGAGACTGTGTCCCCTTGTTCTGGTGCTGGTTGCCTGAGAGAAGAGACCAACCCCTCCTGGCTACAACCTCCCTTCAGGTAGTTGTAGACAGCAATAAGGTCTCCCTGAGCCTCCTCTTCTCCAGACTAAACACTCCCAGCTCCCTCAGCCTCTCCTCATAGGGCTTGTGTTAGAGACCTCTCCCCAGCCTTGTTGCCCTTCTCTGGACATGTTCAAACATCTCAATGTCCTTCTTAAACTGAGGGGCCTGGAACTGGACACAGGACTCAAGGTGTGACCTAACCAGTACTGAGTACAGGGGCACAATGGCTTCCCTGCTCCTGCTGGCCACACTATTCTTGATGATGTCTATGTGGGTTTGGAACCTCTTTAGGGAAGGAGACTTCACAGCCTCTCTGGGTGGCCTTATCCAGGGCCCCAGCACCCCCAAATGAAGGAGTTTTTCCTTAATTTCAAGTGAAATCTACTGAGTTCCAGTTTGTGCTTGTCACCCCTTGTCTTATCACTGGGAACTACTGAAGAGTCTGCCCCATCCTCTTGCCCCTTGCCCTTTATCTCTTGCTGAGCATTGAGAAGATCCCCTCTCAGGCTGCTCTTTTCCAGGCTAAAAAGCCTCAAGTTTCTCAGTCTCTTCTCCTCACAGAAATGCTTCAGGCCTCACAGCATCTTTGTAGCCACTGCTGAACTCAATTCAGTAGCTCCCTGTCTCTCTTGATCTAGGAAGCCCAGAACTGGACCCAGTACTCCAGATGTGGCCTCCCTGGTGCAGAGTGGAGGGAGAGGAGAACCTCCCCTCAACCTGCTGGTCACACTCTTTCTAATGCATCCCAGACTACAATTATCTTTCTTGTCCACAAAAGCACACTGCTGGGGTGTGGTGAACTTGTCCAACAGCACTCCTGGGTCCATCCCTGCTGATCTGCATTCCAACAGGTGTGCCCCTAACCTTTCCTGGTCATCTGCTTTTGGAGGTAATATCTTGCTCTCACTGAGCCTTTGAACATGGCTACCTTCAATTTCTGTCATAAAAGATCATCTTCTCTGTCTATCCATTTCCCAGCACATGCCCTCTTTCAAACACTGTAGCAATCCCACTGGATCAAATTGGAATGTTTTGGTCCTTTAAATTCAGTGCATGGTGAAATACTCAGAGGATTAAGACAGCACCTGGAGAAGGACTTGTTTGGAAATTTAAAGGTAGCATTCATAATGCAAAAGGGAACAGTATGAAACACACAATCTGCAGAACTAACTCTGTTGGTTTTATTCTATAGTTTAATCTGAAGAAAATGCTCTAGTAGGTGTAAAGCCCTGGAATAATTTCATCTTATAGCCCAGAGAGAAGGGAAATAAAGCTGGTGAGGGGTTTGGAGCACAAGCCCTTATGAGGAGAGGCTGAGGAAGCTGGGCTTGCTTAGTCTGGAGAAGAGGAGGCTCAGGGGAGACCTTATTGCTGTCTACAAGTACCTGAAGGGAGGCTGTAGCCAGGTGGGGGTTGGTCTCTTCTCCCAGGCAACCAGCACCAGAACAGGAGGACACAGTCTCAAGCTGTGCCAGGGGAGGTTTAGGCTGGATGTTAGGAAGAAGTTCTTCATAGAAAGAGTGACTGGCCATTGGAATGTGCTGCCCAGGGAGGTGGTGGAGTCACCATCACTGGAGGTGTTTAGGAAGAGACTGGATGGGGTGCTTGGTGCCATGCTTTAGTTGATTAGGTGGTGTTGGGTGATAGGTTGGACTCGATGATCTCAAAGGTCTTTTCCAACCTGGTTAATTCTATTCTATTCTATTCTATTCTATTCTATTCTATTCTATTCTATTCTATTCTATTCTATTCTATTCTATTCTATTCTATCCTATTCTATTCTATTCTGTGTTGTGCTATGCTATGCTATGCTGTGCTATGCTATGCTGTGCTGTGCTGTGCTATGCTATGCTGTGCTGTGCTGTGCTGTGCTATGCTATGCTGTGCTGTGCTGTGCTGTGCTGTGCTGTGCTATGCTATGCTGTGCTGTGCTGTGCTATGCTATGCTATGCTATGCTGTACTATGCTGTGCTATGCTATGCTGTGCTGTGCTGTGCTATGCTATGCTGTGCTGTGCTGTGCTGTGCTATGCTATGCTGTGCTGTGCTGTGCTGTGCTGTGCTATGCTATGCTGTGCTGTGCTGTGCTATGCTATGCTATGCTATGCTATGCTATGCTATGCTATACTATGCTATGCTATGCTGTGCTATGCTATGCTATGCTATACTATGCTATGCTGTGCTATGCTATGCTATGCTGTACTATGCTGTGCTATGCTACGCTACACAAAACTGTTGAGCACAAAGATTAATAATCTGTGGCACAGGCTCTTAAGTTATTGAAAACAGATAAGCTGAAACCAAACCTGTTGTGTTGCACTTCCAGATGTGGAGAACCATCACACCATGGGCAGAACATAGTTTCTTGATGTTGCTTTGTGCAGCTATACATAAGAAATGTGGTTTCACCCATTTGTAAACGAGTTCCTTCGTTACTCAGTTGTGGCTCATTATCCACACAAGCTAAATTTGTTCTTCCATGTGATTGCAGAAGGACGATCCCTGTCAGCTGTAATTGCTGTATGTGGAAGACAAGTGCTACACTGTTTTTCCCCAGTGGAGAGAATGTTTGCCATGTTTAAGATCATAAAATCTGATTTCCTCATGAGCTAATCAATAATCTAGGGCTAAACGCTGGCATCCCTTTCTCATTCTTCATTGTTGACAGGATGAAATCCCAAAGCCTTTATTGCTTTATGTGAGTGCATTTTGCAGCAGGGCCTACAGACAGAGTGCCAAATTAACTGATGTTGACCATCTGTCAACATGTGTTTTCCTCCTGCTAGCAGCTTCATTCTGCTACGTGTATTAATTGTTCGAAGTAACTCTATCAGGGCAGGCCCTGCTAAAAGAGGGTTTCATCTGCCTTATCCTCTTTGTAGGCTGTCCACTTCATCTGAAACAGAGGTGCCCTCACAAGTACTGGAAGAAAATCCAAGTGCCAGGTGCTGCACTTTGGCCACAATAACCCCATGCAGAGCTACAGGCTGGGGTTGGAGTGGCTGGAGAACAGCCAAACAGCTGCTGAACATGAGCCAGCAGGGTGCCCAGGTGGCCAAGAGGGCCAATGGCGTCCTGGCCTGCATCAGGAACAGTGTGGCCAGCAGGAGCAGGGAGGTCATTCTAGCCTGTACTCAGCACTGGTTAGGCCACACCTTGAGTAGTGTGTCCAGTTCTGGGCCCCTCGGTTTAAGAAGGACATTGAGACTCTTGAACATGTCCAGAGAAGGTTCTCAGGGGAGACCTTATTGCTGTCTACAATTACCTGAAGGGTGGTTGTAGCCAGGAGGGGCTGGTCTCTTCTCTCAGGTAACCAGCACCAGAACAAGAGGACACACTCTCAAGCTGCCCCAGGGGAAGTTTAGGCTCGAGGTGAGGAGAAAGTTCTTCACGGAGAGAGTTGTTAAGCATTGGAATGTGCTGCCCAGGAAGGTGGTGGAGTCACCCTCCCTGGAAGTGTTCAAGAGGGGATTGGACTTGGTGCCATGGTTTAGTCATGAGGTCTGTGGTGACAGGTTGGACTTCATGATCTTTGAGGTCTCTTCCAACCTTGGTGATTCTGTGATTCTGTGAAATAGGAGAGAATTCCCATTGCTTTTCCCTAAGGCTGAGATTCAATACTTTCCCCTTCATGCTGTTCCTTCCAAAGGCAGGAAGAAGAGACATTTCCTTCTGATATCTGTGGAAGAATGGCTGTGAATAGTTATTTAAATCAAACCTGCAATTCTGCTTTCAGCTGACAAAAAAAGATAAATACAAATTGCCTTTTCCAAGACAATTCAGGGATTTCTGTGGTTTCTTCCCTCTAAGAAGGTTGGTAGAACAAGAGACTGGTGCAGCTGGGACTGATGTTTTGGCAACACAGACAATGGGATCAAGGTACTGTCAGCAAGTTTGTGATGACACCAAGCTCTGTGGTGTAGTCAATGTGCTGGAGGAAGGGATCCATCCAGAGGGACTTGGACAAGCTTGAGGGGATGGCCAATGCCAACCCCATGAAGTTTAACAAGGCCAAGTGCAAGGTATGGCACCTGGGTCAGGGCAATCCCAAATGCCAATCCAGGCTGGGCTGAGAATGGATGCAGAGCAGTGCTGAGGAAAAGGACTTGGGGATTCTGGGTGATGAGAAGCTCAGCATGAGCCAGCAATGTGTGGTTGCAGCCAAGAAAGTCAGCCAAATCCTGGGCTGCATCAAAGCAGCATGGGCAGCAGGTGATGGGAAGGGATTCTGCCCCTCTGCTCCACTCTGCTGAATCTCACCTAGATTACTGCATGCATCTCTGCACACTACCTGAAGGGAGCTACAGGAAAACTGGGGAGGGACCATTTTACAAGGGCTTGCAGCAATAGGATGAGGATTAATGGCTGTGGGCTTGAAGAGGGTATATTTAGACTGGATATTAGGAAGAAATTCTTTACAGTGAGGGGGGTAAGACCCTGGAACAGGTTGCCCAGGGAGGCTGTGGATGCCCCCTCCCTGGAGGAGTGCAAGGCCATGTTAGATGTGGCCTTGAGCAACCTGGTTGAGTGGAAGGCATGCCTACCCATGACAGGGAGGTTGGAACTAGATGATCTTTACGGTCCCTTTCAACATGAACCATTTCATGATTCTATGCCATAAAGTGTCTGGTTTAACAAGTCCCAAGGAATCATCTCCCTTTCCCTGTTCTATCCAAGTTTAGCTCTTTGATTAAACAACACACCACAGGGTTTGCTTAGAAATACTTTGCCAGCTCTGTGTCCACAAGATGTCAGTGTGGATTCTTAATTCACTTCTACTCTTACCCCCTGTCTTATAACATTTCTGAAACTAAAAGACACAAATGTGTGCAACCCCTTCTGCAAAAATTGCCTTTGAGGCTGCAAGGGGGATTCGTCATGTAAAAATCCCATTATTGAGCTGGATCTGATCATTGCCCTTTAAAGGGATGTTTGCAGTCTTCTAGGAGACTGCAGTGAGTGGGCTATTGAGTGGGTGCAAGTCTCTGCAGGGAAAGTAGGATGCTGGTTGGCCAGCATTCTTTCCACAGCATCCTCCTGTAGAAAGTGGCTGCTCATGGCTTGGATGGGTGGATGCTTCACTGGGTTAAATACAGGCTAAATACCAGAGTGTGGTGAGGAATGGAATTAAATCCAGCTCCTGGTAGGTCACAAGTGGTGTTACACAAAGCTCAGTACAGGGTCCAGTTCTCTTCAATATCTTTATCAGTGGTCTGGATGAGGGAATTGAGAGCACGCTCTGTAAGTTTGCAGATCACACCAATTTTCTTGGGAGTGTTGATCTGCTCAAGTGTAGGAAGGCTCTGCAAAGAGATGTGGCTAGGCTGGCTTGATGGACCAAGGCTGATAGGATGAATTTCATCAAAAAAAAGGCACCTCAAGTGAATGCTCCTCCCCTAAAATAGAGGTCACAATGTGGGGGGTTGAATACGTTTTCAGTTAAGTTTGCAGGTGACATCAAGTGGATCAGGAGCATCAGTGTGCTTGAGGGTAGGAAGACTCTACAGAGGCATCCTAGCCAGGCTGGGCTGATGGGACAATTCCAAGTGCCACTTGGGTTACAACAAAGATTGGGGCAGGGTGGCTGGAAATTGTCCTGCAAAGAAAGACCTGTGTGTGTTGGTTGACAGCCAGCTGAATGTGAGCCAGCGTATGATCAGATGGCCAAGACTGTCAACAGCATCCTGGCCTGGATCAGCAACTGTGTGACCAGCAAGACCAGAAAGGGATTGTCCCCCTGGACTCAACACTGATGAAGACACATCTTGAGTTCCTGGGTTCAGTTTTGGGCCCCCTGCTACAAGAAAGATTTTAAGGTGCTGGAACCTGTGCAGAGAAGGGCAGCAAAGCTGGTGGAGGGTCTGGAGAGCAGGTCTTGTGAGGTACAGCTGAGAGGACAGGGGCTGCTTAATGTGGAGAAGAGGCTGAGGGGAAACCTTATTGCTCTCTACAGCAGCAGTATAAAGGCAGATGTTGGTCTCGTCTTCCTCGTAACAAGTGATAGGATGAAAGGAAATGGTTTCAAGCTGAACCAGGGGAGATTTAAGCTGAATATTAGGAAACATTTCTTTCCTTAAAGAGTGGTGAGCCATTGTAATAGGCTGCCCAGGGAGGTAGCAGAGTCACTGTACCTAGAGGTGTTGTGGGTTCTGTTGCAGCACTATTCTGCAAAGAAGAGCCTCTGGGCTCTTCTCAATTTGTGCAGCTTTGGGACCCGTTTAACAGATGCCAATAAGCTTGTTGGAAGGGTTTATATAAATCAATGCAAACCCAAACAAAATCCGTGAGATAACCCTCAAGCGATTGTTTAATCCCTGTTACTCCCTACTGTCTGGGCCAGGAGTTTAATCAGGCTTCTCAAGAGACCACTGTAGTGTTTGTCCCTGAAAATCAGTGTCATTGACATGGTGTTATTGGAACAATAATACACCTGTTGCTGCTGTAAATGACTACTTAATATCCAGAAATTGCTCTGGTTTCTGAGAGATCAATGAGCAGTAATTTATCTTCTGTCGCAGGGGAATTTATGATTATGCCTTTAATCTTATTATAGCTCTCAAGAAAATCAAATCAAGCCTCATTACAGCAATGCAGTGGCACAGAGATAGTGTAGTTTGAGGGTTTGTTGGCATGTCCATCACAAAACTTGTATCCTTAAGGGGCATAACTCCTTTGTATGGATTGGCTCCGAGCTGAAGTTTGGCAAAGTGGTCTTTCCACTGTGGGAGCTTATTTTCAAATACAGTTCCAAAGAAATAATGTTGGAGTGTGTGAATGATAAGAGCCAGCATAACACAGATTTACCAGGGGCAGGTATCTATATTTAGGTTTCTGTTCATTAAAAACAGGAAAGTAAAAAAAAAACAAACTCTGTTTCTCTTTCCACAATTGCTGCTAAGGATAACTGAACTGAGAAGGTCTTTGAGCACCTGAAGAAGCAGGATTAATCCTGGTCTCACTGAAGCCTGATAAAAAAATTCCAATGGATTTCAGAAGGGTGAAAAGTGTAATCTAAATCACAGAATAATTTTGGTTGGAAGAGACCTTTAGGGTCATCAAATCCCACCGTTCTCTAAATCTACCGAGTCTGGGGTTAAACCGTGTCCCTCAGCACTACAGCTTTGCTGCTTTGAAAGAGCTCCAGGGATGGGGATTAAACCACCTCCACGGGGAGCCTGTTTCAGTCTTTGAGAACCCTTTAAATCATTATATGCCCTGTCAGAGACAGGATTTCTCTTCCACTCTCAAAATAGCTGACTGAATTTCCCTCATGGTTTGCATTTGGGCTGCATCAAGAGGAGTGTGGCCAGCAGGTCAAAGGGGGTGATTTTTCCTCTTTCCTCTCCTCTTATGAGACTCCACCTCAAATACCACATCCACTTCTGGTGTCTCCATAAGAAGGACACAGAACTGTTGGAGTGAGACCAGAGGAAGGCCACAAGGAGGATACCTCTGGATCACCTCTGCTATGAGGATAGCTTAAGGGGGCTGGGGTTCTTTGGTCTGGAGAGAAGGGTTCAGGGGGACCCTATAGCTGCTGTCCAATATCTGAACAGGGCCTACAGGAAAGCTGGAGAGGGACTTATCAGAAGGGTTTCTAGTGACAGGGCTAGCTGGGGGAGAGTAGGTTTAGACTGGATTTTAGGAAGAAGTTCTTCAGTAAGAGGGTGGTGAGACTCTGGAATAGGTTGTCCAGAGTGGTTCTGGATGCCCCCTCTCTGGAAGTGTTTAAGGCCAGACTGGATGAAGACTTTGGCAACCAAGTCTAGTTGAAAGGTGTCCCTGCCCATGGCAGGGATGCTGGAGTAGATGATCTCTGAGGTACCTTCCAATGAAAGCCATTCTGTGATACTGTGATTCTGTGATTTGGTATTATTGATGCCCATAGTGTGAAGTGTCAAATCAATGTAAATTGGAGAGGATGAGTTGCCTAGTTAGATACAAGCAGAACCTTCTCCAACTCCCCTGAATGCATTGCCAAAGGTCTCTTGATTTTGACACTCAGAAGAAATGGTGATCAGATATTAAGATATTGCAAGATATGCACAGATAGTAAAAATTAAGTAAACATAAAGGATATTTCTGTGCTTAAGGTTTATCTAACAGTTTGGATTGTGGCTGCTGATCCAGATGTGATGGCATTTTAAAGTTTCAGGACAGCAGCAAGCTGTTGCTTATCCTAAGCTTACCAATTTTTAGGGAATGAAACAATACTGGGCACGTGCAGAGGTGGGAAAAAAGAGGGTAAAAACAACCTTGGCAACTCTCTGCGTGCTTGTTATTTGGGGGTCAATGGGGAGTATTTCACCATGCACTGAGTTTAAAGGACCAAAGCATTCCAATTTGATCCAATGCAGTGTTTGAAAGAGGGCATGTACTGGGAAATGGATATATGGAGAAGATGATTTTTTTATGACAAAAATTGAAGGTAGCCATGTTCAAAGGCTCAGTGAGAGCAAGATATTACCTCCAAAAGCAGATGACCAGGAAAGGTTAGGGGCACACCTGTTGGAATGCAGATCAGCAGGGAAGGACCTGGGAGCGTTGTTGGATGAGTTCACCACACCCCAGCAATGTGCTTTTGTGGACAAGAAAGATAATAGTATTCTGGGATGCTCTCTGCCCTAGTGAGGCCACATCTGGAGTACTGGATCCAGTTCTGGGCTTCCTGGCTCAAGAGAGACAAGGAGATACTGAATTCAGTTCAGCAGAGGCTACAAAGATGCTGTGAGGCCTGAAGCCTTAGTGACAAGTGATGGGACAAGAGGAAATGGAATCAAGTTACACCAAGGAAGATATAGGTTGGGTATAAGGAGAAATTTTCTACTGGGCAGGCTGCCCAGGGAGGTGGCTGAATCCCCATCCCCATAGGGGTTTCAAAGAAGCAGCGGTGTGGTGCTGAGGGACATGGTTTAGCCCCAGCCTTGGTAGAGTTAGAGCATGGTGGGACTTGATGATCTTGAAACTCTTTTCCAGCTCAAACAATTCTATGATTCTAAAAGTAACCAGCCAAACATTTACATTCTCACAGATTCTAAGGTGAGAATCATGGTGGTCCACTCTGATCTGCTGCACAAGCCCTTTTTTTGCCTAGCTTTTATTTACATATATTGAAGTGAAAGGACAATAATAATGGCTAGAGCTCATGAAGGAAAGCAATAAGCAGATGAAACCTCAAGTGTGTAGTTTCCCTATACCATATTGCATGTTCATTATGTACCCAGTTAAGCTGACAGGGGGAAAATTACCACCACCTTCTGAAAATGCAGAATGTTCATGCTAGGGAGAAGAGAAGTTTGGGGCTCCGAGTGGAAGATTTGCTGCTGGGAAGGGCATAAACAGAGGTGCTATTCCTCCTTTTCACCACTTCCTCTGACATGTATATTATTTCTTTTCCTTAGGCATAAGAAGAAAGTCCTTCACAATGGGGAGGGTGAAACACTGCCACAGGTTGCCCAGAGGTGTGGTGGAGGCCCCCATTCCTGGAGACATTCAAGGTCAAACTTGATGGGGCCCTGAGTAATGTGTCCTAAGTCTACTTTGTGGGCTTGCTGTATCATAGAATCATAGAATAAAATGGCTTAGGTTGGAAGGAATCTTAGAGATCCTCTACTCCAACCTCCCCACCATGGGCAGAGATGCCTCTCGTCTAGACTTGGCTGCTTAGGGTCTCATCCAATCTGGCCCTGAACACTCCCAGGGAGAAGACATCCACATCACCCTGCTCCTGACTCCTACCAACCTTGTACTGAAAAACACCTTCCTCAGACACAGTCTAAACCAACTCTCCCTCAGCTTAAAACCATTCCCCCTAGTCTTGTCACTAGACAAGAAAAGTCCTTAAGAAAAGTCCTTCTCCATCCTTCCTGTAGGATCCCTTCGAGTATTGGAGGGCAGCTAGAAGGACCCTGCAGAGTCTTCTCTTCTGTAGGCTGGGCAACCCCAGCTCTCTCAGGCTATCCTCATAGCCCTCAAATCATCTTCACGTCCCTTCTATGGAATCACTGCAACAGCTCTGTGTCCTTCTTATGGAGACACCAGAAGTGGCTGCAGTATTCAAGGTGGGGTCTCACAAGAGCAGAGTAAAGGGGAAGAATCATCTCTCTTGACCTGTTGGTAACTCTCCTCTTGATGCAGCCCAGGATACAAGTTGCCTTCTGGCAATGCTGGCTCATGATGAGCTTCCCATTAATCAACATCCCCAAGTCTCTTCAGGGCTACTCTCAACCCACTTTGCACGCAGCCTATATTTGTGCCTGGGACTGGCTGCACCCAGGTGCAGGACCTTGCACCTTGACATGCTGAACCTCATGCAGTTGTCACTTGCCCACTTCTCCAGCCTCTCAAGATCCTTCTGGATGGCCTCCCTTCCCCTTCTGGGATCCTGTGTGATTCTGTGATCTTGCCCACTGTGGCCTCTGGCCATCAGTGATCTTCCTTCTATAATTACACCTAGCAGCTTTCTCTCCATCAGTTCTTTCATCCTCTTACTTTATTTCTCCTACCTGTCTGCACAATACCCTTAGTCCTCTCCTAGTATCTCAAACATGTGGCTTCCTTTTGTGGACATGTTTGTGTACTATTTGGGTATCTAATTCCTTTGCAGTCAGGTCTCAGAGTCTTCATCCCTGGACATGTTCCTGTGTGACCTTTTCTAGGCAAGCCTGCCTTGGCAGGGAGGTTAGACTTGATGATCTCCAGAGGTCCCTTCCAACCCCTGCCATTCTATGCTTCTGTAATAGTAGCAAAGAAGGACCTAGACTTCCCTCAGCAAAATGATCATCTGTTGTATCTTCTTTTCCTCAGTATAATCTTCACACTCCTCTCTATCCTTCCCCTGATCTCTTCTTTTCTCCTGATCTAGTCTTCTCTCTTAATGCTTCAAAATGTGTATTGTGATAGCACATTCTACCACCATTAATTATGGTGGGGAATATCTGACTCCTTGGAGAAACTGTGAAGACTCCTCCTAAGGTGAGCTGCCCAGGAGCAGGGCAGGAGTAGCAGACCATTCTATCATATTTTTCTTGACCTGTCCTTCATGTAATGCATGAAGACAAGGACCATTCCTGGTGGGAAGCAAGGGAGTGTTTAAGAAATGGTGTAAAGGGCTGAAGTCCCTTTCCTAATCCCTGGTAAACAGCTTGCTGAATGCTTTTCTCAGTGATGATAAGTGACATTGAAAATGCTCTTTCACCCTGAGAAAAGGACTCTATTTTAAGGTAGAAAAGAATCCCACGTGTCATGACAGAGTCTTAGTACAAGAATGAGAAAATCTTTGGGCTAGGGACTGGAGCTGGAGAGGGTTTGTTCAGGAGGTATTAAAATCCCAGAGCTAAAAAGGGCTAACAACTGAATTTTTGCCACTGAGTAGTGCTGACTTTCCAGAGGATTAGAGTTAAATTTATGGTTTTGTATTTTATTTATGGAATGGTATTTTTGACTAAAGTGAACAGCTGGGTGCTGTTGCTTTTAGTTTCTGACAGATGCCAAATGAGGTCAGTTATAGAGTTTGAACCGATGCATGTGGGGTGAGCACTAGAACTAAGTCCCCTGCACAGAGCACTTAGATTAAAGGGCCACATGCAACTTTAAGAGGATTTGATCCACTTTGCAGGAGGAGCTGCTGTCTTAATTATCCCCAGTTCAGGCTGGCAGCATGATTAATGCTCAAAGACAAATGGGCAAATGGAGTGCTGGTGGTAGTGTATCTATCTGTGTAGTTGGTTGTGTTTTGTGTTCGTGGTGTTTTGGATTTCTACCTGCACCTATGGAATTGCTTGACTTAGGATCTTGGAAGTGATTGAAATTAAACTTGTGACAGAGAAATTCCCAGTAAGACCTTTACCAACGCTCATAAGTGCATGAGTTGTCCTATCAACATGAGAACCTCATGAAGTTCAATAAGGTAAAGTCCCATGCCTTTATATGCACTTATGTCAGGACGATCCTTGATATCAATATAGGCTGGGAGATGATGGGATTGAGAATGGCCCTGCAGAAAAGGACTTGGGGGTACTGGTGGATGAGAAGCAGAACATGAGCCAGCAATGTGCACTTGCAGCCCAAAATGCCGAAGCTATTCTGGCCTGCATCAAAAGAAGCATGGCCAGCAGAGGGAGAGAGGCCATTCAGAGGGTCCTGCATCTGGGTCGAGGCAATCCCAGGCACAAATACAGGCTGGGCGGGGACTGGCTGGAGAGCAGCCCTGAGGAGAGAGACTTGGGGGTGCTGGTGGACGAGAAGCTCGACATGAGCTTTCAATGTGCGCTTGCAGCCCGGAAAGCCAATCAGATCCTGGGCTGCATCAGAAGTGTGACCAGCAGGTCAAGGGAGGTGCTTCTCCCCTCTACTCAGCTCTGGTGAGACCCCACCTGGAGTACTGCCTCCAGTTCTGGAGCCCCTATTACAGGAGGGATGTGGACGTGCTGGAGCGTGTCCAGAGAAGGGCCACGAGGATGATCAGAGGGCTGGAGCACCTCTCCTATGAGGACAGACTGAAGGAGTTGGGGCTGTTCAGTCTGCAGAAGAGAAGGCTCCGAGGTGACCTCATTGTGGCCTTCCAGTATCTGAAGGGGGCCTACAGGAAGGCTGGGGAGGGACTTCTCAGGATCTCAGGTAGTGATAGGACTAGGGGGAATGGAATGAAGCTGGAAATGGGGAGATTCAGGCTGGATGTGAGGAAGAAGTTCTTCACCATGAGAGTGGTGAAGGCCTGGAATGCGTTGTCCAGGGAGATGGTTGAGGCCCCGTCCCTGGAGGTGTTTAAGACCAGGCTGGACGAGGCTCTGGCCAGCCTGATCTAGTGTAGGGTGTCCCTGCCCATGGCAGGGGGCTGGAACTAGATGATCCTTGTGGTCCCTTCCAACCCTGACTGATTCTATGATTCTATGATTCTATGATTCTGCCACTCTGCTCTGCTCTGGTGCGACCTCACCTGCAAGAGAGCTTGGTTTGCGCTTGAGTCTTGTTTGGCTAAACACAACACTGACTTTTTTTAAGGCTTGCTGAACACAGCTTGTCTCTTCTTGTCACTGTCTTAATGTTTACTTTCTCATGCTGCTTTCATATAATTTCTCTCATTTAATGCCATCCAGCTGCCTTAACTAATGACACAAGCTAGCAACACAGCAAAGGAACTTCCTTGTCTAGTTGACATCAAGCTGCATTAGAATTCTGGTTACAAATATCTGAATGCTTGTGGAGGATGAGGTCTCTGAGCCATCCTCCCAGGGGCTGAGTAATCAAATATAATTATTAATTAGTGTAAGGATGCTATTGTAGCCTGAGTGTTTGTGTGTATAATTTCAAAGTACATTGCACATAATCAGATGTTCAGGATTATTTCCATTTCAATTAGTTTTCTTCTTCTCTAAAATACAGATAAGAAAGAGAGGAAGCTCTTCAAATAAGAGCACCCAAAAAAAAGAAAGAAAAGGAAAAACAGGGGAAGATTCTTCACTTTGAGGGTGTCAGAGCCCTGGAGCGGGCTGCCCAGAGTCTCCTCTGGAGGGAATCCAAAGCTCCCCTGACATTGCTATCCTGTGTTTTAGTCTAGGTGACCCAGATTTGGTAGGTTTGGACTCAATGATCTTTAGAGGCCCCTTCCAACCTGTACCATTCTGTGATGAAATATCAGGAGGCTGTTGTACCAAAACACATTTCACTGACACAGGGCTATTTCCTATGAATTTGACACAGGAGGAAGTCTGTAGAGATAATTGGATGTGTTGTTATTGTCACCAATAAATCAATACTTTAAGTGGCTTCTGCTCCTCTTAATATGTATTTCGAATTTCAAAGGAGATCACAGTATCACTAAGGTTGGAAAAGACCTCAAAATCATCGAGTCCAACCTGTCACCACAGACCTCATGACTAGACCATGGCACCAAGTGCCACATCCAATCCCCTCTTGAACACCTCCAGGGATGGTGACTCCATCCATGAGATAATACTGGCAAGGGCAGATTATATTCAGAATTCATTCGTGGTGCATGTCTGTTGATTATAGACACATAGGTTAGAAAAGACCTCTCCAATGATCAAGTCCAAGCATCAACCTGTCACCACCATAGCCAGACTTCAGGCTAGGACAACGCAACCTAGGAACAAGTGTGACCAAAATTGTATCTGCACTGAAGTATGGTTTAATGGGCATGGATGTGTTAGGCTGACAGTTGAACTCTAATATCTTAGAGACTTTTCCAACTGAAACAATTATATGATTTTATGATAGGGGGCAATGTTAGATTAGATATGCTGATTTCTGAGAAAGGCTGGCTCACCACAAGTGAGTCTAGATGATCTAGCTCTGATGTTAAAAATGCTGGAAAAGCAAGATCCTTTACTATCACATTCAACCATCAAGTGTGTTCTTTGAGAGACTTATTCCTGCTCTACATGTTCTAGCAATCTGAATTAAAAATCTGGCTGGTAGTTCAACATAATCTTTTATCTGCTCATGAGCAATTTTTCTGTCACTTCTTGATGGCACTTTAGCCTACTTATTTAGTCTGATAGCTGCTTAATGTCGTTTGTTTTATGCATGATCAAGAAAAGATCAGATACAAAAAAATTATAACTTAATGCACTAAAATTTATCTCCTCCATTGTCAAGCCTGCAGCAAGAAGAGTGGATATAAACCAGTGAAAACAGAGCAAACAGGTCTTGAAAGACTGTGCCAGATGCTGTGAAAGTCCTGTGAGAAGAATAGCTGTGCTGAGGGACATGGTTTAGCCCCAGACTTGGTAGAGTGATGATGATGGTTGGACTTGATGCCCTCTAAAGTCTTTCCCAACCGAAACAATTTCATGATTCTCTGGGTACAAAGAGTTTCAGATATAAATGTGTATCAAAACATATCTGGAAAAGCTTAAAACCAAGTCCAAATTTTGAAGCACCTTCTGGCTTGAAAAGCAACTGGTATAAAACTAGGCAGATGTATGGATTTTAATGGGATTAAATCATGCCAGTAAATCAATTTGGGAGCGACTTTCATATCTTGAGATGTAAAGAGCTCTCAAAATTGTATTATCCTAGGTTATTCATCTCCCAGTCACTAATGTTGTCTCTGAAGAACACAACAGCGGTCTGAGCCAGCTGTTACACTGCCTGACCACCCAGTCAGAGGCTTTTCCCATGTTAAAACCTTCTGTGTGGTAAGTTGCAAATTGAGAGGAGCATTTTTCAACCACCAAAATGTTTTCTATTTTTGTCCCTTTTAAGCTCTTTAACCTGCTGCTGCCTTAATTCCAACCAATATAAATAAGCTTGAGCGACGTGACCAGCTTTAGTTTTGTGAGGGAAAGGGGAGGGCAGAGAAAGGGAGCAATTTCTAGATAACCTGCAAAGTCACTGTAGTAAATTGGCAGTTACTGTGGCAAATGGTGTGAGCAAAAAGAGAAATACTGCAGTGTGATCTCACTCAGGACATTTTACTCCAGAAAGGAAAAAGGGTTAACTTGCAGCCCAGAAAGCCAATCAGATCCTGGGCTGCATCAAGAGAAGTGTGGCCAGCAGGTCAAGGGAGGTGATTCTCCCTCTATACTCAGCTCTTGTGAGACCCCACCTGGAGTACTGCCTCCAGTTCTGGAGCCCCTATTACAAGAGGGATACGGAGGTTCTGGAAGGCATCCAGAGAAGGGCCACGAGGATGATCAGAGGGCTGGAGCACCTCTCCTATGAGGACAGACTGAAGGAGTTGGGGCTGTTCAGTCTGCAGAAGAGAAGGCTCCGAGGTGACCTCATTGTGGTCTTCCAGTATCTGAAGGGGGCCTACAGGAAGGCTGGGGAGGGACTTCTCAGGATATCAGGTAGTGATAGGACTAGGGGGAATGGAATGAAGTTGGAGGTAGGGAGATTCAGGCTGGATGTGAGGAGGAAGTTCTTCACCATGAGAGTGGTGAAGCCCTAGAATGGGTTGTCCAGGGAGGTGGTTGAGGCCCCATCCCTGGAGGTGTTTAAGACCAGGCTGGATGAGGCTCTGGCCAGCCTGCTCTGGTGTGGGGTGT
Source organism: Picus viridis (assembly GCA_033816785.1). Lineage (NCBI taxonomy): Eukaryota > Metazoa > Chordata > Aves > Piciformes > Picidae > Picus > Picus viridis. The sequence goes on from CM066574.1 coordinate 26,484,605, forward strand.
CCCTGCCCATGGCAGGGGAGTTGGAACTAGATGATCCTTGTGGTCCCTTCCAACCCTGACTGATACTACGACACTATGAAATAAAAATAACCTCTTCTGAGGCAGGCTAGTTGATGTATGCCTCCATATACATTTATTTCCCTCTAGTAACATGTGATAGGATGAGAGGAAATGGCCTCAGGTTGCACCAAGATAGTTTTAGGTTGGATATTAGAAGAAACTTCTTCACTGAAAAGGTTCTCAAAGACTGGAACAGGCTCCCCAGGGAGGTGGTCGAATCCCCGTCCCTGGAGGTGTTTCAATGAGGCAGAGATGTGTTGCTGAGGGGCCAGAGTTGGTAGAGTTAGATAATGGTTGAACTCAATGATCTTGAACACCTATTCCAATGGAATCAATTCTGTGATTATTTTATCCTCATCAAACCTCTTTAGTCATGATAATTAAGAAGTCAAAACAGGCTTTCAACTCATCAGCTGAACCAAACCTTTAATGAATATATTTTGAAGACTGTCATGATATATTACTAATATTAGTCAGAATGCATAGACTTTATTAATAGGAAATAACATTTCATTCTCAAAGCCATCCTTAGCAGACTTGACAGACATAAAGTGCTGCAAGATATCAAGTGCTGTGTCTGAAAATTTATTGACTGATTTAAAATTGAAAATACAGTGTCAGTCAGGTCAGTGACATAAACTGCATAAAATGCAGTGAATACAAGCATAAGATTCATTAGAACTTACTTTTTGATCTAGTCCTGCAGATTATTTGTGCAAGGTTTGTTGTAATTCAGTATTTAAAGCCAGGCTGGATGGGGCTTTGAGCAACCTGGTCTAGTATGGTCTGGCCAGAATCAGGAACAATATGGCCAGCAGGAGCAGGGAGGTCATTCTGCCCCTGTACACTGCACTGGTTAGGCTGCACCTTGAGTACTGTGTCCAGTTCTGGGCCCCTCAGTTTAGGAAAGATGTTGACTTGCTGGAATGTGTCCAGAGAAGAGCAACAAAGTTGGTGAGGGGCTTGGAGTACAAGCCCTGTGAGGAGAGGCTGAGGGAGCTGGGCTTGCTTAGCCTGGAGAAGAGGAGACTCAGGGGTGACCTTATTGCACTCTACAACTACCTTAAGGGAAGTTGTAGGCAGGTGGTTGTTGGTCTCTTCTCCCAGGCAACCAGCACCAGAACAAGAGGACACAGTCTCAAGCTACACAGGAGAGTGATTGCCCATTGGAATGGGCTGCCTGGGGAGGTGGTGGAGTCACCATCACTGGAGGTGTTCAGGAGGAGACTTGATAGGGTGCTTGGTTGCATGGTTTAGTTGATTAGGTGGTATTGGATGATAGGTTGGACACAATGATCTTGAAGGTCTCTTCCAACCTGGTCTATTCTATTCTATTCTATTCTATTCTATTCTATTCTATTCTATTCTATTCTATTCTATTCTATTCTATTCTATTCTAATTCTAACCTATTCTATCCTATCCTATTCTATCCTATCCTATCTATACTAGTAGAAGGCATCCATGCCCACAGCAGGGGGTTGGATCTGGATGATCTTTAAGGTCCCTCCCCATTTTATGATTCTATGTTTATACTTCTGCAGATAAAACATGCTGCAAACAACTTTCTTTAGGCAGTAATACAGACACTGGAGCCAATCGATAAGCCCAGCTCTTATTAAGGTAGTCTGACACTTCCTGCTCTAGTTACTAAAGATATTTATTGGTTTTTTCATTAACAAGGTAAACCATTGTGGACTTTTGGAAAGTCCATAAATGCAATGAGCAAAAGCAAGTTATTCACTTGTTCACTGGTATCAAGAAAGGGAACAAAGCTTCTGATGAGTCCAGAGAAGTGGTCTTATGAGGAGAGGCAGAGGGAACTGGGGTTGTTTAGCCTGGAGGTTGGAGTGAGGTGGGGTTGGTCTCTTCTCCCTAATATCAGGTGACAGAATGAAAGAAAATGGCCTGAAATTGTGCCAGGGGAGGTTTAGATTGGATATTAGGAAACATTTCTTTCCTGCAAGAGTGGTCAGGCATTGGGACAGGCTGTCCAGGGAGGAGGTGGAGTCACCATTCCTGGAGGTGTTCAAGAACTGCGTGGACATGGTTCGGTGGCCACGGTGGTCTTAGGTGAACTTGATGAGCTTAGAGGTCTTTTCCAAACGAAACAATGCTGTAACTGATTCTGTGATTTTCTTTTATTGTAAGGAAACAGAAGAAACCTTGTGCAGCACGAATGTGGAGGAAAAAGAGGGGCAAATATTATTTGCATGGTAGCCAGGTACTTCTGCCACTTCTCTCCCCCTCCCCAGGTTTATATTATTGCCTTTTAACATTGAAGATAGCTTTATAGCACCTAATAAACATCTAATTATGTGGGTGTCTGAGTTCAGAATTAGTTCTTCTCTGTGTAAGGTAATATTTCAGAGGGAGAACTCTATGCTACTCTATGGAATTAAGAGTAGGAATAAGGGGGCACAAGGAACTAGGGCTTTTTCTATCAGGATTTGTTTTCAATATGAAAAAGTAGGTGATGTGGATATTCATTAACATTTTGGCTGGACAATTCCTTGGAGAGTGTTACAAGGGAGGGGAACGAGTGCACAATCTAACCATCTGTTTATCCCTCTAATTTCTTTGGGTCCTGCATGGTAAGTGAAGAAGTTAGAAATGAATCTATTTGTGCCTCCCAATTACCCTTTTTCATTTTTGCTTATGTTGATGTATCCTCAGCAATTACACCTCCCAAAAGGGGAAAAAAATATTACCAGTGGTTGGCTACAAACTCTGCAGGTGACAGGGTTAGTACCCTTTGATTAACTTGTTACTGTTTGGTGCCTCGGCACTGAGGAGCAGAGACTGTTGGGGTTTCTGAGAATCACAGAAACATAAAACCTTTCCTTCTTCTACTACTGCTGTTGCCGCTACTGTTACTGCTGTTACTGCTGCAACTGCTACTGCTGCTGCTACTAATTATCTGAAGTCGCAGGAACACCCAGAGTGCTGCGTCCAGTTCTGGGCTCCCCAGCTCAGGAGAGGCAGAGAACTACTGGGGAGAGTCCAGGGGAGCCTATAAAGATGCTGAGGGGACTGGAGCATCTCTGTGAGGAAGAAAGGCTGAGAGACCTGGGGCTGTATAGCCTGGAGACAAGCAGCCTGAAAGGAGATTTTTCAGCGGTGCCCGGTGATAGCATAGTGAACAATGAGCACCAACTAGAACACAGGAAGTTCCATCTGAACATGAGGAAAAACTTTGCTGTGACGATGCCAGAGATATGGAGCAGTTTACCCAGAGGTGTTGTGGAGTCTCCTTCTCTGGAGACTTTCAAAACTCACCTGACTATTGCCACCCTGGGCAACCTAGTCTAGGTGAATCTGCATTAGCAGCGGAGTTGGACTGGGTGGTCCCCAGAGGTCCCTTTCAACCTTTACCATTCTGTGATTCTGTGCTTCTGTGACTGCTCTGACCAGTTAAGTTTTGTTATTTTCAGCACTTCCTTGGTTACTTGAAAAGTGCCTTTAGCTGAGCTATGATACTGGGTTTGAATAGGTGGAATCATCATCACTGTGATAAATACAAACACACCTTACTCTGAAGACATATCACCAGATTATTTCTCTCTGAACCAAATGATCTACAAATTTGCTGTGATGCTTGATGCCAGTGCAGAACACCAGGAGTTTAAGAGGGTCCATCTCATAGTGCCATGAATTATTCAAGCCCCTGGGATTATTTAGGCATGAAACACAGTATGTTGTAAAATGACTTTTCCAGCTAAAATGGGGAGTGATGGATTTGCCTCTAGGATATGTGTTTTCATCAATATTTACTGAGAAAGCCTTCTGAATGATCAGACTTGAACTGCCACAGCCAAAAGTCTTCTGCATACATAACTTTCACCTGTGTTCACCTCAGCCAAATAACAAGGAAAAGGCTAAGTTATGCTGTGTGCAGGTAGGGCTTTTAAAGGTTTTGGCTCATTTTGCTTCTCTGCTCTCTGTTATTAGATGAGATTTTTTTTTTTCTCTCTCTCCTGTTGTAAGCATAGAAATGAGTGAGTTCACTGGGCATGGACAGTGAGGGGGATTGAGAACTGACTGAAGCACAGAACACAGACTGTTGTGATCAATGGTGCAGGTTTTCGTTGGAGGCCTGTGGCTAGTGGTGTTCCCCCATGGGTCAGGATTTGGGCCAGTCTTGTTTGACATCTTCATCTTCAACCTGGATGAAGGAAGAGAAGTGGCAGACCCACCATCAGGCTGTGCTGCCATTCAGTGAGACCTGGACAAGCCAGGGAGTTGGGCAGAGGGGAACTCAAGGAAGTTCAACAAGAACAAGTGTAGAGTCCTGCCCTGGGGGAGGAATAACCCCCTGCACCAGTGCAGGTGAGGGGTGCACCTGACAGAAAATTGCTCTGCAGAGAAGGACCTAGGAGTGCTGGTGGTGAACAGGATGACCATGAGCCAGCAATGTGCACTTGTGACCAACAAGGCAAAGGGTCTCCTGAAGTACATTAAGAAGAATGTGACCAGCAGGTGGAGGAAGGCTCCTCCTCTTCTCTTCCCTGCCCTAGTAAGGCCACACCTGGAGTATTGAATGTAGTTCTGGGCTCCAGAGTTCAAGGGAGGCGGGAAACTACTGGAGAGTCCAGTGGACACTGCAAAGATGCTGAGGGAACTGAAGCATCTCTCTCAAGGTTCTGAGAGCCCTGGCATTGTTTAGCCTGAAGTAGACTGAGAGAGGATCTTCTTAATGCTGATCAAGAATTAAAAGGGCAAGAGGAGGGGGCTGGGATCTTTTCAGTGGAGCCCAATGATATGACAAGGGCAACAAGTAGAAACCAGAGCACAGGAGGTTGCACCTGTACTTAAGGAGAATCTTCATAACATTGAGGCTGGCATAATCCTGGAGCAGCTGCCCAGAGAGCTTGTGGGGTCTCCTTCTCTAGGGAGATTCCAACCTCCTCTGGACATTGTGATCCTGGGCAGCCTGCCTTGGGTGACCCTGCATTAGCAGGAGTGTTGGACTTGATGATCCCCAGAGGTCCCTTCCAGCCCTCACCATTCTGTGATTCTTTAATTTAGACAAGCTTTCCTACCTAGTATGATTTCTTCTCTGATGACCTCCTTGAAATCCCTAAAATCTCTGTAGCCTTTCTCCATTTGTAAACATATTTCCAGGTAGACTTCTGTCATGAGCTGAAATATTTATTAGTACAGATACATATTCCTCAGGGCATGTGTATTTCAGTGAAGAAGAGAAGTACTAAGGTAACTGCTGAGAGCTTGTGAATATGTGAAAAAGCCTTAAAAGGCAGTGAGACTAAACTTTTTGGACCTAGAAAGGAATCCTTCCCAATCCTAACAGTGTTCGTGGCCGAAATCAAGCTAATAAATAATAATTATGGCATAATTTGATTTGCAAGAAGGTATTTATTCGTGTCTTGAGTGGTTCACACTTGATTCCATCTTTTCTTGCACTGGGTTTACATATCCTGGAATTAACTGTAATGTTTGCTTAGCTTTATGTGCAAATTGAGACCAAGACCATAATGCTTAGAAATGTACTGTGGCTGCCCAATTTTAAGCACTTAAAATATTCTGCAGAGTGTAGACTTGAGGATTCATCTAGGGTCATGAGGTTTGTTGGTTTTTACAGGTAGAAAATATATGCAGTGACAAAGCCACCTTCCTATTTCATACATACAGAAAATATTTCACAGAGTCACAGAATGTTAGACATTGGAAGGGACCTTCAGAGATCACCTGCCAAAGCAGGATCACCTGGACTAGTCAGCACAGGAATACATCCAGGTGGGTTTTGAATGTCTCCAGAGAAGGAGACTCCACAACTTCCCCAGGCAGCCTGTTCCAGAGCTCCATCACCCTCATTGTAAAGAAGTTTCTCCTCATGTTGAGGTTCAACCTTCGATGTTCAAGTTTGTATCCATTGTTTCTTGTGTTATTACCATGCACGACACAAAAGAGCTTGGCCTCCTCCACTTGACACCCACCCCTCAGATATTTATACACCTTGATGAGCTCCCCTCTCAGTCTTCTCTTCTCCAGACGAAACAGCCCCAGGTCTCTCAGTCTCTCTTCACAGGGAAGATGCTCAAGTCCACTAATCATCCTCGTGGCTCTCCATTGGGCTCTCTCCAGCAGCTCTCTGTCTCTCTTGAGCTGGGGAGCCCAAAACACAGAATTCCAGGTGTGGTCTCACCAGGGCAGAGCAGAGGGGGAGAAGAACCTCCCTAGACCTGCTGGACACACTTTTCTTGATGCACACCAGGATACCATTGGCTCTGTTGGCCACAATGGCACATTGCTGTAGTGTGGGGAACTTGCTGTTCACTGAGACTCCAAGGTCTTTCTCCATGGAGCTGCTTTGCCCCTCCTGTTTGACCTTGCTTGGTGCAACCCCTGGGATGTTTAAATGGCCCACTGAGGCTGTGGCTCTGCCCATGCCTTGCCTACCTCTCTGGTGAGAGTGGGTGGCTCGGTGAGGGATGTTTCTTGCCACCTGGGTGCCAGCTGTAGGGAAAAAATAGATGGTAAATTATTTTCTCTATTCCCTTTCTGTAATGACCAGACTTGCAATAATAACAGTAATAGTAATAAGTATTTTTATTGGACTGCTAAGATTGCAATTACACTAACAGTAAGGTCTTGCCTTTATATATGAGGTTTGCTTCTTTTTTTTTCCACCATAAGAAGATTTCAAGTGTAGCAAAAGCACACATTGCAGTGTTCCAATATTTTCTCCTTTGGCACATGAGTTATTTCTGATCATAGAAAAATCCCATTTTAAGTCTTCAAATCCATTGTCCTCCACAAAATGTTCACCATTTATCTCATACTGTATGACTAATTGTACAGAGGGATAACCAGCTGTACAGAGCAACCTTCCTTGGGGCAGCCAAAGGCCATTATAGATTGTCTTCCTCTGTGGTAGCTGTGTCTCTACTTTTATCAAGACAAAATGTGGATGGACAGTTTAAATTGAGAAAGACTTTGAGATAACAAATGATCCCTAAGAGCTTAGTTTATCTAATAAGCCAGAAAATTCAAATAAACTGAGCCAGATTCATCTACTGTAGTACTGGAAATGCACAAGACTCCCTTAAAGGGGTGTTTTCTGTTCCTTCAGGCAAAACTATACATCAGAGGATCTTTTGTGTGTCTTTTATTGGCAAATGGAGAGGAACATCCACAAAGAAAGACACTCCTCTGGAATCCTGATTAAGACCTTTGTTGAGCAGTCCAGCTTTGCAAATCAGGTAAGCTGCAGACAAAGCATAGATAGTCTGCTAAGGAGGAGCTTTGTGTCCAAGGAGGGGCACTAAAACTGCTGTATCACAGGGTGGAATTCTTTTAACAGGTTCCCAGATTGCATTGTGTTGGAAGGGACCCTCAAAGGTCATCTTGTCCAACCCTGCTGCAGTCAGCAGGGACACCTCCAACTAGATCAGGTTGCCCAGGGCCACATCAAGTCTGATCTTGAATGTCTCCCGGGGTGGGGCCTCAACAACATCCCTGGGCAACCTGTTCCAGTATTTTACCACTCTCACTGTAAAGAACAGTTTTGGGGTTTTCTTTTTTTTTTTTGCCAAAACTGTAACTTAGGATCAGTGCAGGCTGTATAAAATGTCCCCTGAGAAGAGAAGACTCTGGGGACACCTCATAGCAGCCTTCCAGTACCTGAAAGGGCCCTACAAGAAGGCTGGGGAGGGACTTTTTAAAAGGGCTTGTTGTGACAGGACAAGGAAGAGGGTAGATTTAGACTGGATGTTAGAAAAGAATTCTTTACAGTGAGAGTGGTGAGACACTGGAACAGGTTGCCCAGGGAGGCTGTGCATGCCCCTCCCTGGAGGCCAGATTGGACAAGGTCTTGAGCAGCATAGTCAAATGGAAGATGAACTTTAAGGTCCCTTCGAACCCAAACTGTTTAATGATCCTGTGATTACCTCAGTCATGCCCAGTAAGTTAGACATTTGCTCAGGACACCTCTTCATTTCATCCCACAGTTATTTTTCCCTCTTCTTCACAAATTGATGAGTCTTAAGTAGGTCAGGTGGTCGAGGAAGCCAGCTGCAATACTCCATGCACTCTGATGTACTTAAATTAATAACCTGAGCATAGCCCTCTCAGGCACACCGACACAGAGCAGCATGGAAAAAAACCCAAGCAGCAGTTGTCAGCCCAGAGAAGGGGTTATCAGAGGTCACAGAGAGAGCTCTGCAAGATCTGTAAATAAATCCACTATTCACTGCTTTCTCTTATGGCTTTCATAGTTGTGAGGATGTGTTTCATAAAGCTGCTTCTTCTGTCATTGAATTTACAGGCTCTGCTGTGTTTACAGCCAAGGCTGCCTGTAGCCATCGTTCCTCCTCCTAGCTACATTGCATCATTTCTCACCCATTGCCTTATATTTACTCGTGTTAAATATAACCTTGGCTAATTGTACTCTTCCTAAATACATTTTAAATCAGAGAAGTTTTCCAGTCTGCAAAGACCAACAGTGAAGATGTAAAAGCAGTCAGCTCTCCCCTTTGAAAATTTTCTGGCAGTGGCTTGAGAACAGCTGTGAAGATCACTTCATTTCAGCAGCATTTCAGTTGGCTTTGCACCCTGCCAGCCTCAGGTTTGCTGGGAATGTGTTAACTTCAGCACTGGACATTTTCAGGGATATATACCTGTGTCATTGGGGCATGAGTCTGAGCTTTTCCCTCAGTGAAAAGCCTTTCTACAAGCTTTTCTGCAGGGATTGGACATCCTGCCCCAATTCTTTCCACAGAGAGCTTTTGGAGTTGCTTCCTTGTGCTTACTTTATAAACTGTCTTCAGAATACCAGAACATTCTGCAGCTTAAACTCATGGCTTCTTACCCATATAGGCAAAGAAAAATGGCAGTTTTCTCAGTTTCTGTGAAGAATGCTAAAAGAAAAACATCACCCTAAGATGTAAGGAATTCAAGCACTTATCAGACCTCTCAGACTGGACACTAGGAAAAACTTCTTTAGTGAAGGAGTGGTGAGGCACAGGAACAGGCTGCCCAGGGAGGTGATGGAGTTGTGATCCCTGGAGGTGTTCAAGAAGCATGGAGATGTGGTGCTTGGTTGCATGGTTTAGCTGATTAGATGGTGTTGGATGATGGGTTGGATGTGATGGTCTTGAAGGTCTCTTCTGGTCTATTCTATTCTATTCTATTCTATTCTATTCTATTCTATTCTATCCCATTCCATTCTATTCTATTCTATTCTATTCTATTCTATTCTATTCTATTCTATTCTATTCTATTCTATTCTATTCTATTCTATTCTATTCCATTCCATTCCATTCCATTCCATTCCATTCCATTCCATTCCATTCCATGCTATTCAGGACGTGGTTTAGTGGCCATTGTAGTTGGGTTACAGTTGGACTTGATGATCTTTAAGGTGATTGAATTCAACTGTTACCCCAACATTGCCAAATCCACCACTGAACCATGTCCTTAAGTGCCACATCTACATGCTTTTAAAAAGCTTCCAGGGACAGTGAGTTCACACTTCCCTGTTGGAGTGGGTCTAGAGGAGGGCTATGAAGATGATCAAGTGGCTAGAGAGCCTCTCCTACAAGGACAGGCTGAGAGAGCTGGGGGTGTTCAGCCTGCAGGGAGATCTTAGAGCAGATTTCCAGTAATTAAAAGGGGCATACAGGAAATATGTGGAGGGACTCTTTATCAAAGAGTGCAGTGATAGAATGAAAGGCAATGGTTTCAAAATGGAAAAGGGTAGATTTAAATTAGATATAAGGAATAGATTTTTATGGTGAGGGTGGTCAGGCACGGGAACAGGTTGCCCAGAGAAACTGTGGATGCCCCATCCCTGGGAGCATTCAAAGGCAGGTGGGATGTGGCTTTGAGCAACTTCACAGTATCACAGTATCACTAAGGTTGGAAGAAACCTCAAAGATCATCGAGTCCAACCTGTCACCACAGACCTCATGACTAGACCATGGCACCAAGTGCCACATCCAATCCCCTCTTGAACACCTCCAGGGCCGGTGACTCCACCACCTCCCTGGGCAGCCCATTCCAATGGCGAACGACTCTCTCAGTGAAGAACTTTCTCCTCACCTCCAGCCTAAACTTCCCCTGGTGCAGCTTGAGACTGTGTCCCCTTGTTCTGGTGCTGGTTGCTAGAGAGAAGAGACCAACCCCTTCCTGGCTAACTTGGTCTATCCCATGGCAGGGATATTGGAAGAAGATGATCTTTAGGGTCCCTTCCAACCTAAACTGTTCTGTGATTCTGGGAACACAATCAGGAATACTTTTTGCTGTGCACTGGCATTGGGATGAATTTGGTGTCACATGGAGAGAAAAACCCAAGAAACCTATATGGATTAGTACAGCTGGGTGTGTTTTAGTCCAGCTGTAAATATTTCAAATTACATCACAATACTGGAGCAAACATAATTTAGGCCCTGGTGCTTAGTCCTTCAGTTAGTTGTAGTTTTCATTTTAAACCCTTAACTGGCACAGCAAGAAATGTCCCTGCAAGAATATCACCTGAGCCTTATGCATCCTCGTCTTTAGGTATTTCCTGTGTTTTCCAGCTCACTATGCAGACAGAAAAGTCATGTTTAGGAATCTGTTGGAATAAGATGTATAATCTCAAGGAGTGTTTGTGCTCTTTATCTTCAGGGTTGAGATAAGGGATAGAATCATAGAATCATTTCAGTTGGAAAAGACCTTTAAGATCATTGAATCCAACAATAGCCAACTATACAAAGTCTGGTGCTGAACCAAGTCCCTCAGCACCACATCTCTGCCTCTTTTAAACACCTCTAGGGATGGGGATTCAACCACCTCCCTGGGGAGCCTATTCCAGTTCTCGAGAACCCTTTCAGTCAAGAAGTTTCTTCTAATATCTGACCTAAACCTCCAGTGGTGCAATTTGAGGTAATTTCCTCTCATCTTGAAGACTACCTTTAAATTACAAACCATTCAGAAGCACACCAAGTTTTTCTAGATGAAATTCTGCATGGCAGCTGGATCTCTGCAGGCTTGCAAGAAGCAAACCATGTTCTTTTTCAAGTCAGCCAGGAAGTATTGTGGGACACCTGCAAACCTGAAAATCAGAAGATGAGATTTTGACCTGATTGTTACCAATACAACCTGAACAAGCTGTGCTGCTATCAAGCCAGCTGTTGACATCACTGGATTGAACATGAACAGCTAAAAATGTAATTATAAGAATGAGCCATGACAGCTTTTTATTCATAATACATCCATCAAATGTGTCATGCTGAGTCTAATGTCTGTCTTTTTACTGCTGTGGTATGTCAGACCATCTAACCCTTTTGCTCTCTGTAAGGGCAAGGTGACACTTCAGAAGATGGCTAGGGCAAAGCCAGAAGCAACTGAAAATGAATTGCAGAGTGACTGAGGGCTCTTAAGGATATTTCCCTCCTCATTCCAGATGTTAGGGTGCTGTGAGGGAGAGAAGAGGCTCCCAGGAGCATGGCAATGTCTAGCAGCTAGAGTGCAACCCACTTTCCCATTCAGGAGCACAGAATCACAAAATCACAGAATCACACAGAATGCCAGCATGGTGGGGGTTGGAAAGGGCCTCTGGAGATTATCTAGTCCAACTCCCCTGCTAAAGCAGGCTCACACCCACTGCAGGTTGGCTAGGATCACAACATCCAGATGGGTTTAGAATCTCCTCAGAGAAGGAAACTCCACAACCCCTCTGGACAGCCTGCTCCAGTGCTCCAGCACACTCACAGCAAAGCAGTTTCCCCCCTTTGTTTAGGTGAAACTTCCTGGATTCCAGTTTCTGCCCATTGCCCCTTGTCCTGTCACTGGGCACCACTGAGAGGAGCCTGGCCCCATGCCTTTTAACATGCACCCTTTAGCCATTGACAAGTATGTCCAGTAAACTACTTATGAACAGTGATTAAAGAAAGAGCTGAGTTGAGCCAGGAGTGGGATCCCATGTGGCTGATCCACTTTGGGGTGTGTGATGGTCCAAGAAACGGTGATAAACAGTTGGGCAGCAAATTTCACTGCTGTTACAGTTATTTATTCACAGCTGAAACTAGGCATGGTGGGTGGCAGCAGGTTTGGACGGTCGCAGTGACTCAGATCAGGCTGCAGACAGGGGATGCCTTGTTCTGTTTGAGACTCCCTCTTGCGGCTAGGACGTGCACATGCAGTTGGTACATTGTCACACACGCCAAAGCCTCTGCAGGGGCGCTGGACATCCGGTTAAAGGCATGGTTATATAGAATCATAGAATGCACCGGGTTGCGAGGGACACTTGAAGATTATCTTGTCTTGGAGGGACATCTCCAACTAGATCAGGTTGCTCAGGGGTCTGTCAAGTTGGACCTTTACTGCCTCCAGGGATGGGGCCTCCACCACCTCCCTGAGCAACCTATTCCAGTATTTCACCACTCTCACCGAGAAGAACATCTTGTTAATGTCCGAGCTAAATCTATCCTTCCCCAGCTTCAAACCACTGCCCCTTCTCCTATTGCTGCAAGCCCTTCCAAACAGTCCTTCCTCAGCCTTCTCCTTCAGATATTGAAATACTGCTATACAGGTCTCCCTGAAGCCTTCCCTTCTCCAGGCTGAACAGCCCCAACTCTCCCAGCCCATCTTTGTAGGAGAGGTGCTCTAGCCCTCTGATCATTTTTTGCAGCTCTCCTCTGGACCTGCTCCAGCAGGTCTATGTCCTTCTTCTGTTGGGGGTTCCAGAAATGGACACAGTACAGCAGGTGAGGTCTCACCAGAGGAGATTAGAGGGTCAGATACACCTTTCTCCATTTCCTGGCCATGCTTCTTTTGATGGAGCCCATACACATCAGAAAACATGAACAAAAACATGTGAAAATGCTTTCTAGAGGAGCTGCTACCCCTGGGGAGGGAAATTTTAAAATCATAGCAAATTTCAGTTAGATGTGAAAATATCTTGAGGAAACAGCTGTGGAAAACATTGAGAAATAACTTTTTTGTGGATTTATCTTGCTCTGCTTCTGAAATACTTGACACTATTTGGGTCACATTGTCTTGAATCACATATATTAGCTGAAGAAAATAAAAACCAACAAAAGGGGGTGGTAAGGAGAAATAAAGGTCACAATCAGCTTCTATAGAAGAGGAGGTGGAAGAATTTAGGAGTCATGCTTTGAAAAAGAGAGAGCTGAGGAAGTACAGAGATCTTGCATGGCACTGAAAAGCTGAAGAGGGAATGACTTTTTACAACTTCCCATATATCACAGGAACTAGGATACTTCCAAGAATAGAATAGAATAGAATAGAATAGAATAGAATAGAATAGAATAGAATAGAATAGACCAAGTTGGAAGAGACCTCCAAGATCATCAAGTCCAACCCATCATCCAACACCATCTAATCAACTAAACCATGGCACCAAGCACCCCATCCAGTCTCTTCCTAAACACCCCCAATGATGGTGACTCCACCACCTCCCTGGGCAGCCCATTCCAATGGCCAATCACTCTCTCTATGAAGAATTTCTTCCTAACATCCAGTCTAAACCTCCCGTGATGCAACTTGAGGCTGTGTTCTCTTGTTCTGGTGCTGGTTGCCTGGGAGAGGAGACCAACTCACGCCTGGCTACAACCTCCCTTCAGGTAGTTGTAGACAGCAATGAGGTCTCCTCTGAGCCTCTTCTTCTCCAGGCTAAGCAAGCCCAGCTCCCTCAGCCTCTCCTCATAGGCCTTGTGTTCCAAACCCCTCCCCAGCTTTGTTGCCCTTCTCTGGACACGTTCCAGCAAGACAACATCTTTCCTAAACTGAGGGGCCCAGAACTGGACACAGGACTCAAGGTGTGGCCTGAGCAATCCAGTGTACAGGGGCAGAATGACTTCCCTGCTCCTGCTGGCCACACTATTCCTGATGCAGGCCAGGATGCCATTGGCCTTCTTGGCCACCTGGGCACACTGCTGGCTCATGTTCAGCCTACTGTCAACCAGTACCCCCACGTCCCTCTCTGCCTGGCTGCTCTCCAGCCCCTCTGACCCCAGCCTGTAGCACTGCACGGGGTTGCTGTGGAATTCCCACAGATTTTAAGACAGACAGAGGGGAGTCACTTTTCCATAAAACTTATATACTAGTTATTTTTGGAGTTCATTTATTGTGGAGATTAAAATTATCAAGGCATTGAAAATAGAGGCAGACAGGTTCCTAGAGGATGAATTTCTTCACTTTCTTCTCCATGAGAAACAATGGCCCCACTGTCACTCTGGCTTAGAAGTTTCCAACCCATTAATTAGTGGATGAGGACGAAGTAGAGGAAAAAATGTTCTGCTGTGCTCACCTTGTTTTCACACTTTCTTTTGGGTATGTTTTTGGTTGATTTTGGTTTGGTTGTTTAGGTTTTTTGATTTTCTTTCGTTTGCTTGTTTGGTTTTTGTTTTTCCTTAGAATGTCATCCGGGCCATCAGAGAGTCTGATCCAAAATAGCCCTTTTTGTCTTATGAGGAAGAAGTTCTCATGCAGCTGTAATTTCAGTCTCATTTGCACTCTGTGATAACAAAACCAGTCATGTTTTCTACTTTGTCTGCTGCAGTTATGCAGAAAGAGGTCAGCTTCCCCATGCTGCTAAAAGAGCTTGGCCAGTGTGGTGACCAAGACCAGGAAATGAACTCCTCCCAGCAATGGAGAGTCACCAGTTACCACAACATGTTTTTCCCTGGGAACAAAGCTAGTAGATCTAATTTTGTATCCTGTAACTTGAATGTATGAATAGAAGTGCAAACATATGGTGACTACTTCTGCATGCATACGATTCTTTGAATACTGGCTGGAGAGCAACAACATTCACAATCCATGCGATCAATGCTATTTGTGGTGCTTACCCATTTGTTCAGAAAGTGTAGTGAGGAGGATGATAACATCTACAAAAAACAGATGGAAGCCAAGTGTTGGTTTGCAACACAGAATCACAGAATTGTTTCGGTTGGAAAAGACTCTGAAGGTTACCAAGCTGACCTAATACTGCTACGGCGACTAAGCCGTGCCCCGAAGTGTCATGTCTGCATCACAGTACCACGGTATTGCAGTATATTAGAGGTTGGAAGGGACCTCAAGAGATCATTGAGTCCAACTCCCCTGCCAAAGCACAGGAATGCATCCAGGTGGGTTTTGAAAGTCTCCAGAGAAGGAGACTCCACAACCTCCCTGGGCAGCCTGTTTCAGTGCTCCATCACCCTCACTGTAAAGAAGTTTCTCCTCATGTTGAGGTGAAATCTTCTATGTTCAAGTTTGAACCTGTTGTTTCTTGCATTTTTGTAACACCTCCAGGGATGGTGACTCCATCACTTCCTGGGGCAGCCTGTTCTACTGCCTGACCACTCATGCAGGAAAGAAATTTATTCTAATATTTAACTTAAACCTCCCATGGTACAACTTCAGGCCATTCCTCTTGTCATTTGCAGTCATGTCTCCCTTAGAGAGGGAGAACAGGTCTGTTATCACTGACTGTGGAATCCAAGTTCCCTGTCATTCCTGCTGCTACAGCAAGTGGTGGTGAGAAGCAGTGGTACCCTACTCTCCTAGGGTAGAGTTCTTGGGTAGCACTGCCTGATGGTCTGAGAATGTTCCTGTTTTGTAATGGGACCATTACTCATTAGTCTGGAGTCTGGTTTGGTTGAATGCAGCTCTCACTAAAACCAGTTGCTTATCATTCTGTGGTAGAAACCTGAAAATTCCCAAGAGATACTTTTGCCTATAACATTCAGGGTGCCAAAATGCACACTGTACTCGTGGAATCATAGAATCATTTTGGTTGGAAGAGGCTTTTAAGGTCATCAAATCCAAATGGTAAACCAGCAATAGGAATTTTGGTGCTAAAAACCATGTCCCTCAGCACCATACCGACACGTCTTCAAAATAATTCCAGGCATGGGGATTCCATCACTTCCCTGGGCAGACTGCTTCAATGCTTAAACACTCTTGCAGGGAAGAAATTTTTCCTCATGACAATCTAAATCACCCCTAGGGCAAATGGAGGCCATTTGCACTCATCCTATCACTTGTTACCCAGGAGCAGATGCCAGCCCTAACCTGGCTCCAACTTCCTCTCAGGGAGTTGTAGTAAGAGAGAAGGTCTCCCCTCAGCCTCTTTTTCTCCAGGGTGGACAACCTCAGTTGCCTCAGCTGCTCATCACAAAACTCAAGCTCTCACCAGCTTCATTGCCCTTCTCCAGACATGCTCCAGCGCCACAGTCTCTTTCTTGGACTGAAGGCCTCAAGCCGAACCCAGTCCTCAAGATATGGCCTATCATCAGTGCCAGGTACTGTGATTTGCCAGGAGGGGCAATCACAAATTCACAGAGTGTATTGGGGTGGAAGACTCCCTAAAAGGGTCCCTTCCAACCTGATGTATTCTGTGATTCTTGCTGTGCTTTTGGGTTATTCTGTGTTGGATTTTTTTTTCCCCATTTGTATGTTGGTTGAGGTTTTGTTTTGTTTTGTTGTGTTTCATTTTTCTTTTCTTCTTTTCTGTGTGATCTAGCTCTTGGCACAAACACGATGAATTCTGAGCTCAACAATCATTTACTCTCTTAATATGAATTTTGTTTCATGCAGCTGGGTGCATCACACTAGCAATTTAACAAACTGCCTGACCATGTTTCCAAACAATAATATTCCATTCCAGATGAAAACAAACTTCCTGGTGAGGCTGCACCTGGAGTGTTGTGTCCATTTGTGGGCTCCCCAGTTCAAGAGAGACAGGGAACTACTGGAGAGAGTCCAGTGGAGGCTACAAAGAAGCTGAGGGGACTGGAACACCTCTGTGAGGAGGAAAGTTTGAGAGCCCTGGGGCTGTTTGGCCTGCAGAAGAGAAGCCTGAGAGGGAAACTTCTCAATACTCAGCAATAGCTAAAGGGTGGCATGCAAGAGGATGGGGCCAGATTCTTTTCAGTGGTGCCCAGTGAGAGGACAAGGGGCATTAGATGCAAACTGGAAGCCAGGAAGTTCCACATAAACACTAGGAGAAATTTCTTTGCTGTGAGGATGCTGGAGCCCTGGAGCAAACTGCCCAGAGATTTTGTGGAGTCTTTCTCTGGGGAGATTCCTAACCCATCTGGACTTTGTGATTCATTGATGATCTGGATCAGGGGATTCTCTTCATTGATGATCTGGATGAGGGGATTGAGACAGTCATCAGCAAATTTGTAGATGACACCAAGTTGGGAGCAGGTTGATCAGTTAGAGGGCAGAAGGGATCTGCAGAGGGACCTCGACTGACTGGACAGAAGGGCAGAGTCCAGCATGATGGCATTCAACAAGTCCAAGTGCTGGGTGCTGCACTTTGGCCACAACAACCCCATGCAGAGCTACAGGCTGGGGTCAGAGTGGCTGGAGAGCTGCCAAATAGAGAGGGACCTGGGGGTGCTGATTGACAGCCACCTAAACATGAGCCAGCAGTGTGCCCAGGGGGCCAAGAAGGTCAATGGCATCCTGGCCTGCATTAGGAATAGTGTGGCCAGCAGGAGCAGGGAGGTCATTGTGCCCCTGTAATCTGCATTGGTTAGGCCACACCTTGAGTCCTGTGTCCAGTTCTGGGCCCTTCAGTTTAGGAAGGACATCGAGACACTTGAACGTGTCCAGAGAAGGGCAACGAGGCTGGGGAGAGGCCTTGAGGACAAGCCCTATGAGGAGAGGCTGAGGAAGCTGGGGTTGTTTAGCCTGGAGGAGACTCAGAGGTGACCTCATTGCTCTCTACAACTACCTGAAGGGTGGTTGTAGCCAAGAAGGGGTTGGCCTCTTCTCTCTAGCAATCAGCACCAGAACAGGAGGACACAGTCTCAAGTTGTGCCAGGGGAAGTTTAGGCTCGAGGTGAGGAGAAAGTTCTTCACCGAGAGAGTCGTTCGCCATTGGAATGGGCTGCCCAGGGAGGTGGTAGAGTCACCGTCCCTGGAGGTGTCCAAGAGGGGATTGGATGTGGCACTTGGTGCCAGGGTCTAGTCATGAGGTCTGTGGTGACAGGTTGGACTCGATGATCTTTGAGGTCTCTTCCAACCTTAGTAATACTGTGATACTGCAAGACTGTGATTCTGGACAGCCTGCTGTGGATGACCCTGCTTTAGCCGGGAGGGGTGGAATAGTTGATCTCCAGAGGTCTTTTCCACCCCCATCATCCTATGATTCCATTATTCATGTTCATTTATGATTAACTTTGACTTTCAGAAAGAAAAAAAAAAAAAAAAAAAAAAGAACAACTGGGAGGTTAAAAATTTACATATTTCCTTTTACATATTTACCACCAAAAATAGCAAGATCTGTACCAAACTCATCCTGCAAAACATTTGCATAAGCCAGCAATTAGAGGCTCTTTTTCTGAAACTGAGACAAGCTAAAAACATGCCTCATGGAGGGGATTAACAGAAGGATTCTTAACTGTGAAGATCAAGTTTAGCTTTCCACTGGTGACCTAAAATAGTCTCTTGCAGTTTAAATAATATCTCTAAAAAAGGAAGCAGAAGGAGAGAGAAAGAGAGAGATCACATTGTTTGACTTTGATTTCCTTGTGTCTCTCAGGATCCAGATCTAGTTTAGGTTACTTGAGAAATTAATTAGACTATCTTAGCATGCTCCCCAGTGGAGAATAATGCTCGAGTACTCTTTAGTGAATGCTTTGTTCCAAGGCAGGCAGGTGTAAAGGCTTTGGAAAGCTGAATCACTTCTCAAATTTCCCAGGAGTCATAACCTCAAAACTGCCCTGATTGGTAGTCCTGGAGAATGAATTTCTTTTCATCCTTTCAGATCCTGACAATTTTGACTAATCAGAGTTGAAAACAATGTTGTACCTTATTAAAATTACATTTCTGCATTCTGGGAGGGCAAGACCTTTTGTACCGAGGTTCAAGAGGTGCTTTGCAGGTGCCTCAGAGGAGTTTGTGTGCAGCCCCTGAATGCTGCACCTGACCTGTGTAGAGCCAACATCATTTCAGCTGCATGTCTTTGCCTGGACTGTGGGAAATGCATTAGGAGAAATTTATGAGCCATTTAAAGCCAGGACATGCTGTAAATTGCAGGAAGGAAATTCACTGCCTACCTGATCTCTGGATCAGAGAAGTCTTGAATTTTCAACATTGCCTCTGAATTTATCTGAACCAAATCTCTATCCTCTTTGAGGTTCATCTATCATAAACTGTCATACAGCATTACAGTACATCTGCAGTGTGCTGGAGGGAACATGTGTTCCAGCCTGGGAGATGGCAAATAAAATAATGTTGTCTGTTTACAGAAACTGCTCTGTATTTGTTGTCTTGTCAAATAAGGAACAACCTTGAAAACTACTCTGGGCTTTCGTCAAGGGTCAGGGCTGGGCTGGTCACTAAACATGTGCCAGAGGCTCTTCATGAACCCCTCTACCCCAAAGGAAAGAGAAATGGAATCAGGGAGACAAAGGCTGATGGGTTGGGAAAGAAATTAAAAATACTATCATGAAGAAAAGAACAATAAAATGAAATAGATAGAAGCCAATAGAAAATTCAATCCCTGATGACAATTAATCGCCTTCACCACTGATGAACAGTGGACAGGCAGACTGGGCTCAGTGGCAGACAGGTACACATGGATTGGAACCAAAGGCAGAACAGAGAGAGTTCTCCTTGGACACCAGCCACTGAAGAAGGGCCTTGACCCTGGTGATCCCTGAACTTGATCCTCAAGATGAGGTCCATGGGATGGAATCTGTTGTTGGTCAGTTTAGGGTCACCTGTCCCATCCCTTCCTCTCCGCTGCTGCAACCTTTTCCTTCCTACACCTGAAGGTGATATAACAGTGCCCTCGGTCTGCACCCTAAGCCTTGGTGCCCCATCAGCATTGTCACTGCTAGCAGCAGCCACTGTCTGTGCAGACCTGCCCTGAGCTGCAGGAAGTGTCTCACTGAGCAGAGACTGAGCTGGGCAGTCAGATCGCTGAGAAGATTCAGTGCTGGTCTGCCCCACAACAGCACAGCTTTCAATGCAGCTCTCTTCCCCTTTTGCAGACGTAGTGTGGCTGGGCTAAAGCCCAATGCATTGCACTTACCTAACTACCTAACTACAGCTACCCTGCAGTGTTTGGGTTTTTTTGTTAAAAGTATATACTGTTGTTAGGGCAAAAATTCCAAACAATCTCCAATGCTTTGTATTTTTCTTCATGATATATTTTCTGGAAAAGGAGAACACAGAGAAACTGTAAATTCTGAGGTTCTGCGACTCCTGGCATGTAATTTAACAAACAGAAAGAAACTTGGAAGGTCTTCTCAGCTATACAAATGTTGGTAAGTCATGAGTAGTGGAGAAAGGATAAATGAGAATGAAAAGAGGAGTGTATGATTACTGTGACTCATCACCAGTTATAACTGTAAAATAAGTCCAAGAAGGCCAACAGCATCCTGGCTTGCAGCAGCAGTAGTGTGACCAGCAGGACTAGGGCATGGATTGTCCCCTTGTACTGGGCACTGGTGAGGCCACACCTTGAGTACTGGGTTCAGTTTTGGGGCCCTTACTCCGAGAAGGACATTGAGGTGCTGGAGCATGTCCAGAAAAGGGCAGCAAAGCTGCTGAAGGGTCTGGAGAACAGGTCTTCAGGAGTATCTGAAGGAGCTGGGGTTGTTTAGTCTGGAGAAGAGGAGGATGAAGAGAGACCTCATTGCTTTGTACAACTCCCTGAAGGGAGGTTGGAGTGGCATGGGGTTAGGTCTCTTCTCCCAAGTATCAGGTGATAGAATGAGAAGAATTGGCCTGAAATTGTGCCAGGGAAGGTTTAGGTTGGAAATCAGAAAAAAATTTCATTCCTGCAAGAGTGGCCAGGCATTGGAAGAGGTTGCTCAGGGAAGTGGTGGAGTCACTGTCCCTGGAGGTGTTCAAGAAGCTTGTGGACATGGCACTTTGGGAGTTGGTTTAGTGACCATGGTGGTCCTAGGTTGGTGGTTGCACTCAATCATCTTAGAGGATTTCTCCAACTGAAACAATTCTATGATTCTGTTATTTTGCGAACAGTCATAGAATCATAGAATTGTTAGGGTTGGAAGGGACCCCAGGGACCATCTAGTTCCAACCCCCCTGCCATGGGCAGGGACACCTCATGCTAGATCAGGTGGCCCAGAGCCAGGTCCAGCCTGGCTTTGAAAGCCATGACATTCTGCATGTTACATAGATGTAGATTACATAACACAGTGTGACTGAAGCAGCTGATGTACTTACAAACTGATCAGCACGTGCTCAGAATTGCAAGCTTTCTGGATCACAGCTTTTTATGAGATTATAAAGCTGCAGCAGAATATTCAACATGAAAGAGATATTAATTTGGTACTATTATCCTCAAACCAGACTAATCTGTTCTGGCTATACTTTTATGAATAGCTGAATGCTTAGCTCAAAGATAACCTTTCCCTTTCTTGTCTCATGAAGTTAACCTTTCAGCAGGAATTACAGCAATCAAGCACTACACCCCTACTTAAACTCCTAACATCTCAAGTCTTGCTCTTCTTATAGAATGACAGAATCATAGATCAAGCCCAGCCTTTTACCCAACCCCTCCAGGTCATGTTCCAAAGTGTAACATCTACTTGCTTTTTGAACACCTCCAGTGATGGTGACTCCATCACTTGCCTGGCCAATATATTCCAATGCCTGACCACTATTTCAGTAAATAAATTCTTCCTAATATCGAACCTAAACCTCCCCTGGTGCAGCTTGAGGTCATTACCTCTTGTCCTGTTAGTTGCCTGGGAGAAGAGGCCAGCACCGGCCTCACTCCAACCTCCTTTCAGGTAGCTGTAAGCTGTAAGAGCAATAAGGTCACCTGTCAGCCTCCTCTGCTTCAGGCTAAACAACGTAGCTTCCACAGCATGTCCTCATAAGACATGCTCTCCAGACCCTTACCAGCTTTGTTTCTCTTCTCTGTACCCACTAGAGCACCTCAACATCTTTGCTATACTGCAGTGTCTACAACTGGACACAGTACTTGAGGTGTAGTCTCACCAGTGATGAGTGCACGGGGACTGGTATGTTATTACTATCACTCCGTGCTTGTGACTACCTAAAATCTCTGCAGTGTGGCTTTGATCTGCTTCTTTCTGCTCAATCCCCTCTCTCCCCCCCCTTTTAAAAAAATCTGAAAAAATAGAATAGAATAGAATAGAATAGAATAGAATAGAATAGAATAGAATAGAATAGAATAGAATAGAATAAACCAGGTTGGAAGAGACCTCCAAGAACATCACATCCAACCTATCATCCAACACCACCTAATCAACTAAACCATGCAACCAGGCCCCCCATCAATTCTCCTCCTAAACACCTCCAGTGATGGTGACTCCACCACCTCCCCAGGCAGCCCATTCCCATGGGCAGTCACTCTCTCTATGAAGAATTTCTTCCTAACATTCAGTCTAAACCTCCCCTGGTGCAGCTTGAGACTGTGTCCTCTTGTTCTGGTGCTGGTTGCCTGGAAGAAGAGACCAACCCCCACCTGGCTACAACCTCCCTTCAGGTAGTTGTAGACAGCAATAAGGTCTGCCCCGAGCCTCCTCTTCTCCAGGCTAAGCAAGCCCAGCTCCCTCAGCCTCTCCTCACAGGGCTTGTGCTCCAAACCCCTCCCCAGCTTTGTTGCCCTTCTCTGGACACGTTCCAGCAAGTCAACATCTTTCCTAAACTGAGGGGCCCAGAACTGGACACAGGACTCAAGGTGTGGCCTGAGCAATCCAGTGTACAGGGGCAGAATGACCACCCTGCTCCTGCTGGCCACACTGTTCCTTATATAGAGTGTATATAGCCTGTGGGATTTTGCAGCACATTGGCTATTATTTGTGTGACCTAGTTGTCATGTTTACATGCTGGTGAGGGTGTTACTGAACCCATAATTGGTTTCAGATTTTTGATTCACGGTTGATAGCTGACTTTCCAGGTCCTAGAGTTAACATGAATTGTCACTCTGACACTCTGACGGTGTTATTACCAACACAGGCTGGAGAGCTGGGCAGGGAGAAATCTAATGAAATTCATTAAGGGCCAGTGTACAGTCCTGTATCTGATGAGTTTAGGAAAGATGTTGAGTTGCTGGAACATGGCCAGAGAAGGGCAACAAAGCTGGGGAGGAAGTTAGAGAGAAAGCCTGGAAGAAGGAGGATTCTCCACTGGTCAGTGACATTAGGGATCATTTGAGTATGCTGGATGTACATAAATTCATGGGCCCCAATGGGATGCATCCACAAGTGCTGAGAGAACTGGCTGATGATATTGCTCTACCGCCTCTCTGGACAGACTGCTCCAGTGCTCTGTCACCCTTTGAAGAAATTCCTCCTCATTTTCAGATGTAACTTCTATGCTCAAGTTTGTGCCCATTGCTCCTTGTCCTGTCACTGGGCATCACTGAAAAAAGACTGATCCCCTCCTCCTGACATCCACCCTTTAAATATTGGTCAGCATTGACAAAATCTGTTTTCAGTCTTCTCTTTCTAGACTAAAAAGATACGAATCTCTCAGTCTTTCCTCATAAGTGATATGTTCCAGTCCCCCAGTCATCTTTGTATCCCTTTTCTGTATCCTCTTCAGCAAGTCTCTGTGCTTCCTGAGGTGGGTAGCCCAGAAGTAGACACAATATCCCAGATGTGGCCTCCCCAGGGCAGTAGAAGGGGTGGAGAACTTCCCTTGGCCTTTTCAGTATGTTGCATTCTGGCTCTTACCTAACTCCATAAATTTGGTCTGATTCCTTATGACTTCTGTTCCTTTGGTAACTGCTTGCTACCTTGGGCCTGGGTATAGCTTTATATGAGACTGCATGAGCTGAACCAGTACTCAGCCTCATATTTTGTTAAAAGTTGTGTTTTCTGAACAAGATGCAATAAAACAATACATCATGTGCTCTTTACTGTCTGCAGTAATTGATTGCCTGC
The DNA here is from genome assembly GCA_033816785.1 of Picus viridis. Taxonomy (NCBI): domain Eukaryota; kingdom Metazoa; phylum Chordata; class Aves; order Piciformes; family Picidae; genus Picus; species Picus viridis. The sequence continues at coordinate 26,508,518 of CM066574.1, forward strand.
ACCCCGGGAGCTATATTCTCTCTTTCTGGATACAGTATGTTTATTAGAAACTGAGTTACAGAGGTGCCTCCAGATGATCATGTTTCTGCATTGCTTGTGCTAAATTGGATCCTTGAGTTTTGTACAGCAGTTGCAAACCAGTAACAAAATTATTACAGCATCAGAATATCATTAAGAGTTTTTAGGCTCTCAGCATGTTTAATACAGCTGTAATAACAGCCTGTGTCTAATAACAGCCTGTGTCTTTCTTCACTTCATTCCTGACAGACTGCTTCAAAAATTGTTCTCAGAAGGCTCCTCTGTTTACCACACCAGCCTTGATTACAAGGCTGCCTACCCCATCTGTCATGTGTTAATCCCAGGGAGGTTGTGGATGTCTACCCCTTGGAAGTGTTCAAAGCCAGGTTGAATGGGGACTTAAAAAATAGAATAAACCAGGTTGGAAGAGACCTATCATCCAACACTATCTAATCAACTAAACCATGGCACCAAGCACCCCATCCAGTCTCTTCCTAAACACCTCCAGTGATGGTATCTCCACCACCTCCCTGGGCAGCACTCTTTCTGTGAAGAACTTCCTAAGATGCAGCCTAAACCTCCCTTGGTGCAGCTTGAGACTGTGTCCTCTTCTTCTGGTGCTGGTTGCCTGGGAGATGAGACCAACCCCCACCTGGCTACAACCTCCTTCAAGTAGTTGTAGACAGCAAACATGGTCTAGTGGAAGGTGTCCCTGCCCATTGGCAGGTTGGGTTGGAAGTAAATGATCTTTAAGGTCCCTTCCAACCCAAACCATTCTATGACTTTTGTGAATTGAGAAGATGATGCTGAACTGTGTTAGTGTGATATTCAGAGTCCCTGTTATGTAAAGGAGTCCATTACTCTAGGAGTGAAAAAACAGCAAAGGTTGTCACATGAAATGTTACTGATGTCTGGGCTTCTGTCAGAAATATTAGCAGGGTCCCAGTGAAATAGAAGCAAATGTATGATGGCCAAGTCAAAGGAATCCAGATAGCCAGCTGTTAAGGCAGGTTAACAGAGATGATATTTTTGGGAAGTTTATCACACAACATCACACCAGAAAGCTGCAAGCCTGAGTTTACTTAATAAGACCACAGAAGTCTGTTTGTGGCTCACTGCAGAAAGGACAAATCTCTGTAACACGCTGTTAAGCAGGGAGTGTGGCATTTAAGTCACATTTGGTATTTACCAAAACCTAAGAGTGCACTGGGGGAACATAGGTTCAACACCACATGGCTGGTTAAGGGGTCAGGAGCACAAGTAGTGTTCCCCTCTCTCTCCAGCTGCAGGGATTAATGAGGGAACAAACAGCAAGACGCATTAGATCAATACCTGGTTTGAAGACTGACATCTTTGAACCATGGAATAGTTTCAGCTGGAAAAGACCCCTGAGATCATCAAGTCCAACCATCAACCTAACACCACCATGGCCATTAAATCATCTGCCACAGTGCAATGGCCATAAATTTCTTGTACACCTCCAGGGAGAGTGACTCCACCACCTCCCTGGGCAACCTGTTCCAATACCTGACCACTCTTGCAGCAAATAATTTTTTCCTAATATTCAACCTAAATCTCCCCTGGCACTATTTATCATCTTTTTCTGTCACCTGGTACTAAGGAGAAGAGCCTGACACCTGCCTTACTACAGCCTTCTTTCAGAGAGTTGTACAGAGCAATGAGGTCTCCCCTGAGCCGCCTATTCTCCAGAATAGACACCTCCAGTTGCCTCATCTGTTCCTCACAAGACCTCTTCTCCAGACCTTTCACAAGCTTTGTTGCCCTTCTCTGGACATGGTTCAGCACCCCAATGTCTTCAGCTGCTTTTACACAGAACACTTTTACACATAGTAAGGCTTGTGGAAGCAGTTTGGGAGCAGAACATTATGTCACAACATGTCTAGTGCTAGATACTTTAAATTACATTCAACACTGTCCTTATCCAGCCTGCCTGTTTAATTGTGATTTGAAAATTGCTCATGCATCACTACGTTTTTACTCTATGGAACCATAGCTTAATGATGGGAGCCACCATCTCTGATTTCTCCTTTATAATGGGTACCTTTTTGCATAACAAATCAGATTAGATTGCTGCATTGCTTTACCTGTTCCTACAATATTATTCTTAATTTAGATGTAGCTTTTAAATTCCCTCTGTTTGTCCTTAAAGTACTTTATTTGCACCCCACACCTGTGCTTAAACAGGTGAGGCAAAACTGAACATTTGGTGTCAGTATAGGTGCCCCCGAACTCTACATTATCTTTTGCTGCAGCAGACAAGCAAGACTGCTGGTGTTGTTAGTGGGGATTAAGTGCACCCCAGGGGCTTTGCAGATGATGCTAAAATGGGAGGAAATGTTGGTCTGATGGAGGTTAAGAAGTCTCTGCAGAGGGACCTGGACGGGCTGGCTGGATGGGGGAGGTCAGTTCCATGAGGTTTAACACAGACAAGTGCTGGGTCCTGCATTGGGGTCACAACAACCCCATGAACGCTCCAGGCTTGGGGCAAAATGGCTGGAACATGTCTGATGAGGAAAGGCTGAGAGACCTGGGGCTGTTTAATCTGGAGAAGACTGAGAAGAGATCTTATTGATGTTTCTAAGTATCTGAAGGGTGGGTGCCTATCCCTTTCCAACTGTGTCCTGTGGCAGGAAAGGGGGAAATGGATACAAACTGGAACGCAGGAAATTCCCCCTCAACGGGAGGAAAAGCTTACTTGCTTTGAGTATGATGGAGCCCTGGACAGGCTGCCCAGAGAAGCTGTAGAGTCTCCTCCTCTGGAGACTTTCAAGGCCCATCTGGATGCATTCCTGTGTGATCCTAGGTGATCCTGCTTTGTCCGGGAGGTTGGGCTTGATGATCTCCAGACTTTAGGATTTGACTTCCGGTCTTTTCTAAATATTTTATTATCCTATTTGACAAAATATTCCTAATTGTGTGCTTCAAGTCATCCAGTAAACTGTATGAAAGTCCATAAGGAGAGAAAAAACAGGGCGGGGGGGCCAGGGGAGCTGAAGCCTTCCGAGAGCTCAGCTATCTCATTCTGTTTGTCTGAAACTTAATTTTGATTTGGCAGCCCATTCCACCCCTTCACTGCTGAAGGATTGTGACTGCAGGCAGGATATACTAGATTTGATGTCTCCACATGAATGTACGTGCATTCATACTGAGGTTTTGTCGCATCCTAGTGCTTGCTTGTCTTACGCTACCATAAGGGATGAATCTCCATTTACTAAACTCTTCTGCTGCAGTACACAGGGCATGTATTTACAGTTTAACAGAGAAAAGAAGGAAAAATGACAGCAGATTATAGTCCCAAACCAAGGTCCTTGTTATTTCAGTGAGGATTTCTTTTCTTTTGCATTTGAATGTTCCTGGCAATTTGTGATAAAGAAGAGTGCTGTTGACACAGCAGCTGATCACAGAAACACAGCAGGATAGGGGACGGAAGAGACTTCTGGAGATCACCTTGCCAAACCCTCCTGCTAAAGCACCTAGCTCAGGTTGCACAGGGTTGTGTCCAGCTGAAATTTGGGAGTCACCAGAGAAGGAGACTCCACAACCTCTCTGGGCAACCTGATCCAGGGCTCCATCCCCCTCACAGCAAAAAAGCTTTTTCTTCTGCTTCAGTGAAACCTTCTGTCTTCCAGTTAGTATCCCTTGCCCCTTGTTCTGACACTGGGCACCACTGTGATTCTGTGATGAGAGTCTGACCCGCTCTTCTTGAACCCTACCCCTTAACCATTGCTGAGCATGCAGAGTTCCCCTCTCAGGCTGCTCTTCTCCAGGCTAAACAGCCCCAAGGTCTCTGTTACACAATGCCTTCTCTCTTTTGAAGGACTATGAAAGTGGCAATTATCTGTTTTTTAAATATCAAATCCTCTTTGAATAAACTTGTTCCATTAAGTGACCAAATTCTTACCCAGAAGTAACCTGTAATACTCTGCTGAGGAAGAAAACCATGGCACCTTCCCATTTTGTTAAGCATTTGCAGCCTTTTTTATAACAATCAGACATTATCAATACTGAGGAAGGGAGCTTTTCTATTTTTTTTCTGTGTCTTTTAAAAGTATTTAAGAATATCTTTATCAGGAAGAGCAGATTGTGTTACCTCCTAACATTAGCTCCCTGAATGTACTGCATGCTGTTGCCACTGAAATCTCCACACTCAACCCCTCCCCCCAACTAGCTCTTACTGCTTACTGTCAAAGACTAGCATCCACTGAGAACTTGTCCAGCAGCCTGAAGGCTCTCTGGAGTTGTAAAGTCTATCTAAAAGCCATCAGGACTGAATAACAGGGTCAGAAGTCATCATTTAGGGATGAGATAGATAACAAATTTCAGGCTGAGAATGCAGAGATTTCCTGATCTATTTCCAAGTGACCGGGATTATCACAGTGTTCTAACAGTTCAAAACAAAGTCTTACAAGGAGTGACTGATGGAACTGCAATTGCTTACTCTGGAGAAGAGGAGGTTGAAGGGATCCCTCCTTGCTCTCTACAATTCCCTGAAAGGATGTTAGAGTGAGGCAGCAGTCAGTCTCTTAACCCTAAAAACAAGTGACAGGATGAGGGGGAATGGCCTCAAGTTGCACCAGAGGAGGCTTAGATTGGTTATTAGGAACAATTTCTTTCCTGCAAGAGTGGTCAGGCATTGGAACAGGCTGCCCAGGGAGGTTGTGGAGTCACCATCCCTGGAAGTCTTCAAGAAGTGCTTGGACATGGCACTAGGGAACATGGTTTAGTGGCCATGGATATCTTAGGTTGATGGATGAACTTGGTGTTCTTAGAGGTCTTTCCCAATCAAAACAATTCTATGACTCTAGTAAAAATGTGTTTCCATCCAGCATTTCAGTGGCTCTCCAGTGGCACTCTGTCCCTCTGGAAAGCTATGTGTTACAGCACCTCTGGGAAGATTTCTCAGTGCTTGCTGCTAATGTGGTTAGGCAGCAAACCCAAAAACTAGGCAGCAGAGATCTGTCTATAGAGAAAGAGTTGTAAGCTTTCTAAAGCTGCTCTGCAACCATCTGTGAGCCTCTCTTGCAAATCTATGTCTTCTGCAATATTTAAATTAAAGGCTTAGTTTTTAAATAAGAGATGTGTCAAGTATGAGAGCTGAGGAAGTGCTAGCAGTTCAGAGTTTGTGATGAGCAGTATTCTTAAACCTTGAGAATGTCCTCTTTTCCCTGTTACTGTGACACAATAAGTCCTGGTAGCAAGGGGACTTAGGTAGGCTTGTGACACGGCCCTACATAAACACTTAGGCTGACTGTCAGTGATCTAGTTCAGGCATTATGAGTAAAAATAATTGAAGTCTCTTTCCACTGTGCCTTACAGACTGAATTCCAGAGCCCCATGAAGCTAAGAGACATGCAGTGGAAAACACCTTTGCATAATTCAACCCACTGACATCATCTGATAAAAGAAACATAGACAAAGAGCTTCAAGAGGATTTGAACTGGGATGGCTGTCGTGCCACAGTAACCTTTCCGCATGTGAGCCTTGGACTCATAAATCAGCAGCTGGTAGCTTTTAACTGGTGGGTAGCTGCTACTATAGCAGGGGAAGAAAAGCTTATTTCTGAGCTTCTTAGACACATATTGCTCCTCCTGATTGGAGAGAATAAAGATAACTTTATTTCTATAATTCCCATTTCATTAAGTTATTCCCATCAAAATGCCACCTTCTCTCTTGTTTCTCAATCTGTCTCAGGCTCTTTATCACCTCAGCAAGTTGTTCCTTATTTTCTGGACTTTTATATGTACTACCCTGGAGAGTTTTGCTGTTTTGGGGTTTTTTTTGCTTTGTTTTGGGTTTGGGTTTTTTTTTTGTGTGTGTGTGTTTGTGAGTAGATAATACATTGATTCCACTTTTCTTTCTAGAATGAGTTTCAGATTTCAAATACTTGCTACACATACATGCATTTTTTAAATTCATAGAATTAATAAGGTTGGAAAAGACCTCAGAGATCATCAAGTCCAACCTATCACCCAACACCTCATGACTAACTAAACCATGGCTTCAAGTGCCACGTCCAATCTCTTTTTGAACACCTCCAGGGACGGTGACTCCACCACCTCCCTGGGCAGCCCATTCCAATGGCCAACAACTCTTTCTGTGAAGAACTTTCTCCTTACCTCCAGCCTAAACTTCCCCTGGCACAGCTTGAGAATGTGTCCTCTTGTTCTGGTGCTGGTTGCCTGGGAGAAGAGACCAACCCCCACCTGTCTACAACCTCCTTTCAGGTAGTTGTAGACAGCAATAAGGTCTCCTCTGAGCCTCCTCCTCTCCAGGCTAAGCAACCCCAGCTCCCTCAGCCTCTCCTCATAGGGCTTGTCCTTGAGACCTCTCACCAGCCTTGTTGCCCTTCTCTGGACATGTTCAAGTGTTTATCAGCTCTTCATTCTTATACCTTCACAGCTCCAAAGGGTGACTCTGGAAACCTTATTCTGCAGAAGCAAATTCTGACCGGCAATCAGCAGCTTCTTTGCTCACTATCCCATACAAAGTGAGGTGAACAAGGAAGACTTCCACATGCATGCCATCTACATTTCTCTTCTCTCTGATCAAACCTCTTAACCATATTCCACCTGCCTCCTCCAGCACAAGGTGATCTTGACTTGTTTTTCAGAATGAATGAGAGTCACACTTTGAGTGGTTTGTGGAAGATTTTGCACCTGTATTTGAGGAAATGTATGCTTGCACTCCCTTTCTGATTTATGCTGCAATTTCCCCTGTAACACCCTTGGAGGAGTAGGCTCCACATCACACAGCCTCCAGAATTGTGTGTATTATAAATTCTGCCCTTACATTTAGCTTTAAGCCTGTGTGTTGTGTTCTGCAGTCCTAGAATCATAGAATTGTTAGGGTTGGATGGGACTCCAAGGATCATCTAAGTCCTACAGTTAAAACCTGAATTTAGGCTGCTGATAAATCCTTTTTAATGCACTGATGTAAAAACTCAAATGTATTGCATGAAAATCAAAGACATATTGCTGAGAAGCTGAGAGTGGTTTCTGGAAGGCAGTTGTTCCTGACACTTTGCCTCTTCATAAAATAGGATAGGATAGGATAGGATAGGATAGGATAGGATAGGATAGGATAGGATAGGATAGGATAGGATAGGATAGGAATGGATAGGATAGGATAGGATAGGATAGGATAGGATAGGATAGGATAGGATAGGATAGGATAGGATAGGATAGAATGGAGTAGTGTGGAGTAGAGTAGAGTAGAGTAGAGTAGAGTAGAGTAGAGTAGAGTAGAGTAGAGTAGAGTAGAGTAGAGTGGAGTAGAGTAGAGTGGAGTAGAGTAGAGTAGAGTAGAGTAGAGTGGAGTAGAGTAGAGTGGAGTAGAGTAGAGTAGAGTAGAGTAGAGTGGAGTAGAGTAGAGTGGAGTAGAGTAGAGTAGAGTGGAGTAGAGTAGAATTAACCAGGTTGGAAAAGTCCAACCTATCAAATAACAGAGTTTAAGAAGACAGGGAAGAAAAGGACAGATTTCAACATCTACTGCAAATGCTGTAGAGTAGAAATAAAAAACACAACGTGAAGTAGACATAACAATTAACGTGAAGTAGAAATAGAAGAATGAAGAGAATAAGAAAAAGGAGGCAGGAAGAACACTGTGTATGTTAAAAGAATTACCACCTTAATGTATATTTCAGGATTCCTTCTCTCCTTTCTTAAGACAGTGACTCCCCCTTCTTGTAATGTGCTTTTTCACAGTGTCTTTTTTCATATAGAGCAATGACATGTGCTAAATGTGACACATGGTACATATAATTGCATGCATGACTGTGCTATGTGTGCTCCCTGCCCTATTTATATACGTAGCCCATAACATGACCCAATAAAATACATGTATATAAATATATAATAGGGACTGATGTTTTCAGCCCTGCTCAGTGGGTAGAAAGCAGAGGCACACAACTGCATGAAAACTAGCCTTCTGCAGCAGGGATACAAAAAAAAATTAAGACAAACTCTCATTGTGCTGCTAGTGCACAGTGGCCATCCTGAAGTGCTGCAGAAAATCTGCCCTGTCTGCTCTGCTCTTGTCAAGAGTCAGGGCTGGGCTGGCTGCTTCACAAAGGGAAGAGAAAGGGAATAAGGGAGAATGACTGATGGGTTGAGAAAGAAACTAAACCAGCTAGGATGGAAATAAGAACAATCAAATGGAATAGAGACAAAGAGATACAAGCCAATATCTAACCAACCCCTGATGGCAAGTAGTCACCAACATCACTGATGCTCTGCCAGGTGCTGGGGAAGTCCCAGATTTGACTTAGCAGCAGATGGGAAATAGATTCAGGAGCAGGATTCTGGGGCTGGATTCAGGAACATACGGATGAAGATCAAAGGCAGAAGAGTCCTCCTGGGACACTGTCCGCTGAAGAAGAGGAAGAGGAAAGACTCTTGTCACCCTTCAGCTTTCCCCAGAAGATGACATCTGTGGGATGGAATCCCTTGTTGGTCAGATTAGGGTCACTTGTCCTGTCCCCTCATCCCCACAGCTGCAGCCTTTTCCTTCCTGCAGCCCAAAGTGGCACACAAGATGTAGCAGTGCCCTTGGTCTGCACCCCAAGCCTTGGTGTTAACTCACCCCATCAGTGTTGTCGCTGCTAGCAACAGCCACTGCCTGTGCAAATCTGCCCTGAGCTGCAGAAATGGCTGTCCCTGAGCAGAGAACAAGCTGTAAACTCACAGTACTGAGCAGAATCAGCGCTGGTCTGGCTCAGATAAGGACAGTTCTCTAATCACATTTTGGCAACTCAGTTAGTAGCCCTCTGTCATGGGCTGTGTTAGATCCTTTGCTATTCATACCATGCTGCTCTCGTGCCAGCTCCAAGAGGAAAGTGCTGGCTGGAGCAAAGTATTATAGGGCTCAAAATTCAGATCGCAACATGAGAGGCTTCCTGTTCCAGTTGCTCTTTTCCTTGTCCAGGTTTGGGGTGCTGTTCTCTTCTGCTGGGGTGGGCAGGGGATGGGAGGTGTGTGGGGGTTAGTTTGCTGGCTTCTGATGCTGCTTTCTACATTTTGCTGCACTTTTTCAGCAATCATAGGCTAAGGTAATTGTGCATTGTTATCTCATTTTTTCTCACTGAAGCTCTATACCTCAACCTGGACTTTTATTTTGGTGATACTTTCCCTCACTCCTGTGCTGGAGGGAAATACGTGGTTAAGCCCTTACACCCTCTTACTGACCTTGCCATTTAAGCAGCATGGAATAAGATTCAAGAAAGCTGGTGAGGGACTTCTTAGGGTGTCAGGTAGTGATAGGACTAGGGGGAATGGAGCAATAATAGAAGTGAGTAGATCCAGACTGGATGTTAAGAAGAAGTTCTTCACCATGAGGGTGGAGAGACACTGGAACAGGTTGCCCAGGGAGGTGGTAGAACCCCCATCCTTGGAGGTTTTTAAGGCTAGGCTGGATGTGTTTCTGAGCAACCTGACCTAGTGTGAGTGGTCCCTGCTCAAGGCAGGGGGGTTGGAACTGGATGATCCTTGAGGTCCCTTCCAATTCTATGATTCTATGTGCAAGAAAATGTCATGATGAACCAGGAAATTATTGCCCTGGTCATGATTAGAATTCCTAGGGCAGGATTCAGTAGGGACTGAGTTGTTGAAGGAAAGTGAGGAAGACATGTATTCTTGTGTGATACCAAAAAGGCAGCTGTTAACTGTCTGAGATGCTAGGTAAAGCCCAGAATCAGTACTTCAAGTAGATGCTGGTGTGTGTCAGTAGCACTTTTCTATGTAAGCAATCATTTCACTCACGGGCTGTCAGTTCTCCACTAAACCAGAAGCACTGGCACTTGGAGGTTAGCAGCCTGAATAAAGATGACAAGTACCTGGAACAACAAAGAAACAATGACCTTCAGAAACTGATACCAGACATACATGAAATAAAAAATTGCCTCAGTCTGAGTTTTGGTTGTAATTTCAATGTAGCCCTCTTGCATCCTGGCACATTGGCATGACAGCAATTCCTGATGTTAAAAAGAAACCAAACCAAACCAAACCAAACCCAACCAAACAAATCATCAGAGAAAAGGCAGAGAAAGTAATGAAAAGGCAAATGCATACTTCAAGGTTAATCAACTTTGGTTTATTTATTCATTCATATACATTTATTATACTGTATTTCCTTGGTTACATGGCCTACATTCTTACTTAGAGAGAAGGGAATGACAGAGCATTGTGCAGCAGGGATTTGCACATTGCTTCATCCATTACTGGGCCTGTTATTGTGTTGGGTTTTTTTTCAGAGGCTTATGCATTTTTTAAACCAGCATGCCCCAGCAGCAAGAAACTCAGTATTTAAATTTTAAACAGTAGGGTTTTAGTGAACTCAGGCCTCTGTCTTGTTGCTTTCTGTGTACAAGCTCAGTCTGCTGTGACTGGATCAGGGACTGAAGGTTTTCAGGAAAACACCGAGGGAGGGAGAAAATGTTAAAGGACATTGTCATGCTGTTGAAGAAAAATTCTCAACCATTTCTGAACCTGCTTGCAGCAGTGATCACTGTGCTGTCATCAAAGTGGAAAAGCTTGGCTATAAGTCTCCCATAGAAGTGGTATCTCCCTGTGACTCAGGAGGTTGTAAGCAAGTAAACCAATCTGCAGTCCAGAATCAGTGTTTATGAATGTATCTACATTTTGCCTCCCATTGCTATCAGAAAAACTAACCCCATGTTTCCAGCTACATTGCAGGAACAAGGATGATCTGAAAAATTACACAGGTGTTTTGTACTTGTCCAGGCTCAACTAGAGCATATGGGCTCTTCTACTCAGCCACTGCCTACTCTGCTTGTACTCTGCTTGCTAGCACAGGAGACCTCCAACAAATAGGGTGGAGACCATGTAAGAGTCTCAATGTCCTTCTTAAATTGAGGGTCCCAGAACTGGACACAGTGCTCATGGTGTGGCCTAACCAGTGCCGAGTACAGGGGCAGAATGACTTACCTGCTCCTGCTGGCAACGTGGTGCTAAAGGATGTAGTTTAGCACCAGCCTCGGTAGAGTAAGATTATGGACTCGATGATCTAGAAGATCTTTTCTGACAAGAAACATGCTGTGTGTGGTGGGTTGAAATTACCCCCAACTAATTTGGAGGACTATCCCCAAAATAAATCACCAGACTAGCTCAGTTTGGAAGCAAATGAAGCTATATTTGCAAGCAAACTAAAATCTGGAAATATGAAATGCAATGAATATATACAAAATATACAATTATATGTTATACACACACACACACACACACATATATATATATATATATATATATACAATTTATAAACAACACAGAAAACTCCTCAGAGCCCCCTGGATGGATCCAGGGGGACCATTCAACTCCTCCTCTGCTCCCTCCCTCCATAGAATAGAATAGAATAGAATAGAATAGAATAGAATAGAATAGAATAGAAGTAACCAGGTTGGAAGAGACCTTTGAGATCATCGAGTCCAACCTATCATCCAACACTAATCAACTAAACCATGGCACCAAGCATCCCATCCAGTCTCTTCCTAAACACCTCCAGTGATGGTCACTCCACCACCTCCCCGGGCAGCCCATTCCAATGGCCAATCACTCTTTCTATGAAGGGTTTCTCCCTAACATCCAGCCTAAACCTCCCCTGGCGCAGCTTGAGACTGTGTCCTCATCACACAGTAGTCAAAACAGAGATATCCCTGGCAAGGCCACAGAGGAGAGAGAGAGAGAGAGAAGTTGCAAGCCAAAGTGACTGAAGAAGAAAAGAGAGAAAGAACTGTTTATGCCACTACTCTATGTCCCCATTAGCAAACCAATGAATTATATAGATCTTATAATTATTTTTCTTTTGTATCCAACGGTAATTATTTTACTTTCAGTCTTTGCAGCCAGGGACTAGGCTAAAGTTCCCCCTTCAAACTGTAACACTGTGATTCTAAGCAGGGACCAAAGTGAAACACCAGGCCTTAGAGGAAGTTGAATTTCTATGGACCTGAAGTCTTTAGCTAAACTACTCAACTGGAAAAGGCCAGAATGTGATCTAAGGCACTGTCATATGCGTAACCATGTCACTTAGTAGCTATTGCTCTTGCTGGCATGATTTGATCTATGCTTTCTGGCACACTCTCAAGCAACATTCAAAGGATACTCTTGGTCCAAAGAATATGCTCCTAATAAGCAAAAAGGATGATGTTTCCCTTTTGTGGGTGTGAAGAAAATTTAGCCACACAGACGCATGCTGTGCTCTGCTGTTTGCCCTGTGCAAGAGGGAGACACAAGGTGACCTAGGTGAGTAGTGAAGGCCTGATCATGCTCTCAGCTTCTGGGACTGGGCTCAGGATGAGCAATGAAAATTATCAAAGATGGAAGAGTGGGTTCTCTTGTAGCTTGTGTATTCAAAAATCTCTGCCTGAACCAACACATATGCCCTTGAAATTTCTTATTAAAAATCAAATAGGCAAGGAAATTTAATAAAGTAAAATTACACCCTTTTGCATTCTTTTAAATTAGTATTTGGGATTATTGATTGAAATCTTAATTAGATGCTATAATTAGTTTGGAAAATTGCATGTTTGAACCAGAGTCATGTGCTATGTCTTCTTGCCAGAGACTGAAATTGCTTCAATATTTCCTCTGTTGTAGCTGAGAATGTTTTGGCAGGCATTTGAGAGGGGTATTCTTGCCATGGATTTTAGATTCAGAAGCCACCATTGTGATCATCTAATCTAACATCTTCCTGCAGCCTCAGAACCTAAAATACCATAGAGAGCATTTACTGGTTTTGGCAGGGACTTGAGTGCACCAATGAGCCTTCTAGCCCTGACCCCCCTCACCGGGGGCATCTCTGCATGCATACTCATGAGCCAGGGAGCCCATTCCAGCTCTGCTCAGCCTGGGGTTGTTAGCCCCTGTCCCTGACACAGTAGGAGTGCTGGTCTCCAGTTTAGCCACAGCCATGCCTTTAATAAACCAAGCCCTGAGCAGCAGTCTGATGGCCCATCCTGATCTCAGCTGTGACATGTCAGCACAGACTTGTCTGGCAACCTAGACTCCTGGCCAACCCTAGCTACCACCCTTGGGCTTCCTTGCTTGTTTTACCTTGGGGGCTGTGGGATGGGACCCTGGGAGATGAAATCCATGTCTTGCTGTTCATGTTTTCATGCTTGGTTCTCAGGCCCCTGGCCCTTAATGGGCAGCTAGTCATTGTTGTGCCCTGACACCCTTCCCTAGATTCCCTGTAAATCTCAATACAGAATAATTTTTCCTGCAGTTATTGCAGCATAAATCAAGAGAAATATCAGAGAAGATTATGTGATTTTCACCTCTGTAAAACATGAGCATGTACTTCTACCTGAAGTCCCAGCTGTCCCATGTTTTATTACTAATTTTCTTGTCTACCTGCCACAGGACTCATATCTCCCTCGATACAAACATTGAGGATATCCTCCTCAAGGAGAGGATATGACTCTTATTTTATTAAGTAATCTTAAAAGACTTTGAATTCTTTTGTGTTGCATAATTCAGAGACTAGTAGAAAAAGTAGGAAAAATGGTTACATGACATAAACTTCAAAAGCTGAATGTTGCATTTTGAATCTTGCCTGGAGGAGGTATGACCTGTTTGGCCAAGCTAAGAAACTGTGGAAGGAGGTGAGCAAACTGCGGTGTCAGGGAAGATGAGAGGAAGCTTGATAAGATGGTCAGAGGGATCCTGCAGAGAGGGAAACCCAAGTCAGTCTCACATCAGTCTCACTTCCATCCTAGTAACCCACTTACACAATCCATCTTTACAGGTCCCTTCCAACCCAAAATGGATGTTCTTTAATTCTGTAATAATACAATAATACAATACAATACAATACACCAGGTTGAAAGAGACCTTCAAGATCATTGCGTCCAACCCATCAACCAATCCAACCCACCTAAACAACTAAACCATGGCACCAAGCACCCCATCAAGTCTCCTTCTGAAAACCTCCAATGATGGTGACTCCACCACCTCCCTGGGCAGCCCATTCCAATGGGCAATCATACTCTCTGTATAGAACTTCTTCCTAACATCCAGCCTAAACCTGCCCTGGTGCAGCCTGAGACTGTGTCCTCTTGTTCTGGTACTGGCTGCCTGGGAGAAGAGACCAACCTCTGCCTGTCTACAACCTCCCTTCAGGTGGTTGTAGAGAGCAATAAGGTCCCCCCTCAGTCTCCTCTTCTCCAGGCTAAGCAACCCCAGCTCCCTCAGCCTTTCCTCATAGGGCTTGTGTTCCAAACCCCTCACCAACTTTGTTGCCCTTCTCTGGACACGTTCCAGCAAGTCAACATCCTTCCTAAACTGAGGGGCCCAGAACTGGACTCAAGGTGTGGCCTAACCAGTGCAGTGTACAGGGGCAGAATGACCTCCCTGCTCCTGCTGGCCACACTGTTCCTGATGCAGGCCACGATGCCATTGGCCTTCTTGGCTGCCTGGGCACACTGCAGGCTCATGTTCAGCCTACCATCAACCAGTATCCCCAGGTCCCTCTCTGCCTGGCTGCTCTCCAGCCACTCTGACCCCAGCCTGTAGCACTGCATGGAGTCGTTGTGGCCAAAGTGCAGAACCTGGCACTTGGATGTGTTAAATCTCATGCCCTTGGATTCTGCCCATCTGTCCAGCCTGTCAAGGTCCCTCTGAGGAACAGAGTATCTGCCTTTACTGAAGCAAACATGAGTTTATCTCTCTAAGAGTGCATTTTGGCACTCTGTTTCTTGGGAGCTTTTACTACATTTTCTACTGTTTTTATCACCACTACTCCTTTTTACTTTCTTTCTGCTTACTTTGATATTCAACACATGCAACTCCCAAATGTTGAAGCTCAGTACTGAATACAGGTGAATTGTTTTGCAGGCATGCAGAAACTAGTCATGCCTTTTGTAAATCCTGAATCCTGCTCAAGACTTTTGGCATACTTGTTACTGATCAAATGGGTAATGCAAAGCACTATTTCACAGCAACTTTTCCAAGGCCCACCATTATACAGCTGTTTTTTATCCAGGTACTGACATTCTATAGGAACTAGGTTAGCTGGGGTTGTTTCTATATGAACTAGGTTAGCTGGGGTTGTTTAGCCTGGAGGAGCTCAAGCTGCACCAGGGGAAGTTTAGGCTCGAGGTGAGAAGGAAGTTCTTCCCAGAAAGAGTTGTTGGCCATTGGAATGTGCTGCCCAGGGAGGCAGTGGAGTCACCGTCCCTGGAGGTGTTCAAAAAGGGATTGGACGTGGCACTAGAAGCCATGGTTTAGTTAGTTGGGTGACAGGTTGGATTTTATGATCTCTGAGGTATTTTCCAACCTTATTGATTCTGTGATTTTATGTTGGAAAGATGTATGCTGTAAGTACTAACCATAAAACTGTAAATTGTCTGATTTGAAAGGTGAAAGTATACCCTTGATCCTTCCAGTGCAGTAGGAACGACAACTTCTTTCTAAACCTGTGAAACCATTTCTTCAGCTGCCCCCTCCTCCACGGTACTTGCTGTAATGAACGAGCCATTAAAATCAATGGGCCATTAGAACAACCCTACAGTTAGATGGACTGGTCCCTTCCAAGTAATACTTGGGTGAATTGTCTTGGTTTTCTTTTAACTTGATTGCCATTCTTTATAAAAGGTTTGGAAAGTTTTCTCCATTTATTGATGAAAGCTCTCCGTGGGAAAGGCAACTAAGCTGTTTGCTGGTTTTCAGCTCTTAGGAGCTCCGTGTCTTCTAGTCTTCTAGTGAAATACTCCTAGCAAAGGTTCACTTCAGGTAACTGTCACCCTCAGTATGTAAAAATTCATGGGGCACTTGTCTCCATTAAAGGTAGAGGTCACACTTTGCTTTTTCGGTTCTGCAGGGAAGTGACTCCCTTTCATCTTTCCAGGTCAAATAATGCAGAGATTCTCAATTGTCCTTCATTAGATACTTTTATTCAGAATAGTGTATTTGAGGCTGAAACTTTTATATCTGATGCTTTAGGTACAACAGAATCATCTTTGTGATCTGCCCTAAGCCACCTGTGTCTCCTAAATAAGATAATGAGGGTAGACTGTCAATGTGCATTGTGAGGTTACAGGAAGTTAGGGGCTGGAAGGGACCTCCGAGTCCAACCCCCTGCCAGAGCAGGACATTAGACTCTATCACAGGTTGCACAGGCATGCATCCAGATGGGCCTTGAAAGTCTCCAAAGAAGACTCCACAACCTCTCTGGGGAGCCTGTTCCAGTACTCTGTGATGCTCACAGTAAATAACTTCCTCTTCATGTTGAGGTGGACCCTCCTGTGTTGTAGTTTATATCCATTTCCACTTGTCCTATCTCAGGGTGCAACTGAGAAGAGCCTGCCCCCTCCCTCTTGACCCCCAGCCCTCAGATATTTATATACATTTATTAAATCTGCTCTCAGTCTTCTGTCCAGACTAAAGAGCCCCAGGTCTCTTGGCCTCTCCTCATAGGGAAACACAATCTGCTCTTCCTGATAAAGATATTCTTAAATACTTTTAAAAGACACAGAAAAAAAAATAGAAAAGCTCCCTTCCTCAGTATTGATAATGTCTGATTGTTATAAAAAAGGCTGCAAATGCTTAACAAAATGGGAAGGTGCCATGGTTTTCTTCCTCAGCAGAGCATTACAGGTTACTTCTGGGTAAGAATTTGGTCACTTAATGGAACAAGTTTATTCAAAGAGATTTGATATTTAAAAAACAGATAATTGCCACTTTTATAGTCCTTCAAAAGAGAGAAGGCATTGTGTAACAGAGACCTTGGGGCTGTTTAGCCTGGAGAAGAGCAGCCTGAGAGGGGAACTCTGCATGCTCAGCAATGGCTAAGGGGTAGGGTTCAAGAAGAGCGGGTCAGACTCTCATCACAGAATCACAGTGGTGCCCAGTGTCAGAACAAGGGGCAAGGGATACTAACTGGAAGACAGAAGGTTTCACTGAAGCAGAAGAAAAAGCTTTTTTGCTGTGAGGGGGATGGAGCCCTGGATCAGGTTGCCCAGAGAGGTTGTGGAGTCTCCTTCTCTGGTGACTCCCAAATTTCAGCTGGACACAACCCTGTGCAACCTGAGCTAGGTGCTTTAGCAGGAGGGTTTGGCAAGGTGATCTCCAGAAGTCTCTTCCATCCCCTATCCTGCTGTGTTTCTGTGATCAGCTGCTGTGTCAACAGCACTCTTCTTTATCACAAATTGCCAGGAACATTCAAATGCAAAAGAAAAGAAATCCTCACTGAAATAACAAGGACCTTGGTTTGGGACTATAATCTGCTGTCATTTTTCCTTCTTTTCTCTGTTAAACTGTAAATACATGCCCTGTGTACTGCAGTAGAAGAGTTTAGTAAATGGAGATTCATCCCTTATGGTAGCGTAAGACAAGCAAGCACTAGGATGATACAAAACCTCAGTATGAATGCACGTACATTCATGTGGAGACATCAAATCTAGTATATCCTGCCTGCAGTCACAATCCTTCAGCAGTGAAGGGGTGGAATGGGCTGCCAAATCAAAATTAAGTTTCAGACAAACAGAATGAGATAGCTGAGCTCTCGGAAGGCTTCAGCTCCCCTGGCCCCCCCGCCCTGTTTTTTTCTCTCCTTATGGACTTTCATACAGTTTATTCAACCACTTTAAGTACACAATTAGGAATATTTTGTCAAATAGGATAATAAAATATTTAGAAAAGACCAGAAGTCAAATCCCCACTAACAACACCAGCAGTCTTGCTTGTCTGCTGCAGCAAAAGATAACGTAGAGTTCGGGGGCACCTATACTGACACCAAATGTTCAGTTTTGCCTCACCTGTTTAAGCACAGGTGTGGGGTGCAAATAAAGTACTTTAAGGACAAACAGAGGGAATTTAAAAGCTACATCTAAATTAAGAATAATGTTGTGAGAACAGGTAAAGCAATGCAGCAATCTAATCTGATTTGTTATGCAAAAAGTTACCCATTATAAAGGAGAAATCAGAGATGGTGGCTCCCATCATTAAGCTATGGTTCCATAGAGTAAAAAAGTAGTGGATACATGAGCAATTTTCAAATCACAATTAAACAGGTAGGCTGTATAAGGACAGTGTTGAATGTAATTCAAAGTATCTAGCACTAGACATGTTGTGACATAATGTTCTGCCCCCAAACTGCTTCAACAAGCCTTATTATGTGTAAAAGTGTTCTGTGTAAAAGCAGCTAAAAATGTCCAGCAGGTGTGCCAAGTGGCCACCACCAGCAGGGAAAGCTCCCTGGACACCCTGGACACAGGGACTGCCTCAGGGCCGGCACCCCGAAGGCTTCCTCTGAAGGATACTGGGCAGAAGGGCGCTGGGGGGGTGCTGGTGGGCAGGGCTGAGCATGGGGAGCTGTCACCTGATGTCACAGGGCCACCAGCCTGTCACAGGGCCACCACCTGGCAACGGCAGTGCTATGCGACCAGACAGTATAAAAGGGAGCACCCTCCCGTGCCTGCTGACAGACCTGGCCCAGAGGAGGTCCCGCAGGAGCAGGTGGTATGACTTACTAAGGCCTGAGAGATGAAGAGCAGAGGCTAGACAAGGCAGCTGGAGATGAGAACAACCACCAATCGCTGGAGCTGCCTGAGGCTTTTTCAGCTGGGTAGCAAGAGCAAGACCAAGAGAATGTCTTGTCAGGAGCCCTGCAGAGCTCAACATCTGCAGGGGCAGTGGCAGCAGCAGCAGGCAGGGGAAGGATTTTTGTCCTCAAGGCCTATCAGGCCAGGGGCATTTGGCTCCTCTGTGAAGCCACTGAGAGAATAGCTGCAGGCTGAGGGAGAAGAGGGCTTGGGCATCTCCTGGGAGGCATGAGAAGCCTGTGGGAGGAGGAAGCAGGTCTTGCTCACATGCTCAGGGAGTAGCCGATCGCCAGCGCTGGGGTCAGGAAGGAATTTTTCCCCCGGGGCACATTGGCACTGGTCCCTGGGGGTTTTTTGCCTTCCTCTGTAGCATTGAGCATCACCACTGGCCAGGGCTCCTCCGCTCCCTTTCGGCTGGGTTACTGCCTGCTGCTCATGCACCAGGAAGATGGCCTCTCATGCCCTGCAGCTAGGGGAGGAAGGCTTTTTTCCCCTCACAAGGGACTATTAAGTGTCCCCGGGGTTTTTTTGCCTTCCTCTGCAGCACTGAGCACACCCCCTTGGCCAGGCCTCTTTGGGGCCATTCTGGCCAAGGGTCTGGTGCTTGTGCTACACAAAGGTGGCCCTCGGGCTGCATAGCCAAGGACAGAAAGCTCTCTAGACCACTCCAGCTAGCCAGGGGCCTGTTGCTTGTCCTCCTCTAAGGTGGCCTTCGGGCCACCCATCCAGAAGGAGCAGCTTCTACCATGGCAGGACAGGGAGGGAAGTCTTGTGCTCCACAGGTGGCCTTTGGGCCACCCCACAAAGGTGGCCTTCGGGCTGCCCCTCCAGAGGGAGCAGCCATCTACCATGGCAGCAGAGGGAGGGAACTCTTGTGCTCCACAGGTGGCCTTCGGGCCGCTCCACAAAGGTGGCCTTCGGGCCGCCCCTCCAGAGGGAGCAGCCATCTACCATGGCATCACAGGGAGGGAACTCTTGTGCTCCACAGGTGGCCTTCGGGCCGCCCATGCAGGAGGAGGCAAGCTCTCTAGACTCAGGGTAGGGATCCTGTCACTCATGCTCTGCAGAAGTGGGTAGTGGGCCATCTATCCAGAGGGAGCGAGCTCTCTAGACTCCCAGAAAGCAGAAGCTGTCCCTTCTGCTCCACAAAGGTGGCCTTTAGTATGTGTAAAATGGCATAAAATGACACAAACCAACATAAACCAAAATAAAATCTATTTCCACTTGTATCCTTTGTGTTTTGTGTCCTTTGAAGTGTTTTTGGAGCTGGAAACCCCCAGCATTTCAGGCAAAGAACAAGCTCATGTTTCCTCCACTCATGGGGAGTGCAGGGAACAGAAGAACACAGTTGTGGTGTGTGATGCTGAGGTCAGCATCACAGGCTTTGACACAGGGCCTGAGGGTTCCATGCAGGAGAGCAGCTCACTGCAGTGCAGGTCTGAACCCCATCATGCAGACAGGGACAGGGACAGGCACACATATAACATGGCTTAGGTTGGGACTGGAGGCCCTGTTGATCTGCAACACATCACCTGGGCTTTTGGCATGATGATGTGGGTGGGAGTGCCACGGGAGGCTGGTCCCAGCCACTGAGACCTAGGTGCACCCCAGAACTCTGACAGAAGGAGACTTGCACTGCTCACATGCTCTCCTTTATATTCTTATGGTTGGCCACTTTGAAGACAGGATATAGGGCCAGATGGAGCTTCATCCACACAGTACTTGGGTTGTGGAACCATCAGTGCAGTACAGAGTAGGACTATCTCTCTAGCAGCTGGGCATGCTTTATCTGAGGCACCCCAGGACGCAGCTAGTCCTTTCAATTACCAGGTTGACTCAGACCCCCAGATCTCTCTCTGCAGGGCTGCCCTCCTGCCTCTCATCCACCAGTTTGTACATATAACCGGGAGTACCCCATCCCAAGAGGAGAAACTTGCATTTCCTCTTACCACTTTTCATACATTTGGTGGTTGCCAAATCTCTCTGCTCTCTCCAGATCTCTCTGTAAGTCCTCTCTACCCCCAAGGGAGTCTACAGCTCCACATAACTTATCAAGACACTTATTTAATCTGCATTTGACTCCTATGTGTAGATGATATATAAATGTATTAAAGAGCACTGGCCCTATCATTGAGCCCTAGGGAACCTCACTGGTGACTAGTGACCAGCCTGATGCAACCATTTACTATAACTGAGCCCAACATTATGACTGACCAGAAGAGGAGAAATCCATTTTGGTACAACTTCAGGGTTTTGACAAGCCCTGAATTAAACAAACAACTTTATATTTTTGTTTGTTTATTTGTTTGTTTTTTCTTTCCCTCTGTACTGTTTATAGTTCATCTGTTCAGACTTTTCTAATTGAAAAATTGTATTTTCCATTTGGATCTCTCCATAACCTTTTCTGCCTGGGCAAGAAAAAGTTAAGAGACAGAATTTAAGGCTGATAAATCTCCTAGAAAAGGCAAAATGGCTTTGGCCCCATTGACTGTTTTGTCCAGCAGAACTTCATAAAAGGCAGATTTGGTGCTAAGGGATCTGTTTGACCATCACAGCAAGGACTGGGCAATGCTGGGCAGGTAGCCAGCAGTACTAATTGTGTCTCTTATCTTGGACAGCAACAGGAACAGCAGTCCTCTAGCTCTCCATCCCTTCTACTCATCCCTGGAGCAACACATTTAAAACATGCCATTGATGCTGAAAATTTATGCCAGGCTTGATTCTCTCTTCTGTGACAGGAGAGTGTAGTGAGGGACTCAGAAATGACTCCCCTAAAAATAGTGTCCTAATTAAACTTGTAGCAAACATTTTCCCTTTTCTGCCCAATGCTGTCTAATATAAGGGAAGTGTTACCCAACAACTCTACCAGAAAGAAAAAAATTGCTTTGATGTAGTAATAATTAGCAAGATGAGTGAATCCTTCCTACGTGAAAACCTGTGAATTTCAAACCAAGCAACTTCAGTATCACTCCTTACTTCATATCTTCTGATCAATATAGGACCCCACAGAGTGAAGCAAGGGTTCTTTGAGTCTTTGAGACCTTCCAGTATAAGGCTCATAAAAGACCCAGTTCACAACAGTTAATGGGATAACTGCCTACAGATTAACTGCAGTGGCATTCTTGTTAGGTTGTACTGAGTGTACTAGATCCAAGGGGATTATGACTATCTTTGGCAAATGGTCAAATTTCTCTCTTTCCAGCATGTACACAAAATGCCCACTGAGGGATAAGAACACGAAAAGCCCTTGACTGGATGTGTTGTGATTGTGCTTTATTTAGGGCTTTCTAAGTGCAATTATCAGGGACACCAATCCCACCCCATTTTCCTGGCACTCTGTTTAAGGTTTGGTTAAGTTCTTTCATTTTGCTGTTATGGAATTTTTTTTGTCAGGACACAACATTTTATTAACAATAAATAAATAAATGAGGACATAAATAAATAATTAAATAAATAAATAAATCCATGTTCTATATCTGAAATTACTGAGAACTAAGAATCTCTGACAATTTGCAGGTTGAGCTTATATTTGGGGGGGGGTGGGGGGGAATTTAAGCCTCTTTCACAGGCCTCATGCTTAACAGCATAGCTTGCTTAGAAATGTACTGCCACAAGCCATTGTTCTCAAGCAGCCTTTGTTCTGCTAAAGCTGGGCATCAGAAAGTTGATATAAAGAGTATAATCCTTCCTTGGAATATTCAGTTATTTGAACTAAGACTGTAGCTGTATCAGCTCCACAATGCTCTCAAAGCACATTAGAGAGAAAAACCTTTCATAGCTATTGACACAGTATCTTGGTGAGAACAGGCTACTGGATTGCTTCTAACTGCATATTTCAGTGTTCATTGGGAGAATTAGTTTTGGTAAAGAACTTCTTGTCTGAAGTATTTGAGGCAGTCCAGAGGAGGGCCATGAAAATGATCAGGTGTTTGGAGCACCTCTGCCATGAAGACAGGCTGAGGGAACTGGGGTTGTTCAGCCTGAAACAGAGGAGGCTCTGGGGAGACCTAATAGCAGCTTTCCAGTACCTGAAGGGGAACTACAAGAAGGATGGAGAGAGTCTGTTTACAAAGGCCTGCAGTGACAGGACAAGGGGCAATGGCTTCAAACTGAAGAATAGTGGATTGGATGTTAGGAACAGCTTCTTTATTATGAGGGTGGTGGATCACTGGAACAGGTTGCTCAGGGAGGTGCTTGAGGCCCCATTCCTAGAGATACTCAGTGAGGCTTAACAGGATTCTAGGCAGCCTGATCTAGTTGAGGATGCCCCTGCTTTCTGTAGAGGGGGTAGAGGATATCCTTTCCAACCCAGACCATTCTATGATTCTATGATATGGTTTTGATTTCTAGATGAACTCAGACTATCATGGCATGTACCTACAGTGAGTGCAAAATGTGTTCTTGTTGCAACTAATACACTATTAGTGAGGAGGGATTTTTTACAAAAGCTTATAGTGATAGGGTGAGGGACAAATGTTTTGAGCTGGAAGAGGGAAGATTTAGACTAGAGATTAGGAAGAAATTCTTTACAATGAGGGTAGTGAGACACTGGAATAGGAGGTTGTGGATACCTCCGTCCTGGAGGTGTTTAAGGCCAGGTTGGACAGGGCCTTGGGCAACCTGGTCTAGTGGAAGGTGTCCCTGCCCATGGCAGGGAGGTTGGAACTAGATGATGTTTAAGGTCCCTTTCAATTCAAACTATTCTATGATTCTATGAATAACAATAAGGAGAAAATTCTGCACTTCCTGATGGCTACTTCAACATAGTATAGATGCAGACAGAATCCCCTTGAATATAAAGATAGAGCTGCTGCTCTTTTATCTGAGCTTTGGATAAGACTTCTAAAAGCTATAATAGTTCGTAGCTCTTCTCTCAATTCCCAGCTAACAGTTTTTGTAGCCAAAACAGGTCATGTGCAGCATCTTTCCCAACCTTCTAGATAATGCAAAGGTGTGCTTGACAGCTTATGTAGAAAGACCTTAAATTGTTTAAGCCATTTAAAATGCTTTAGAAATCAATTCTTCAGCACTTAAAGCTTTATATGACCAGGAATCCACCATGCTTCTACCCAGATTGTCTCGCTGTTGAATGGAATGGAATGGAATGGAATGGAATGGAATGGAATGGAATGGAATAGAATAGAATAGAATAGAATAGAATAGAATAGAATAGAATAGAATAGAATAGAATAGAATAGAATAGAATAGAATTAACCAGGTTGGAAGAGATGTTGGAGATCATCAAGTCCAACCTATCATCCAAGACTATCTACTCAACTAAACCATGGCACCAAGCACCCCATCCAGTCTCTTCCTAAACTGAAGGACAGTTGCTAACTTGAAGGACAGTTCAAAAACTCTGAACCCACCAGCAATGATTCAGGAACATCAGGGAAGAAAGCTGATCATGAAGTGGTATTTTACAGCCATGCCTAGGTTTTCAGTATTAGAAACCTCCTTTATTCAAAACATGAGTCAGACATCCTTCCTCCCTCTCCATATCAACCTGAAATAATGAGACTCATTTCAAAATGATGAGATTTTTTTTAAAAAGTATGTATTTTAGATTTTTACTATTATTATTATGAATGGTTTATAAGCCTTAGGCTTCTCATTTTTAGGCTTTTTCTCTACAACTATGAAGTCTAAGTGCTCACATTTTTCATAATGAAAGCTAAGATTGCTTGGCAGTCTCATACCTTCAGGAGCTGAGCCTTTAAGGAAAACCATCAAGTTCTGCAACATGCACCTTGAAGTCAGAGGAGTGGGCAAGGCTGTGTTTTAGTCAATCATAGAATCAATTGTTTGAGTTGGAAAAGACCTCTAAGATCACTGAGTCCAACTGTCAAGCTAACCCTGCTATGGCCCAAAATGCCATGCCCACACATGTGACCGAGCCCTATAAACTGCTGCAGGACACCACAGTCTCAGGCTGAGCCAGGGGAGGTTTAGGCTGGATGTTAGGAAGAAGTTCTTCCCAGAAGGAGTGATTGGCCATTGGAACAGGCTGCCCAGGGAGGTGATGGAGTCACCATCACTGGAGGTGTTTAGGAAGAGACTTGATGGGGTGCTTGGTGCCATGGTTTAGTTGATTAGATGATGTTGGATGATGGGTTGGACACGATCTTGAAGGTCTCTTCCAACCTGGTTAACTCTATTCTATTCTATTCTATTCTATTCTATTCTATTCTATTCTATTCTATCTTGTTCAGTGGGCAGGGCTCCTAAGGCATTTAAAGAGCCCACCAGGGCTGCAGCTCTGCCCACACCTCGCCTGCCTCTCTTGCCAGAGTGTGCAGCTTGGTGAGGGAGGTTGCTCCGCTTGCCATGGGTATCCTGGCTTCAGGATAAAAAAGAGACCCTGTCTGCCAGGCTCTCAATAATATGCTCTAAGAAAAAGCCTGTAGAGCATTTTAGTCTTACACTACTTTGACATGGAGTAGGTCTGTTAACCATTGCACATGGTTTGATCCTGCTGGTGTGGAACTCCTTGCTAGATTATATCTCCTCCCCCTCTACTCTGCCCTGGTGAGGCCACTCCTGGAATATTGTGTCCAGTTTGGGGCTCCCCAGTTCTGGTGGGACAGGGATCTACTCGAGAGAATCTAACAGAGAGCTACCAGGAGGATGAAGGGACTGGAGCACTGTCTTATGAGGAGAGGCTGAAAGACTGGGGCTTTTTACTCTGAGAAGAGAAGGCTGAGAGGGGATTTAATAAATGTTTATAAATATCTGAGGGCTGGATGTCAAGATGGAGGGGACAGGCTCTTCTCCATTGCACCCTGTGATAGAACAAGGGGTAATGGATATAAACTACAACACAGGAGGTTCTACCTCAACATGAGGAGGAACTTCACTGTGAGGGTCACAGAGCACTGGAATGGGCTGCCCAGAGGGGTTGTGGAGTCTCCTTCTCTGGAGACTTTCAAGACCCATCTGAATGTGTTCCTGTGCGACCTTTGCTAGATTCTATGGCCCTGCTCTGGCAGGGGGCTGTACTCAATGATCTTTGGAGGTCCCTTCCAACCCCTGGCATTCTGTGATCCTGTACATTGAAAATATCCATGGGCTCAGAGCAAGACTGAGCAAAGTCACAGAAACTAAATGTTACCCAAGACAGACCAACCACATCAAGTTCAGTATACACTTTCAGTTAACAAAGGTTTTGTGATTCAGAACATTTTATTGCTTCCTTGGCTTTAGCCAAGTTACTTTGGCTTGCTGTCAGGGACATGGTACTAGACTATATGGACCCATGATTGTGACCCAGAGCACCCATTCTTATGTTTCAGGAACATTTCTTTGCTTCTCTGCAAATTTACTTTAAACTGAGCATGCATAAGTGGGCACAAACTTGAACATAAGAACTTCCATCCAAAGATGAGGAGGATTTTTTGTTTTATTTTAAGGGTGACAGAGCAGTGGAGCAGGCTGCTCAGAGAGGTGGCTGTGTCTCCAGCTCTGGAGACATTCAAAACCCACCTGGACATGTTCCTGTGTGACCTTCCTTATCTGAACCTGCCTTGGCTGGGTGGTTGAAATTGATGATCTCAAGGGATCCTTTCCAATCCCTACCATTCTATGATTGTATGCAGTGTCTGGCCAGCATCTTTGGTAAAAACTGGCATGTAAGAATTCAGAGCTGAGAAAAAGTTGTTGATGTTATCACAGAGTGTCTTGGTTCTACATCTTAGCTCTGTCTTAGCTATGTTAAAATAAAAGTAATTATAAATATATATGTGTGTGTATGGGTAGAGGGGAGAAATCCAGAAGATGAAATTTGAAAGCTGTTGTGGAGGTGGGAGAGAAATTCTGCTCCTGAATTCATGCCCGTGCTGTATGCTTTATGGTGAGAGCCATAAAGGGATTTGCACATTTTTCAGGCAGATAGATGTTGCCAGTCAGCCCCAGAAGAATCTACCTAATCTCTATGCATTTTGGTTTTCCTTATTGTGATGGGTTAGGCAGCCCCCTCCAAACCCTCCCCACCACGGGCAGAATAAAACAACTCAAAACAAAACGGATTGCAAAAGTGATGGAAAGTTTAAAGGAAAAGCGGTGAATCTTTACAGAAAGCCAAAAGCAGAGTGACAAAAGAAATCCCAAACAGTCCCAAGATAATCCCATCCCCACCTGGGGGTACATCCAAGACCCCCAGGGCTCCTTCTTCCCCCCTCCCCACTGCTAGGCTAGTCTCAGCTGGCCAGATCTGAGACTGCCCATCCCCCGTGGCCTTGGGCCTAGCCAGGCCCATGGCCGGGAGACAACAACTCCCCCATTACCGGGCGACGGCGAGGAAGAAAGAGGAGGTGCTTAGACCTCGCACTGGATCTTATAGTGGTGCAGAGAATTATGGTAGAAATACCCAATTTCCTGTGTCCACCCACTGGGCTGGACCTCTGGACACAGGAAGCAGGGGGGCACCCAGCCCAAACTGCAACATGCCACCTTATTTCATACCATAATCTCTGCACCCCAAACATATCATCAAATTAGAACTCTTCCGATGACATGTCCGGCGAAGTCCATATCTTCATCTGGGCGTCCACCCAAACAGTCTCTCTCAGTCAGGATCAAGTGTCAGTCCATTCCAGTTCTTCTTCTCTCATCTAATGGAACCACCCAGCGATGCAGAGTTCACTCTTCTGCGGTGCAAGTTCTTCATGGATCCGGTGGACATCCTGGCCACCTGGAAAAGAGCCTCACAACTTCTCAACTAACTTCTATTTCCATCTCCATTTACTCAGTGGCATATTTCCACCCCTGGGGCAAGTCAGTCAGAGCAATCAAGCTCTAACTGCTTCTCCGCCCCTCCAGGAAAATAGCACACTGAGCCTTCCTCAACCCTGCACGGACCTATCCCAAGCCCAGTGCTGACCGCTTCCAGCCGCGGCCCGAGGCTATACAAACGCATGTCACAGTACACCGCCCCCTCTGGGCGTTCGCGTACCAAGCCGTGACCAGCATTCAGCTACACAAACCACCCCCCCGGAAGGGGGAGGGACTGCACCACAACCTACTGAGAAGAAGGGAGGTGGAGCCAGGTGCTCGGCGCCATTTTCAGAACTGGTCCGAAAAAATAATCAGGGAAGAGACTAGGACCGGCCCCACTGCAGCCCGAGCGCACGGCTGGGGCCGGGGCCGGGGCCGGGGCCAGCGCTCCGAGGGCACGGCCAGGCCCGCCGCCACCGCAGCCCGAGCATACAGCAGAGGTCCGGCCGCCTCTATCGCCGCGGTACAGAATCAAAATCGCCTCCACCCCTCGGGCATTCAAACGGCTCCTCCAGCGAAAGCCATAAACGCGTTCCCAGAGCCCTTGAGAACGGCTTTGCAGCTGGGGTCCCCGTTCGCCCTCCTGAGTTTCGGGAGCTGGGCTCGCCCGCTCGCCACGGCTGGCTCTTTCCCGCAGCGAAAACGGGCCCGATCCTGATCTGCTCGCCGCTGCCCCTCCCCTGCTTCACTCCCCGCCGCTTCTACCGCCCGCAGAGAGCAAAGGGTGGAGGAAGGGCAGGTCCCGCGTTCTTAAGCGGTACCCCAATTCCGATGGTCAGGAACCACCCCTGCATGGAAGAGCAGGAGAGGGCTCCGTGCCATCGGCCACGCACCAGGTGTCCCCCTGCAATCCACAAGAATTCACACAATCGCCCCAACAACAAAACTTGACCCCCAACTTCCAAAAGCCAAACCGACGCCCAGAACTGAATTTAAACTCTCCGTTTTTTGCAATCCGATCTGCAAAGTGGCCACAATAACAAACTCCTACTCCTGCCTGGCTCGCCAGGAGTGCAAAGGGGTTGAGGGCAGACCCCTCTCCCCATCACAACCATCCTCTGCTACCAATAATGTGATGGGTTAGGCAGCCCCCTCCAAACCCTCCCCACCACGGGCAGAATAAAACAACTCAAAACAAAATGGATTGCAAAAGTGATGGAAAGTTTAAGGAAAAGCGGTGAATCTTTACAGAAAGCCAAAAGCAGAGTGACAACAGAAATCCCAAAACAGTCCCAAGATGATCCCATCCCCACCTGGGGGTACATCCAAGACCCCCAGGGCTCCTTCTTCCCCCCTCCCCACTGCCAGGCTAGTCTCAGCTGGCCAGATCTGAGACTGCCCATCCCCCCGTGGCCTTGGGCCTAGCCAGGCCCATGGCCGGGAGACAACAACTCCCCCATTACCGGGCGACGGCGAGGAAGAAAGAGGAGGTGCTTAGACCTCGCACTGGATCTTATAGTGGTGCAGAGAATTATGGTAGAAATACCCAATTTCCTGTGTCCACCCACTGGGCTGGACCTCTGGACACAGGAAGCAGGGGGGCACCCAGCCCAAACTGCAACACTTATGGAACACCCTGTGCATTCAAGGACTGCAGTTACAGAACCACAGCAACACAGTACATTAGAGGCTGGAAGGGACCTCCAGAGATCATTGAGTCCAACCCCCCTGCCAAAGCAGGATCACCTAGGGTAGTCCACATAGGAATGCAACCAGATGGGTTTTGAATCTGTCCAGGGAAGAAGGTGTGGTCTCACCAGAACAGAGTAGAGGGGGAGAAGAATCTCCCTAGACCTGCTAGACACACTTTTGTTGATGCACTCCAGGATATCATTTGGTCTCTTGGCCACAAGGGCATGTTGCTGTCCCGTAGAGAACGTTCTGTCCACTAGGACTCCAAGGTCTTTCTCCATGGAGCTGCTTTCCAGCAGGGTAACCCCTAACCTGTACTGGTGCCTGTTATTATTTTTCCCCAGATGTAGGACCCTGCAATTCTCCTTGTTAAACTTCACGAGGTTTGCCTGCACCCAGCTCTCCAGCTTGTCCAGGTCAGGTTGGATGGCTGCACAGCCTGACGGGGTGTCAGCCATGCCCCTGAGTTTTGTATCATCAGTGAACTTGCTGGGGGTGCACTCAATCCTCTCATCTAGGTCGTTGGTAAAGATACTGAACAAAACTGGACCCAGTACTGATCCCTGGGAATACCACTGGCCACATGCCTCCAAGCTGACTCTGTGTCACTGATAGCAACTCTGAACTCTGTTGTTGAGCCAGTTTTCAATCCACTTCACGGACCAACTGTCTTTGCTGCATTTCTTGAGCTTTTTATTAGGATATTATGGGAGACAGTATCAAAACCCTTCAGCACTTTTATCATCTCCTCCTGGGCTAAGCTCAATGCATTCTAGTTGCTTACTTACACAGAGAGCAACTCCACCACCTTGCCTTGTCAAGTCTGTCCTTCGTGAAACATGCATAGTTGTCCATAACCACATTCCAGTCATGGGAACTGTCCCACCATGGCTCTGTAATTGCAACAAGATCATAGCCCTGAGACTGCACCCAGATTTCTAGTTCATCTTGCTTATTTCCCACGCTTCTTGTGTTGGTATACAGACACATCAGAGGCTTAACGAGGAACATCTGCTACCATTGTGGGTGTCACATAATCCACCATCCCCTACAGCAATTGTCCCAGGATTGTCTTCAGTGAGCCTGTTTTTACCCTTTTCCCCCTTCGAAATTAGTTTAAAGACCTATCAACCAGCCCTGCCAGTTCTTGTCCCAGGATTCTTTTTCCTCTTAGAGACAAGCATTTTCTATCCATAGTCAGCAGGCCTGGGCTCTTGTAGAGCAGCCCGTGACCAAAGAACCCCAAATCCTCCCACTGGCACCAGTCCTGCAGCCAGCTATTAATCTGCTGGACATGTGCAAGGAAAATCCAGCTGTTTGCAACTCTGTGGAACCTGCTCTCTTTGGTGTCCATTCCTGATAAGGAAGCCTGAGGCAACTAGAGAAAAATCAGGCTGACTACCCCTGGAATGAGGGTTTATATAGCAAGACTTAATTTTCTGTCAGACACTTCCTAGAGAGGAAAGCTGCTTCAGCATTTCTGTTTCTATCTAAGAGAAGTGTGAGGATAAGTTGCCAAGCCAGGTTGTTTTTTTTTCTCCCTTCAGTCTTTCAATTTTCAGTCTCTGAAGGCTTCCAAAATCATTAGGTGACAATCTCTAGCGTAGTATCTAAACATCCTCAAATGTCTGCTTTAATCTGGCTCCTAGGATGCCACTACATCAGGTTGCTGGCACGAAGCCTCTCGTCAAACAAGCACTCAACAGACTGGCTCACTGCTCAAGAAGTCATCATGACCAGCTTTGATCATTTTGGGGCCAGGTTTGGGGCTCATTTTTTTTTAAACTCCTTGGCATGGAGGTCTGGCCTGGTGCCTGGGTAAATCCATTTCTCATCACCTTGTGATGAACATGAAAGGGAATGTGGTTCTCCAGTTTTAGGCAGTGCTCTTGCACAAGCTCTCCGAGTTCCAAAAGCTGCATTTTCAGCTCTGAGATGTCTATAACCATAGGGACCATATCCATTTTTGACATCAGGTCTAGACTCCAAAGAGCACCACCAGTGTGCCTCTATTTTGTGTGTTTTTGTAACATGTATGACTACATTGCACCTAGACCAAGGACACGTTAATACGGAATGCCAAGTTTGGTGCCAAAACCCAGATTTGTCATTTGTTGTTATTCCTTTTCCATCAAAGTATTATCTACAGTGCTCTGGGTCAGGAGTAGCAAGGAATCCACCAGAGAATTCTTTCTCATTAGGACTACTTTCCCCAAGTGTAAGGGACCAGAAATTATTACAGATGTGGCTAATCATTGTTGGGAAAATCGTTTGAGACACAGGGAGCTTAGCACCTGGCCCACTGGGGTTGAGTAAGGGGGTTTGGGACCTGGGAGACTCCTGGTAGGATTTCAGGACCTTGGGGACTCCCTGGGAGCAGAGTCAACAGAGACAAGAGTTTTGAGCCCTAGAGATTGCATCAGGCATGTGCTCCACTGCAGAATCGAGGCTGGGTGTGGGCTAGTTTTAGCAACAGTGTGAAACTATAAAAGGTGTCACAGCATGGTGGGCTGGTTGTCGTCTGCTAGGGGATCACCTGCCAGGGAAGATTCAGTTACAGGGGTCATCTGCTAGGGGATCACCTCCCAGGGAAGTTTCAGGTACAGGGGTCATCTGCTAGGGGGTTGCCTCCCAGGGAAGTTTCAGCTACAAGAGTCATCTTCTAAGGGGGCCAGGGAAGGGTCAGCTACTGGGGAGACTGCCATGAGGAACCGCTGCTAGGGAAAAGCTGCTGCTAGGGTGAGAGCCACTGTTGGAGCAGCCGACGTTGAGGAGAGTCGTGTGCGAACAATCAGTGCTGAGAAGTTGGCTGAAGTTGGGGTGAACAAGAAGAAAATGTTTTTCTGGATATTTCAATTCCTTCAAATGTTTGTTGTTTTTTTTTTTTTTGGCAGACATTTCAGCTATTTCAGAGCATTATTCATGGAATCATAGAATCAATAAGGTTGGAAAAGACCTCAAAGATCATCCAAGTCCTCAAAGATCAAGTCCAACCCGTCACCCAAGACCTCATGACTATTAAACCATGGCTTCAAGGGCCATGTCCAATCCGATTTTGAACACCTCCAGGGATGGTGACTCTACCACCTCCCTGGGCAGCACATTCCAATGGCTAATTACTCTTTCTGGGAATAACTTTCTCCTCACCTCAAGCCTAAACCTCCCCTGGTGCAGCTTGAGACTGTGTCTTCTTGTTCTGGTGCTAGTTGCCTGGTTTATTTTCATTATATCTATTTGCAGTATGAAAATGAGTCCTGATGTGGAGAAATGGCACTTTTCTACTTCATCCACCCAATCCTGGAAGGAAACATTTTTTTTCTGACCATGATGTTAAATATTTAGATACTGTTTTCATTTTATGTTAATTTCCTGTCAATGCATGGCTGTGAATAAAATGACATAAAATGTAAGTGCGAGTGCTTGATTAAAAGCCATCTGATACTGTGAGCAGTGTGCTTTGTTTCGTTGAGCTATGGAAAATGAATAGTGACTCACTCACAATAGAGTGTGGTGAGGTGACAGATTTGTGATTTATAGTAAGTGCTGGGTTCTGCACATTGGTCACAACAACCCCATGCAATGCTACAGGCTGGGGTAGGAGTGGCTGGACAGCAGTCAGGCAGAAAGGGACCTGGGGGTACTGGTGGATAGTAGGCTGAACATGCCAGCACCAGAACAAGAGGACACAGTCTCAAGCTGTGCCAGGGCAGGTTTAGACTGGACATTAGGAGGAAGTTCTATACAGAGAGAGTGATTCCCCATTGGAATGGGCTGCCTGGGGAGGTGGTGGGGTCACCGTCATTGGAGGTGTTCAGGAGGAGACTTGATGGGATGCTTGGTGACATGATCTAGTTGTTTGATGGGTTGGACACGATGATCTTGAAGGTCTCTTCCAACCTGGTTTATTGTATTGTATTGTATGAGCCTGCAGTGTGCCCAGGAAGCCAAGAAGGCCAATGGCATCGTGGCCTGCATCAGGAACAGTGTGGCCAGCAGGAGCAGGGAGGTCATTCTGCCCCTATACACTGCACTGGTTAGGCCACATCTTGAGTCTTGTGTCCAGTTCTGGGCCCCTCAGTTTAGGAAAGATGTTGAGTTGCTGGAACATGTCCAGAGATGGGCAACAAAGCTGGGGAGGGGTTTGGAGCACAGCCCTGTGAGGAGAGGCTGAGGGAGCTGGGGTTGCTTAGCCTGGAGAAGAGAAGGCTCAGGGGTGACCTTATTGCTCTCTACAACTACCTGAAGGGAGGTTGTAGACTGGTGGGGGCTGGTCTCTTCTCCCAGGCTACCAGCACCAGAACAAGAGGACACAGTCTCAAGCTGCACCAGGGAAGTTTAGGCTGGATGTTAGGAAGAAGTTCTTCACAGAAAGTGATTTGCCATTGGAATGTGCTGCCCAGGGAAGTGGTGGAGTCACCATCACTGGAGGTGTTTAGGAGGAGACTGAATGGGGTGCTTGGTACCATGGTTTAGTTGATTAGATAGTGTTGGATGATAGTTTGCACACAATGATCTCAAAGGTCTCTTCCAACATGGTTAATTCTATTCTATTCTGTTCTAAAAGTTAAAGCATTCCTTTTACCCAGTTACAGTCCTTGCAGGTTTACTTCAGACTCAGCTTATTCATTCATCTTGAAAACTGGTGATTGCTTGGTGGCAACATGGAAGGAAATTTCCTAAAGGGATGTTGTGGGTATAGTTGCCATGACACCCATCTTTTGAACATTCTAGAATAGAAATTACATCTGATAAATTTTGGAGTTTTACTCTTTACTCTTACCTGACACATTCCATAGCATGACATCTGGTGACATTTCTGCTTTAGGGAAAGACTGAGCAAAAGGGTATCTAATGAGGTTCAACAAAATAAGTGAAGAGTCTTGCATCTGGGGAAGAAATCCACCATATACCAGTATAGATTAGGAGTTAATCTACTGGGAAGTGGCTCCATGGAGAAGGACCTTGGAGCCCTGGTGAACATTAAGTTATCCATGGGACAGCAGCATGCTCTTGTGGCCAAGGCGGCCAATGATATTCCAGAGTGCATCAAGTGTGTCTAGCAGGTCAATGAGGTTCTCTTTCCCCTCTATTCTGCCCTGGTGAGGTCACATCTGTAGTACTGTGTCTAGTTCTGGGATCCACAGGTCAAGAGGATGGGGATATTATAGAGTGTCCAAGGGAGACTATGGGGATGATGAAAGACTTGAACATCTGTCTGATGAGGAAAGGCTGAGAAATCAGAGTCTGTCTAGTCTGGAGAATACTGAGAGGGGCTCTTATTAATGCTTTCAAATATCTGAAGGGTGGGTGTCAGGAAGAAGGGGCCAGTCTCTTTACAGAAACATGAGACAGTGGGCAGAAACTGGAACTCAGAAAGTTCCACCTCAACATGAGGAAAAACATCTTTACATCAGTTGCTGCTCACAAAACCTATTCTCCAGACCCTTCACCATCTTTATTGTCCTTCTTTGGACCTGCTCCAGCACCTCAATGTATTTCTTGCCATGAATGCCCATGCTCAGAAATGCAACTGCATAAACCCAAGCACCTCAACAGGTAGAGAGGTAGGTTAAAATTTCTGGCCTATACCCAAAATTTCCCTGAGTTTTGAGTAAATAAATATTCACAAGGCACTTCTCAGGTAGTCTTGCCCAGGCCTGGTGTTGACTTCACCAGCAGGTGGTCCTGGGAGCTGTCCAAGTTCTGAGGAGATGTTGGACACAGCCCGCTGCGGTCCAGGAAACCTCTAAAGGTCTCATTTTGTAACACTAATTACAGGGTCTGAGATAACTGACTTTTGTCAGGTACTTTTCCAATTTAGCCAAGCTCAGGAGTTGAGAAATTCTCATTTGCATATATCCTGAACTTGAGGGTGCTGCTATTTTCCATAAGTTGTGCATGCCCAGAACTTACTGGATCCTGGGGTCCTGGTGTTCCCCTTTCTGGGCCAGAATCCAAGTGTACCAGGTCATAAGAGCTCCAAGATGATTAAGAGGGAAGTCAGAGCCAGGTGTCCTGTGGGTACACTTCAATGTTCTGGTCCACTGCAGGAGGTAATTGTCCTTATTGTCTTCAGAGAATAGGAAGGCAGGAGCCAGGTACATTAAGGGGATGCCTTAATGCATCCAACAAGGCCAGGTACTGGGTCCTGCACTTGGGTTGCAACAACCCCATGCAATATTCCAGGCTTGGGACAGAGTGGCTGGAAAGCTTCCCGTGGAGAAAGACTTGAGGGTGTTGACAGCTGGCTGAAGATGAGCCAGCATGTGCCCAGGGGGACAAGAAGGCAAACAGCATCCTGGCCTGGATCAGCAATAGTATTAGAGGTGGCAGGACCAGGGAATCGACTATCCCCTTGGATTCAACACTGGTGAGGCCAGACCTTGAGTGCTGGGTTCACTTCCTCTCATCTCAAAGGCCCATGAAGTCTGAAACAGATTGTGGGGTTGGTGGATAAATGCTTTCTGTTCCTGTAATTAAATGAAAGTCTATATAGATGTCTATGACTCTGAAGCACTCATCTACAAATGCTGGGTGATTACATGAGAAAGAAGAGACAACAGATGAAGCTGCTGCATTCCCTGGGCAGAAATGCAGCCTGAGCATGGAACTGGGTTGAGGAACGGCTGCAAGTGCAGACATAAATAATTAATCAAGGTATTTGAACTGCATCAGTTACATGTACACGAGTACATCTTAGAAGCCCTACAGTTTAAATTTGCCTTGGATTTTTAGTAAGCAATAAATGTATTAATCTTTCCCCTTTTGTTTCATAATTGAGCAATTCAGGCATTTAATTCTTACTTCTGGTTAAATGAGTCACTCTAATTACAAAGTAATTGATTGAATGGTCTAAATACACTTCAGTCCTAATTAATATGGCTGTGCCATGTAGCGCATTGTACCAATACATCTTTTGTTAGCGGCTCTGTGTTCTCAGCCTCCATTCACTGCCATGAATGGAAGCTTTTTTGTTTCTTAAGGAAACGTGGTTTGTTGAGCCCTGCGTGCCACAGAGCCCTAGGAAACGGTATTGTAGGAATAATTATCAGAAAGATATGTCTGCACAAGGTTTTTAATAAAGCTGTGAAATTTTCCATGTGTTTCTTGGGCCATCTTTCCAATTTCAGCGAAAAAGAAGACTAGAAGCAAGGCTGCCCTTCGCTAATCTGTGATGTGATGCTTTCCTGTGCACAGACAGTGGCTGCTGATGGCAGTGACAATGCTGATGGCAGTGACAATGCTGATGGCAGTGACAATGCTGATGGAGACAGTTAGCACCAATGGTTGGAGTGTAAAGGGCACTGCTCCATCTTGTGTGCCACCTTGGGGTGCAGGAAGTAAAAGGCTTTAGCTGTGGAGTGGAAGGGACAGGACAGGTGACCCTGAACTGGATAACAAAGGATTCTATCCCATGGACAGCATCTTCAGGATAAATCTCTTTTCCAATGGCTGGTGTGCTTGGAGTAATCTATTCATTGGAGGTGTTCAGGAAGAGGCTTGATGGGGTGCTTGGTTGCATGGTTTAGTTGTTTAGGTGGGTTGGATTGGTTGATGGGTTGGACGCGATGATCTTGAAGGTCTCTTTCAACCTGGTGTATTGTATTGTATTCTGCATTTGATCGTGATTCACAAATTCCTGAATCCAGTTCCAGAATCCAGCTCCTAAACCTGGTTCCTGTCTGCTGCCGAGTCCAATCTTGGACTTCCCCAGTGCCTGCACTCAGCATCAGTTGTGACAGTGACATCATTGCCATCAGGAGTTGAGTTCCATATTGGATTGTATTTCTTTGTCTCTAATTTAATCTTATTTCCATCTCAACTGGTTTAGTTTCTTTCCCACCCCATCAGTGCCTCTCCCTTCTTCTCTTTGGCCAGGCGAGGGATTCATAGAGAGCCTCTGCCGCTCGGTCACTGGTGATCCAGCTCTGATCCTTGACAGCTGAATGCACTTTCAGAGGAGAAGAGAGCAGAGTGTAGAGGAGAAGAGAGCAGAGTGTAGAGGAGAAGAGAGCAGAGTGTAGAGGAGAAGAGAGCAGAGTGTAGAGGAGAAGAGAGCAGAGTGTAGAGGAGAAGAGAGCAGAGTGTAGAGGAGAAGAGAGCAGAGTGTAGAGGAGAAGAGAGCAGAGTGTAGAGGAGAAGAGAGCAGAGTGTAGAGGAGAAGAGAGCAGAGTGTAGAGGAGAAGAGAGCAGAGTGTAGAGGAGAAGAGAGCAGAGTGTAGAGGAGAAGAGAGCAGAGTGTAGAGGAGAAGAGAGCAGAGTGTAGAGGAGAAGAGAGCAGAGTGTAGAGGAGAAGAGAGCAGAGTGTAGAGGAGAAGAGAGCAGAGTGTAGAGGAGAAGAGAGCAGAGTGTAGAGGAGAAGAGAGCAGAGTGTAGAGGAGAAGAGAGCAGAGTGGATCAGGCTGGAAAAGACTTTCAAGATCATCAAGTCCAACCCATCACCCAACACCACCTATTCAACTAAACCATGGCACCAAGTGCCTCATCCACTCTCTTCTTAAACACCTCCAGTGATGGTGACCCCACCACCTCTAAGATAATAGTTAACAAAGTGGTTCTGCAAGAAAATATGCAGGAATCTTACAGAAGCTGTGATCAGCCTGTTTCATATGAAGGGAAAATCTAAGTGAATTTGCATAGATGGCAAATACCTATCCCTGTAATTTTGCTTTAAAACGTTCATATGGTGTAGACAGCTGCTGAGATTGTGCTTATTAGTAGTGCTGAGACTACTAGTCGAGGAACTTTGTGCAGTATGCAGATAGTATGCAAATACTTTTCAGTGTAATTCCTTTGGTAGAAGAGAACTCCAAAGAGATGTGAATATAATTCACAGAAAAATAATTAACTGCTTATTTTCTTTGAAGGTGAATCTTGGGGTACGTAAATCTCTTTGACTGAGATTGGTTGGTTTCAGATTTTCTGTGGTAAACACAAAAAATAAGCTGATACAAACTGGAGTCCCCAGTTGTGAACTGCATCTTCATCGGCCCATCTCTGTAGCTGTACAGGAGCTCATAAAATCATATAATGCATCAGGTTAGAAAGGATCCTTGAAGGTCATCTTGTGGCCAGCAGGAGCAAAGAAGTCATTGGGCCCCTGGACTCAGCACTGGTTAAGCCACACCTTGAGTCCTGTGTCCAGTTCTGGGCCCCTCAGTTTAGGAAAGATGTTGAGTTGCTGGAACGTGTCCAGAGAAGGGCAACAAAGCTGGTGAGGATTTTGGAACACGAGCCCTAGGAGGAGAGGTTGAGGGCTTGCTTAGCCTGGAGAAGAGGAGGCTCAGGGGAGACCTTATTGCTGTCTACAGCTTCCTGAAGGGAGGCTGTAGCCAGGTGGGGGTTGGTCTCTTCTCCCAGGCAACCAGCACCAGAACAAGAGGACACAGTCTCAAGCTGCACCAGGGCAGGTTTAGGCTGGATGTTAGGAAGAAGTTCTTCCCAGAAAGAGGGATTGCCCATTGGAATGGGCTGCCCAGGGAGGTGGTGGAGTCACCATCACTGGAGGTGCTTAAGAAGGGATTAGATGGGAAGCTTTGGGCCATGGTTTAGTTGATTAGATGGTGTTGGGTGATAAGTTGGACTTGATTAACCAACCTGGTTAATTCTATTCTATTCTAATCTACAAATTCTTAAATCTGTTTCCTGTCTACCCCTGAGACCAGTGTGGGACTGCTGCCACAGTATCAGTAGTGACAGTGAGTAACTGCCATCAGGGCTTGGGTTTGATACTGGTTTGTATCTGTCTGTTTCCTTATATTGTTCTTGTTTCCATCTCAGCTGGTTTAGTTTCTTTCCCAACCCATTAGCCTCTCTCTGCCTGATTCCCTTCCTCTTCCCTTTGGGAAGCAGAAGGGTTCCTAGAGAACCTGTGGCATTTCTGTAGTGGCCAGCCCAGCCCTGACCCTTGACAACAGTAGAAAAAGAATACTGGTTGTTTTATGATACCTCACTGACATGAGCCCTAGGAGGAGAGGTTGAGGGCTTGCTTAGCCTGGAGAAGAGGAGGCTCAGGGGAGACCTTATTGCTGTCTACAAGTACCTGAAGGGAGGTTGTAGCCAGGTGGGGGTTGGTCTCTTCTCCCAGGCAACCAGCACCAAAACAAGAGGACAGTCTCAAGCTGCACCAGGGGATGCTTAGGCTGGACGTTAGGAAGAAGTTCTTCATAGAAAGAGTGACTGGCCATTGGAATGTGCTGCCCAGGGAGGTGGTGGAGTCCTTCACTGGAGGTGTTTCTGAAGAGACTGGATGGAGTGCTTGGTTCCATGGTTTAGTTGACTAGATGGTGTTGGATGATAAGTTGGACTCAATAATCTCGAAGGTCTTTTCCAGCCTGGTTAATTCTATTCTATCTTCTCTGCTGTCCCCCTCCCCCCCAACCCCCCATCTGCCACTCATCAGTCTCCAACTACACCAGGTTTCTCAGGGCTCCATCAAGTTTGACCTTGAATGTCTGGGCAACCTGTTCTGGCATTTTAACAGCTTCATTGTGAGAACTTCCTCCTAATATTCAACCTGTATCTACCCTGCTCTAGTTTCAAACCATTACCTTTCATCCTATTACTACAAGCCTTTCTAAAGAGTGCCTCCCAAACCATCCTGTAGCTCCACTTCAGATTTTGAAATGTTTCTCTAAGATCTTCCTTGAACCTTCTCTTCTCCAAGCTGAACAGCCCCCACTCTCCCAGCCTGCTTCAATAGGGGAGGTGCTCATCTTCATGATCCTCATCTGGACCTGCTCTAATAGTTCCATGTCCTTCTTGTGCTGAAGAATCCAGAGCTGGGCTCATTACTGAGTAGAGAGGCAGAATCCGTTCCTCCACCTGCTGCTCATGCTGCTGGGGATGCAGCCCAGGACATGGTTGGCTTCTAGGTTCTGAGTGCATATTGACAGCTCATGTTGAGCTTCTCATTGCCCATTACCCCCAAGTCCTTCTCCTCAGCACTACTCTCTATCCGTTCTCTGCCCAGCCTAGATTTGTGCTTGTAATCTTTATTTCAAGTCATAAACAACATTTTTCAGTCACACACATTGCAAGTTGTATTCATTTTGGGGTCTATGAAGACCTTTCTTTCCCCATTAAATGCACAAGTGTAGCAGGCTATGAAATCTTGGACAATGAGTTATCCTGAAACTGTAGGAAAAGAAAATCCACACGTCAGGGGTGTCTTTTCAGGCATCAGAACTCAGAATAACACACATTTTAAGACACAATAGAAACAACCAACCAACCAGATTAGTTATGTTTTCTTATTCTTTGGTTTATGAATAAGTGTCTTCAGCTATTTTCCTGCACTCTTGGATTAATAAGTTGCAAATGCTGCAGAGCAGAGCCTGTGAAAGAGGACTGTAATATTTTTATTTGACTTAGTGTCTTCTGCAGCATTATTTTGGCACTGCTTAAGAAAGTTGACTGCAGAGCAGGCTTAGCAAAGTGGCTGTTCCCTGGTTTGATGTCAATTGCTATTATTGAAAGGATAATGGAAAACGGTGTGCTGGTGGCATTTCTTCTCTGGCTGGGGCAACTTAATGCTGCTATCAGAGAATCACAGAATTGGTTTTGTTGAAAAATACCTCCAAGATCATTGAGGCCAACTGTCAAACCAAGAACATGGCTACCATGTTCCAAAGCACAATGCCCACACATTTCTTGAACGCCTCCTCCAGGGACAGTGACTCCACCACCTCCCTGGGCAGCCTCTTCCAATGCCTGACCACTCTTACAGGAAAGAAATTTTTCCTAACACCCAACCTAAACCTCTCCTGGTACAATTTCAGGCCATTTCATGTCCGTCTATCACCTGATACTAGGGAGAAGAGACCATCCCCATCTGAATCCAAACTCCTTTCAAAGAGTTGAACAGAACAATGAGGTCTCCCCTTAGCATTCTTTTCTCAGACTGAACACCCCAGTTCCCTCAGATGCTGCTGCTTAACTGCAGCCTGGATCAGAGTTTAAACATGTGCCAGAGCACAGAAAAAACTCCTAGAAGGTTCTTCAGTGAAGTGGAAGTTCACAGAGAATCACAGAATGGTATAGGTTGAAAAGCAGCTCAGAAATATCTACTCCAACCCTCTGCCATGGGCAATGACACTTCTCAGCTAATTTTGGTTACCCAAAGCCTCATCCAATCTGGCCTCCAGGGAGGGGGCATCCACAAACACTCTGGCAACCTATTCCAGTTTCACCACCCTCATATTGAAGAGCTTCTTCCTAAGATCCAGTCTAAACCTATTCTCCCTCAGCTTAAACCACTTCCCCCTAGTTCCATTGCTAGACACCCTTATGAAAAGTCCTTCTCCAGGTTTTCTGTAGACTCCTTTCAGGTATCGGAAGGCAGCCATAAGGTGCCAGGGCCTTCTCTTCTCCAGGCTGAACAACCCCAGCTCCCTTAGCCTGTCCTCATGTCAGAGGTACTCCAGCTCTTCAGGCATCCTTGTCAGAAGGCCCTTCTCAGGACCTTCTCCAGCAATTCTGTGTCATTCCGATGATGGGGACACCAGAACTGGCTGCAGTATTCAAGGTGGGGTCTCACGAGAGCAGAGTAAAAGGGAAGAATCACCACTCTTGACCTGCTGGAAGCTAAAAGCCCTCCTTAAATCCATGCTATTCCCAGCTCTGTCAGCACACATGCTGGGGATTTACTTTCCCAGGGAATGCAGCATACGCCTGTTGGTTGTGAGGGGTAGGATCTGCCTCCACAATTACATAATGTGACAGTGACAATGAACTGAAAATAAGGCTATTAATATTCTGAGAGCTAAAAATGACTGCCATCCTATTTCCTTAAACTGCTGTCATTCCTTGGTAGAACACAAACCCTTCTATAAATACGCAAGGAAATCATTACTGCCGTGTTTCTTCCAAGCCCATCCCCCTCCACCTTGGAGCACAGTGTGGCTGGGATTGTCTCTTATGCAAGGTTTCTATTCAGTACCTGGTGGGAAAGTGAAGTTATATAATCATGTTTCACTTAAAGGTATAATTACATCCCATATTTTCCATACAGTGGAAAGAGCAGAGGCCCTGAAATAACTCTGAGGTATCAGACACCAGAATGAATGAGTATATGGAATAGATGTCCTTGATTTTTCTCTCTTAATTGGTGTGTTTTGGGTGGCAAACTGTTTTCCGCTCCTAAAAGAAGAAATAAACCCTCCTTATGCAATACACAGAAACAAATGCTTTGGGAGAACATCTGAAATCACTTTGTCTGCTGCAGTTTCCATGATTTAATAAGCCTGACAGGTCTGAAGGGAAAGAAATAGTATGTCCTTTCTGCTATTGAGATAACTCACCAAACACAATGACAGTATGACAGTAAAGAACTTTACTTGACACGCACTGGTTCACAGAGCATGGCAGTAATGTCAATACCACGAAATGCCCAAAGACTCACCCCTCTTTCACAGCAAAAGGACACACTGTGAGAAACATAAAACATGCTTTCTTCAGATACTTTTTCTTTGCCAATTACTTATCAGTATTGTGACACAGAACACACCATTTGGATTACTTTCCCCTCCCCCCCCCAAAAAAAATGTTTAAATTTAAAGCCATGAAAAGAATGTGGTCCCTCCCCCATCTCCTCCTGCAGTGACCATGA
This sequence comes from Picus viridis, assembly GCA_033816785.1. Taxonomy (NCBI): domain Eukaryota; kingdom Metazoa; phylum Chordata; class Aves; order Piciformes; family Picidae; genus Picus; species Picus viridis. The sequence goes on from CM066574.1 coordinate 26,551,123, forward strand.
GATGATGGAGTTTTCAGTGTGCAGGGAAGTGGGGAGAAGCAGCAGCAAAACTTGCTCTCCCACCATCACCCAGCTTCATCTTCCCAAAGCAGCTCCTGCTCCCTCTACACCACCTTCCACCCTGCACTAAATAGCTGCTGCTGCTCCTCCACCACCACCATTTTTGCACCCATTCCAGAGACAGGAGCAAGGCCCTCAACCAGCCAAGATATCACACAGAGGAGCTCAGCCACAGTAAGGAGGCTCAGCCAGCACCCGTGGATGATACTGAAAGAGTCATCAGTCCTATTCCTACCTGACCGGGGGGCCAGCAGGCCCCCCGGCCTTTGTTGTCACCACCACCATCACCCAGTGTGCACCATGGGCACTCACCAGAGATGAGAGGAGGATCCCTCAGCCCAGATGGGCTCAGCTTGGGGCTCCTGCCCTTCCTGGGCGAGATTAAAAGAGGAGTGGGTGGGGAGGGCCAAGTGGTCACACCTGGGGTGGGAGGAGACTCCATCAGAGCCCAGGTGCTCTGGGATTTGAGGGGAAAATGGGGTGGGTGGGGGGGAAAAGGGGCAGATATGGTGGGAAAGGGAAGGTGGTGGTGAAAGAAGGGGATTTTAAAATACCTTTATTTTCCATAAATCTTTCATAACATAAAACTGCAGTTAATGGCTTGCTTTGCCCCCATACAGAAAGAACAAGCCCACCTATACTTCATAAAATAAAGCACAATGGTAGCTATTACAGAATAGAATAGAATAGAATAGAATAGAATAGAATAGAATAGAATAGAATAGAATAGAATTTAATAGAATTACAATGAAATCTTTCCATAATTATAATTTTGCTTGGCAGGAAAATCTGTGCTTTTCAGATCAAGATAACAAGTTTTAACAACAACAAAAAAAAGTTCTGCAAGAGTGAATTTTTCCCTGGATACTAGCAGACAGGACCAGGATGATTGAGGGACTGGAGCACTGCCCTGTGAGGAGGGGCTGAGAGCCCTGGGGTTTTTTAGTCTGGAGAGGAGAAAACTCAGTGGGAATTTAATAAATGTTTATAAATATCTGAGAGATGGGTGTCACTTGCACTCTGTGATAGGACAAGGGGCAAGGGATATAAACTCCAGCACAGGAGGTTCCACCACAACATGAGGAGGAACTTCTTCACTGTGAGGGTCACAGAGCACTGGAGCAAGCTGCCCAGAGAGGTTGTGGAGTCTCCTTCTCTAGAGACTTTCAAGACCCATCTGGATGTGCTTCTGTGTGACCTGTGCTAGATTCTATAGTCCTGCTCTGGCAGGGGGGTTGGACTTGATGATCTTCAAAGGTCCCTTCCAACCCCTAACATCCTATGACCACACTGGTTAGACCACACCTTGAGTAATGTGTCCAGTTCTGGGCCCCTCAGTTTAGGAAAGATGTTGAGTTGCTGGAACGTGTCCAGAGAAGGGCAACAAAGCTGGGGAGGGGTTTGGAGCACAAGCCCTATGAGGAGAGGCTGAGGGAGCTGGGGTTGTTTAACCTGGAGAAGAGGAGGCTCAGGGAGACCTTATTGCTGTCTACAAGTACCCTAAGGGAGGCTGTAGCCAGGTGGGAGTTGGTCTCTTCTTGCAGGCAACCAGCACCAGAACAAGAGGACACAGTCTCAAGATGTGCCAGGAGAGATTTAGGCTGGATGTTAGGAAGAAATTCTTCATAGAGAGAGTGATTGGCCATTGGAATGTGCTGCCCGTGGAGGTGGTGGAGTCATCTGATTAGTGTCTGCTGCTGTGTCCAGCCTTGGACTTCCCCAGTGCCTGCTGAGCCTCAGTTGTGATGGTGACAAATTGCCATCAGGGGTTGCATTTAATATTGGATTGTATCTATTTTTGTGTCTCTTTCATTGAATTTTTCTTATTTCCACCTCAGATGGTTCAATTTCTTTCCCAATTTATCAGTTTCTCTCCCTTATTCCCTTTCTCTTCCCTTTGGGAAGCAGAGGGGTTCGTAGACAGCATCTGGCACTTGTTTAGTGGCCAGCCCAGCCCTGATCCTTGGCAATGCCCTGTCTTCTGGAAAGGGGTATATTTGAAGCCTGTTAGGAAAAACAGTTTCCTAATGTTGGTACCAAGGGAGACAATGTGGTGGAAAAAACAGCAGGAGGGAAATGCAAGAAAATAGGTAGGCTGCTTTGGTTAAGTGAGCAAATGACTGATATTGTAGATGGCTCTAACCCTCATGCTGGGGTTTCTTGGTGACTTAATGTTAATAGAAGTCTAGAATCAAAGAATCAGAACTGTTTTGGTTGGAAAAGACCCTTAAGATCATTGAGTCTAACCATTCTCCAGTTGTAGCAAGGCTGGTGCTAAACACTAGCCATTGGAATGGGCTGCCCAGGGAGGTGGTGGAGTCACCATCACTGGAGGTGTTTAGGAAGAGACTGGATGGGGTGCTTGGTGCCATGGTTTAGTTGATTGGATAGTGTTGGGTGATAGGTTGGACTTGATCTCAAAGGTCTTTTCCAACCTGGTTAATTCTATTCTATTCCATTCCATTCCATTCCATTCCATTCCATTCCATTCCATTCCATTCCATTCCATTCCATTCCATTCCATTCCATTCCATTCCGTTCCATGTCACTCAGAACCCCATCTGCATCTTTTCAACACCTCTAGGGATGTGGTCTTTGATAACACTTTTAGTGAAGAAGTTTCTTCTCACATCCAACTTAAGCCTTCCCTGGTGTAACATGAGGCCATTTCCCCTCATCCTATCACATGCTACTAAGGAGAAAAGACCAACTCCTACCTCATTCCAACCTCCTTTCAGGGACTTGCAGAGTGAAAAGGTCTCCCCTCAGCCTCCTCTTCTCCAGATTAAATAATCCTAATTCCCTTAGCCCTTCCTCACAAGACTGTTTTGCCAGATTTGTTGCCCTTCTCTGGACATTCTCCAGCACTTCAATGTTCTTCTTAGAGTATTAAAAAATGGGAAAGGACTACTTACTCTTATAGAATGAAGTAAGAAATTCTAAAGAAGAGAGAGAGAGTAGAAGAGAGGGAAAGAAGAAAGATCATTCAATACATAATAGTTTAGATCAAAAGGAAAAGATCCATTCAGAGAAATGAAAAAGCAAAATGGGTAAGAGGGTTATGTGGCTGTCTGTGAAGGTGGAAGATAGAAGGAAGAAATGTGAAAAGCAGTGTACAGTATTTCTTTTCTGATCACAGTAGTACTTTTACAGTATGCCAGTTTCTCAAGTTGTGTTTGTGGCAAGAAGCACAGCTTCATCTACAAGAGTTACACAATGACAATTTCTCATTCAACTGTAACCTCCTGGCAACTCCAAAAATAGAATCATAGAAGTATAGAATGGTTTGGGTTGGAAGGGACCTTAAAGATCATGTGGTTCTAACCCCACTGACATAGGCAGGGACACCTTCCACTGGACCAGATTGCTCAAGGCCTCATCCAACCTGGACTTGAACACCCCCAGGAAGGGGAAATCCACAACTTCCTGGGGCAACCTGTTCAGTGTCTCACCACCCTGACTGCAAAGAAATTCTTTTTAATATCCAGCCTAAATCTACCTTCTTCCAGCTAAAAATCAGGGCAGTGTTTCAATTTTCCAGCTTCTGTGATGTTTGGGGGCAGATGGGCAAAGGAGTGGCTTTAATAATCTTGGAGTTATCAGTTAATATAGAATCATAGAATCAGTCAGGGTTGGAAGGGACCACAAGGATCATCTAGTTCCAACCCCCTGACATGGGCAGGGACACCCCACACTAGATCACGCTGGCCAGAGCCTCATCCAGGCTGGTCTTAAACACCTCCAGGGATGGGGCCTCAACCACCCCCCTGGACAACCGACTACAGGGCTTCACCACTCTCACAGTGAAGAATTTCTTCCTCATGTCCAGTCTGAATCTCCCCACCTCCAGCTTCATTCCATTCCTCCTAGTCCTATCACTACATGATATCCTGAGAAGTCCCTCCCCAGCCTTCTTGGAGGCTCCCTTCAGATACTGGAAGGCCACAATGAGGTCACCTCGGAGCCTTCTTTTCTCCAGACTGAACTCTGTGAAAACCACCTTGGGCACAATGAGGAAATTGGATCTTGGGTTGCAAAAAGGCTGCAGAGAATAAACAGCTTCCACTTTTTGCATCTATTGTTGCCCAGAGCTGCTTAAAGCTGAGGAATTAACACCATCACCACAGGAAAACAACAGGGGTGTTGCGCTGTTTGTTCTGGCAAGTCATCTCTTTCCCAGGTCTGGAACGCCTGCAGAGCTCACGGCACAAAAGGATTGCTTGGTCATGGATTGTTAATTTAAGCACTTTAGAAATGAAAGAAAAGGGAAGAGCGTGGAAGAAGTGTACGGGGGGGAAGATTTACCTAGAGTAGCTTTGCTGACTTGAAAGGGAGGAAAATAAAGTCATGAACAGAAATCAGGAAATAGGTCAAAAGAAGCGTGACCAGCAGGATGAGGGAGGGGATTCTCCTCCTCTGCTCTGCTCTCATTGAGACCACACCTGGAGCACTGCATCCAGTTCTGGAGCCCCAAACACATGGAACTGTTGGAGAGGGTCCAGAGGAGACCAGGAAGATGATCAGAGATCTGGAGCACCATATCTATGGGGACAGGCTGAGGTAGATGGGGCTGTTCAGGCTGGAGAGGAGAAGACTCTGGAAGAAGACCTTAGAGTGGCCTTTCACACAGGCAGCAGCACTGTGTGCTGGGTTAGGAACTGGCTGGAAGGCGGAGCCCAGAGAGTGGTGGTGAATGGTGCCACATCCAGCTGGAAGCCAGTCACTTGTGGTGTCCCCCAGGTATCAGTGCTGGGCCCCATCCTGTTTGATATCTTTAGCTGGACAGATGGGCAGAGTCCAACATGATGGCATTCAACAAGTCCAAGTGCCAGGTGCTGCACTTTGGCCACAACAACCCCATGCAGTGCTACAGGCTGGGGTCGGAGTGGCTGGAGAGCAGCCAGGCAGAAAGGGACTTGAGGGTACTGGTTGATAGTAGGCTGAACATGAGCCAGCAGTGTGCACAGGTGGCCAAGAAGGCCAATGGCATCCTGGCCTGTATCAGGAAAAATGTGGCCAGCAGGAGCAGGGAGGTCATTCTGCCCCTGTACTCAGCACTGGTTAGGCCACACCTTGAGTCCTGTGTCCAGTTCTGGGCCCCTCAATTTAAGAAGAATACTGAGACACTTGAGCGTGTCCAGAGAAGGGCAGTGAGGCTGAGGAGAGTTCTGGAGCACAAGCCCTACGAGGAGAGGCTGAGGGGGCTGGGATTGCTTAGCCTGGAGAAGAGGAGTCTCAGGGGAGACCTTATTACTCTCTATACCTACCTGAAGGGAGGTTGTAGACAGAAGGGAGTTGGTCTCTTCTGCCAGGCAACCAGCAGCAGAACAAGAGGACACAGTCTCAAACTGCACCAGGAGAAATTTAAGCTCGATGTGAGGAGAAAGTTCTTCACAGAGAGAGTTGTTAACCACTGGAATGTGCTGCCCAGGGAGGTGGTGGAGCCACCATCCCTGGAGGTGTTCAAAAAGGGATTGGATGTGGCACTTGAAGCCATGGTTTAGTAGTCATGAGATCTAGAGTGACAGGTTGGACTTGATGATCTTTGAGGTCTTTTTCCAACCTCATTGATTCTATGATTCTATGACAGGAAACCCAGGGAGGGTTAAACTCCTCAAGAGTTAGGAATTTTAACAGACCTGAAAGACAACCAGAGAACCTAAAGAGCTACTTTCAGAAAGCAATGAGTCACAGCATCCTGCATCCAGTATTGTCACAGTTTATGTATTGTTTGCTTTCTTCATATGAGAGAGAGCTGAAATAAGTCTTTGGTTTCAAAGTGGGAGAAAGCAGGTGGCAAACAGACACCGCGAGCCTAACTTCTGGGCCCACTCTTGGGTTCAAGATGCAGTCAGTATTTTTCCAGGGGCATCAAGTAATCACTCAAGGATATATTTCAATCGATTTAAAAATTGTCAGATGGAGAATTATGTTAATTTCTTCCAGTATGACTCCATTTTTCTCTCCTTGAGTTCATTTGATGCTATCAGGAGGCAGGATGCCAGGCCACATAACTCAGTCTAATTGCAAGTGTTGTAATAAGAATGCTAATTAGGCGGAAGAGTGTAACTTCCTCTGTGCTTCAGAAGAGTTGTCCTGGGAAAGGATGGAGTTACCATTAAAAAGGCTTGGGAGGAAAAATCTGAAAGATAGTGGTGTCAGTGAGGTATCATAAAACAACCAGTATTCTTTTTCTACTGTTGTCAAGGGTCAGGGCTGGGCTGGCCACTACAGAAATGCCACAGGTTCTCTAGGAACCCTTCTGCTTCCCAAAGGGAAGAGGAAGGGAATCAGGCAGAGAGAGGCTAATGGGTTGGGAAAGAAACTAAACCAGCTGAGATGGAAACAAGAACAATATAAGGAAACAGACAGATACAAACCAGTATCAAACCCAAGCCCTGATGGCAGTTACTCACTGTCACTACTGATACTGTGGCAGCAGTCCCACACTGGTCTCAGGGGTAGACAGGAAACAGATTTAAGAATTTGTAGATTAGAATAGAATAGAATTAACCAGGTTGGTTAATCAAGTCCAACTTATCACCCAACACCATCTAATCAACTAAACCATGGCCCAAAGCTTCCCATCTAATCCCTTCTTAAGCACCTCCAGTGATGGTGACTCCACCACCTCCCTGGGCAGCCCATTCCAATGGGCAATCCCTCTTTCTGGGAAGAACTTCTTCGTAACATCCAGCCTAAACCTGCCCTGGTGCAGCTTGAGACTGTGTCTTCTTGTTCTGGTGCTGGTTGCCTGGGAGAAGAGAGCAACCCCCACCTGGCTACAGCCTCCCTTCAGGAAGCTGTAGACAGCAATAAGGTCTCCCCTGAGCCTCCTCTTCTCCAGGCTAAGCAACCCCAGCACCCTCAGCCTCTCCTCCTAGGGCTTGTGCTCCAAACCCCTTCCCAGCTTTTTTTCCCTTCTCTGGACACGTTCCAGCAACTCAACATCCTTCTTAAAGTGAGGGGCCCAGATTGGGATCAAAGACAGAACAGGGTCCTCCTTAAGACATCAGCCATTGAAGAAGGGGATAAAGAGGCTTAGGCTTGACCCTGGTGATCCCTCAGCTTTATCCTGAAGATGATATCCATGGGATGAAATGTGGCTCTGTGCAGCCTGATCTAGTTGGAGATGGCCCTGCTCACTACAGGGGCCTTGGACAAGATGACCTTTGAGGGTCCCTTCTAACCCGATGCGATGTGTAATGCTGTGAATCCCTTGTTGGTCAGTTTAGGGTCAGCTGTCCTGTCCTGTTACGGGTTGGACTCAATGGTCTTTGAAGGCTCTTCCAACCTTGGTGATGCTGTGGTACTGTGATACTGTCCCCTTTGCTTGTACAAAATAAATGAATGACTAAAAATCCCTTGCTGTTAGCAGAACCTGAAGTGTTCCCTTAGAATGGTTTAAGTGGCGTAGAAGAACTTCCTTCAACTATAGACAAGCAAAAGAAATGGGAATGGTGGCAATCACACCTCCTTTGTGTAGCATTTCTTAGCTAGTTCGTCTTTTACTCACAGTGTGTTGTGACTCCACCATCTCACTGCAGCAAACAAAACAAAACACACACACACAAAAAAAAAAAAGAAGGAAAAAAAGAGGTTTTGGTTGTTGGGGTTTGTTTTGGGGGTGGTTGGTTGTTGTTTTGGGGGCTATGTGTGTTTGTTTGCTCACTTTATTTTGTAATTTGAGAAACATGAAATCATTTCATTGCTCAGAGACTGGTTAGGGGTCTTTTTCTTAAACCTTAGGTTTATTAGAACTCTTAAAGGGCAATTTCTGGAATAGTTATTACAATTTTTTTTTAAAAAAATCAACTTATTCAAGGTTTTATCTTAAAAAAAAATCATTTCTAGATCAAAGTGATAGTAACTTATGGTAACTATGCAACTCCTTTACAGAATCATAGGTTGGAAAAGACTTCTGAGATCATCGAGTCCAACCGTCAACCTAACACAGCCATGGCCATTAAAACATGTCACAAAGTGCCCTGTCTATATATTTCTTGAATACCTCCAGGGATGGTGACTCCATCACCTCCCTGGCAGCCTGTTCCAACGCTGGAACCACTCTTGCAGGAAAGAGGTTTTCCTAATATCCAACTTAACCTCTCTCTTTCTATCACTTGATACTGGGAAAAAGAGACTGACCCCCACCTCACTCCAACCTCTTTTCAGGGCATTGTAGAGAGCCAGAAGGTTTCCCCTCAACCTCCTCTTCTCCAGACTAAAGGATCTTGGTTCCCTCCACTCCTCAACCTCCTCTTCTCCAGACTAAAGGATCCTGGTTCCCTCCACCATTCCTTACCAGCCCTGTTCTCCAGACCCTTCGCCAGCTGTGTTGCCCTTCTCTGGACACACTCCAGCCCCTCAATGTCCTTGTAATGAGGGGCCCAAAACTGAACCCAGTATTTGAGGTGTGACCTCATCGGTGCTGAGTACAGTCTTTGTATGTGAGAAGATCTCTTAAGAGTTTGGCTATTGTTTGAATATGAAAATTGCTGGACTAAATATGCTGTAGATTCCCTGGTATTTAGCACATGCACTTGTGCTTACTCTTGCATACCTTCAGTATTTTCATGTGAACAGTTCTCTGCTGTGTGAGTCCTTGTTTTTGCTGAGTTTCTCTACATGCTCTGTGGCAGTGAAGTTTGCAATTTTGTAAGTATGTATGTGTACATACATTTTTTTTTCTTCTAATCAGAGTAATTTCTTTGTATTTCCCTAATTCAGGCCTGATGTGATTAGAAGTGGCTTAGCAGACTGAGTGCGAGAAGGCAAATAAAGGGCTCGGGGGAATAAGTGTGTGGTGTTATGCCTATGCAAGAATGACATTAATAGAGATGTGAATGGATGGATTATGTCGTGTTCCACTACAGACAAGTCCCAGCGAGCCGTCAGTGTACATCAGCAGCTCTCTGTTATAGCTGAGGGAATTAAAGAGCACACAGGAAAATGATTATAGAATCTTGGACTCATGGAATGCCAGGTCGGAAGAGACCCCAAGGATTCTAGATTCATAGAATAGTTTGGCTTGGAAGGGACTTAAAAGATTATCTAGTTCCAACTCCCCTGCCATGGGCAGGGAGGTTTCCGCTAGACCAGGAAACTCAAGGCCCCATTGAGCCCAACCTTGAACACTTCCAGGGAGGGGCGTCCACAATTTTGCTGGACAACCTGTTTCAGTGTCTCACCACCCTTACTGTAAAGAAATTCTTTCTAATACCCAGTCTAAATCCACTCTCCTGGAGCTTGAATTCCTTCCTTCTCATCCTATCACTAAAAGCTCTTGAAAAAGTCCCTCACCAGCTTTCTTGTAGACCCCCTTCAGGTACGGGAAAGTTGCTCTAAGGTCTCCCTGGAGCCTTCTTCAGGCTGGACAGTCCCAACTCTCTCAGCCTCTCTTCATAGGGCAGGTTCTCTGAATCATCTGGTCCAACCTTTCTACATGATTGTGTAGCTGAAATGAGGTAGCCCAGCACCCTGTCAAGCTGAGTCTTAAAAGTGACCAGTGTAAGGGAATTCATTACTTCCCTTGGGAGATGCTTCCGATATCTGACTGTTCTCATGGGGAAAAATGTTCTTCTGGAGTCTGATGGGAATCTCCCCAGGAGTAACTTGTCCCCATCACCCCTTGTCTTTTCCATGGCATTCCTTGAAAAAGGAAGTCTCCATCCTCCTGGTAGCCACTCTTTATGTACTGGTCCACAGTGATAAGGTCTTCCCTAACCTTTTTCTTCTAAAGGATGAACAAACCAAGGTCTCTCAGCCTTTTGTCATGGAAAGGCTTCCAGTCTTCTGATCATTCATGGGGGACCCCTGGCTCTTTGGCAGGCACAGGAGAAGAACATGGCTCCTTGGTTATCCACACAAAGTGCTAGGAAAGAGAGGCAGCAAAGAAGGCACATTGTGCTCTTCTGCACTTCCATGTCGGATACATGCATGCCTGAGCAGCTGAAGCATTTTAAATGCATGTGCATGTTACTAATTATTTATATCCTGCATCAAAAATTTAACACATCCAGCTATGATGAATGCAAAATTCAGCACATTTGGCCACCGACTCCCTTCTTAGATTTATTTAGGACTCTTTTCAGTAAGAACAGTTGAAATCTGTAAATTAAAACATTGGTCTGCTAAAGCCAGACGAGAATTTACTGCTGGCTTCTTGAGCTGCTGCCTCACATTTCACACAAATGCAAAGTTTAGCATAAATCTAGAGAGTGATGCTGCTCTGTGTCCTTCAGACAGTGAAGAGAAAACCAAGCAGCTCTGTGGAGAAGGACCTGGAAGTGCTGGAGGATAAGTTCGCCATGAGCCAGCAATGCGACCAAGAAGGCAAATGGTCTCCTGGACTTCATTCAGAAGAGTGTGGCCATCAGCTCGAGGGATTTTCTCTTTCCCCTCTGCTCTAACCTGCTGAGACTACATCTGAAATATTGTGTCCAGTTCTGGGCTCCCCAGTTCAAGCGAGACAGGGAATGATGGAGAGGGTCCAATACAGGCTACAAAGATGCTGAGTGGACTGGAGCATCTTTGTGAATAGCAGCTTAAGAGGGAATCTTCTCAAAGTGCAGCAAGAGCTAAAGGCTGGGGGGCAAAAGAATGGCACTGGGCTCTTTTTTAGTGGCGCCCAGTGACAGGACAAGGAGCAATGAGCACAAACTGGAACTGGGGGTAGATTTAGCCTGGATATTAGGGCAAAATTCTTTCCAGTGAGGGTGGTGAGACACTGGAAGAGGTTGCCCAGGGAAGTTCTGGATGTCCCCTCCCTGGAAGTGTTCAAGGTCAGGTTGGATGGGCCCTTGATCAGACTGGTCTAGTGGAAGGTGTCCCTGCCCACGTCAGGGGTTTGGAACGGAACGATCTTTCAGGTTTCTTTCAGCCCAAACCGTTCTATGGTTCTATGATTCTGTGAAATGTAAGAAGTCAGCTCCCTTTTTATCCCTTCAGCAGTGTCATGATCAGCATCTCCATGACACCTGTGATGCCTTGAAATGATTAGAAACAGCCTGATTTCCATTATTACATCAATAGGAAGTTAACTAGGATTCAATGTAATTGTCCATGGGCATAATACACTACTAAATGTTCGTTCCCTCTGAGCTCTGTGCTGTGGTATTGCAACTCTTATCTATTGGAACTTTTGAAGCAGGTTTAAGAACAAAACTCATGAAAAAACCCCAGACGTGTGCATCCACTTTTATTTTATTTGCCTGGGGAAGGAAGAAAATGCTCAAATGATTTGTCTGAGCCTAAAGGAACATGACCTGGTACAAAAATCAGGAAAGGGCTCATTTTTGCTCACCAGTTTGTGGTTTGTGGTTCCCACCTAATGAGCAGTAAGAAAGGCTGATGGACCTTCATCTTTCATTTAGAATCATAAAAGCATAAGATGGTTTTGGTCATCTAGTTACAATTCACCTACCATGGGAAGGGACACCTTCCACTAGACCAGGTTGCTCAAGGCTTCATCCAACCTGGCCTTGAACACCCCCAGGGAGGGGGCATCTACAACCTCCCTGGGCAGCCTGTTCCTGTCTCACCACCCCTCCCCGGGAGAGAATTTCTTCCTAACACCTAGTCTAAATCTCCCCTTTGCCAGCTCAAAGCCAATGCCCTCCCATCCTACCACTACAATCCCTTGTAAAACGTTCTTCCCAGCTTTCTTGTAGGCTGCCTTTCAGATACTGGAAGGCCACTATAAGGTCTCCCTGGAGCCTTCTCCAGGCTGAACAGACCCAACTCTCTCAGCCTGTCCCCATAGGGGAGGTACTCCACTCCTCTGTTCATCTTCACAGCCTCCTCTGCACCCACTCCAGTAACTCCACGTCCTTCTTGTGTTGGACCACATGATCACAGGATGTCAGAGAGGGGGCCAAAGCACTGCCTCAGCACTGCCCTAAGAAATCCATAGAAGGGACCTTTGCAGGATGTTGAATGAAGAAGCCTTGGGAGGACCTTGAAAAAAAATAATCTGGAGACTGGAATGGCTTTGGTGGCAGGTATTGGAAGTGAATTCACTAGGTTTTCCTGTATTTTATCAGCTATTTTTGTTATGGTACAATACATGGAGTTGGTGTAGACCTCTGATGTGACCAAGCCTTGCTGTTCTTCACCCTGCTTTGAGGGTAAGGGGCTGAGAGAAATGCTTGCATTAGGAACACCAGAATGCTGCTGGAGCTTGGAGAAAAATATAATAGAATTAGAATAGAATGGAATAGAATTAGAATAGAACAGAACAGAACCAGGTTGGAAAAGACCTTTGAGATCATCGAAGGTTGATTCTGTGATTCTGTGTGATTCTGAGAGTCCAACCTATCACCCAACATCACCTAATCAACTAAACCATGGCACTAAGTGCCTCATCCAGTCTCTTTCTAAAGACTTCCAGTGATGGTGACTCCACCACCTCCCTGGGCAGCCCATTCCAATGGGCAGTCACTCTCTCTATGAAGAATTTCTTCCTAACATCCAGTGTAAACCTCTCCTGGTGCAACTTGAGACTGTGTCCTCTTGTTCTGGTGCTGGTTGCCTGGGGGAAGAGACCAGCTTGGCTACAACCTCCCAAATGTCAGAAAATGGCTGGTGGTTTTTACAGGAAAGATGGTAACTTTTTTTTTTTAAAGCATATAAAAAGGCAAAGTTAGACCTATATTGGTCTATTGATCTGGGAAGATGAGAGGCACGAGGGACTTAAAATGGTTCTAAAATCTTCAGATGTGGCATTTCTCCTCATTTGTCGTGCTCTGAAAGCAGAGGTTGCTTATGAAGCCTGGTGTCCAGCAGTCTCAAAACACAATGAAAGATTAATTTTCACTATAATTGAAAGATCAGAAGCCATGAATAATTTTGTTCCTTTAAAGACTGCATTAGATGATAACTCTTCTGAGAACTTTCTGGCCACTGAAGGCTGAGGAGAACTGAGGCATTTCATTGCTGACCTTGATGCCGCTTCACTTCATGCTGTGCAGCTACATGGTTTAAGCAGGTCTGAAACCTCAGTTTTTCCTCATTCAGGCTAGCAGCCCAAATCTGCATGCAAAAAAAAGGAGAGACCTATGTGTGTGTTCTTCACTTTGGTCAAATGAACTTTTAATTTTGCTGTCATTAACAGTAACTTGCTTGAAGCACAGCTAAAACCATCTGCAGTAATTTCCATTAATATGTCAGCATTTATCTTGTCACCATGCAGTTACATCTCAGACTCTACAGTTATTTACTTCCCAGAGTATCAAAAGAGAATCAGCTTTTCTGCTGATGCTCAGGAATGTAATTAGAAGGGAAAAGACATCTGTTAAGATGTGTGAAAAATGGAGTTGTGAAAATAACATCAGGTGGCAGAGGAAGGTGTTGTGCCTTCTACATGCATCCAAATTGTGGAAAGATAAAGAGCTTCATAAGCAAGTTTAGAGGATTCCAGTTTGAGAGAAATGAAGGTGCAGTGATAGCTTAATGAGTCATTAAAGAAAGTTAAGCTGTTCAGTGGCTATTAATTGGAAATAATTTCTCTGGAACACAGGAGGCTAATGGTAAAGCAGAATGGCTCATCTGTGCCTTACTGGTTTTTGGAAGTACAGCTGGGTTTTCAGATCCTTGAGAAGCTATTTTAAAGAGCTAGAACCATGGTAACTTTGACTTGAATCTATGGCTTTAGACAGTAAAGTCAGTGTCAGGAAAGCAATTCTTGATGCCAGTTGCGAGCATGTTTGCATGTTCCTGGTGTGGGGTTTTTTTGTCTGTTTATTTTGGGGTGGTTTTTTTTTTCTCTGTTTTGGGTTTGTTTTGTTTTTCCTGAGATGAGCCTGGTGTGTATCAATTCAAAGCCCCCTCCAGGCATTCCCTGATTGAGTCACGTATTGCAGTCATCTTTTACCTAGCTGTGTTCAGCTCGAGTAAGGGCTGACCAAAATTTTTGATGGAAAACACTCTAAAAGTCATAACATCTGCCCTCCTCCTTTAGGTGCAAATGTTATTACATTTTCTTCTTTGATTAAAGCTACTTATTTCTACAAGCACTCCGTGCTGGGGCTGGAATATATCTCGTTTCACCAGAAGGAAAACCAGAGCCTCAGAAATAAGTTCACAACACTGCAGCTTTCAGCGCTACTCTTGAGTAAGCCTATGGAATGCTGTGGAGCTCTTGCACTAAGGGCTTTTCCCCACATGACTCCAGGAAGATGAGTACTATACCACGTAAACATGGCCTGTTTCCATAGCCTCTCCACTTGTGGTGAATGGCACTTTTATATTTCAACACGAAAAGGTGAGGGTTAACAAAATAGTTAAGGATGTTAGTAGCACTGGATCACTCTCTCATAGACTCTGGTAAGAATACAATGTCCAAGATCTACAAAGTGGACTATGTCTGATTTCAATGCCTTAATACCAGAGAATCACAGAATACAGCTGATTGGAAGAGACCTCAAAGACCATCCAGTCCAATCTTTGACCCAGGACTGAAGGGTCAACACTAAACCATGTCACTAAGCACCAGGTCCATATGCCATCTGAATGCTGCTGCCACGGACAGACCATTTCAATGCTTGAAGAAATATTTCCAATCTCCAGCCTAAACCTTCCTTGGTGCAGCTTGTAACCATTTCATCTAGTCCTGTTCCTTGACACCAAGGAGAAGAGGCTGTTCCCCTCCTAGCTCCAACTTCTCTTCAGCTAGTTGTAGAGAGGATGAGGTGTCCCCTCAGCCTCCTCTTCTCCAGAAGGAACAACCCCAGCTCCCTCAGACACTCCTTATAGGCCATGTGCTCCGGGCCCTTCATGAACCTTGTTGTCCTATTCTGGACACCCTCCAGCACCTAAATGTCCTTTCTGTAGTGAGGGGCCCAGAACTGAACACAACACTTGAGGTGTGGTCTCCTCAGTGCTGAGTATAGGGGGATGAGGACCTGCCTGTTCCTGCTGGCCAGTTGGGGCTGTTCAGTACAGGGAAGAGAAAGCTCCAGGGAGATCTGAGTGGCCTTCCAGTAGGGGGGGGCTACAAGAAAGCTAGGGAGGGACCTTTTACAGGGCTTCTAGTGATAGAATGAGGGACAATGGCTTTGAGCTGGAAGAGGATAGACTGGATATGCAGGAAGACTGGATATTAGGAAGAAATTCTTTCCAGTGAGGGTGGTGAGACACTGGAACAGATTGCCCAAGGGAGCTTTGGATTCCCACTCCCTGGAAATGCTCAAGGTCAGGTTGGACAGGATCTTGAGCAACCTGGTCTAATGAAAGGCATCGCTGCCCATAGCTGGGGGACTGGAACTAGATGACTTTTAAGGTTCCTTCCAGCCCAAACCGTTCTATGACTCTGTACTCAGAGCCACACATTACTTTTCTTTTCAAGAGCCATTTCAGTTCACTCTCAGCCTGGCTCCCATGCCCTAGACACTGTTTGTAATGTATTCTTATTGCCAGATTTTTAGTGTTTTATTTTTTTCTTCTTTTCTTTGATACTTCTTTCAAATTCAATGTAGTTTGAGATAAAGTTTACCTAAGCACATCAAAGGGAATTACAGGGACAAAAAATAATCTGCCAAGTGAAGCAAAAATTGAAACGATGAAACATTTAAGCATTTTGTATTATGTATTATGAAGTTTCAATGCTTTGGTCTTGTATCCTCTACATCAAGGGTAAAATTTCAAAGGGAGCTGTCTGCACATTTATCCTCACTGCTTAATAGAAATATTGTTGCCTTAATGCAGTACCAAATCTAACTTTCCCTGTATTGATGAGAAAATTCCTTTAGATGGGAGTTCTAATACTCTCCGAATGTATGCACAAGCAGTTCAACCCCAAACTGTTGCAACAGAGCAGTTTCTGATGGTTGAAGCAAATTAAACAGTTACAAAATAGGCTTCAAGAAGAAGAACACTTCTAAGATAATGTGGGGACACACAGGACCTCCAAAAATGGCTATTACTACTGGTATAATAGAGGTGGGGAGAAAGAAGAGTCAAGCTTCCTTGAATGCAGGGGAGTGTCTTCAAGTCTTCTAAGTAGTGTGGCATAAGGACTGATCTCTGGAGGGATTTTTTAGTTCTTTTGTTTAGGGGACTTTAGAATTATAAAATTGTTTTGGGTGGGTAAGACCTTGAAGATTATTGAATCCTATCAGTAACCTAACACCACCATGGCCATCAAAACATGTCCCACCGTGCCATGTCCACACATTTCTTCAACACCTCTGGGGACAGTGACTCCACCACCTCCCTGGGCAGCCTCTTCCAATGCCTGACCACTATTGCAGGAAAGAAATTTTTCCTAATATCCAACTTAAACCTCCCCTGGCACAATTTCAGACCATTTCTTCTTGTTCTATCACCTGACACTATGAAGAGGAGACTGACCCCACCTCACTCTAACCTCCTTTCAGAGATTCGTAGAAAGCAATGAGGTCTCCTCTCAGCCTCCTCTTCTCCAGGCTAAATGATCCTGGTTCCCTCAGCCATTCCTCACCAGACCTGTTCTCCAGAGCCTTCACCAGCTTTGTTGCCCTTCTTTGGACATGATGCAGAGAGCATCATTCACTGAACTTATGCAGTTTGTTGCTGTGGCTTGGGGATCAATTTACAAAGAGAGCTGAATGGAATCAAAGGATTGATTCCATTGTAAGACTCTAGTGGGAAAATCACATTATAAACCAATAAAACTAAGAAAACACAGCATATTCCAATCTATTCAATCCCCACCCCTCTAATCAGAATAGACTAGACTAGACTAGACTAGACTAGACTAGACTAGAATAGAATAGAATAGAATAGAATAAATACCAGACCAAGTTGGAAGTGACCTTCGAGATCATCAAGTCCAACCCATCATCCAACACCATCTAATCAACTAAGCCATGGCACCAAGTACCCCATCAAGTCTCCTCCTAAACACCCCCTGGAAAGCAAGTTTGGGTTTAAGCATTTTCTTCACTCATCTGTCTTGTTTTGTCCAAATGTTTTTGGAGAAGAAAGCTGCTCTTTAGTTCAAGTATCATAAACTTGTGTCATAATAGGAGAAGAAACGTGAAAGACATTGAGATGCTGGAGCAGGTCCAGAGAAGGGCAACAAAGCTGGTGAAGGGTCTGGAGAATGGGTCTGGTGAGGAGCAGCTGAGAGAACTGGGGTTGTTTAGTCTGGAGAAGAGGAGGCTCAGGGAAGACCTTGCACTCTACAAGACCCTGAAAGGAGGTTGGTGTAAGGTGGGTGTTTGTCTCTTCTCCCTAGTGACACATGATAGGAGAGGAATCAGCTTCGAGTTGCACCAGGGAGGTTTAGGCTGGATATTGGAAGACACTTATTAATTGAAAGGGCTCTCAAAGACCAGCACAGGCTGCCCAGGGAGGTGGTTGAATCCCTATCCCTGAAGGTATTTAAAGGTGGCAGGGATATGGTGCTGAGGGACATGGTTTAGCACCAGACTTGGTAGAGCTAGAGAATGGTTGAATTCAGTGATCTTACATTTATTTTCCAGCCAAATGATTCTGTGATTTTGTGATCCTCCACCACTGCAGGACAGTGCCCTCAGACAGAACTGAGTCTAGATTTGCTCCAGCTTGGTGAAATACATCAGAGGAACTACCGATACAGGTTGCAGATCCACAGCAGCTTTCTGAAGTTTGTCAGAGTGAAATATTTTCTAGTCTGCTTTCATCTGTTATGAATAACAGAGACACAGAAGAGTAAGAGCATTCTGCTCACTGAGATGGAGAAGAGCCATCACAGACAGGTTTGTGAGCTATGTGTCACTTTTAGAGTACCATCTACAGCTCATTGGTCCGCAAATGCAGTGTTGGTTAGTGTCGTGGGACCCCACCAGATATGGTCTGACACAGCCTGGTGGGAATGGCTACAGCTTTAGAAGGTGATATTTCCAAGCTATGAAAGAGACCTTGACATTATTTTACAGGATAGAGTTTAAATGCCCTCTGAGCAATTAATAAAACCTGCACTATTTTACTACCCAATTTTAGTATTGAATCAAAATTAAGCCTTTAAGTAGATGTTATCATCTCTTTGGCTAAATTGACCATCTGGTCAATTATTTTATGTTTTATTTTCTACAAAATGAGCCTTTATTTAGTAGACATTTTCATTGCTGCTGTGATTCCCCCTCCCCCCCCCAATTACTACATTGCAAATGGCAGTTTAATAACATTTCTTACCATGAAAACAACAATATTAGATTTACATAGCTCAATTAATCTGAGAATTAGTATGTATTGGTAACATCCCATTGGAAAACCATGGATTCTGGATGACTTAATGAAAAGGCTTAATTGCTACCATTAGTTCAGAAATATATTAATAGACTCAGTCTTTTCATTAATTGTCCTTTTACATGTGTAATTTCACTCTGGAGATACCTAACTTTCTCATGAGTCATGTGAGCCTTCAAACACCTATTGTGAAGCTGCTCAGCTCGCTGCCTAATGAATCCATATATTAGAATCATAGAACCATAGAACTGTTTCAGTTGGAAAAGACTTCTAAGATCATCAAGTCCAACCATCAGTCCAACACCACCATGGCCATTAAACCACGTCCCCCAGTGGCCAGCTAATAGTAGCAAGGAACAGTGTATCCTTGCTTATCACAACATAAATGTAATCTTTAAAGTAGAGATGTAGTCCTGCACCCAGGTCAGAGCAACCCTCAATATCAATGCAGGCTGAGGGATGATGAAATTGAGAGCAGCCCTGAGAAAAAGGACTTGGGGGTTCTGGTGAATGAGAAGGTGGACATGAGCTAACAATGTACATTTGCATCCCAGAAGAGCAATGGCATCCTGGGCTGCATCAAAAGAAGCACGGCCATCAGGTCCAGAGAAGTGATTTTGCCACTCTGCTCTGCTCTGGTGAGACCTCACCTGAAGTACTGTGTCCAGCTCTGGGGTCCCCCTGCTACATGTTGCTCTGGGATGCGGTTGAGGCTCCATCCCTGAAGACATTCAGAATCAGGCTTGATGTGATCCCAGGCAGCCTGATTTAGTTGGAGGTGTCTCTGCTGACTGGAGGGAGGTTGGACAAGATCACTTTTGATGGTCCCTTCCAACCCAATGCAATCTTGAACACTGAGACTGAGCACGTAGCCAAGTGAAGAAACTCATTGGAGAAAAATTATCAATAGCCTAGCAGTCACATGGGGGTATTTTAAAGCAAGAGCCTCAGGGGTCTGACTTGAGCTGAATTTTATTCAAAATTGTGAATAAGACACATTTACAGTGTCAGTGATTAAAACCAAACTAGAAAATAGGATTGGATTTTCCCTTCACACTTGACTAATCATCTTTCTACTAAATTTCTAAGGCTGTGGCACGAGTACTTGGAATTCTTGAATGCAAACCTTTTCCTTAATCTTTGTGCAATTGTTCTTAAAATTAGCAGGAAAACCAGTCAATTTATTCCATTGCATTCACTGATCTCCTACATTGAAACTAAACCTGGTGGAATATCATATTTCCCTCAGCTTCCACTCATTTATCTTGCCAATGTGGAAAATTCAGGTGGCGTCACCTTCTTACTGTTCCTGCAAAGAACTTTGGGAGGGACAGAGAATCCTCCTTCCCATTCTCTCTGTACTTCAGAGTCAGTTGGCAGGAATAAAATGTGCAAGATTTCAGAAATAATCAGTTTAGGGGAAAAAAAAAACCCCAAACCCAGACCCACAAATCTCTCATTTCACACTGTGAACCTTACATTTTGTTTTCTGCAGCAGTAGCTGCTTTATAAGCAAATGTAGTATGCCTTGTAGAGGCGGGACAATGTCATTGGGGCTTTTCACAATACAGGTCAACCCCAGGAATGGTAACCTCAATTGTGTCCTCAGTAGTGGCCTACTTATTCCACCTGATGCATGAGATCTGTCTGTAGAGTAACAAGTGACATACAACAATTAAAAAGAAGGAAGGTTCTTCTGTTTTTTTCTTGTGGGAGACACTGGGGGACTCTAAGACTGTGGGAAGTCTTTTAGTTATCTTGAAATTACAAATAGCAAGTTGTGTAGCCCCTTGCAGGCTTGAATTTACCTAGGGACCAGGAGGACTGTTGTTTCCTCCAATTAGTCTGGTACAGTTCTGTAGCATATGCAGAGGGAAAGGCTGTGGCAGTGCCTATGCCTTCCTTCACACCATGGCTGAATTCACCTAAGCTTCTGACAACAGATGAATGTGGACATCTCTGTGATGTCCACACAACACAAGCCCTATGAGGAGAGGCTGAGGGAGCTGGGGTTGTTTAGCCTGGAGAAGAGAAGGGGAGACCTTATTGCTCTCTACAACTGCCTGAAAAGAGGTTGTAGCCAGGTGGAGATTGGTCTCTTCTCCCAGGCAACCAGCACCACAACAAGAGGACACAGTCTCAGCCGCACCAGGGAAGGTTTAGGCTCAAGGTGAGGAAAAAGTTCTTCACAGAAAGAGAGATTGGCCATTGGAATGTGCTGCCCAGGGAGGTGGTGGAGTCACCATTCCTGGAGGTGTTCAAAAAGGATTGAATGTGGCACTTGAAGCCATGGTTTAGTTAGTCATGGGGTGTTGGGTGACAGGTTGGACTTGATGATCTTTGAGGTCTTTTCCAACCTTATTGATTCTATGATTCTATGATTCTTTGTGAGTTTGGAGGAGGAGGCTGAGGATTGCTTGCTGCTCAAGCCTCACTCAGTCATGTCGTAGGAGGGAACCCATGATACCCAACTTGTTTGAGAAGCTTTTTATGTTCTTCCTGTCTTTGATACCTTGTCTCCCACTTGTGTGGGGTTTTTTTGTGATCTTGGATCATTTGACATTCAGGCACAGTGCAGTATCTTTCCAGTAGCTGAGAAATTTTACTGAGAAACTTTGCAGAGGAGGGGAAAAACATCAAAATGAAAACAAAAAAACCAACCAAATAAACACCACCCCCAAACCCAACCCAACCCAACCCAAATACCCAAACCCACAGAAGTGTTCAAAGCCAGGTTTGATGATGCCTTGAGCAACCTGGTCTAGTGGAAGATGTCCCTGCCTATGACAAGGGGGTTGGAACTAGATGATCTCTAATGTCTCTTCCAACCCAAACCATTCTATGATTGTGTGATCCTGGGGTACACTACTAGGTTGTAGTAGCTCCTCAACAGCTGAGTTAGAGATGGCAGGTGAATAAGCCAAGGGATAGAAGGCGCTGCAGAAATCCCTGTTCATTCACTGATGTCTGGTCTGTGCTAACTGGAACAGAAGAAACAAAGCAAACAGCATCAAAATAATAAATCTTCAGTTACCATATTTTATTCAGAGAAAACAAAGAGTGCTGTCCAGTAACAGCAAAAGGGGCAATGGGCACAAACTTGGACATAACAAGCATGAGTAGGAACTTCTTTAATTTAAGGACGGCAGAGCACTGGGCCAGGCTACCCAGAGAGGTGGTAGAGTCTCCATCTCTGGAGACATTCAAAATCTGCCTGGATGTGCTCCTGTGTGACCTTCTCTAGGTGAACCTGCCTTAGCAAGGGGTTGGACACGATGATCTCAAGGTCCCTTCCAACCTCTACCATTCTATGATTCTGTGGTCCTCTGATTTCCTTTTCTTTTCTGTAAAGAATTGCGACCTTAATTTAAACAAAAAGACTCCAAAGAGCAGCCAGTGTGCCCTTTCCTTTAGCACAGAGATTTGCTGCCTACAGCAGATGAGTTTCTGCTGTGTCACTCTGTGTACACTTCTGTAAGATGAGATAGAAGCAAATGGCACTCATGGAAGAATACACACACAAAAGCTTTGCATTAGAATAAGGAGACAAAAGAGCTGTAGATGTCTGTAAATGAACCACTGGGTTTAACCTGAATCTTATAGGTCAAGTAGGATTCTACTATAACTGTGAAATATTCATATGCATCCTTGGAGCAGGGAAGCCTTTCTTTATGATATACAAGAGAGGAGCAAGCAACACTTCTGTTTCTAAGAAAGACTTTAGTTCAACGAAATATGAGTATGTTTATGCAGTTAAATTGGTTTCAAAAGACAGAAAGGACACAGAAAATCAAAGACCCTTAAATACCAGGAAAAGTTGTTAAATAATGATATAATATTTAGGTTGTCAGGTAGTGATGGGACTAGGGGGAATAGAACAAAACTAGAAATGGGTAAATTCAGATTGGATGTTAGGAAGAAGTTCTTCACCATGAGGGTGGTGAGACACTGGAACACGTTGCCCAGGGAGGTGGTAGAAGCTTCATCCTTGGAGGGTTTTCAGGCCAGGCTAGATGTGGCTGTGAGCAACCTGACCTCGTGTGAGGTGTCCCTGCCCATGGCAGGGGGCTGGAACTAAATGAACCTTGAGGTCCCTTCTAACCCTAGCAATTCTATGCTCTAAGCTTAGAGATTTGCTGGTAAATAACTATCATCAGTCATTCACTTCTTATTCTGAAGAATCTCCTCACACTGAGGGCTTTGTAAGGTTAAACTGTGACATTGTTGACAGCTCCTCCTCTTTACCTTGAGCATGGATCGAATAAACTCACCTTTACTTAAGCTTCTGTCTTGGACACACCTATAATCACAATTGTTCTTGGTGCATATCTGTTAGGAGCTTTCTCAGAATAAGAACTTTCTTGGAATAAGAACTCTTGTAGGATGGAAAGGACAGGAAAGTATGGTCCAAAGTCTGATGGTTAGAATAGAATGGAATAGAATAGAATAGAATAGAATAGAATAGAATAGAATAGAATAGAATAGAATAGAATAGAATAGAATAGAATAGAATAGAATAGAATAGAATAGAATAGAATAGAATAGAATAGAATAGAATAGAATAGACCAGGTTGGAAGAGACCTTCACGATCACCACGTCCAACCTATCATCCAACACCATCTAATCAACTAAACCATGGCACCAAGCACCCCATCAAGTCCCCTCCTAAACACCCCCAATGATGGCAACTCCACCACCTCCCTGGGCAGCCCATTCCAATGGCAAATCACTCTCTCTATAAAGAATTTCTTCCTAACATCCAGTCTAAACCTTCCCTGGTGCAGCTTCAGACCATGTCCTCCTCTGGTGCTGGTTGCCTGGAAGAAAATGCTTTACTTGGATCAGGATAAGGAATGGAATTACCCATGAAGACATTTTACCATGTTTGTGGTAACCTTACCAAGTGCAACAAATCAAATCCATGGTACTCTTTGGAGACAGCAAAGGTTTCATATATCGAACTGGTTGGTCTTCCTCTGTATTTTGGCTCATTAAAAAATGTTCATAACCATTATGTACTGTAAGCATTTAATTTATCAGCATAAGCGGAGGGGGTGTGTGTGCAAGCACTGCAGTTTGGAAGGAAATTTGCAATCTCATGGAACAAAATACTGCAAGCAAGGATTGTCATGGGCATATTTCTTCAAAGCAAAATATTAAAGCCTGCAGCTGGGGTATATGTCCTCTTAGAGGCTTTGTGGGAGGTTAAACTAGACACTGTGAGTAAAATTGTGTATAACACAAAGCCTGGCAACTCTATAACAGAGCAGTGGTGCAAAGAGGAGTCAGGTAAAGGCTGTCAGCTGAATACATGAAAAGACACCAAAAAGAAGATTACTATTTTTCTTGGAATGCTCTTTGCAGTGAAGTAGAGATAATGCTTTATCTAGGACTTTATATCACAGAATTGTAAAATGCATTGGGTTGGAAGGGATCCTCAAAAGTCATCTTGTCCAAGCCCCCTGCAGTCAGGAGGGTCACCTCCAACTACATCAGGTTGCTCAGGGGGCCATGAAGTATGGCCTTGAATGTCTCCTGGGATAGAGCATACTGGGGCAACGTGTTCCAGTATTTCACCAGTCTCATTGTAAAGAATGTCCTCTTTATGTCCAACCCAAATCTGCTCCAGTTTCAAACCGTTGCCCCTTGCTCTGTCACTACAAGTTCTTGTAAACAGTCCCTCCCCAACCTTCCTCTAGGTCCCCTTCAGATGTTGAAATGTAGTTACCTGGAGCCTTCTCTTCTCCAGCCTCTTCTCACAACATAAAATAGAATAGAATAGAATAGAATAGAATAGAATAGAATAGAATAGAATAGAATAGAATAGAATAGAATAGAATAGAATAGAATAGAATAGACCTTCGAGATCATCAAGTCCAACCTATCATCCAACACCATCTAATCAACTAAACCATGGCACCAAGCACCCCATCCAGTCTCTTCCTAAACACCTCCAGTGATGGTGACTCCACCACCTTCCTGGGCAGCACATTCCAATGGCCAATCACTCTTTCTGTGACGAACTTCTTCCTAACATCCAGCCTAAACCTGCCCTGGTGCAGCTTGAGACTGTGTCCTCTTGTTGTGGTGCTGGTTGCCTGGGAGAAGAGACCAACCCCCACCTGGCTACAGCCTCCCTTCAGGTAGTTGTAGACAGCAATAAGGTCACCCCTGAGCCTTCTCTTCTCCAAGTTAAGCAACCCCAGCTCCCTCAGCCTCTCCCTATAAGGCTTGTGTTCATAGGACAGGTGCTTGAGAGCAGGTCCATGTCCTGGTGTTGGGAGCCCCAGAGCTGGACAAGGTACTCCAAGTGGGGTCTCACCAGAGCAGAGTGGCAGAACCACATCTCAGCCTGCTGGCTACATTTCTTTTGGTGCAGCCCAGGATGGATATACCTTGCTAGTTAATGTACTAGTACTCCATTTAATGCTCTGGCACTCCATTCAGTGCTCTGGTATCTTACACTTTGTGAATTTGTCTTCCCTGTATTACTTACTGCTTCTTAATTTGTTTCTCCCATGGAGGCACTCACAAACCAGACAGCACTCGCTACCCAAAATGGACAAAAACATTGGGAAGGCTGTGAAAAATACATGATTCTAGGAGCACAGGAAAAGGATTTTTCCTTAGGATATTGGATCCATTTCCACTTTATCATAGTCCTTTTATATTTTTGATATCTACAACATCACATAGAATTCATTTGTGCAATAATACCCACGGTGTTAATTATGCATGCTGTGAAAATGTCTGCTCTTACTGCACTTCCACTGATCATTTCATCTGATGTCCTGAATTTCTTTGGTGAAGAAAAGGTTTGAAGAATTTTCTCTGTTACTCTCTTCTTTTTTTCTCTCTTTCATCTTCCTTACAATTTTCTCTATAGCTACTGGATATTGATCCTGGCTAGGGATGCTATGTCACAGAACTGTTGTCACATAGAATGGTTTGGGTTGGAAGGACCTCAAAGATCATCTAGTTCCAACCCCTTTGCCATGGATGGGGACACCATCCACTAGACCAGGTTATCTAAGTCCCTGTCCATCTAGGCCTTGAACACTTCCAGGGACAAGATATCCACAATATTCCTGGACTACCTATCCCAGTGTCTCCCCATAGAATCATGGAATGTTAGGGGTTAGAAGGGGCTGCCGGGAATCATCTAGCCCAACGCCCCAGACAAAGGAGGATCACTTAGGGCAAGCCACACCAAAAGGCATCCGGGAGGTTCTTTGGTCTCCAGAGAAGGAGACTCCACAACCTCTCTCATCAGGCTGATCCAGCCTCACAGCAAAGAAGTTTTTCCTCTTGTTGAGGTGGAACTTCTTATGCTCCAGCTCATACCCATCATTCCTTGTCCTATTGCTGGGCACCAACAAAAAGAGGCTGTCTGTGACAGTTTCAGGCTATGCCTTTAAAAGCTAGCTGCAGAGTTTGAGCAGAAGAGTGGAGAAGTATAAACAATTCACAGTTGGGTGTGAAAAGGAAAATAAAAGATTCTTCTAAATGAATTTCATTGGGCAGATGTGTGAAGGGTACCCCTATCACTCTCACACATCCCACTTCATTCCTTTCTTCCCTCTCTGGTGGCTGCTTCTGCTCTGCTCAGCTGGGAGAATCTTATTGCCACTGACCTTGAGATAGGAACACAAATGATGCTTTGAGCTAACAGCACTTCTAACTTCTTTTTCATTCCTTCTAATTAAGCATAGAAAGGGGTGAGGGGGGAGGAGGTTAGGGGAGAGCTGGAGCAGTTCCCCCACTACTTTTGGGAATCCCATTAGGGGTTCAGGGGGGTTTCTGTACTGATTCCTGATTGTAAATACCTGTATAATATTGTAAATACTGTGTATTTGCACATATTCATTGCATTCCATTGTAGAGTGTAGTTATTGCTTGTAAATATAGCTTCCATTTGCTTCCAACTGAGTGAGCTGTGCTTCTTGTTAGTGCAGTGGGACATTTCTAAACCACTACACTGTCATCTTCATCTTGAGACCCACCCCTCAGTTACCCATAGACGTTAACAAGATTACCTCTCAGTTTCTTCCCATTATCCAGTCTAAACTTCCCCTCTTCCAGCACAAGGCTGTTCCCTCCTGCTCTTGTAAGTAGCCCCTCCCTAGCTTTCTTGTAGGCCCCCTTCAACTACTGGCAGGCTGCTCTAAGGTCTCCCTGGAGCTTTCTCTTCTTCAGGGAGAACAGCCCCAACTCTCACGTCCTGTCCCCATAGCAGGGTGCTCCAGCATTCTGATCACCTTCATGGCCTCTTCTGAACCAGCTCCAACAGTTTGCCATGGGTCACAACCAGAGCCATCTTTACCTTCATTAATTCTCACTCTGTGACCTATTGAAGAAATACTTTTCTTTTTCTTTTTTTTTTTTTTAACCTCTGCTGCTACCAGTTAGTGAGTTTTCAGCTTATTATTTATTCCAAAGGATGTGAACTTGCATTTTGTAACCAAGAGGTCCATACCAGTTCTGTGGCTCCAGTCCTCAACATCAGTTATTCTTTCTCCAGGACTCCTCTGTAATAACTGTTCCCCTTTGCAATGACTGCTCCCCAGTTTCACAGTGTCAGCAAATTTCATGAGTGTGTGTTGACTTGTGTGCCTACATCATCCAATGAAAAGGTAAATAACATTAGTCCCAAGTTATACTCTTGAGAAACTCAGGGAGTAAATGCCTTGCACTCCCCAAACTCCTTTTTCCAGTATAACTCATTTTGGGCTTTCCCTTCAGCGACCTGCTCATTTATCTCAGGTTTTCTGACACCCATACTTGCCACAGTTTACAATAGTTTTCCATTTGGTGTGATAGGAAGCATTTGCAGATGTCCAGAGATATTATTTTTTCTAGTTCCCTGTGCAAAAGTAAATGTCACATCCAAGAATGGAAGTACATCATGTCAGAATCCTCTTTCTCTGGTAGAGTCAGGTTGCATTATCTCATCTGCCATTTATCTCCCAATTTTCTGAAGCTTTACCTTGGCTTGAGAGCAAAATAACAGATCTGCTAGCTGGGAAGATCTTTCTTTTCTTGTCTTGGAGTCACTCGGTGCTTTTTCTGACTTGGATCCATTTAAAAAGGTCTCTGTTCAACTTGAAATTTTAAATGCCTTTTTATTTTTTTTAACCACAGAGTGGTTTGAGTTGGAGAGAACCTCATCTGGAAGAGAAAATAGAGATCCTTCCAACAGGAGTGCATCATGCTTTACAGTTACCTCTGCTATAAGCATCATCATTGATGTATGTAACAAATATCAACACAAATACAAGGAGCAGGTACAGAGAAGGGCAGTGAAGCTGGTGAAGGGTCTGGAGAGCAGGTCTGGTGGAGGAGTGGCTGAGGGACTAGGGGTTGTTTAGTGTGGAGAAAAGGAGGCTGAGGGGAGACCTTCTCACTCTCAACATCTACCTGAAAGAAGGTTGTAGTAAGGTGGGGGTTGGTCTCTTTTCCGAAGTGACTAGTGAAAGGATGAGAGGGAATGGCCTGAAATTGCACCAGGGGAGGTTTAGGTGGGATACCAGGAAACATTTCTTTCCTGAAAGAGTGGACAGGCTTTGGAACAGGCTGCCCAGGGAGGTGGTGCTTGACCATCCCTGCAGGTGCTCAAAAAACGTGTGGGCAAGGCATGTGGGGACATGTCTAAGCGGTCACAGTGGTGGTGGGTTCACAGCTGGACTTGATGGTCTTAGCAGAAGTAATTTCCAACCTTGGTGATTGTCCAGATCTTTAATTTTCTGAGCATCCTATCTCTGCCCAAAAGTTCATCCACACTGTGCTGAGATCAAGCTAAATATCTCTGCTTCTCTGGCAAGGCTCTTCTTAGGAGACTACCACGAAATGTATTGCAAAGCAGCACCTTAGAACATACACTTCAGAACTTGGTGCAGACATCCAATTGGCCTGGAATTGTCATTAAAATAGATCCTCTGGAAAAACTCAGCTCACTGAGGGGAAAAAAATGAAAATCTCCCTTTTTCTTCTATCTTTCATGGAAGATTTTTCAAAATGTTCTGCCAGCTTTTATTCAAAGCACAGAGCTGGAGGCTTGTTGGCTAGGATATCTCCATGAGCTATCTATTGCTTTCAGAGGGTTGGTGTTTTTCTTTTGTCAGGCTCTTTTTTTCCCTTTGAGTGGATGTTGGCAGAAGGCAAAGCCTGCAGATCACAGCTTTTGTAAAATATTTAAAGCTTTCCTGAGTCTTCTAGTGCCTTTTAAGTCTTCTCTTCCATTTCTGTTAGTTTCTTGCTAGATACTTTGTCCACTTGCCAGCCAGTAATGGAATGTGGGAACAATGCTCTCAGTGATGCCTTGACTTTTTTCTCTTCCCCAACCTCTGTATTTTTTAAGAGTGGTGACAGCTATGTGAAAACTATGCATAATAGAAGACGAAATGGAATAATTGAGGGTTTCAGATGTTAACTGCTCAGAAAGAACAAACAAACAACAAAATAACTGGAAAAAAAAAGGGTAATAAATTCAGCTACAAAAGAACAATTTTGTGTGTGTCTTAATTTCAAGATTTGTTCTCTTCCTCTAGCACATGAGAAAGAAAACCTCAGGACTACCTCCCTTGGGCCTTTTCACTTTAAAAAAGGCTGTTGTTTCTTTTTTACTTTTTGATGGAACTGATTCTCATGAATTTGAACTCTACTGAAGTCTGCTCTTAAAGGTTGTCCTGTGGGATCAGATAGAGTTAGCATAGCCTGGGTGGAACAGAAAGTCGCACTAGCATGTCATCTCCAAGCAGCACTCCAGCAAGCCCTGCTGAAGCTTGTGGTACATGGTGGTGTAGTTATTACACAGAATCAGCCAGATTGGAAGAGACCTCCAAGATCATCAAGTCCAACCCATCACCCAACCCCATCTAATCAACTAAATCATGGCACCCAGTCCCGCATCCAGGCTTTTCTAAAACACTTCCAGGGATGCTGACTCCACCACCTCCCAGAGCAGCCCATTCCAAAGGGCAACCTCTCTTTCTATGAAGAACTGTCTTCTAAGATCAAGCCTCAACTTCCCCTGGCACAGCTTGAGACTGTGTCCTCTCCTTCTGTTGCTGGTTGCCTGGGAGAAGAGATCAATCCCCACCCTTCAAGTAGTTGCAGACAGCAATAAGGTCTCCCCTGAGCCTCCACTTCTCCAGGCTAAAGGAGAAGATTTATGTACATGCTTAGTGTCAGGAATCATCTCTAGCAGCTTTGCTTGGCTTGATGTTGCCTGTGACAAGTCAGGAGCATCAGGTTGGTCCTTGCTTGATTAACCCAATAGAAGAGAATTGAATTAACCAGGTTGGAAATGACCTCAGAGATCATCAAGTCCAACCTGTCACCCAACACCTCATGACCAACTAAACCATGGCTTCAAGTGCCACATCCAATCCCTTTCTGAACACCTCCAGGGATGGTGACTCCACCACCTCCCTGGGCAGCCCATTCCAATGGCCAATCACTCTTTCTGGGAAGAGCTTCTTCCTGACATCCAGCCTAAACCTCCCCTGGTGCAGCTTGAGACTGTGTCCTCTTGTTGTGGTGCTGGTTGCCTGGCAGAAGAGACCAACCCCCAGCCCCCAGATGCCCCTTCCAACCCCCACCATTGTTTGATCTGTGATTCTGCTAGGGTAATATGAAAATTAAGTTTCATGTCTACTTTTGTCTCTCCCATAAAGATTCAATACTGGAGATGGAAAACATTACCACCTGTGCAGCAGCCATTACCTACGCCGATAGCTTTGACACTTCCCAGCACCCAGGGCTGCTGACAAAAGGAAGCCAGAGAGCTCATCCCTATTAAACACTGGCAAATATTGGGAGTAGGGGGGTGGAACTTCCATGCTGTGCAGATAACTGCTGAAATTACATTGGTCTCTTGCAGCTACTGCTTCTCCAGAGTTCTTTGCTGTTTTTCTATCAGCTAAATTGAATGGCAATTCTGTGGCTTTCCACACTTGAGCTTCATTAAAAGCTTTAATCTAAAGCTTCACCACGGGAAGTCTCACAGAGCTAAAATGGGAGGTCTCCTAAGAGCTTTTCATTTCAAACTCAGGTCAGGTCTTGTAACTGTGCCAGAGGAGGTTTAGGATGTTTATTGGGAAAATTTTCTTTACTGAAAGAGTCATCAGGCATTGTGAACAGGCTGCCCAGGGACGTGGTGGAGTCACCATCCCTGGAGGTGTTCAAGAATTGTGTGGACAGAGCTCTTGGGGACGTGGTTTAGTGGGCATGCTGGTGTTAGGCTCATGCTTGGAGGTCTTTTCCAGCAGAAATAATTCTATCATTCTGTGGTTCTGTTCCATGCTCATTTTCTGTCTGGCCATAAACCAGTAAATCAGAAAACCTTCAGTGGTTTCCTAGCTCCTGCACACGAACACGCAGTCTGTTTGGAGTATCTGCTCCAAAGAGTTGAGTGCTGTTGCTAAACCCAAAATTACACAGAATCACAGAATGATAGTCCTACACCCCCCTGCTAAAGCAGGGTCACCCACAACTGGTAGCCCAGGACCACAGGATGTCCAGACAGGCTTGGAATCTCTTCAGAGGAGACTCCACAACCTCTCTGGGCAGCCTGCTCCAGGGCTCCAGCACCCTCACAGCAAAGAGGTTTCTCTATAACTACATTGATTTGAGATTATTTCCCATTCCCTTTTTTGTGTGTTCTTCATTACAGTTTGCTTCAAGTTTTAATGTTTTGTAGGCAAAGTTTTAACCAGGGTATGTAAAATCCATAGCCACCTAATCTAATATTGATTGTAGCCATTACTTTTGTCTATAGATTATCCAGGATTTCCAGGAGCCTATCAGCTCATAGGGATAATGGCCACTGTTAAAAATCTAGTGCATCTTTCCTTTATTTCCTTTCCCTTTTCTATTAAAAATATATGCATGTTTAAACAACAACAACAACAACAACAACAACAACAACAACAACAACAACAACAACAATAATAATAATAATAATAATAATAATAATAATAATAATAATAATATCTTCTCACTGCACCTCCCTGGAAGGAATTTGGTACCAAGGAGTCTCCCTCGTAACAAGTGATAGGATGAGAGGAAATGGCTTCAGGTTGCAACAGGGGAGGTTTAGGTTGGACATTGGAAGAAACTTCTTGACTGAAATGGTTCTCAAAGACCAGAACAGCCTGCCCAAGCAGGTGGTTAAATTGCCATTCCAGGAGGTGTTTCCAAGAGGCAGAAATGTAGTGCTGAGGGCCATGGTTTAGCCCCAGACCTGGCAGAATTAGATAATGCATGGGCTAGATGATCTTAAGCAGTTCTGTACAAGGAGATGTTAGGTTATGATTGAACTCAATGATCTTAAGGTCTTTTCAAACAAAATGATTCTCTGGTTCTATAAATAGTTAATAAATATGCATGTGCAGCATAGTTTTATACATATATATATAAAAATATATATATAGTTGTAGCCAGGTGGGGGTTGGTGTCTTCCGCCAGGCAACCAGCACCAGAACAAGAGGACACAGTCTCAAGCTGCACCAGGGGAGGTTTAGGCTGGATGTTAAGAAGAAGTTCTTCACAGAAAGAGTGATTGGCCATTGGAATGGGCTGCCCAGGGAGGTGGTGGAGTCACCATCACTGGAGATGTTTTGGAAGAGACTTGATACGATAGAATAGAATAGAATAGAATAGAATAGAATAGAATAGAATAGAATAGAATAGAATAGAATAGAACAGAACAGAACAGAACAGGTTGGAAGAGACCTTCAAGATCATTGCGTGCAACCCATCATCTAACACCATCTAATCAACTAAACCAAGCACCCTATCAAGTCTCCTCCTAAACACCTCCAGTGATGGTGACTCCACCACCTCCCTGGGCAGCACATTCCAATGGCCAATCACTCTCTCTGTGCAGAAGTTCTTCCTAACATCCAGTCTGAGTGCTTGGTGCCATGGTTTAGTTGATTAGATAGTGTTGGATGATAGGTTGGACTTAATGATCTCAAAGGTCTTTTTCAACCTGGTCCTATTCTATTCTATTCTATTCTATTCTATTCTATTCTATTCTATTCTATTCTATTCTATTCTACTCTACTCTACTCTACTCTACTCTACTCTACTCTACTCTACTCTACTCTACTCTACTCTACTCCACTCCACTCCACTCCACTCCACTCCACTCCACTCCACTCCACTCCACTCCATTCCATATATCTGTCGATACACATTATTTCCCCTAAGAAGAAAGTCTGTGTGTGGAAAGCAGAAAATATTAATAGTTCTACAGCTTTTTAAATTGCACTGAGCAAACACAGCATCCAAGATTTCTTGAAATCCCCAAAATCTGAGAGGCAAATCTAAATCAGTTTTTCACTTAGTGAGTTCTTTAATCACGATGGCTTGAACATAGGCCCCTCATGCCAAAGACTTTCTACCTTCTTCTAAACATCAGTATCCACTAGGGGGACAGAGAGGGCCATGAAGCGAATCAGAGGACTACAGCACTTCCCCTATGGGGATAGGCTGTGAGAGTTGGGGTTGCTCAGCCTGGAGAAGAGAAGGCTTTAGGGACACCTTTAGGGATACACATTGCAGTACCTCAAGTGGGCTACAAGAAAGCTGTGGAGGAACTTTTTTCAAGGGATTTTTGTGGTAGGATGAAGGCCAATGGACTTGAGTTGGGAGAGGAAATATTTGGACTGGATACTAGGAAGAAATTCTTTACAGTGAGAGTAGTGAGACACTGGAACAGGTTGCCCAGGGAGGTTGTGGATGCCTCCTCCCTGGAGGTGTTCAAGGCCAGGTTGGATGAGGCCTTAAGCAACCCAGTCTAGTGGAAGGTTTTGCTGTCTATGGCAGGGGGTTGGAACTGGTTGAAATTTGAGGTCCCTTCCA
Source organism: Picus viridis (assembly GCA_033816785.1). Taxonomy (NCBI): domain Eukaryota; kingdom Metazoa; phylum Chordata; class Aves; order Piciformes; family Picidae; genus Picus; species Picus viridis. The sequence goes on from CM066574.1 coordinate 26,584,262, forward strand.
ACTCATACTACTCTTATGATTTTACGATTCCATGATTCTGTGACTCTATGAGTCTGTGATCCAACACCAATCGCTGCATTTGGAAAGCGGTTTACAACAGATGTGTGCAACTAGCTTTATACTAAATTGATCCAGTTGAGCAGATTGTGTAAGAAGTGAGTTGAGTAATACATGATAGAGCTACTCACACTGGGAGTTTTCTCTGGGGTTACTTGTGGTTCCCGGGAAGGTCGAGTGCTAAGTTATGTTTTTCGATACATCACCACTTTCAAACATCACAGGCAGTACAAACTTCAATTATAAGGAACATTTGGTAGCAATGTCATTTCTGCCAGTTGAAACGACACTACAGGCATCATATGCTGCACTAAAAGAAGAAATACATACCCTTTGCTCCTTCATATTTATTTTCTGAGGTACACTGGACAGAGTTCATTCGGCTGCACTATAGCACAATTGGCTGGATGAACACAAAGCCATCACCAAAGCTGTCATTCCAATTGCTAACTCATTTCCCCTTTTTCTCTCTTTCACACTCTGTGTTGAGAAAGCTGATGCCCCAGCTCCTCGACAGAGGCCACTAGTGAACAGCAGAGTTCAATGTGGAAAACGTCTAGCAGAATGGAGAAAGGAAGCAATTAACGAGAAAAGAGCTGACACACCTTACTAGGGCATATGGGTAGCACATTTAGCAGCAAGTTATTGATGGCATGTGCTAAAGCACTGCTTTTGTCACTTCTTCTGGGTCTGGATTGGTAAGCTGTACTCTCTGTGAAGGATGCAATGCTTATCATTCATGAGTGCATGAGTAACTACCCAAATTAAAGAATGTGCTGTTCTCCAGCAGCATTCAGGAATCCCTGTTTTCCAAAGCACTCGCAGATTTTCTTGCCCAAGGCTGACAACTCAGCAGAAAAATCTCCTTGGTGATTCTTGTGTGTTACAGGAAACTAGAGCTGGTCAGAAAGGGTCATCATTTGAAGCTGGAGTGTGCTCAGCGGAGACCTCATTGCTCTCTACAACTCCCTGAAAGGAGGCTGGACTGAGATGGGGGTCATACTCTTCTCCCTAGGATCAGGTGACAGAATGAGAGGAAATGGCCTGAAATTGTGCCAGGGGAGATTTAGTTTAGTTATTAGGAAAACTGTCTTTCCTGAAAGAGTGGTCATTGGAACAGGCTGCTCAGGGAAGTGATGATGTCACCGTCCCTGGACACAGTCAAGAAATGTGTGGATATGGCACTTGGGACATAGTTTAACAGCCATGGTGCTGTTAGGTTGGTGGTTGGACTTGATCTTAGAGACCTTTTCCAACTGAAATATTTCTATGATTCTATGATTTAATTAGTTGCCTGACAGGAGGATTATGACCCAACCTCATTTAGGCTACTGGTTGATAGTTGACTGAACGTGAGTCAGCAGTGTGCCCAAGTGGCCAAGAAAGCCAACGGCACCCTGGCTTGTATTAGAGACACTACTGTGGCCAGCAGGAACAGGGAGGTGCTCATGCCCCTGCACCCAGCACTGGTTAGGCCACACCTTGAGTCCTGTGTCCAGTTCTGGGCCCCTCAGTTTAGGAAAGAGGTTGACTTGCTGGAATGTGTCCAGAGAAGGGCAACAAAGCTGGGGAGGGGTTTGGAGCACAAGCCCTATGAGGAGAGGCTGAGGGAGCTGGGATTGTTTAGCCTGGAGAAGAGGAGGCTCAGGGGAGACCTTATTGCTGCCTACAACTACCAGAAGGGAGGCTGTAGTCAGGTGGGGGCTGGTCTCTTCTCCCAGGCAACCAGCACCAGAACAAGAGGACACAGTCTCAAGCTGTGCAAGGGGAGGTTTAGGCTGGATGCTAGGAAGAAGTTCTTCCCAGAAAGAGTGATTTGCCACTGGAATGGGCTGCCCAGGGAGGTGGTGGAGTCACCATCACTGGAGGTGTTTAGGAAGAGACTGGATGGGGTGCTTGGTGCCATGGTTTAGTTGATTAGATGGTGTTGGGTGATGGGTTGGACTCAGTGATCTCAAAGGTCTTTTCCAACCTGGTTAATTGCATTCTGTCTTCAACACCTCCAGGAATGGAACCTGTAGTAGACCCCCACAGTCCATTGCCAGGAGACATCACTGGTGATGAAACACATCAAAGTTGAGAAGGTTTGCAGCCAGAATGGTATCGTTCAGATCCAAAGTGTTACAATCTAATTGGATGGTTCTGTATTTCTATGACTCTAATATTATGTTTGGCTGCTTAGTGTTCAAGGAAATTGGGGGTTTCAAAGCCAAGCATCCCCATGAGATAATCACAGATTATGCAAATGACAGAACTTCAAATTACGCCTCTGAAAATCATCCTCCAAGGTTTTTGGATCAGAGGAAAACTTGAAAGTTTGGGAATTGAAAATCACAGCTATAGCCTGTCAACATCCCCATTTTTTGAAGGCTTAATGCTTTATCTCCAATGTAGGTAATAAAAACTGCAAGTGAACTATGTTGAGATTCTCATATGAAAGTGTTATTTCAGGAACAGAACCACAGAACTGCGTATTTTTTCCCCCATTTGCTTGGGTAGATTTCAATCAGTTTCTAAATGCCAAAGAGAAGATCTAAATCAAGCCTATTAATGTTTGCCTGTTGCTAATCTGGAACTTGGTGTGGTGACAGTCCTGCTATTCAAAGAAACTCCCATCCACTCTGGCTGTTTCTTTGCCAATGTGATTTTTCTAAGCCTTCATTTCCCTGGGAACATGCCCTGCAAAGCAGCTATGGAGAAAATATTAGATAAGAGAAATATTATTCATTTCCTTTCCCTTCTAATCTATGTGAGAGAATGGAGGTTTCGAGTCTTCCTTGGTGCACTGTCATAGCAACTTAAGCAAGGGCTTTTATTAAACACACAGCTCAGTAATATCCTTCTGTCCTCATGCATTCAATGGCATTCACTTTTTCCTATACACGAAGAACCTAAAATAAATAGCAGTCAGTAAACGTGGACTTAGTACAGGTGATTCCATCTTCTATGTAGATTTGAAAGACATTTGGGTTTCGCTCTTCTTTTACAGGTGTAAAGTTGCTCCCTTCAGCTCCCTACATGGATTTACCAAGGGGAGATCCTGCTTGACTGCTAGCCTTCTATGAAGTGGCTATGGTAGCTGGGTTATAGTTGGACTTGATGATTCTAAAGGTCTTTTCCAACCTTAATGATTCCATGATTCTATGAATTCTCACATCATCATTCTCCTCAGAAGGAGGAACAACCATATTGGCACAGACACAAGAAATTCAGGCATAAGAAAGACGGGCAGAAAGGGACCTGGGGCTACTGGTTGATAGTAGGCTGAACATGAGCCTGCAGTCTGTCCAGGTGGCCAAGAAGGCCAATGGCATCCTGGCCTGTATCAGGAATAGTGTGGCCATCAGGGGCAGGGAAGTCATTCTGCCCCTGGACTCAGCACTGGTCAGGCCACACCTTGAGTCCTGTGTCCAGTTCTGGGCTCCTGAATTTAAGAAGGACATTGAGACACTTGAACATGTCCAGAGAAGGGCAACGAGGCTGGGGAGAGGCCTCGAGCACAGCCCTGTGAGGAGAGGCTGAGGGAGCTGGGGTTGTTTAACCTGGAGAAGAAGGAAGGTCTCTTCCAGCCTGGTCTGGTCTATTCTATTCTATTCTATTCTATTCTATTCTATTCTATTCTATTCTATTCTATTCTATTCTATTCTATTCTATTCTATTCTATTCTATTCTATTAGATTCGATGCTAATCTATTCTATGCTATGCTATGCTATGCTATGCTATGCTATGCTATGCTATGCTATTCTGTATTTGTGTAATTCTGAGCAATCAAATATCATACTGTGGCAATGAGAGCAAAATTGCACCAGTAGTCAGACTGACAGAGGAATAATTTAGAATAAGCATCCTAACAGACAATAATGTTATTGAAATAATACATACAAGGAATGTAGCAGGATACCAACTGCAGTAATTCATTGCAATAGGGAGCTGTGGGGATTTAGATGTTGCAGAAGCAGCACAACCTTTCAGAGCTGATATGTACTGGGAAACTACCAAGTGCTGGACCTTCAAGTTTCTGTGACAAGTATCTGTGACAAGTGTGACTGAGTGTTCACTTCTACATGCATTATTTTTCACAGGCTCACAGGCTGGTTTGAATTGGAAGAGACCCTGTAGAGGTCATCTAGTCCAACTGCCCTGCAATCAGCAGGGACATCAGTGACTAGACCAAGTTGCTCAGAGCCCTGTCCAACCTGACGTGGAATGGGGCATCTATCACCTCTCTGGGCAACCTGGGCCAGTGTCTCACCACCCCCACAGCAAAGACACAGCTGATGGTGCTGATGGGAAAATCCCAGCAGCTGTGCAGCAGCCAAACCCTGGTTCCAGCAGTGATGCGGAACAGAACAGTACTGCAAACCCCCTCCTTTGGAGACGTTCTAGGGCAACAGCAAGATGGAGTTATACAGCTAACTTCAGAAATAATTTTGACTCTGAGATAGGTAAACACAGCCAGATTCTCATTGATTCTGCCTACTTATACCCAGGATAGCTAGAGACATTTGATTTCCTGTAGGATCTTAACTTCTTTCCATTGATATTCTCACATGCACAAATCAGGCTTTCCAGCACAAATGAGCACTTTGGAGCTGAACCATCTGCAGAATATTCGTGGGAAAAGACAAGATAACAGAACTTGAGTTTTGGCTGACTACATATTTATGTCAATGAAAATATGTTACATGAGCCTTCACAGACAACTTATTCTGGTCAAAGCATGTCACTTTAAAGAGATTTTTAAGACGTTTACAGGGACCAACAAAGCCCTGTCTTTATTTCCAACTCACTGTGTGCTTAGCCAGTGTGCCTTACTGGGTAAGAAGGAAAGTGTTCTGACATTTATAATCCTGACCCAGCATTTGTAGTCATTAAAACAGATTCCCTTCAGCATTTAGGTGGGAAGAGCAGACCCAAGTTATTCCTCCTGTGTGCATCTGCTCCATGAAACAGTTTGTTCCCTTAAAGAGGGGAACAATGCTGCTGCTACAGTTTGAAACAGGAAAGAAGCTGGGAGCTCAAGAGATCGGATGGAATCCCAAAGGAAAGGAAGGAGGTGTTGGCAGTAGTGTTCTGTGCAAGCTGTCATAGAATTGTTTTGGTTGGAAAAGATCTCAAAAACCACCTACTAAAAGAAATACATAGAATCATAAAATCATAGATTCATAGAATTGCTTCAGTTGGAAAAGACCTTTAAGATCATTGCATCCAACCATTCTCTAACTACCAAGGCTGGTGCTAAACCATGTCCCTCAACACCACATCTGTGCCTCTTTGAAACACCTCCAAGAATAGGGATTCAACCACCTCCGTGGGTACCCTGTTCCACCCTTTCAGTGAAGAAGGTTCTTCTAACATCCAGTTGAAACTCCTGATTCAGCTATCATCAGGATGAGATATGTGTAAGACCTTGGTTACCAGCAAACTGAATGAGGATGTGAAGTGCAAAGGAAAGTGGCTTTGTGATAACAAGCTGCTTTGTGTTCCCACAGTCAATTTAGATTCCTCTGGCTTAACACAAGAGGTAATGGTCTTTCAAGAAGGGGTTAACTTCTCTTGGTATAATGCTTAGAAAAATCATGAAAAATGAATGATATCTGGAGTAACTGTGCCGAATGTGACCCCTGGACGATATTTTGTGTGCGATTTTGATGTTATTAATTATATTCTCTCTTGTCCACTTCTAGTCATTTCCCTGCCAGGCTTGAAATACTTGTTTTCATAACATTCCCTTACTTTATGAAATGCCTACCCACACATATGAAACAGCTCTGTCATCCGAAGCACTAGAAACTCTCAAGTCACACAACATATCCAGAGCAGAACTTGATATAAAATTTAGTTACCTCGAATTTTGTGTGAAAAATCATACGATGAAAGTGCTCAATAGCATGTGAAATAAAGATTCAGGTTAAAGAGGAAAACAGACCAAAAGGAAAAGAGAGATTTGATTTGCAATGCATCTCACCGGCAGCTTACAATCGCAGATGCAGCAGGAGATACTTGAAAAAGGCAACAGAAGCTGCTTTGGAAACACTGGTGTCTTATGGCAGAGTGCATTTCAGCAGTAAAAATTTTGATGAGAGCAATTCTTTAACATATGCTATCCACTCTTTTATGGCAACCATAGAATTGTAGAATTGTTTTGGTCAGAAACAATCAGTGAGTCCAACCTAAGACCACCGTGGCCATTAAACCATGTCACAAAGTGCCATGTTCACAGGTTTCTTGAGCACCTCTAGGGACAGTGACTCCACCACCTCCCTGGGCAGCCTGTTCCAAAGCCTGATCCCTCTTTTGTAAAGAAATATTTCCTAACCTCCAACTTGAACATCCCCTGGCACAACCTGAAGCCATTTCTCTTCTTACCCTCAAGCAGATCAACACTCCCACCCAGTTTAGTGTCATCCACAAACTTACTGAGGGTGCACTCAATTCCCTCATTTCCACATCACTGATAAAGACATTAAAGAGACCTGGCCCCAAAAAGAATAGAATAGAATAGAATAGAATAGAATAGAATAGAATAGAATAGAATAGAATGGAATGGAATGGAATGGAATGGAATGGAATGGAATGGAATGGAATGGAATGGAATGGAATGGAATAGAATCAATAAGGTTGGAAAAGACCTCAAAGATCATCAAGTCCAACCTGTCACCCAAGACCTCATGACTACTAAACCATGGCACCAAGTGCCATGTCCAGTCCTCTCTCGAACACCTCCAGAGGAAGACCACTTGTGACCAGATGTCCACTGGAGTTAATTCCATTACACACCACTTTCTGGGCCCAGACAGTTTTTAGCTCCTGACACAGAGAGAAAACATGATGACAGAATTTTTTCTTTGCTGTGGCTCCCACAAGCCCCAGCAACAATGTAGTCTAGCATGATCCTCCTCAAATGCCAGTAGGACAGACAATTTTCCTACATACTCTGTCTTTAGAACCACACACAAAGGAGCCTTCTAGTATAAAGCTTCATTAAGAAAGAAACAAAAGAACTGGTTGCAGGTGTTGCCACTGTACCAGTTGTTATTGCAGGTAATAAAACCAACATGTACTTTCCATCCCTTAGGTAGATACTACAGGGATATTGTTCCCTTTGACAGCTGGCACTTAGTTCTCTGAAAGGTGGAGTGCTGTGTAAGCAATCAATCAACCAAGTGTTATTGGGTTATTTAGGAGGGAAATGTTTTTAAATGCTACTCACTATAGAAAAGATGTTTGCCCTTTATTTCTTCCAAGTATACAACAAAGACTTTGCAAGACATACAACTGCCAGTCTGACCTAGGAGCTGGGGAAAGTCATGGAGCAGGTCATCTTGAGTGCCATTATGCAGCACGTGGAAGACAACCAGATGATCAATCCAGTCAGGATGGCTTCATGAAGGGTAGGTCCTGCTTGACAAACCTGATCTCTTTCTGTGACAAGGTGATCTGCTGGGGGAAAGGCTGTGGGTGTTGTATTGTTCATTTGGACTTTAGTAAAACGTTTTACACTGTCTCCCCACAACATCCTCCTGGAGAAACTAGCAGCTCATTGCTTGGATGGGTGGATGTTTTGCTGGGTAAAATGCTGGCTGGATGGCCAGGCTCAAAGAGTGGTGTGAAATGGAGTTAACTCCAGCTGGCAGTTGGTCACAAGTGGTGCTCCCAAGGGCTCAGTTCAGGGGCAAAGTCTCCTTAATATCTTTATCAATGATCTAGATGAGTGGATTGAGTGCACCCTCAGTAAGTTTGCAAATAACACTAAAATGAGTGGGAATGTTGGTCTCCACAAGGATAGGAGGGTTCTGGCAAGGCTGGGTGGTCAGGCCAAGGTTAATTGTATGAGATTTAACAAGGCCAAGTGCTGGGTCCTACACTTGGGTCTCAACAACCCCATGGATGTTCCAGTCTCCGGGCAGAGTGGCTGGAAAGCTGGCCAGCTCGCGTTGAGCTTTTCATCAATCAACACCCCCAAGTCTTTTCTTCAGGGCTATTCCCAACCCACTCTGCACCCAACCTGTATTTGTGGCTGGGGTTGGCCCAGCCCAGATGCCAAATCTTGCACTTTGCCTTGTTAAACCTCATGCAGTTTTACATACACATATGCACACAACTTTTTTCAGCACTATTTTTCTCACTCAGAACTTTGGTTGGTTTACAGCAAAGCATAAGCAAAAGATTCAGATTTAGCTGCCCAACCCAGAAACCTAAATGCAGCTGCCCTGTGTATAATTTTGTTTCAGAGAAATCATGATCTTGTTCAAAATTTTGAGCTAGAATAATTAAAGCTACAATTTCACTCTAACAACTTCAACTCTTCATGTAAAGGATTCACCACCATGGTTTCCTCAACACTTCACCAAGGGAGGTTTAGGCTGGATGTTGGGAAGAAGTCCCAGTTGAGAAGAAGATGAGGGGCGAGCAACTGATGTCGTTTACCTGGACTTGAGCAAAGCCTTTGACACTGTCCCGCACCACCTCTTGGTCTCCAAGCTGGCGACACATGGGTTTGATGGATGGACCACTAGATGGATAAAGAACTGGCATGATGGCCACACCCAAAGAGTGGCTGTCAATGGGTCCATGTCCCAATGGAGGCCAGTGACAAGCGGAGTCCCTCAGGAATCAGTCCTGGGACCTGTCTTGTTCAACATCTTTGTGGGTGCCATGGACAGTGGCATCGAGTGCACCCTCAGCAAGTTTGCTGATGACACCAAGCTGTGTGGTGCAGCAGACACGCTGGAGGGAAGGGATGCCATCCAGAGGGACCTGGACAGGCTGGAGAGGTGGGCACAAGCCAACCTCATGAGCTTCAACAAGACCAAGTGCAGGGTCCTGCATCTGGGTCGAGGCAATCCCAGGCACAAGTACAGGCTGGGCAGTGACTGCCTGGAGAGCAGCCCTGAGGAGAGAGACTTGGGGGTGCTGGTGGACGAGAAGCTCAACAGGAGCTCTCAGTGTGCACTTGCAGCCCGGAAAGCCAATCAGATCCTGGGCTGCATCAGGAGAAGTGTGACCAGCAGGTCAAGGGAGGTGATTCTTCCCTTCTACTCAGCTCTGGTGAGACCCCACCTGGAGTACTGCCTCCAGTTCTGGAGCCCCTATTACAGGAGGGATGTGGACGTGCTGGAGCATGTCCAGAGAAGGGCCACGAGGATGATCAGAGGGCTGGAGCACCTCTCTTATGAGAACAGACTGAAGGAGTTGGGGCTGTTCAGTCTGGAGAAGTGAAGGCTCCGAGGTGACCTCATTGTGGCCTTCCAGTATCTGAAGGGGGCCTACAGGAAGGCTGGGGAGGGACTTCTCAGGCTATCAGGTAGTGATAGGACTAGGGGGAATGGAATGAAGCTGGAAATAGGGAGATTCAGGCTGGATGTGAGGAAGAAGTTCTTCACCATGAGAGTGGTGAAGCCCTGGAATGGGTTATCCAGGGAGGTGGTTGAGGCCCCATCCCTGGAGGTGTTTAAGACCAGGCTGGACGGGGCTCTGGCCAGCCTGATCTAGTGTGGGGTGTCCCTGGCCATGGCAGGGGGGTTGGAACTAGCTGATCCTTGTGGTCCCTTCCAACCCTGACTGATTCTGATTCTATGATTCTATGATTCATAGAAAGAGTGACTGGCCATTGGAATGTGCTGCCCGGGGAGATGGTGGAGTCACCATCACTGGAGGTGTTTAGGAAGAGACTGGATGGGGCGCTTGGTGCCATGGTTTTGATGGGTGATAGGTTGGACTCAATGATCCCAAAGGTCTTTTCCATCCTGGTTAATTCAATTCAATTCTATTCTATTCTATTCTATTCTATTCAATTCAATTCTATTCTATTCTATTCTATTCTATTCTATTCTATTCTATCCTATCCTATCCTATCCTATCCTATCCTATCCTATCCTATCCTATCCTATCCTATCCTATCCTATCCTATCTTATCCTATCTGACCAAATTTTGTATGACCAGCTAGTTGTCTGTTGGTGTGTCTCCCTTTGCTTTTCTCCATAAGCTATAAAAAAAAACCCCTTTTGTAGCTTAATGAAGCTCATTGGAAGGCAGAATGGCTGATTTGGAAGACTGAAAAGGTCAATTCCTGCATCTAGTGTGTGTATAAATTTCATAAAGTGGTTTTAATATCGGGATTGCACTGGATCCCTCCTAAGAATGCCAGTGACAACCACTACTAGGCAAGCCACTCAGTGTTGCCTTTGGATATAACATTTGCCCTTTACCTTGACTAAATTATAACATAGATACAATAGAAGAAGATCATTAGAGGACAAGAAAAAAAAGATTAGTTAATACTAGAAGATGCAGTATTAAGTAGCATATTCTATTACTCAAGGGGCTCTTGCATCTTACAGCATGGCAGATATGTTATAGAAGCTCTCAAAGAAATCTCTTCTTCAGACCTTCTGTTTACTCCCCTTTCCTTCATCAGCTTTCTCTTCTATTATTAACTACAAAAGTCAACAGTTAAATAATATGTATCTGAATCTGTGTAATTGACTAGAGCAGTGTCAGGATAAGACACCTTCACTATGTTTGTAGTCAGTTCTACAGAAACGTAGTATGTTAGAGTGCATGAGTAGATTCTTGCTTCTCTCAATCATTAGTGGGCTGCATTAAAAAAAGTGAGACCAGCAGGCCTAGGGATATTCTCCTCCCACTCTACCCCACCCTGGTGAGGCCATAGCTTGAGTACCGGCTCCAGTTCCGGGCAGTCCAGTTCAAAAGAGACAGGAAACTACTGTAGAAAGTCCAATGGAACACTCCAAAGATGCTGACGGCACTTGAGCATCAATGTGAGGAGGTGAGGCTGAGAGACCTGGGACTGTTTAGCCTGGAGAAGAGAAATCTAAGAGAGGATCTTCTCGATGCTCAGCAAGAGCTAAAGTGCTGGGGGCAAGAGGATGAGGCTGGGCTCTTTTCAGCGTTGCCCAGTCACAGGACAAAGGGCAAAAGGCACACACTGGAACACAGGAGGTTCCATCTGAACATGAAGAGAAGCTTCTTTGCTGTGCAGGTGCTGGAGCCCTGGAGCAGGTTGCCCAGAGAGGTTGTAGAATCTTATTTTGTGGAGAGACTCCAAACCCACCTGAACATTGTGATCCTGAGCAGCTTGCTGTGGGTGACCCTTCTTTATCAGGGTATATTTAGGTAGATTAAGTGAATATTTATCTCTGACTCTGCTGTTTACTTATCTCTCACTACTGTGAGTGCCTGTTTGAAAATCATCCCCTCTAATCAGGAACATTTGTGCGGATTTCTTTGGAGGAATACAGGATCTAGCTGAAAGTCTATGCTCCCTTTCACAAGTTATTTATTGTGGCACCAGTGGTCTGCTCTGTGCAGACACATTTTCTTCACTTTGCCCTGATGGCAGCAAAACAAACTTTCAAGCTTTAGGCACTAAGATAATGACTTTGAGAGGAGAATGAAGAAGCAATAATTTTCAGATACGCCAATCTATTTCACTTTCCCAAATGGATATCTTGTTATAAATAACAACATAATATTTCTATCATAGCCACTAATGTGGAGGGTTTACAGCACATATTTAAGTTTAATGGATTTCAGTTTACCCTTGAGAGAAGGGCAAAGTCTCAGTAGGGCAACCTCACTTCCTTTAGACAAGATATAAGCAACAACTGTGCAACTGCAGAACAGGTCTAAAAATAGCTTTCTGGCAGCACAGTGCAAGGCTTTGAAATATAAAAGAAGATGCTCAGTCTTGCACTGCAGTTAGCTGCTTGCTGGAGATTTTCTCAACTGTAACTGCAAGTGTTGTGAAAGAACCAGTATAATCTGTAGGTACATAAATTTGGCTGTTACATAAGCCAGCTGTGCTTCATGGAGTTGCACCTGTCCAGACTCATTCAGATTAGCCAAGAGAAATTACAAGGTTCCACAGGATAAAACGATCTGCTGCTGAATTAACAACACATGCTTGGTGACTGCAATTGAATCTCCTTCTTTCTCCTACTCCCTTTAAAAAAATCAGAGGAAAAAGGATAAAAAAAAAAAAAGGGGAGGCACAAAGGCAATAAAATAAAAGGAAACAGAAATGAAAATTAAAATATTAAAATAGAAAAAGAGAAAGAAAAAGAAAGGGAAAGAAAAAATAAAATAGCAGTGAAAAGAAGAAAATAGGAAAATGAAAAAGAAAAAATGACACTAAGAGGAAAAAGAAAAATAAATTGAAAAATAAAAAGAAAGGAAAAAGTGAAAAAGAAAAATAAATAGAAAAGTAAATAGAAAAATAAAAAAAAGGAAAAAGAAAGAGAAAGAAAGAGAAAGAGAAAGAGAAAGAGAAAGAGAAGAGAAAGAGAAAGAGAAAGAGAAAGAGAAAGAGAAAGAGAAAGAAAGAGAAAGAGAAAGAGAAAGAGAAAGAGAAAGAGAAAGAGAAAGAGAAAAGAAAGAAAAAAGAATAAAAGAGAAAGAGAAAAAAAAGAAAAAGAAGAAAAAGAAAAAGAAAAAGAAAAAGAAAAAGAAAAAGAAAAAGAAAAAGAAAAAGAAAAAGAAAAAGAAAAAGAAAAAGAAAAAGAAAAAGAAAAAGAAAAAGAAAAAAGAAAAAGAAAAAAAAAAGAAAAAAGAAAAAGAAAAAGAAAAAGAAAAAGGAAAAGGAAAAGGAAAAGGAAAAGGAAAAGGAAAAGGAAAAGGGGAAAGGAAAAGGAAAAGGAAAAGGAAAAGGAAAAGGAAAAGGAAAAGGAAAAGGAAAAGGAAAAGGAAAAGGAAAAGGAAAAGGAAAAGGAAAAGGAAAAGGAAAAGGAAAAGGAAAAGGAAAAGAAAGGAAGGAAAAGGAAAAGGAAAAGGAAAAGGAAAAGGAAAAGGAAAAGGAAAAGGAAAAGATAAAAAGGGAAAAGAAAAAGGAAAAGGAAAAAAGGAAAAGGAAAAGGGAAAGGGAAAGGGAAAGGAAAAGGAAAACGAAAAGGAAAAGGAAAAGGAAAAGGAAAAGGAAAAGGAAAGGCATTTGAGTGACAATCCACAAACTCTTCAGTGAAGAGCCATGGCAGTTATTTATGGGAGACCTTTTTCTGTTAGTATCACTGAAGTGTTGAGATTGGAAGAGACCTTTGAGATCATCAAGGCCAACTGCTCACCTAGACCTCACAATCCCACCACTACTGCTAAGCCACTGCCACTAAAAAATGTTTCCCAGCAGCACACCCATGAGTCTTTTCAGAGAGCTGTAGAGAGCAAAAAAGGTCTCCCCAGGGCCTCCTTTTCTCCAGACTGAACAACCCCATTTCCCTCAGCTGCTCACACCTCTACTGCCCCAGATTTGTGTGTAAGAAGCCTTGAGCTCTTAACTTCTCAACTGTATTCATTCTTAACTTAGATGTTGGTGACATTACTCTTTGCATTTTGAGCTAGTCCCTCCTTCTGCCTGTGATATATAATATTATCTATTTCCAGCCTCATTCTCTTTAAATTAGTAGCAAAATCTCTAACGGTCTACCTGCTATTTTATGTGTGTTTTATGGTTTGTTATTCAAACTTGTTGGCTCACACCGGCAGCATGGATAAGACACTAAGGGGAAGTGGGGGAAGGATGAAGCTGTTAAAATATCTTTTTGAAGTGGTTCTTCTCAGTACCTGAAACAGGGACTCTGCCTCTACTGGGACCTTTGGAAACAGCTGATAAAATCGACAAAATAAAGCCACAGTGATAGAAAATAGTGCAAACCAAAGTAGAAAATGAAATATATTGATTAAGCCATAAGGAAAATCATCAGGACATCATCTCAGGTTAAGAGAAAGACAATTCTGTGATAGTTCACCCTAAATGACCTAAATAAGCATCCTGTTTGCCTTCCTGCTCTCTCTGGGCAATGTCAAATATCTGCTCTGTAAGTTTTAAAGGACACCTGCATTGTGTTGCAATCATGAGGAAGAATTTGCTGTCTGATGTTATTTACCAGTGTGTTTTCCATTGGAAGAAAGCATGTTTCACTGTTATCACTATCAAACTTAACCTATGCAGTCTGATGCTTGGAGGTTATTCCACTTGCCACCATTGACACTGTAGGCAGGCACTGGGGAGGACCCTGACTGGACTCAGTGACATATGGGAACCAGATTCAGGAACTCATGGATTGGGAGAGCAGGCAGAATAGATAGAGTCCTGCTTGGACATCAGATATCGAAGAAGAGAACTTCACCTTGGTGACAACTCAGCTTTCTCCTTAAGACCCCATCCATGGGATGGAATCCCTTGTTGGTCAGTTTACAATCACCTCTCCTGTCCCCTCTTCGTACATAAGATGTAGCAGTGCTCTTGGTTTGCACCCCAAGCTTGGGTGTTAACCCTCCCCATCATCATTGTCTCTCCCCATCAGCATGGCCACTGTCTGTACAGACCCGCTCTGAACTGCGGAAAGTGCTGGCCCTGAGCATAGCCTGAGCTGGGAAATCACAGCGCTGAGCAGAGTCGGTGCTGCTCTGGCTTAAACCAGGACAATGGTGACAAGTAAAAGAAATTGTTTACAGTGAGTGTGGTGAGACACTGGAACAGGGTGCCCAAGGGAAGCTGTGAATTCCCCCTCTGTGGCTGTGAATTCCCCCTCTGTGGCTGTGAATTCCCCCGTCCTGTTCAAGGCCAGGTTGAATGGGGCCTTGTACAACCTGGTCTAGTGGGAGGTGTCCCTGTTCATGGAAGAGAGTTGGAACTACATGGTCTTTAAGGTCTCTTCCAACCCAAACCCTTCTATAATCCCATGATTCATCTGTAACATTTAATGCATAACTGGTAATTAGTTTTAGCAAAAGTTAAACAGTCTACTGAAAACAGAATGAGGGAACGAAATCTCTAACCATCAGGCATCTGAGCGATAAAGCTGCAGTTCTGGACACTAACCAGACAATGCCATTAGTTTTCCTGCCTGCACCTCATTGCTTGATTTTTTTTCTCTACAGGCTGTGGTTATGGATACTCCATCCATAAGGTGCTCTTCATTTATGTTACAGTGACAGTAGAGAAAGGGAAGAAGTGCTGTTCAGCAAGGATTATCCTGGTATGAATGCCATTTTAATAGACAGTCTATTTTGCATTAGTGGAGTCACAGAATCACTGAACACTGGAGGTTATACAAGATCTCTGAGAACCAAACTCCCTGCTTAAAAGGGTTGTGGACAGCAGGTTTCACCAAGATCATAAAGTCCAGGTAGGTTTCTCCAGAGAAGATGCCTCAAATTCTCTGTGCACTCTGCTCCAAGGCTCTGGCACCCTCACAGCAAAGAAGTTTTTCCTCATGTTCAGGTGGACCCTACTGGACCTTCTCCTGTAGCTGCCTGTCTCGCTTGAACTGGGCAGCCCACAACTGCACCCAATACTCCAAAGTGGCCTGGCTAGAGCACAGTAAAGAGGGAGAAGAGCCTTCACCTCGTGACTACACGTATGAAATTCCTGCTCTGTGGAAGTTTGTTTTGGTCCTAGTTTAAACTGCTGGATCCCCTAGTTTGTTCTGGAAAGCCCACACCAGCAGTGCAGTGACAATCTGCAGGCTGAGATGCAGAACCATAGAATCACTTTGGTTGGAAAAGACCTCTAAGGTCATTGAGTCCAGCCATCAACCCAACACCACCATAACCATTAAATCATGTCCCACTGTGCCACGTCTACATGTTTCTTGAACACCTCCCAGGATGGTGACTCTACCACCTCCCTGGACAGCCTATACCAGTGCCTGATATTCCAATATACTGATGAAGACTTTGGGCTGTGAAAGCACTAATGGTAGAGCAAAGGTGTGGAAGCATGATCTGTGAGCAGAAAGGCCCACAGCTAAGCAGACATACTGTTGCAGAGATCAGTGCTGGGAAAAATTGATTATTTGCAATCTGTTGGAATCAGCAACACATGCACCAGAAGCCAGATTTCTGCTTCCACTTTCTTAAGTCTCAACACTAAAAAGTCTGCCCTGAGGGTGCTGGATGTGAAGATCAGTAGGGTGCTGCTGAAACTGCCCAACTCCTTCTTGAAGAACATTCTAATCAAGTTAATGATGGAGGTGTGCATGGTTTAGTTGATTAGATAGCGTTGGATGATAGGTTGGGCTTGATGATCTCAAAGGTCTTTTTCTTTTCCAACCTATTCAATTCAATTCTATTCTATTCTATTCTATTCTATTCTATTCTATTCTATTCTATTCTTCTATTCTATTCTATTCTATTCTATTCTATTCTATTCTATTCTATTCTATTCTATTCTATTCTATTCTATTCCACTCTATTCTATTCCACTCTATTCTATTCTACTCTACTCTATTCTATTCCATTCTATTCTATTCTACCAGGGAGGTCCTGGAAGGTCTCTGCTTACCAGAGATCCTAATTTCTTAACTAGTAAGACAATCATGTGAGGCTCTCATGGTCTGATAACTTGGAGGAAGGAGATTAAATAAACCCTTTTGAAAGCTAGACACTTGAAATATCTAGCTTTCAAGAAATGTAGAGGTGCTCTTTCAGAAGTACTAGGAAAGGTAACTGTCACAGTGCCCAGGAAAGAAGAAACTGAGGAGATTGTACCAAAAAAAAGCGCAGAATATGAAAATGAGAAATTGATGGTGGAAAGAGGAGAAAATAGAAGCGTAATTAACGACATAATTTGGTTTGCAAATCCCCTCAGCCCTTCATTAGAAAGTAATTTGAAACTCATAGAGAAAGAGATGTGCCTGCAAATACTTGAGTGTGTATTGAAGCTGTGAGAAGAGCAGGTACAAGCTGACCAGAAAGGGAATGGCTTTAAAATCTATCGGTTTGTGACATTTTTGAGACAGCTGTTCAGCTACTCTAACACTTCTGCGGAACTGCACTCGTTTACATGAGCTGAGGAGCTGACCTAATAGATGTCACTGCAACTGGGAATGGAGGTAGGATTTTTGAGGGGAAAGTAGAGATGTTTTTCTACAGACTCAAGGGAACAGTGTCTGGGGTGCTGGGTCCAGTCGTGGGTTTGCCAGTATGAAAGACGTGGACATACTGGAGTGGGTCCATCAAAGGGCCATCAAGAGGGGTGGTTCTTTCTCTTTACTCTGCTCTTGTGAGACCTCATCTTGAATACTGTGTCCAGTTCAAGTGTCCCCATCATAAGCAGGACATAGAACTGTTGGAGCGAGCCCAGAGGAGGGCTACAAGGATGATAAAGGGGCTGGAGCACGTCTGCTATGAGGATAGACTGAGGGAGATGGCTAGTTTAACTTGGAGATGACTCAGGGGAAAGATTCCAATACTTGAAGGGACCCTACAGGAAAGCTGGAGAGGGACTTAACATAATGATGCCTAGTGACAGGACTAGGGGGTATGGTTTTTAGCTGAGGAAGAGTAAGTTTAGACTGAATCTTAGGAAGAAGTTCTTCAGTATGAAGGTTGTGGATACCCCCTCCTTGGAGGTGTTTAAGGCCAGGTTGGATGAGGCCTTGGGTAACCAAGTCTAGTTGAGAGACATCCATGCCACCCACGGAGGGGTTTGGAATAGATGATATGTGTGGTCCCTTCCATTCTAAGATTATATGATCAAGGAGTTAGAGTATTTGATACATGAGCAGAGGCTGAGAGAGCTGGGACTTAGGACCTTAGCAATATGCTTAAATCTCTGATGGGAGGGAGTAAAGAAGATGGAGCTTGTATGCTAGCATTGGTGTCTAGCAATGGGGCAAGAGACAATGGATGTAAACTGAAACAGAGAAACTTCCATTTAGAATGAATAGAATAGAATAGAATAGAATAGAATAGAATAGAATAGAATAGAATAGACCAGGTTGGAAGAGACCTTAGAGACCATCGTCCAACCTATCAACCAATCCAACCCACCTAAACAACTAAACCATGGCACCAAGCACCCCATCAAGTCTCCTCCTGAGCACCTCCAATGATGGTGACTCCACCACCTCCTTGGGCAGCCCATTCCAATGGGCATTTAAGTACAAGAAATAATTCTTTTTGAGTGTGAGGATGATGAAGCACTGGAAATGGTAGCACAGACTGACTCTGGAGATCCCATCTTCGGAGACACTCAAAACCCTGGATGAGAACCAGAGCCACATGGTCTATTTGACTCTGCCTTAAACCGGATTGTTGGTCTGGATGATCTCCAGAGGTTGTTTCTAGCCTCAGACATTCTGGGACTCTTTCACCTGAGCCAATTGATAGGATAGGATAGGATAGGATAGGATAGGATAGGATAGGATAGGATAGGATAGGATAGGACAGGATAGCATAGAATAGAATAGAATAGAATAGAATAGAATAGAATAGAATAGAATAGAATAGAATAGAATAGAATAGAATAGAACAGAACAATACAATACAATAAAATACACCAGGTTGGAAGAGACCTTCAAGATCACTGTGTCCTACTCATCAACCAATCCAACCCACCTAAACAACTAAACCATGGCACCAAGCACCCCATCAAGCCTCCTCCTGAACACCTCCAATGATGGTGACTCCACCATCTCCATGGACAGCCCATTCCAATGGGCAATCGCTCTCTCTGTAGAGAACTTCTTCCTAACATCCAGCCTAAAGGGGGCAGGGGTGGAGAGGTTATTACTTTTCTGACCTTAGGAATATTTATCCTCTAGCATTGGTAAAGAAACTAAAATCTGACATTCTTGAAGGTGGATGTGGGAGGTTGTTTGATTGCTAAAGCTGAGCTCCATGATCTGGTTTTGCTCCAAACAGCTCCACAAATATTTTTAATGCCGTAGGGTGTGTTCCTTGGCAAGCAATAAATATCTCACAGAAACAATTTCTTCGGAGCACCCATGGCAGCCAAAATAACAATGATTAATTGATCAGTGTCTGTTCCATAGACAAGAAATCCATAATTTATTTATGGTTTTACCCTCAAATGCTCATTAGAGGCCGAAACCTGAAAGTCTGCACCCTGCCTGCATAGTTTTATGGCAAAAAAGAGCTGTCGGTCTACTTTAAATAGCCAAACACTGGCTTTCCACAGCCATTTATCAGAAGAAAATGATGCTGAAAGCTCATAGATGCTGCTGCTGCTTCTCTGAAGTAAAATAAAATAAAGTAAAATAAACAAACAAACAAACACACACACCAAAATAAAAGAAGAAAGGAAAATATATTGATGAGGAAGAGCAGGGAATGAGTCTCAATTCCTAATGCAAATCATAGCTTTTCTGAGGGAAAAGGCCTCGAGCACAAGCCCTACGAGGAGAGGCTGAGGGAGCTGGGGTTGCTTAGCCTGGAGAAGAGGAGGCTCAGGGAAGACCTTATTGCTCTCTACAACTACCTGAAGGGAGGTTGTAGCCAGGAGGGGGTTGGTCTCTTCTCCCAGGCAACCAGAACCAGAACAAGAGGACACAGTCTCAAGCTGCACCAAGGGAGGTTTAGGATGGAGGTGAGGAGAAAATTCTTCACAGAGAGAGTTGTTTAGGCTGGATGTTAGGAAGAAGTTCTATACAGAGACAGTGATTGCCCATTGGAATGGGCTGCCCAAGGAGGTGGTGGAGTCACCTTCATTGGAGGTGTTCAGGAGGAGACTTGATGGGGTGCTTGGTGCCATGGTTTAGTTGTTTTAGAGGGTTGGATTGGTTGATGGGTTGGACGTGATGATCTTGAAGGTCTCTTTCAACCTGGTGTATTGTATTGTATTGTATTGTATTGTATTGTATTGTATTGCATTGTATTGCATTGTATTGCATTGTATTGTATTGTATTGTTAGCCATTGGAATGTGCTGCCCAGGGAGGTGGTGGAGTCACCATTCCTGGAGGTGTTGAAGAGGGGATTGGATGTGGCACTTGGAGCCATGGTTTAGTAGTCATGAGGAGCTGGGTGACAGGTTGGACTTGATGATCTTTGAGGTCTTTTCTAACCTTATTGATTCTATGATTTTATGATTCTATTCCATCATCATCTTCAGGGCAGAAGATAAGCCAGTGTTTGCCCAGCTGGCCAATAAGGCCAACAGCATTCTGGCCTGCATCAGGAATAGTGTGGCCAGCAGGAGCAGGGAAGTCATTCTGCCCCTGTACTCAGCACTGATGAGGCCACATTTGAGTACTGTGTTCAGTTTTGGGGCCCTCACTCCAAGAAGGACATTAAGGTGTTGGAGCCTATCCACAGAAGGGTAGAAAAGCTGGTGAAAGGTCTAGAAAATAGGTCTGGTGAGGAGCAGCTGAGAGAACTGGGGGGTTTAGTTTGGAGAACAGGATGGTGAGGGGAAACCTTGTTGCTCCCGACAGCTCCCTGAAAGGGATTTTTAGCCAAGTAGGTGTTGGTCTCTTTACCCAAGTAGCTGGTGATAGGACAAGTGGAAATAGCCTGAGGTTGCACCAGCGGAGGTTTAGGTTGGATATTAGGGAAAATTTCTTTCCTGTAAGAATGATCAGGCATTGGAACAGGTTGCCCAGGGAGGTGGTGGGGTCACCAACACTGGAGGTGTTTAAAAAGCATGTAAGCATTGGACTTCAGGACATGGTTTATTTGGCATGGTGGTGATGGGTTGAAGGTTGGACTTATCCAGGTCTTAGAGGTCTTATCCAACTTAATGAATCTATCCTTCTCAGGGAATTCCTTTCAAGTCTGATTCTTAGACTATTACATCTCTACTCTTCACCTCTAAAATGAAATCTCACATCCACGTTCCCAGCTCCAAAGAAGAGCTGGGCTCATGGAGGTCTCACAATGGACAGAAATAGAAGCCATAGGGGTAGATTAAATGAAGAACAAAACAGACCTCAACTTTTTAAAAGGTATACAAAAGCTGAGCAAGATAACTACAAAGTTACTGAATTTCCTGCTATCTATCCTAAACCACCCTTATTATTAAATCTGCTGGGAAGAGTGAAAAAATGCATCTTTGTATACATGAAGAGGCCTGACAAATAGTACCAGTCAGCTTGGCAAGATTTTTCATGAATATCCTTCACTTTCTGGAAAACATCTTGAAAACCTCTGCCTGTGACAGTGCTAGAAAGGAATGACAATGAATGTTTGTCTGAATATGTTGAATTAGGTAAATGAACCCTGTAAGGAAAACAAGCAAGGAGGTAAGGCCATTCTCAGTAAACACTTCAAAGCTGTCATGAGACAACAGTGGGATGGAAAACAGCCTCGGAATCAGAAATGTAATTTAATAAGGACTTTATCCTCTGTATGGGGAAAGAGAGGAGATAGGTAGCAGTATCAATTTACAATTCCTCTTGGGTTGCCTACAAAAGTTAATAATTTCTAGGTTACCTTCAGGTGCTGCTAAGCTGCTATTCTCATGCATAAACAGTAGGCTGTTTAAGAAATAATTTTCTTGCAGAATTAGTCCCTTCTGATGTAAATGAATGATTCTTTCTGGGCTGATACTCATTTCCTGAGCTGTCTATGACTATAGTTTATTTATATCAGAGTATCCTTCTTGCATGACTTTTGACCTTTGTGATCACAGAATTGCGGAATGGTTTGGGTTGCAAGGGACCTTAAAGATCATCTAGTACCTGTCTCTCCCACTAGATCAGGTTGCTCAAAACCCCCTCCAATGGGGCCTTGGAAACTTCCAGGGAGGGGATATTCACAACCTCCCTGGGCAACCTGTTCCACTATCTCACCATTCTCATCTGAAAGACTTTTTCCCTAATACCCAGTCTAAATCTACCCTCTTCCAGCTCAAAGTATTGCCTCTCATCCTATCACTACAAGCCCTTGTAGAAAGTCCCACTACAGCTCTCTTCTAGCCCCTTCAGGTACACTAAGGCAGCTATAAGGTATCCCCCACAGCCTTCTCTTCTCCAGGTTGAACAGCCTCAGCTCTCATAGCCTGTTGCCATAGCAGGGGGTGCTTCAGCTCTCTGATCATCTTTGTGGCCTCCTCTGGACCTGCTCCAACAGTTTAATGTCCTCCTCAGACAGGGGGTACCAGAAGTGGATGCAATAGTCACAAGAGCAGGAGGGAAGAATCACCTCCCTTGTACTGTTGTTTACACTTCTTTTGATGCAGCCCAGGACACAGCTGCTTTCTGAGGTGCCAGCAACCATTGCCAGCTCATGCTGAGTTCTTCATCCACCAACACTCCCAAGTCCTTCTTCTCAAGATGGCTCTCAAGCCATTCCTCGCCTGTCCTGTATCTTTGCTTGGGATTTTACCAGTCCACATGCAGGACCTTGCACTTGCCATAACTGAACTTCAGGAGGTTTTTTTGGGGATTTTTTGGTTGGATTTTTTTTGTCTCTTTTTGTTTGTTTGTTTGCTGGTGGTTGTTGTTTGGGTTTTTTCCTGCTATCCAAGAATTTACTTTTAAATCCTATAATTAATATTGGCAGTGTCATAAAATCCTAGAGTGAAAAGAATGCTTCATATTTCATAAGATTGTAGAATCATAGAATCAATATGGAAGGTTGGAAAAGACCTCAGAGATCATCAAGTCCAACCTGTCACCCAAGACATCATGACAACTAAACCATGGCTTCAAGTGCCACATCCAATCCCTTTTTGCATACATCCAGGGACAGTGACTTGACCACCTCCCTGGGCAGCCCATTCCAATGGCTAACAACTCTCTCTGTGAAGAACTTTCTCCTCACCTCGAGCCTAAACCTCCCCTGGCACAGCTTGAGACTGTGTCCTCTTGTTCTGGTGCTGGTTGCCTGGAAGAAGAGACCAACTCCCACCTGGCTACAACCTCCCTTCAGGTAGTTGCAGAGGGCAATAAGGTCTCCCCTGAGCCTCCTCTAAATGGTTTAGATTGGAGGGAACCTTAAAGATCATCTAGTTCCAATCCCAGCACCATAGGCAGGGACACCTTCCATTAGACCACAGAATCATGGAATCAAAATGGTAGGGGGTGGAAAGTACCTCTCCAGTTTGAGATAAAGGGATAGACTAGAGTGTGTCCAACAGAGGCTATGCAGGTGATGAAAGAACTGGAACATCAGTCTTATGAGGAAAGGCTAAGAGCCCTGGGGCTGTTTAGGCTGGAGAAGAGCAGTCTGAGAGGGGATCTTATTAATGTTTATATAAGTATCACAGTATCACTAAGGTTGGAAGAGACCTTGAAATCATCTAATCAACCTGTCACCACAGACCCCATGACTAGACCATGGCACCGAGTGCCACATCCAATCCCCCTTGAACACCTCCAGGTGGTGACTCCACCACCTCCCTGGGCAGCCCATTCCAATGGTGAATGACTCTCTCGATAAAGAATTTTCTCCTCACCTCGAGCCTAAACTTCCCCTGGTGCAGCTTGAGACTGTGTCCCCTTGTTCTGGTGCTGGTTGCTAGGGAGAAGAGGCCAACCCCTTCCTGGCTACAACCACCCTTCAAGTAGACAGCAATGAGGTCACCCCTGAGCCTCTTCTTCTCCGGGCTAAACAACCCCAGCTCCCTCAGCCTCTCCTCATAGGGCTTGTGCTCAAGGCCTCTCCCCAGCCTTGTTGCCCTTCTCTGGACACGTTCAAGTGTCTCAATGTCCTTCTTAAACTGAGGGGCCCAGAACTGGACACAGTACTCAAGGTGTGGCCTAACCAATGCAGAGTACAGGGACAAAATGACCTCCCTGCTCCTGCTGGCCACACTATTCCTAATGCAGGCCAGGATGCCTGGGCACACTGCTGGCTCATGTTCAGGTGGCTGTCAATCAGCACCCCCAGGTCCCTCTCTGTTTGGCAGCTCTCCAGCCACTCTGACCCCAGCCTGTAGCTCTGCATGGGGTTGCTGTGGCCAAAGTGCAGCACCCGGCACTTGGACTTGTTGAATGCCATCCCACTGGACTCCGCCCACCTGTCCAGTCGGTCGAGGTCCCTCTGCAGAGCCCTCCTGCCCTCTAACTGACTATCTGAAGGGTGCGTGCCAAGAAGAAGGGGACAGGCTCTTTTCTGTGGTTTCCCGTGATAGGACAAATGGCAAAGGACACAAACTAGACCCAGGAAGTTCCACCACAATGTGAGGAAAACCTTTGCTGTGAGGTTGATGGAGCAGGCTGCCCAGAGAGGCTGTGGAATCTCTTTCTCAGATGTTCTTCAACATCTTTTTGACCTTGGCTTCTCATGATTTCTCTTTAAAATTTCTTTACATTACCAGGTGTATCTTTTAAATCCACACAAAATCAGTGCTTCTTGGTGAGCAGGAATGCTTTTTATTCCTCATGATATGGACACCTGGGGAAAGAAAAATAATCCCAAGTATGAAATATGCTTGCAAGGAGGAGTGGCATCAACAACACTTAGACTCTCTGGAAGGTCTGTCGCTAAAGAAAAGCTCTGACTAGCAGAGGTGCAATGTAACTCTGGATGCTAAATGACTGTGGGAATGTAAATGGATTTATTACATTTATTTTGCATAATGTCATGAAATATAGGGTAATGTCATAGTCAAAAGTACTGGAGGCAGTGCATGACATGGACAATTTAGCACAATGCCAAACTCATCTCCAAGTGTCACATGTGAGAGAAAGAGAATCCATTATTCATAACCTGGAAATCTGTCAGTGTCTGTTTTTCAATCTATATTTAGGTATTAGAGAAAGTATTTCTTTTTGACAGAAGAATGAAGGAGAGAAAAATAAGAGGGAGCTCTTGCTCAGGTGGCCAAGCAAGCCAACAGCATCCTGGACCAGCAAAAGTGAGGGCAGCAGGACGAGGAAAGGGATTGTCCCCCTGGACTCATAGAATCATAGAATCAAAATGTTGGAAAAGACCTCAGAGATCATCAAGTCCAACCTGTCACCCAACACCTCATGACTACTAAACCATGGCACCAAGTGCCACATCCAATCCCTTTTTGAACACCTCCAAGGACAGTGACTCCACCACCTCCCTGGGCAGCACATTCCAAAAGCTAACAACTCTCCCTGTGAAGAACTTTCTCCTCACCTTGAGCCTAAACTCCCCCTGGTGCAGCTTGAGACTGGGTCCTCTTGTTCTGGTGCTGGTTGCCTGGAAGAAGAGACCAACCCCCTCCTGGCTACAACCACCCTTCAGGTAGTTGTAGAGAGCAATAAGGTCTTCCCTGAGCCTCCTCTTCTCCAGGCTAAGCAACCCCAGCTCCCTCAGCCTCTCCTCGTAGGGCTTGTGCTCAAGGCCTCTCCCCAGCATTGTTGCCTTTGTCTGGACATGCTCAACAGTCTCAATGTCCTTCTTAAATCGAGGAGCCCAGAACTGGACACAGTACTCAAGATGTGATGTCAATTAAAAACATCCCTTTTATGCATTTTTAAAAGTTGCATTCGTGGAAAGGATTTTGAAAGATTTGGTGATTCATCTCTGGGTGCCACCAGAAATAAAATGTCTTCCTTCCAGAGTAATGAAACCTTCTTCTTTATCCTCCTCCCTTACAGATTACATCAGATCCCATTCCTGTTTGACAGTTTCATCAATATATGTCACAAACTGCATCCCCATGTGCACCCTCAACACATCTTTAAAGTGGGGCTGGATGCTTCTCTTGGCCTATTGATCATGTTTATCTAAACTGAGTGCATTTTCTGCTTCAGCAAGTGTAGACTGACAATCCTACTCTAATATCTTAACTGAGATGCTACAAGATCAGCCTCTAGTGGGACTTTGTCAGCATTTCTGGTCAGTGGAAGTGGCAAACGTAAATGTTAGAAATACCATGGGATCTTGGTGGTGACTTGCCACTGCTGTTGCCAGTCTTCTCCAAAGAGAATCTGCTACTCTTATGCTACAGTTACTGCTGGTCTAGGAAATACTGGATTTCTTTGGTACTATTTTAGGGAAATCACTAATATTCTGCAATAAACTCCCTAATTTAGCTCTGGATGAAATTGCAAGCTTGCAGCCAACAAAATCCTGAGCTACATCAAAAGAAGTGTGGACAGCAGAACAAGGGAGGTGATTCTGCCCCTCTACTCTCATGAGACCCCACCTGGAGCACTGTGTCCGCTCTATGACCCCCAATACAAGAAGGATGTCAAACTGTTGCTGCAGGTCCAGAGGAGGCCATGAAGATCATCAGAGGGCTGGAACACCTTCACTATGGAGACAGCCTGAGAAAGCTGGGGCTGTTCAGCCTGGAGAAGAGAAGGCTCCAAGCACAATTTAGGGCAGCCTTCCAGTATCTGAAGGGGGCTACAGGAGAGCTGGGGAGGGACTACACCACCTTGCATTTCCTTCATGATGAAGATGATGAATCATACAATTGTAGAATGGATTAGGTTGGAAGGGATCTCAGAGGGATCTCATCTACTCCAATGCCTCCTACCATGGACAGGGATGCCTCTCAACTAGACTTGGTTGCCTAAGGCCTCATCTAACCAAAACCTCCAAGGAAGAGGCATCCACAACCACTCCAGCCAACCTATTTCAGAGTCTCACCACCCTCATACTGAAGGACTTCTTCCTAACATCCAGTCTAAACCCACTCTCCCTCAGCCAAAAACCATTCCCCCTACTCCTGTTGTGACATGTCCTTATGAAAAGTTCCTCCCCAGCTCTCCTCTGGGATCCCTTCAGGTATTAGAAATCAGCTAGAAGGTGCCCCCAGAGCCTTCTCTTCTCCAGGCTGAACAACCCCAGCTCCCTCAGCCTATTGTCATAGCAGAGGTGCTCCAGCCCTTCAGTCATCCTTGTGGCCCTCCTCTGGACCTCACTCCAATAGTTCTATATCCTTCTTATAATGAGGATACCAGAACTGGATGCAGTATTCAAGGCAGGATCTCACAAGAGCAGAGTGAAGGGGAAGAATCATCTCTCTTGACCTGCTGGCCACACTGCTCTTGATGCAGCCTGGGGTACGATTTGCCCTCTTGGCTGCCTGAGCACACTGCTGGCTCATGTTGAGCTTTTCATTAATCAGCACCCCCAGGTCTTTTTCTTCAGGGCTATTCTCAACTTACTCTGCAGTCAGCCTATATTTTTGCCTGGTGTTGGCCCCACACAGATTCAGAACCTTGCACTTTGACCTGTTGAACATCATGCCCTTGTCAGGGGCCCACTTCCCAAGCCTATCAAGATCCTTCTGGAGGGCATCCCTTCCCTGAAGTCAGTTCAGTGCACCACACAGCAAACTTTCTGAGGATGTACTCAATGCCACTGCCCATGATACTAAACCAAGTGGCTGCCCTTGTTAGGATGAAGTGTTGTGACTGAATTACGCTCCCAGGCAGTAAGAGTTGGGGCATGGCGCCTCTGATACTCTTCACATTTACTGAGACTTTGTATAACTTATTCCTCAGATGATGCCTTTGAAATGCAATTTTCTTGTTATTTACAGAGAATTGTCTGTGTGAAAAATGCCAATCATAACTTCATAAATAATTTAAACTGGCTCTGCCACTTCATCCTTCCCCACTCTGATCCCAGTGCTGTCTCTCCTCCTTGTGGCAACAGATCCATTTCTGTGATTTCCTGACAACATCAACAAACACAGGGAAACAAGATGAGTTAAACCCCACCACTGCTTTTATTTTTTTATTTTGCCAGTCTACCATATGGTCATGCAAAAGCTAGTGATGCCAAAAGCAGGAGGTGGAAAGAGTCCTGAAAAAGAAAAGGAAGAGAAGGAAGAGACAGAGAGAGTGGACAGCTCTGCTGCCTCCTGTGAGTATTCTGAAGTAGTGCAGACTGAATTTTGGTTTAATTTAAGTTCATAGAGACACTTTAAGAGCCACATTCACAGATTCACAGATTGCATTGGGTTGGAAGGAATCCTGAGAGGTCATCTTGTCTAATAACTCTGAAGTCAGCAGAGACGCCTCCAACTAGATCAGCCTACCTAGGGCCACCTCAAGTCTGATCTTGAATGTCTTCAGGGATGGGGTCTCAACCACACCTCTGGGCAACTTGTGCCAGTATTTTACCACTCTCGTTGTAAAGAACTTCTTCCTTATGTTGAACTTAAACCTACCCTGTTCCAGTTTCAAACCATTGCCCCTCATCCTGTCACTATAAGCACTTCTAAGCAACCTTCCTGTAGGTCCCCTTTAGGTATTGAAATGTAGCTCTAAGGTCTCCCCTCCAGGA
Organism: Picus viridis; assembly: GCA_033816785.1. Lineage (NCBI taxonomy): Eukaryota > Metazoa > Chordata > Aves > Piciformes > Picidae > Picus > Picus viridis. Next base: position 26,612,247 of record CM066574.1, read on the forward strand.
TGAACAGCCTCCATTCTTTCAGCTTGTCCTCATAGGAGAGGTGCTTCAGCCCTCTGATCATCATGTCTCTCTTTTGTTATGGGCCCCACAGCTGGACACAGGACTCCAGGTGAGGTCTTACCAGAGCAGAGCAGAGTGGCAGAATGAGGTCTCTTGACCTGCTGTCCATGCTTCTTTTGATACAGCCCAGGATGCCACTGGCCTTCTGGGCTGCAAATGCACATTGCTGGCTCATGTCCAGCTTTTTGCTCACCAGTACCCCCAAGCAACCTTAGAATCACAGAATCACCAAGGTTGGAAAAAACCTCAAAGATCATCAGGTCCAACCTGTCACCCAGCACCTCATGACTACTAAACCATGACACCAAATACCACGTCCAATCCCCTCTTGAACACCTCCAGGGACAGTGACTCCACCACCTCCCTGGGCAGCACATTCCAATGGCCAATCACTCTTTCTGTGAAGAACTTTGTCTTCACCTCGAGCCTAAACTTCCCCTGGCACAGCTTGAGACTGTGTCCTCTTGTTCTGGTGCAGATTGCCTGGGAGAAGAGACCAACCCTCACCTGGCTACAACCTCCTTTCAGGTAGTTATAGACAGCAATAAGGTCTCCTCTGAGCCTCTTCTTCTCCAGGTTCCCTCAGCTTCTCCTCATAAGGCTGTGCTCCAAACCCCTCCCCAACTTTGTTGCCCTTCTCTGGACACGTTCCAGCAACTCAACATCTTTCCTAAACTGAGGGGCCCAGAACTGGACACAGGACTCAAGGTGTGGCCGAACCAATGCTGAGTACAGGGGAACAATGACTTCCCTGCTCCTGCTGGCCACACTATTTCTGATGCAGGCCAGGATGCCATTGGCCTTCTTGGCCACCTGGGCACACTGCTGGCTCTTAAGACAAAAAGCAGATTTAGAAATGGTTTTACTACTGGCACATAGAAATCTAGGCTGATGTGGTTTCAGTCCTAGAAAGAAAAAAGAAGAAAGAACAACAAAAAAAAAAGAAACACACCCCCCAAAAAAACCCCAAACCAAAACACCCAACAAAACCACACCACTACAAAAACAAACAAACAACAACAAAACAAAAAACCCCCCACAATAGTTCACAGCTGGAATGTGGAGGACAGACCCTTCAATGCATTAAGGACCTCTGTTCACATTTTGATCTTCTAGGCAGTTAAAAGAGCATTTCCTAGACAAATACTTTGAGGAATATGCATTTCTATTGAGAAATATATTTCATGATAGATTTGTACTGTGGATCTGCATTTCTTTAGCAGGAAAAAACGTTGTGTTTCACTTCCCTCTTTTTTTTTAATGCCTTATTTCCACATCTTCTGCCAACCTGAGAAAATATTCCTGCTGAATCCTGTCAAAATTACAAAGACTGAGCTTTCTCCTGCCCCCAAACACATTCTGCTGCTTCAAGGGCATTCTACATTTCGTTTAATATTAGTTGGAAGTTAAATGCTTTACTGGGAACTGAATTTACTAGTCTGTATATGAAAGACATCTAGCATGTTCTATAGCCTGATGTCTATGCTAGAGAGTTGGGCCAAGGGGAATCTCATGGAGTTCAACCAGGGCAAGTGTAGGGTCCTGCACCTGGGGGAAAATAACCCTGTGCACCAGGATAAGTGAGTGGACACATCAGGACAAGGTCATTGGGAGCAGTCAATGTGGTTTCACCAAGGGGAAGTCATATTTAACCAACCTGATAGCCTTTTATGAGGACATAACCAGCAGAATAGATGATGGTAGTGCAGTGGCTGTGGTTTCTTGTCATCTCAGGAAAGCACTTGACACCGTCTGCTGCAGAGGGAGGTCCCTTCCAACCTCTGCCAATCTGTGGTAACAACATTCCTCTAACAGTCCATGCTCTTTGATTCCTCCTCAATAAATATTATTTCTGGACTTAGACTGTAACAGGAGACAATGAAAGAACAGGAAAAGAAACAGCGGTGCGTAAAAATCCAATGAAAAGGACCAAGTTTCCTTTGGATCCATCTCCTCACTTATGGCCTTACTCTAAGACCACAGAAGCTGATGAAAGTAGCCTCATTTATTTCCAGGAGCCATGGCTTCTAACATTTCCATCTGCTGTGTGATATGGTTAATTCGAGATCTAATATCCCCGTGAAATTGCTGAGTGGATGAAAGGTTATTGTCAAGTACAAACATGGAATTTAACAGCACAAATGTGCCCTAAGCAGTAATGTTGCTCTTCCCACAGATCCTGCTCCCTTTATTTACGCTAACATTGACCTATTGCCAAATAGGAGCTGGGATTGTTTAGCCTGGAGAAGAGGAGGCTCAGAGGACACCTTATTGCTGTCTACAACTACCTGAAGGGAGGTTGTAGACAGGTCAGGGTTGGTCTCTTCTTCCAGGCAACCAGCACCAGAACAAGAGGACACAGTCTCAAGCTGTGCCAGGGGAAGTTTAGGCTCGAGGTGAAAAGAAAGTTCTTCATGGAAAGAGTGATTGGCCATTGGAATGTGCTGCCCAGGGAGGTGGTGGAGTCACCATCCCTGGAAGTGTTCAAGAGGGAACTGGACATGGCATTTGGTGTCATGGTTTAGTAGTCATGAGGTGTTGGGTGACAGGTTGGACTTGATGATCTTTGAGGTCTTTTCCAACCTTATTGATTCTGTGATTCTATGATAAAGAGAATTAATTGGATTATAAGGTTCCTGGTCACTCAAGCCTAATCCCATGGTCCAAACCTTTTATTTTATTACAGGGATACAGGGATTTTGGAAAGTCAATGTTTTTCAAACTCAATCTCAACTGCATTCATCCAGAATCTCAGAATCATTTCAGTTTGGACCTTTAAGATCATCCAGTCCAACCACTTTCTATCTCTGTCGAGGCTGCTGCTAAATCCTGTCCCTGTGCAGCACATCTCTGCCTCTTTGAAATGCTTCTAGGGATGGAGGTTCAATCTCCTCCCTGGTGAGCCTGTTCCAGTCTTTGAGAACCCTTTCAGTGAAGAAATTTCTTCTGGTCTCAAAAACTCCAGCCGATTTTGTGTGTGGTGGTATCTACATTTAGATCAGATCTGAGGCTAAACTACATCAGTTTCTCTATCACCCGATGACCTCTCCCAGCAAAGAAGGAGGATCGACAAAAGGAGAGAAGAAACTCAAGTCATGGTTACATATTAGCATAACAATTCACACTGCTTCTTGGGGCTTATCTAACTGCAGGTTTGCCTGCAGTTACCTGACTGCCAGGTCACAGTAGAAGCAGTGGCTGGAAATGCTAGGACATCCCCAAGTAGCAGTAGAACCAGGGCATAAATGAAATACAATAATTTGCACACTGGAATGGTAAAGAATTTCCATAATAACCTTTATAAATACATTCCTTGACATTTAACTAACCTGTGCTAGGAAATGCTAAAGCTAGGTCTTGTCTCAACTTCAGTTGTTAACTGCTGAATTCAGGTACTGCATATGGTATCCCTGGTCCTGGGAGGATGAGGTTGTCCACACGTGCTTCTGAAGCCTGCTGGCAGGGTGCTGCTCCTGCTGGACTTTCAGGACAGGCAGGTGTTTTAATAATTTAATCTGGGGTCGATATAATCCTTGCATCTTTTCATGATTTTTTACAGGAGCTTGCAATGAGCTTCCAGTTTTAAGCTGGAAGAGGGAGGGATTTACTCTGGATGTTAGGAATACTCTGGATATTACTATCCTCTTTAGATTGAGGGTGGTAAGACACTGTAACAGGTTGCCCAGGGAGCTTGTGGATGCCCCTTCCTTGGAGGTGTTCAAGGTCAGGTTGGATGAGGCCTTGAGAAACCTGTTCTAGTGGAAGGTTTCCCTGTCCATGGCATAGGGTTTGGGACTAGATGACCTTTAAGGTCCCTTCCAACTCAAATCATTCTACGATGCTATGATTCTATGATATTCACAGGTCACTTGCTTTCACTTGCACCATAAAGCAGGGTAGAACATGATTTCTCATCATCCAAACTAAACCCACACATCTCTCAAAAGGGGTGAAGCTTTCCACTTCTTGGTAATGAAAGAGCTTACCATCACTACTTTTTGGATCCTCATAATAGTAACTCATTGTACAACTATAAAAGCTGCTTTTAGAAATGTCACTTAAGTGGGACAGCAACCCTGAGGGAGTGACTGCTGGAGCCTATAGTGAGTTTGAGTAATTTCAGCATTGAGAAGTAGGCAATCCATTGTCACAGGGAGAGAGTATTTTAGTGCTGCTGTTGCTTTCTAAATGCTCCAACCTGGCTGAAAGCCTGATTACAAAGGCTCGGGGATTTGGCAGGCATGCAGTTTTGCTGTAGCTTTCCCATTGTTGCTTTCTCAGTGGCTTTACCTTTTAGCAAGAGATGGACTGGAAGTCAAGTACCTTCCCACTCTTTCCAAGAGCGGAAGTCAGAATAATGGAGACTGAAACTATATCACTCCTGACCTGGAATTGTAAAAGCCCTTTGGTTTTCCCCATGTCCTTTTCTTGTTTGTTTGTTTTGTAGCTCACTGTAGCAATTCCATGAGAACAGCAGTCTTCAGGGATTTAATTTTTTGGCCCAGGCTCCCACACTTGAGAGGTTTGGCTGGCTGAGAAAAACATGTGAGTTTCTGAGGCCAAAATCTCCTACACTCACATACTTAGAAATTACTAAGTGAAATACAATATTGCTCTGACAGGAGGCATTCTCTTTAAATGCCACCAAGATTAGCAGTGATGCCACACACAAGTACAGTGAGTGGCGAAGAGAGTGAGTAGGCTTCTTGAGCTGTGTAGATCTGGAGGTTGGAGCTAAGTAAATGTGACATTCATGTTCAACAAATCTATCTTACCCCTTCATTATTCTTTATTTCTTACAGAATCATAGTATTGGATGATAGGTTGGACTTGATGATCTCAAAGGTCTCTTCCAACCTGATCAATTCAATTCAATTCAATTCAATTCAATTCAATTCAATTCAATTCAATTCAATTCAATTCAATTCAATTCAATTCAATTTCTATTCTATTCTATTCTATTCTATTCTATTCTATTCTATTCTATTCTATTCTATTCTATTCTATTCTATTCTATTCTATTCCATTCCGTTCCATTCCATTCCATTCCATTCCATTCCACTCCATTCGCTGGAAAAGATCTCCAAGATCATCAATTCCAACCTTCAACCTAAGACCACTGTGGCCAATGAACCATGTCCCAAAGTGTTATGTTCATGTATTGGGTTGGACTGAGCTGGAGTTAATTCTCCTCACAGCATCTTTCTAGTGCTGTGGTTTTTTTGCAGCAGTAGTTGATAACAGAGCAGTGTTTGGGCTACTGATGAATCTAGTATCCAGGCTGTGTCCTTTCAACATTTCCCTGCCCCAAGAGTACATTGAAGGGTGGGCAAAATCCTGGGAGGGGACACGGCTGAGCCAGCTGACTCAGACTGGCCAAAAAGGTGTTCCCAACCATATGACATCAGCTCAGGTATAAGAAGGAAGTGAAAGAAGGATGTGGGGGATTCCTCCATGGCGTCTATCCTCCCAAGTACCCACCAAGCTTAGAGAGCTCTGCTTCCCGAGACCGACCATCCTCCTGCTGACGGGCAGTAGAGACTAACATCTCTCTCTCTCCTTTTTGCTTCTGAGGGGTCTATTGCTGTTTGCTTATTAGTGTTATTAAAATTGCTCCTGTCCTATTCCTGGCTTCTGTTATATTTCCCCCCTTCTTCCCCTGTTCACTTAAAAGGGGGAGTGATAGAGCAGTTCAGAAGCTTCTAAAACCAAAGCCAATCCTAGTTGTGTATTTGTGGGTCATCCTTGCAGGGCAAAAAGCCTCATCTTTTCCACCCCCTACTCACACTACTTATGAAACAGATGAGTGGCACAGTCTGTGTGGAGCAAAATAAAATGTTGAGGAAAAAAAAAAAAATAAAAATCCATCCTCCCCTCTCCCAACTGTTAAAAATAGCAAACTCTGTTAAACTTGTTTTGATTTGAACATGAATTCTTTGTCAGTTCTAAAGACTTCGCTGCTCTTTGATATTTCCTCAGAAAAAAAAAAAAGACGGCTGAATTTATATGCAAAATTTCTAACCCTCTTACTGCACAAAAAGGGAATGTTGAAGAAGGGGGAGAGCAGCTCAGTGGTGACTGGCTTTATTCTGGCACTGTATAGCTCAGTGGATTATATTTAACAATAGATGTCTGCAGAGATGCAATCTCTCGGTGGGTTTGTGTTTTGAAGCGGAAAGACTAAACGGGAGGAGGTGGTTACACAACTGTGTGTGTGGAACGAACAGAATGACAGTATCCATTAGGTTGAAAGACACCATGGGAGGTCTCTAATCCAGCCTCCAGCTCACAGCCATGCCAACACTACCAGGGACCAGATTGCTCAGAGCTTTATCCACTCAAGTCTTAAAAACTTCTAAGGTTGCTCTCTACAACTACCTGAAAGGAGGTTGGTGTGAGGTGGGTGTTGGTCTCCCTAGCATCAGGTGATGGGATGAGAGGAAATGGCCTGAAATTGTGCCAGGGGTGGTATAGATTGGGGATTAGAACAATTTCTTTGCTGAATGAGTGGGCAGGCATTGGAACCGGCTGTAGAGGGAGGTGGAAGAGTCACTGTCCCTGGAAGTATTTAATAAAACAGTGGGCTTGGCACTTTGGGACATGATTTAATGGCTGTGAATGTCTTAGGTTGATGGTTACTGCTGTCTACAACTACCTGAAGGGAGGTTGCAGCCAGGTGGGGGTTGGTCTCTTCTCCCAGGCAACCAGCACCAGAACAAGAAGACAGTCTCAAACTGCACCAGGGGAAGTTTAGGCTGGATGTTAGGAAGAAGTTCTTCACAGAAAGAGTGATTGGCTATTGGAATGTGCTGCCCAGGGAGGTGGTGGTGTCAGAACTAGGATTGGCTTTGGTTTTAGAAGCTTCTGAACTGCTCTATCACTCCCCTTTTAAGTGAACAGGGGAAGAAGGGGGGAAATATAACAGAAGCCAGGAATAGGACAGGAGCAATTTTAATAACACTAATAAGCTAGGTAGAGCACAAGCCCTATGAGGAGAGGCTGAGGGAGCTGGGGTTGTTTAGCCTGGAGAAGAAGAGGCTCAGGGGTGACCTCATTGCTCTCTAAAACTACCTGAAGGGTGGTTGTAGCCAGGAAGGGGTTGGCCTCTTCTCCCTGGCAGCCGGCACCAGAACAAGGGGACACAGTCTCAAGCTGCACCAGGGGAAGTTTAGGCTTGAGGTGAGGAGAAAGTTCTTCACCGAGAGAGTGATTCGTCTTTGGAATGGGCTGCCCGGGGAGGTGGTTGAGTCGCCATCCCTGGAGGCGTTCAAGAGCAGACTGGATGTGGCACTTGGTGCCATGGTCTAGTTGTGAGTTTTGTGGTTACAGGTTGGACTCGATGATCTTCGAGGTCTCTTCCAACCTTGGTAATACTGTAATACTGTAATACCATCACTGGAGGCATTACAAAGGAGACTGGATGAGACACTTGGTGCCATGGTTTAGTTGATTAGATGGTGCTGGATGATAGGTTGGACTCGATGATCTCTAAGATATTTTCCAACCTGGTCTATTCTATTCTATTCTATTCTATTCTATTCTATTCTATTCTATTCTATTCTATTCTATTCTATTCTATTCTATTCTATCAGTTCCTGCTGACCCATCTCTCCAACCTGTCTTTCCTTCTCTAAATCTCTGTCTTGGCTTTGATCATGCTGATGATTGATCTCAGTTTGGAATACACAGCAAAACTGATGAGAGGGCACTACATCTCCTCCAGGTAATTGACAAAGATACTGAGCTACTGTAGATCCCTGTTGTACTCTGCTTTTACCCAGCCTCCAAGTGGAGTGCAAACTATTTACTAACACCATTTCAATCCATTTTTTACTTCTTTAGTAGTCCATTCATCTTGATGATAGTGTTCTATCTTGGTCTTGATGATGCTGGGAGAAATCGTGTGGAAAGCCTTGTTAATGTCAAGGTAATCAACATCCACCGTGTTCTGTGTGCACAAGTCTAGTCATTTCATCACAGAAGGCAATCAGGCTGCTTTTGCCTCATTCATCCTTGGAAAATCATAGAATCATAGAATGGTTTGTGTTGGAAGGGACCTTAAAAATTATCTAGTTCCAACCCCCCTTGCCATGGACAGGAATAGCCTCCACTAGACCAGCTTGCTCAAGGCTCTGTCCAAACTCCATGAACACTTCGAGGGAAGGGGCACCCTTGACCTCCCTGGGCAACCTGTTCCACTGTCTCACCACCCTTACTGTAAAGATTTGTTTTCTGATACCCAGTCTAAATGTCCCCTCTTCCAGGTTAAAGCCATGCCTCCTCATCTTATCACTACATGCCCTTGCAAAAAGTCCCTTCCAAGCCTTCCTGTAGCTCCCTTCAGTTACACAAAGATATCCTCAGAGCCTTCTCTTCTCCAAGCTGAACATCCCCAAGTTTCTCAGCCCATCCCCTTAGAGAAGGTGTCCCAACTCTCTGATCATCTGGATGGCCTCCTCTGGACCCACTCCAACAGTTCCATGTCCTTCTTGTATTAGATACCCCCGAAATGGATGCAGTACTCCAAGTGAGGTCTCATGAAAGCAGTGTAGCAAAATCATTGAGCAAATGAGTCCTGGAGAGTTTGAGCATGGCACAGTTAAGGCTTTTCCTGATATAAATTTATCAGCCAGTGAGTATTCTGGGCTTGTACCTGAGTAAACACAACAGGGGTGCATGAAAACAAATCCAACTTAATCAAGCAAGGATAATAATAACAGCAGATAGGCACTAGCTGTGGGGCATAGCATGCTTAGATATTCTATGAAGATTCCTCATTAACCCTGCTACATAAATACAGTCAAAGGCCTGTGTTCTTCTATAGCTCTGAGTGGCTGGAAAAAAAAAAGAGCAGAACAAAGGGGAAATGGAGGGGAAACAAAGTATGCCAGTCGGGTTAATGTCCACTAAATGCTCCTGTTGTATGTGGGGGGAAGAGAATCTAAGATGCTGGAAATTCATTCTCAATCCATTATTCATTTCTCCACCTTTATTTGCTGGCCCTTTTCTCTGGTCCTCCCATGGTGTCTTAATGAAACTTTTGTGAAACATTTAAAAGCCTTTTTATGAATAATATTTTCCCTCCTCTGGTGCCATCTGAAAATGATTGTGTGAAACTATGGACTAACTAAATTATTCAATCTCCTGTATTATTAAGTCTGCAAAACATTACAGTGGTTTCGTGATGGAAGTCTGACAGAGTAGCAATAAAGTACAGGTACATTGCCCCAGTGTGAGGGTGCAGTAAAATGCTACATTGACAAATTTTCTGGGCAAAAGACAAAATGATGAGAGGTGTAGGTCATGACCAGAATAAAAGCTGAGACTAAATTGCTTTGGCAAGTAAGTCAGGCTTCAGGGTATGTCAGGAGCTGAGAAGTGCCCCCAGATCTCAGTGAAGTGCTATCAATCCCGGTCTCAATTTCTGTGCAAGCATTTCCAATTCACATGGCAGCAGAGCACCAGAGGTTCAGGAATAGCTGGTCTTTCTCCTAGGTTTCCTATGCCTGTACACAAAAGAAAGTTTCCAGTATTGGTTCTGTTCTTCTTACTGCAACAGAGAACATACTGTAAAGATTGCCTTTGTTGTTGTATGATAAGAAAAATGTGGGCTGCAGAAAATCTGGAGTGCTTCTGAGTCTTGGCTCATCCCTGGTCCGCCACCATCTGCATGCAGAGAGCTGTGGCCTTGTGAGGAAAGAGGAAGAAGTGATCTGGGACTTGGATGGCTTGCTGTTAAAGAAACTACCAGAGAGAGCTGCAGATCCACTGCCTAGCTAAACCGAACAGGACGAAAGAGCTTCCTGTGGAAGAAGGCTGGGCAGATCCAAAGCTTCATGCCATTCAACTGTTTGGAAAGGACATCTAGGCTCAAATAATGGATGCTTTCTTCTGAACTATTTGGAGCACACATGAGAATGGTTTAAACTAAACCCTCTCTTTCTTACGGAACAATGGGAGCCTTCAACTCTACAGAGTAGTGATGCATACATAGTGGTGGATGCTCTTAGATCTGTTTTCTTAGTATAGTTTTTCTGTTTAGACAATTTTTATGGAAGAAAGAGCAGATACCAAAGGGAAAAAAAAATTCCTTTGCTGAACTTAAAACTTCCTGCACTTTTGCTTTCATTTCTTCACAATTAATCCAGTCTGAAGAAAAAAATTACTGATTGCATTGAAAGCAAACAAGAAAACTGTGTAAGTTTAACCTACTTCCTCTATACTGCAAGTCTGGCGAAATCCAGTGAAGGGTCAGGACTAGATCAGCCACCAGAGGAGTGCCAGAGGCTCTTTATGACCCCCTCTGCTTCCCAGAGGGAAGAGAAAACTAATAAGGTCGAGAAACCGGTGAGGTAGGAAAGAAACTAAACCAGCTGAGATGGAAATAAGAATAAGAATAAATAGAGACAAAACGATACAAACCAATATGGAACCCAAGCCCTGATGGCAATGATGTCACCATCACCACTGATGCAGTAGACAGGCACTAGGGACATCCCAGACTGGACTCATCAGCAGAAGATGGAAACTGTATTCAGGAGCTGTGTTCCAGAACGGGATTCAGGAATTCCTGGATTGGGAGCAAAGGTAGAATGGGCAGAGTCCTCCTGGCACACCAGCCATTGAAGAAGAGCCTTGACCTTGGTAATCCCTCAGCTTTATCCTGAAGATGCCATCCATGGGATGGAATCCATTTTTGGTCAGTTTAGGGTCACCTGTCCTGTCCCCTTATCCCTGCAGCTGCGGGCTTTTCATTCCTGCAGCCCAAGGTGCCACATGAGACGTAGCAATGCCCTTGGTCTGTAGTCCAAGCCTTGGTGCTAACCCTCCCCATCAGCATTATCCCTGCCAGCAGCAGCCACTGTCTGTGCAAACCTGCCCTGGGCTGCAGGAAGTGCCTCACTGGGCAGAGACTGAGCTGGGAACTCACAGCACTGAACAGAACCAGCGCTGGTCTGGTTCACACCAGGAGAGTTCCTAATAAAAGGCTCTCAGCATATGGAAGATCCCTTTTGTGTGCTGTTTTTAGAAATCAATATGAAGACCTGTGCTAAGGTACCACTCCTGTCATGTATTAAGAATGTCTTCATTACACTGTTTATTTTCAATTCCCTTCAGTGAATCTCAGGGTTATTAATAACTGCAAAGCTACCTTTGGCCACAGGAGATTTCTTCTGGGATGGGAAATATGAGATGTGAAAGCAGATGTTTTGTCCAGAAGATTTGTCCAGAAGATTTGTCAGAGAGAGGCCAAAGAGTGATTCCCACTGGTGCACCAGAGGAGCAAGACTGAGAGCTGCTTGAGCATCAACAACAAAAAATTCTCTGTGATGTATCCCGAATTTGATGAAAAGCTTCTGCTGCTTTTCACGGACACTGAACTTGTGCTGTCAGTTTTTCTCACATGCATGAGTCTTTTTGTATATGCTAGTACTGTCCACTAACTGTGAATTATTTCCAGCCTACAGTTGGCACTGGAGGCACTCTGCCTGGGCTTCTTATTTCTTGGGAAAAATGTTAAATGCAATTCCAAGTTTCCTTCTTCCATGAAAACCTGTTGTCTTCTACCTAGCCTCTTCTTGCCTTAATCAACAGGCTGGAAAAGGAAGAAAGAAGCAAGGAATGGTAGGATTTCTGCTGCCAGGCAACATTTTTAGTGCTAGTGTTACAGTTAAGGTCTGAGCACCCTGACAGGACTAAAAGGATGGGAACTACCTGCGAGGAATTGCCACTAGCATGAGGTTTACAATGCAGATGGCCAACAGATAAAAGTTTTCTCACTTTCCAGGTGATCCTACTTATCAGCTCTGACACAGCCTGAGTGTAGAATTGTTCTTCATACTGTTTCTGACCTCATATGCAAAGTCTAAGCCCAAAGAACCAACAAAAATAACAAACCTAAATTAGAACATATCTGCAAGGTGTGCTGCTCTTATCAGATCAGGCAGAAATGGCAGCTCTGCCAGGTTCCCGCTTAAGAGCCAGGCTGCTGTTTCAGGAGAGGTTTAGATGAAGTTCCCAGGTGTTGCTACGGACCTTCTGCTGGAGATGTTCGTCTTTCTACCCAGAGGTGGAGCTAGAGTAAGTTAAGGACACAGTATCTCTTCTCTCGCGTTCCACACATTTTAGTGTGGCCAGCAAGATCAGGGAAGTGATGCTCTGGAGTCAGCATTGGTGAGACCACATCTTGAGTACTCAGTTTTGAGCAGATACTCCAAGAGGGACATTGAGGTGCTGGAGTGTGCCCAGAGAAGGACAACTAATCTGGTGAAGGGTCTGGAGACAAAGGTCTGGTGAGGAGTGATTGAGAGAACAGGGGTTGTTTAGCCTGGAGAAAACTAGGCTCAGGGAAAAGCTTTTCATTCTCTACAACTACGCAAAAGGAGGTTTCAGTGAGGTAGGTGTCTGTCTCTTCTCCCAAGTAACAAGTGATAGGACAAGTGGAAACAGCCTCAAGTTGCACCAGGGGAGGTTTAAGTTAGATATTAGGGAAAATGTATTCACTCAAAGATTTGGTCAGATATTGGAACCAGCTGCCCAGGGAGGTAGTGGAGTCCCCCATCCCTGGAGGTGTTCAAGAAATTTGTGGACATGGTAAATGTTTTAATGGCCATGGTGGTCTTAGGTTGGTGGCTGGACTCAATGATCTTAGAAGTCTTTTGCAACTGAAATGATTCTGTGATTTTGTGATGCTGTGATTCTATCCTGAGAGATTTCTTCTTGAACATCCAGTGTGAGAAAAATATTCTTTATGTGCCTGGTTTTTTTTCCAGGTCAGACAAACCTGTCCAGAGAAGGGCAACGAGGCTGGTGAGAAGTCTCAAGCACAAGCCCTGTGAGGAGAGGCTAAGAGAGTTGGGGCTCTTTAGCCTGGAGAAGAGGAGGCTCAGGGGAGACTGTTTTGCTCTCTACAGCTTCCTGAAAGGAGGTTTTAGACAGGTAGGGGTTGGTCTCTTCCAGGCAACCAGTGGCAGAAAAAGAGCACGCAGACTCAAGCTGCACCAGGGGAAGTTTTGGCTCGAGGTAAGGAGAAAGTTCTTCACAGAGAGAGTAATTGGCCATTGGAATGTGCTTCCTGGGGAGGTGGTGGACTCACCATCCCTGGAGGTGTTCAAAAAAGAATTGGATGTGGCCCTTGAAGACATGGTTTAGTTGTCAGGAGGTGTAAGGTATTAGGTAATAGGTTGGACTTAATGACCTCTGAGGTCTTTTTCTGGTTGATTCTATGTATCTCTGAAACTGCATGTTGCAGAACGATTGGAATTAAGGTAGTTAAAAAAAGCAACGAGGAACCCATTGAACTTACACCAGCTACACTCTCGCTTCCCAGTGAAGAATTAGCTGCTCCCAGCAGCTTACTGTGAAACCTGTGGAAAAGCCATTCGTTACGGGAAGATGAGAACCATCTCATCTGCAACAATAACAAACAGCATATACCAATTAAGAATCCAAGCCATCTGGCCCTTCAGCAAGGCTTGCTGTGTGTCTCCGCTTGCTGTGACAAATTTAAAGAGCTGTTTCTGTGTGCGGACCGAAGCCAAACATATTCTCTTCAAAAATATCTGCTGCCTGAGCCACTCATTAGGTCAAATGGGAATTTTTTAATCTTGTTTTGATTACTCTTCTGGGTCCTCCACGTTCTCAGCTGACGTTACCTCATGTAGGTTTATGAGGAGCGACTGAGAGAACTGGGGCTGTATAGTCTCGGGAAGGCTGAGAGGGGGTCTGATGGCTATAAATATCTGAGGGGTGGGTGTCAGGGTGAAGGTGATGGTCTTTTCTGGTGGTACCCAGTAATAGGGCATGGAACACTGGGTATAAGATGGAGGGTCGCTGCAACATGAGGAGGAATTTCTTCACTGTGAGGGTGACGGAGCACTGGAACAGGCTACTCGGAGAGGTGATGGAGTCTCCTTCTCTGGAGAGATTCCAAGACTGCCTGAAGGCATTCCTGTGCAGCCTGCCCTAAGAGATCCTGCTTTGGCAGGGGCATTGAAGCCAATGATCTCTGAGGGTCACTTCCAACCTCTAGCATTCTGTGATTCTATGAACCCAATGCTTTGTTTTCAAGGCAGAACCTGTCTCTACTCCTCTGTAGTGAGGAGTCACAGCCTTTGAGCTTTGCTGTTCCTCAGAGGGTATTTCCTAGAATTGGCACTCTGATGATTAAGTTACATTCTCCCTGAATAATTATTGACAGCTCCAATGTCCTTCAGCAGTTGAAACCTTTGGATATCTATCCATCTTGCTGTGTGGAGATTTGTTTCCAAACTTGCCATATCTAATGAAGAATATAATGATAAAGATCATGATAGACTCTGCCCTAGTGAGGCCTCATCTGCAGTGTTGTGTTCAGTTCTGGACTCTGCAGTTAGAGTAGAATAGAATAGAATAAACCAGTTTGGAAGAGACCCTCAAGATCATTGCATTCAACCTATCATCCAACAGCACCTAATCAACTAAACCATGGCACCAAGCACCCTGTCAGGTCTCCTCCTAAACACCTCCAATGATGGCAACTCCATCACCTCCCCGGGCAGCGAACTACTAGGGAAAGTACAACAGAGGGCTGTGTGGATGATTAAGGGAATAGAAGGTCTGTCTGATGAGGAAAGGTTGAGAGACCTTGGGCTGTTTAGCCTGGAGAAGAGAAGGTTGATAGGGGTTCCAATCAATGTTTATGGATACCTGAAGAGTGGGTGCCAAGACTGGGCCAGTCTCTTTTTACTGGTGCCCAGTGGTAGGATGAGGGGCAACAGGAACAAGCTAGAACCAAGGAAGTTCCATCTCAAGTAAAACATCTTTGTGAGGGTGCCAAGGCTCTGGAGCATCCTGTCCAGAGAGGTTATGGAGTCTCTTTCAAAACCTGCCTGGTTGCCTTCCTATGTGGTCTGCCCTAGGTGAGCCTGTTTTGGCACAGGGGTTGGACTTGATGGTCTCTAGAGGTCACTGCCAATCCCTACCATTCTATGATTCTGTGTGTGACTGTGTGTGGGAATTGAGCAGCCAAGCATTACCAGGAGTAGGATGCCTCCTTCCTCCTGGTATTGACAAGCCAGGATGTTCCTCCTTAAGTTACAGTCCTAAGTCTTTCTTACACAAAACATAACACAAAGCTAGCACCCATTAATCCTGTAGTCAGAGAATCCTTTTTGCTGTGTTCAGAGAATTTGACTTTCCAGCAACAAAGTTATCATCACCTGCTGATAGATCAGTGTGTACTACACTCTCCTGCTGAAGCTCTTTGTGTGTAGATAGCCAGGTATCCAGCTGATCTCCAGAAGAGAGAGTGCTGATGTGGGTGAATCAAATTCATATTTTTTTCAGTTGTTTCTGAAAAGAGGAATCATTTCACTTTGGTTTGGATCATCAGGTAGCCCAACGTTTCCTGGTACTCTTTCTGGGGTGAAGCCTGTTGCCCCAAGGGAATGTTGAATCATATCCTGAGATATGTTTTAAGTGAGTGCTGTGATGTCTGAGCACTAAATGATAACACAAGTAGCTTTTCCTAGCTCTGTATGGGTGTGGGAGAGACTGAGGGCAATGGGGCATGAATAGTGGGGAAGAAGAGCAATCTTTTACAGTTCTTCACCCAGGAGCAGTGACTACTCAAAGGATAGGCAAACTTGTATGTCTGCAGCCAAAAAGCTGCTGTCATAGCAGATTTAGGTCACAGAATTCAGGATCCATCCCAAAACAGCCTGATGAGGTTGCAAAACCCAAATTACTCCTCTCTTTTGGAGTACTGATACCTCTCGTGAGAGCACCCCAGAGCACCCACTCCCTGAGGGGCTTTTTTGTGGTTCCTGGCAATGCAAAAATATTAGCCTGCAGGCCAGGAGTTCAGGAAAAGTGTTTGCACTGTGGAAGTGTGCACAGCAGCTCAAGCCCCATAGATATCCATTGATCTTTCTCAAGTCGTGGGTAAATTCTGCCTGAGGTTTAGGAGCAGGGCATTTTAATGCATTTGGAAGAGGTAACGTGGCTGCCTTGAGACATTACAGGAATTTGTCCTTGGGAAATACATCTAAATGCTTCCAGAGCATTGCCTAAAAAAGGAGTGTTGAGGTTTAAACTATGAGTATTGGTAGTTAAAAGGAAAGTTAGTTATTATCTTTTTATTTAAGCACTTCAAAGATATTTTGTAAGTCAATCTGGAGGCCTGATTTCAGGACTCAGGCTGCTGCTGTTTTGATCTACTTCATGTGATCCTTTAAACAACTTTTAATGTTTCACCCAAACCCCCACTGCTGTAAGCCCCCTTAGGCATCCCATCTCTCTATGGAAAGAAATATTCCACAATGTACAAATGGATTAACAAACAAACAAACAAATGTAAAGCACAATTCCATTGGCTTCTAAAAAGAATATTTGGATGTTACCAAATATTTGGACTTGCCCTTCTAGAAAAGGTTTCGAATGAAAGCTTCTCTTTCTGTACTTCTTCTTCTAAATAGCAACTAGAACAGTTTCCAGCCAAAACTGAGACTTGGGACTTGTTGCTCATCCCTAGCAATGTTACACATTCATGGAAGAATGTTACAAATTTTTATCTCTTCTGTTTAGTGAACTGTGTTTGTTGAGGTCTGAGTTTATAGAGTAGAGTAGAGTAGAGTAGAGTAGAGTAGAGTAGAGTAGAGTAGAGTAGAGTAGAGTAGAGTAGAATAGAATAGAATAGAATAGAATAGAATAGAATAGAATAGAATAGAATAGAGCAGAATAGAATTAACCAGGTTGGAAGAGACCTTTGAAATCATTGAGTCCAACCTGTCATCCAACACTACCTAATCAACTAAACCACGGCATCAAGCACCCCATCCAGTCTCTTCCTAAACACCTCCAGTTTGCCACTAAACAACTGCCAGAGGCTCTTTATGAAGCCCTCTGCTTCTCAAAGGGAGGCAAAAGGGAATAAGGGAGAGGGGCTGATGAGGTGGGGAAGAAAATAAACCAGCTGGGATGTGACTAAGAACAATCAAATTAAATAGAGACAAAGAGATACAAACCAATATTGAAACCAATCCCTGATGGCAATGATGTCACTGTCACCACTGATGTTGTAGGCAGGCACTAGGAAAGTCCCAAACTGGATTCAGCAGAAGATGGAGACTGTATTTAGAAGCTGGATTCTGGAACTGGATTTAAAAGTTCATGGATTTGGAACAAAGGCAGAATGGAGAGAGTCTTCCTCAGATACCAACCACTGAAGAAGAGACTTGACCTTGGTGATTCCCAGCTTTATCTTGTAGATACTGTCCATGGGATAGAATCCCTTATTGGTTTGTTTAGGGTCATCTGTCCTGTTCCCTCCTCCCCACATCAGCATCCTTTTCCTTCCTGCGGCCCAAGGTGGTACACAAGATGCCCTTTGTCTGCAGCCCAAACCCTGGTGCTAACTCTCCCCATCAGCACTGGCACTCCCAGCAGCAGCTACTGTCTGTGCAAAACTGCTCTGAGTTGCAGAAAGCACCTCACTGAGCAGAGACTGAGTGGGGCAATCACAGCACTGAGCAGAGTCAGATCTATCTCATGACTAGGCAACAGTTTGCCAAGGCAGGTCAATGCAGTCCCTCAAACTTCCAGCTCTAAACTCCACTAGAGTAAGATATTTGCAACGCACATCCACTACTCCATGTCTCTACTGCCAATAGTCAGCCTATTATTATGCCTCTGAAAGTATTCTGCATGTAAATAGGAATGATGGGAGTTGTTCAGAGGGCATCATTTTTTGCCTCAGTCACCACTCTCTGGTGTTTTCACATGACAGCAACCCCGACTGGATTTGTGATATTTAACACAAGGCTCAGGTACCTTGTACGGCACGTGCCCAATGGTCTCGCCAGGCTTTTTGCCGTCATCTGCGAAGCAGCGGACAGGAAGCAAGCTCAGAAAAAGAGATAAACATCTAAGTGCTGGGTTCTACACATTAGCCACAACAACTCCATGCAGTGCTACAGGCTGGAGTCAGAGTGGCTGGAGAACAGCCAGGCAGAAAGGGACCTGGGGGTACTGATTGACAGCTGGCTGAACATGAGCCAGCAGTGTGCCCAGGCAGCCAAGAAGGCCAATGGCATCCTGGCCTGCATCAGGAACAGTGTGGCCAGCAGGAGCAGGGAAGTCATTCTGCCCCTGTACTCAGCACTGGTTAGGCCACAGCTTGAGTCCTGTGTCCAGTTCTGGGCCCCTCAGTTTAGGAAAGATGTTGACTTGCTGGGACATGTCCAGAGAAGGGCAACAAAGCTGGGGAGGGGGTTGGAGCACAAGCCCTATGAGGAGAGGCTGAGGGAGCTGGGCTTGCTTAGCCTGGAGAAGAGGAGGCTCAGGGGAGACCTTATTGCTCTCTACAACTACCTGAAGGGAGGTTGCAGCCAGGTGAGGGTTGGTCTCTTCTCCCAGGCAACCAGCACCAGAACAAGAGGACACAGTTTCAAGCTGCACCAGGGGAGTTTCAGATGGGATGTTAGGAAGAAGTTCTTCATGGAAAGAGTGATTGGCCATTGGAATGGGCTGCCCAGGGAGGTGGTGGAGTCACCATCACTGGAGGTGTTTAAGAAGAGACTGGATGGAGTGCTTTGCACCATCATTTAGTTGACTGGATAGTGTTGGATGATAGGTTGGACTCGATGATCTCAAAGGTCTTTTCCAATGTGGTCTGGTCTATTCTATTCTATTCTATTCTATTCTATTCTATTCTATTCTATTCTATTCTATTCTATTCTATTCTATTCTCTCTATATATATTACATACAGAGGTATCTAAACATGCAGCACAATTGACACGTTGCAGGTCATGAGTTACTCAGCAGTACTAGGGATATGTATCTCCTTTAAGACAGGTTGGCAGCCAAGTGGAAACTGTGACCCTGGTTGCCTGTAGCTTGCAACTGAAATACTGCTCTGTGTGCTTGGTTTCCTTCAATACTTTTATTTTTCCTTTTCTGTGAAGCAAATCTCCCTCTCCCCATCTCCCACCAGCATGAAATGAGAAGATGGAAATATATTGTATGCCAGTGAACCATCTGCTCATTTTTCTTTCAAGAGCCTCTTCTGCACTGACTGGTCTGTTCACCTAAATTGTTCCATAACCTTTTCATACAGCAGCTCATTTCAAACTGTTTGCTATAATAAAACATCATTTCTGTTGCATTATAGTCATCTTGATGGCGATCTTGGAAACACACTGGAGGGAAGGGACACATCTAGAGGGACACTGACAGGTTGGAGAGGTGGTGGAGTCATCATCCCTAGAGGGGGTCAACAGATATGTGGACATGCCACTTTGCAACGTGGTTTAGTGGCCATGGTTGTGTTAGGCTGATGGTTTGACTTGGTGAATTTGGAGGTCTCTTCCAATCAAACTAATTCTATGATTCTATCACAGCTGTGTGGCTGTAAATCCACACTGCAAAATTTACTACTGATACTCTAAGTCAGGTAGAAATTGCCTTAGAGCAAAAAAATTGCACATTTGCTTTGTCCTGCTCTAATGAAAAACAAAGACTCGGTTCTTCTGCAGATAAATGACAGTCCAGCATGTATCTGTAGTTAATGTACAAAGCTCCAGTGGACTCACAAGTTGGTTTTATCATATGAAATGTGAACTAAAACCTACTCCTGCTGCCTCCTCAGAAAAGCCAGAGTTGAGGGTAGGTGGGGAAAAGCATAAAATGAGGCAGAATGAAAATCAAGTTTGACAGGTTCTGACAGCAAAAGGATACAATGACAAGGATGTTTATGCTAATGGGTCTGTCATATTGCACATACTCCACTGCTGTCTTCTGCTAGTCTGTATTTACTCTTATGGCAGCAAAAAGCTGTTGGGAGGGAAGGAGAGAGGAGGTTGGTATAATTTCTCCCAGCCAAAACCATACGTGAGTATTTCTATCACACAAATAACTTTTCACTTCAGAAGAGGTTGCTATGTTTGCCATGGTGGACTCTGTGTTTCCCAGCCTTCAAACACCTTTGAGCACAGAGAGATACTCAGTGCACACCACCAATGATGAAGGTGAACCTGCCCTCCCTGGGATACTACAATATAGCAGAATTCCAGAATTGTCTAAATTGGAAAAGTCTTTTAAGATCACCAAGTACAACCCTTAGCCTAACACTGACAGCCATTAGCCTAACACTGGCAAGTCCTTGACTAAATAATATCCCTCAGCAAAACCACTACATGACTCTACTACCTCCATGGGTGGGAATTCCACCACCTTCCTAAGCAGCCTGTTCCAATGCCTGAGAACCTTGTCAGTGAAGAAATTCTTCCTGATATCCAACCTAAACTTCCCTTGGTGCAGCTTCAGGACATTTTATTTTGTCCTGTCACTTCTTACTTGGTTGAACAGACCAACCCCCACCTCTCTACAACCTCCTTTCAGGTAGATGTAGAGTGATAATGCATCTGCTGGGGCTCCTTTTCTCCAGGCTAAACAACCCTAGTTCTCTTAACTGCTCCTCACCAGATCTGTCCTCCAGACCCTTCACCATGCTTGTTCTTTAGACACACTCCAGCATCTCAATGTCTTCTTGTAGTGAGAGGCTCAAAACCAAACACAGTATTCAGGAAACACTATGCCTGAAAGCATATTATTTCAGTACCTGGGGTCAGCCTGTTTCTGTGCCTTTAAGACTTCTTCCTTGAGCAGTGTCCAGCTAGAACACCTTGGCCTTTCAGGACTGTTTCCCAAGGGACTTTGCCTACCAGTCTCCCAAACAGGCCAAAGTCTACCCTCCAGAACTTCCAGGTGGCAGTTTTACTGACTCCTTTCTTTTCCAACAACTGAGAACTCTGTCATTTCCTGATCACTGTGTCCACGAAGGACCTCAGCACTACTTCACCTACAAGTCCTCTGTCCACAGACAGCAGGTCCAGCAGGGTTCACATTGACAGCTTCACCTGGAAAGGAGGGAGAAGGGAAGGGAAGGGAAGGGAAGGGAAGGTTTGGGAAGGGGGAAGGGAAGGTTTGGGAAGGGAAGGGAAGGTTTGGGAAGGGGGAAGGTTTGGGAAGGGAAGGGAAGGTTTGGGAAGGGAAGGAAGGGAAGGGAAGGGAAGGGAAGGGGAAGGGAAGGGAAGGAAAGGGAAGGGAAGGGAAGGGAAGGGAAGGGAAGGGAAGGGAAGGGAAGGGAAGGAAGGGAAGGGAAGGGAAGGGAAGGGAAGGGAAGGAAGGGAAGGGAAGGGAAGGGAAGGGAAGGAAGGAAGGGAAGGGAAGGAAGGGAAGAGAGAAGAGAAGAGAAGAGAAGAGAAGAGAAGAGAAGAGAAGAGAAGAGAAGAGAAGAGAAGAGAAGAGAAGAGAAGAGAAGAGAAGAGAAGAGAAGAGAAGAGAAGAGAAGAGAAGAGAAGAGAAGAGGTTGGAAGAGACCTTCAAGATCGTGTCCAACCCATCATCCAACATCATCTAATCAACTAAACCATGGCAACGAGCACCCCATCCAGTCTCTTCCTAAACACCTCCAGTGATGGTGACTCCACCACCTCCCTGGGCAGCCCACTCCAATGGTCAATCACTCTCTCTATGAAGAACTTCTTCCTAACATCCAGCCTACAGCTTCCCCAGCACAGACTGTGTCCTCTTGTTCTGGTGCTGGTTGCCTGAGAGAAGAGACCAGCCCCCACCTGTCTGCAACCTCTCTTCAGGTAGTTGTAGACAGCAATAAGGTCTCCCCTGAGCCTTCTATTCTGTCTCCTGTGATAAGATCCTGTCTTGTTTCCTACAGATCCCTTGTTACTAGAGGGAACTGCTTGGGAGATACATCAAATTCTGGGTTGCATCACTATTCATCTGATGTTATGTAGGTAAGTACACACATCTTTAAGTTGCATTATTGTCACATATTTGTCTAGCAAAAGGTTTCACTTGGAACATTTTCTGCCTGTATCAGACCCAGAGATTGAAGGCAGTGGGGAGTGTTTTCTTATTTGTGTGCAGGCCCCCATCTTTATCTGTTCAAATAAATAAATAGATAAATAAATAAATCCTGCTTGGATGTTTGAAAGCAGGTGGCTTATTTACATTCAACAATCTGAATTACTCTGAGGGGATTTTAAAATGTTGACAGAGCTATTGATAAAACAGGCAGCCTTCACTGAGGAAAGGTAATTGAAGTGGGAATAAGCAGCCCTATTCAGGCTCCTGCTTTTGCAATTCAAGCTTTCTGCTGTGGCTCAATGATTTCACCACAAATAAGTCGTCAGGGGAGAGTCCCATGTTGTTCTTTGTTTGCTCAGGAGCCAGGTGCAGCACATGTTTGTAATTTTAAAGTGCTGATATCCTGCAATTTCTGCAGTGTAGGGTGAAATCTGCTGCAAAACAGCCTGAGGTTTTCTGCCCAACTCGTTTTGCTTTCTGCTACTCAGTAAGGTGCCTTCCTGCTCTCAGCCAGAGCTCTCTGGAAGAGCTGACTGCCTAAAGACACATCATAGAGAACACATATTTTTAGGGTAACATTCCAGTTTTGATGGCTATATGTATCCATACCTTTTAAATTAGTTTCCAGTTCCCTTATTTTTTTACTGAAAGAGGGATCAGGGGCTGCTCAGGAAGGTGGTGGAGTAACCATCCCTGAAGACATTCAAAAAAGGGGGAGAGATGGCACTTTGGGACATGGTTTAGTGGGCATGGTAGTGTGGGGTTTATGGTTGGACTTGATTTTAGAGGTCTTCTCCAACTTCAGTGGTTCTATCATCCTGTGATTCTCTTTTGTGAGTAAGGAATCACAGTACCACAGTATCACAGTACCACAGTATCACAGTACCACAGTATGTTAGAGGTTGGAAGGGACCTCGAGAGATCATCAGGTCCAACCCCCGTGCCAAAGCAGGATCACTTAGGATAGTCCACACAGGAATGCATCCAGGTGGGAAGAACCTCCCTACACCTGCTGGACACGCTTTTCTTGATGCACCCCACGTCAAGTCAGTGAAAATGGCTTTTTCTGTGGCAAATGGAATGATTAGCTTCTGACATTTCTGTGATATATAATCAGAGAGTCATCAGTAGCGATCCATAGCGATAAATAACCCAATCTTCTCAGCTTCTAATTTTATGCACCTAGTAATTAGTACTGACAAAGCTGGCATGTGTCTCCAGCTGACACAAAATTAATATTGGCTCTTGAAGTCAAATAGTTTGTTTCTGGCAAAGAGTCAAGAAGGAGTCCCACCACAATAATGTATAGCACATATTTATGGAGTTAGTGCCAAGAATATTTTCCTCTTGTTTATAGTATACATCTTCATAATTAAAAAGTACACAGAGATGTTCAGTTATGAACTGGTTTCTTTGAGACTAGGAATTATTAAGCACAGAGAATGAAGGCAATGCAGCACCAGGAGAAATCATACAGTCCTTTACTTGCTTCGGTTGGAAAAGACCTTTAGGATCATCAGGTCCAACTGTTATCTAGCGTCACCAAATCTGGGGCTAGACCTCAGCACCGCATCTATGTCTCTTTTCAATGCATCCAGGAGTGGGCATGAGGCTATTGTGACCCAAGTACAGGGCTCAGTGCATGTCTTTGCTGAAACTCATCCCCCTGGCCTCGGCCCATCTATCCAGCAAGTCAAGGTCCCTCTGGAGTGCCTTCCTACCCTCAAGCAGACCAATATTCCTGCCCACCCTAGTGGTGTCTACAAACTCACTGAGGGTGCCAGGATCCCTTCATCCAGGTCATTGATAAAGATATTAAAGAGAACTGGCCCAAATACTGAGCCCTGAGGAACACCAGCTGGATTTAAATGGATTTAACTACTCCTTGGGCTTAGTCATCAGCCAGTTTTTAACTCAGTGAGGAGTCCACTCATCCAAGCCATAAGCAGCCGGTTTCTCCAGGAGGGTGCTGTGGGAAGTGGTTTTGAAAGCTTTACTAAAGTCCAGATAAGCAATATTCACAGCCTTTCCCTCATGCTCTCAGCAGGTCACCTTGTCATAGAAAGAGGTCTGGTTGGTCAGGCAGGATTTGCCCTTCATGAACCCATGCTGACTGGGCTGGATCACGTGGTTGTCCTGCACATGTTGCATAACGGCACTCAAGACAACCTGTCCCATGACCTTCCCTGACAGCATGGTCATAATGACAGGTCTGCACTTCCCCAAATCCTCCTTCTGGTCCTTTCTGCAGATATGTGTCAATCTCCAGTCACCCAGGACCTCCCCACTTAGCCAGGACAATTGGTAAATGATGGAATAAAATGGGTGTGCAGGAGAGGAGGCATCATATGAGACAGCTCTGTAGCAAAGAAAGTTGCAGGGGTTGCTGGTCAGCACTGGGCTCTTAGCATCCTTCTGTAGCCATGTCAGCCTCTACACTCCTCAGCACCATGAGATATAGAATAGAATAGAATAGAATAGAATAGAATAGAATAGAATAGAATAGAATAGAATAGAATAGAATAGAATAGAATAGAATAGACCAGGTTGGAAGAGACCTTCAAGATCATTGCATCCAACCTATCAACCGATCCAACCCACCTAAACAACTAAACCATGGCACCAAGCACCCCATCAAGTCTCCTCCTGAGCACCTCCAATGATGGTGACTCCACCAACTCCCTGGGCAGCCCATTCCAATGGGCAATAATATCCTCAGCATGAGACAGTTGGAGTTAGAAACTAGAAAACCAGAGCAAGGTAGACCAAGTTTTCCTACCTCTGTAGTGGAAAAAAGTGCTACTGTTAGCTTAAATTATGCCTTTAAGAGAAAAAGAGAAAACATGAACCTTTACTACTAAGTATTACCATTAGTTACAATGTCTGACTTGTACAAAGCTCTAAATGTGCATTGTGAATTCTAGGAAGTGTCAGAATGCCTCCTTTCACCTTGTGAGTGCTTATTTACACTGGTGTTGGAAATTCCCTAAAGGAAACTAAGCACAATGGGGTGAGTTCTGGGTAATATCTACAGTCACCAGAAGAGCACAGAAATAGCTCTGCTAAGGATTCTTGCACCTTGCATGAGCTGCAGGATTTGGGAAAATATTAGAGAGGCAATATTGAAAAGAGGATTCTGGATCATCAGCACTTTGCTGCTTTCCTGTGAGATGTGCCAGCTTATGGGTTTAGCTTTTCTAGGGATGTACCAGAAGGGTCTGCCAAATTCCACAGTCAATCATCTTATATGTGGAGTACCGTGTACCTTTATCTCTGCCCTTGTGATGATCTCATTATGAAGCAGTCTGGCATGCTATTGACCTACAACTTTTCTTCCACTCACACTTTGCCAAAACATTTCTTGATTGTTTTTGGGTTTGGGGTTTTTATTGGTTTACTCACAAATGCAGATAGACCTGCTCAATAGGTGCCCTATGCTAAGAGTAGCTTTGCAACACACCGGGGAGCATTTGAAATTCATGAGCCTGCAGTGTGCCCAGGCAGCCAAGAAGGCCAATGGCATCCTGGCCTGCATCAGGAACAGTGTGGCCAGCAGGAGCAGGGAGGTCATTCTGCCCCTGTACACTGCACTGGTTAGGCCGCACCTCGAGTCCTGTGTCCAGTTCTGGGCCCCTCAGTTTAGGAAGGATGTTGACTTGCTGGAACGTGTCCAGAGAAGGGCAACAAAGCTGGGGAGGGGTTTGGAGCGCAAGCCCTATGAGGAGAGACTGAGGGAGCTGGGGTTGCTTAGCCTGGAGAAGAGGAGACTCAGGGGTGACCTTATTGCTCTCTACAACTACCTGAAGGGAGGTTGTAGCCAGGCAGAGGTTGGCCTCTTCTCTCAGGCAGCCAGCACCAGAACAAGGGGACACAGTCTCAGGCTGCACCAGGGCAGGTTTAGGCTGGATGTTAGGAAGAAGTTCTACACGGAGAGAGTGATTGCCCATTGGAATCGGCTACCCGTGGAGGTGGTGGAGTCACCTTCATTGGAGGTGTTCAGGAGGAGACTTGCTGGGGTGCTTGGTGCCATGGTTTAGTTGTTTAGGTGGGTTGGATTGGTTGATGGGTTGGACGCAATGATCTTGAAGGTCTCTTCCAACCTGGTGCATTGTATTGTATTGTATGAAATCAATCCCAGAATGGTAGGGGTTTGAAAGGACCTCTGGGAATCATCAAATCCAAGCCCCCTGCTAAAGCAGGATCACCACCAGCAAGTTGTTCAGGATCACAATGTCCACGTGGGTATGGAATCTCTCTGGAGGGGAAGACTCCACAGCCCCTCTGGGCAGCCTGCTGCAGGGCTCTGGCACCCTCATAGCAAAGAAGTTTTTTCCTCAAGTTGAGGTGGAACTTTTCAGGTTTCAGTTTGTAGCCGTTGCTGCTTGTCCTATCACTGGGCACCACTGAAAAGTGTCTGGCCCCATCCTCTTGCCCCCTACCCTTTAGGTCTTGTGGAGAGTTTAGATGAACCCCTCTCAGGCTGCTCTTCTCCAAGCTGAACAGTCTCAGGCTCTCAGCCTTTTCTCCTCACAGAGGTTCTCCAAGCCCCTCAGCACATTAGCAGCCTCCACTGGACTTTCTCCAGATCTCTATCCCTTTTGAACTGGGGAGCTCAGATCTGGACCCAGTATTCCAGATGTGGTTGGACTACAGTAGAGTGGAGGGGAAGGAGAAACACACTCGACCTTCTGGTCACACTCTTCTTAACACACACAGAAAGGAGGTAAACATGTTATTTTAAATGATCTAAGAAGGATCATTTGAAGTGAGTAAGTGCAACTATATCTTCTTTAAGTACTATATTAAGTGCATCTTCTACTGTAGGTACTTCTATAACTATAGAACTTCTATAAATAGCACGTCTACATTTCTGGACAGGTTGCATAATGATAAAAGTGCCTTAATGACAGGGACTTAATCACAAAACCTATCAGACTACCCAAGTGTGCACAATGAAAGATGTTAAAAAAACTTGCAGATTGGGGATCAAAAGGACGCAAGGTCTGAAGGCTGCATTTTCATGCACGTTCTGCCTGCTCAGTGTCTGTTGGGAAGGACATCAGTTGCAGGGGCTGAGGGAAGTCAACCTATGCCCTAAATGTAGAACCCTAGAAAATTTCTTGCAAATTTTATTTCAGCCAGAATACCACCTGGCCTACTACAATCTCTTTACCTAAGCAGCTGAGTTACCTAAGATTTGGTTAAGATATTTCTTCCCTGTGAGAGTGGCCAGGTATTGGCAATAGGCTGTCCAGGGAGGTAGTAGAGTCCCCCATTCCTGGAGGTGTTTAAGAAATGTGTGGACAAGGAATTCTAGGACATGGTTTAATGGCCATAGTGGTGTTAAGTTGATGGTTAGTCTTGATGGTCTTAGAGGTCTCTTCTAAGCAAAACAATTCTATGATTATGTGATTCTGTGATCTATTCAGACCTTTGAATAATTTTATCACTGATGTGTCTGTGAGTATAAAGGGTGCACAAATACTTCTTACATCTCTTTGTAAGTGTAGGAACTGGAGTACAGAAACAGAAGCCTCACTCTTTGATACTGCTCAAATGTTGAATGTGTGTGAGAAGACGACACGAGACTAAGGTCTTTCAGGCATCAGGCAAGCACTCAATTTCCTTGCCTTCTCTTTATGTGGATCTTCTTACAGTACTGCCATTATTTTCATCAATACTTCTGCAATACATAAAGGGAAAAGTGTCCTGAGGCCTTTTATTGCTGTTTTTTCATGCATATCTACTCTATTCCTTACTTGCTTAGCACTTCCCTCTAGCGCACCAAGGCAGATCACAGATATTTGTAGCCTGCAACTGGTAACAAGTTGAAACATTTTTAAGAAGAGCACATTCTATTGCCACGGGGTTATGTGATTTCCATTCTCACTGATGAGTATGAGCAGGCAGAAACCTTTGAACACTAGATATTGAAGTAAACATCACGTGAGGGATGCCTCAGACTCAGATCATTGCCTGCAAACTCTCTAGACCTGCAGACAGTTGTGGCTTTTTAATCTGTATCAAAGAAGGCTGTCACGGGGTAAAAGAGTACATGGCAGGGAACTTCAGAATCACAGAACCACAGAATTTTTGAAGTTGGAAGAGACCTTTGAGATTAAGTCCAACCGCTCACAATTGGAGTGCTACTGCTAAGCTGCTGCGACTGAACCCCATCTCTCCGCACCACAAGCGTGTGTCTTTGGAATGGGATGGAGACTTCACCACAGAATGTTAGGGGTTGATCCAGAGATCATTGACTCCAACTCCCTGTCAAAGCAGGACCACCACCTCCTTGGGCAGCATTTACCAGTGCCTGAGTACCCTTTCTGGGATGAAATTTTTCCTAGCATCCAATCTGAAGCTCCCCTGGCACTGCTTGAGGCCATTTCCTTTTGTCCCGTCACTTGTTCCACGTGAGAAGAGATCAACACCCCCACTCCACTACCACTTCCTTTGAGGTAGTTGTAGAGGAAAATGAAGTCTCTCTTCATCCTCCTCTTCTCCACACTAAACAACCCCAGTTTCTTCAGGCACTCCTTGTAAGTTTTGTGTTCAAGGCCCTTCACCAGATTACTTGCACTTTGGACCTTCAGCACTTCAGTGTCCTTCTTGTAGTCAGGGGCCCAAACCTGAATCCAGTATTGGAGGTGTGGCCTCACCAGTTCTGGGTCCACAGAAACAATCACTGCCCTAGACCTGCTGACCACACTGTTGCTGATCCAGCCCAGGATGCCATTGACCTTCTTGACATGTTCAGCTGGCCATCAGTCAACATCCCTAGGTCTTTCCCTGATGAGCAGCATTCCAGACACTCTAATGTAAGTCTGTAGCATTAAATGGGTTGTTGTGGCCCAAGTGCAGTACTTGAAGCCTGGCTTTGTTGAATCATAGAATTTTAGAATCACTAAGGTTCAAAAAGACCTTTAATCATAGAATCATAGAATCACAGATCATTAGAGGTTGGAAGGGACCTCCAGAGATCTTCAAGTCCAACAACCCTGCCAAGCAGGATCACCTAGGGTAGACCACACAGGAATGCACTGAGGATGGTTTTGAAAGTCTCAAGAGAAGGAGACTCCACAACCTTTCTGGGCAGCCTGTTCCAGTGCTCTGTCACCTTCATTGTAAAGAAGTTTCTCCTCATGCTGAGGTGAAATCTTCTATGTTCAAGCTTGTACCTGTTGTTCCTTGTCTTATCAGTGTCTTATCACCCCTCCACTTGACACCCACCCCTCAGATATTTATACACGTTAATGAGATCCCCTCTCAGTCTTCTCAAGACTAAACAGCCCCAGGGATCTTAGTCTCTTTTCATAGGGAAGATGCCCAAGTCCCCTAATCATCCTCATGACTCTCCATTGATTTTCTCCAGCAGGTCCCTGTCTTGAACTGGGGAGCCCAAAACTGGACACAGTATTCCAGGTTTGGTCTCACCAGGGTAGAGCAGAGCGGGGAAGAGTCTCCCTAGACCGCCAGTGGTTTCGATTGGAAGGGACCTTAAAGATGCTCTAGTTTCAACCCCACTGCCAAAGGCAGGGACACTTTCCACTATCCCAGGCTGCCTGAGACCTTATCCAACCTGTCCTTGAACACTTACATGGAGGGGGCATCCACAGACTCTCTGGGCACCCTGTTCCAGTACCTTACCACATGCACTGTAAAGAATATTTTTCCCAGTCTAACTCTCCCCTCTTCCAGCTTCAAACCTTTACCCCTTGTCCTATTGCTACAAAATTAACAAGGTAGCTTTATTTGAGTTTCTAGAAGACTTTTGAGTAGGCACCATCCTGGCATCAGAGGTTTGATTCACTGTGAGTGGGAGAAAAAAAAAAACAAAAACACCCCCAAATTCTGAAAGTATATGAAAATTACTCAATATTTGAGTTCTGGGATTCAATCTGCTTTTCAGGAGAGATTTTCTCAATTCAAGGGCTTACATTCAAAAAAATTCCTGACAAAGACTGTCTTTCTCAGTTTTATGCTGACAGCTTGCCCTTAGCTGACATTTCTTTCTTTGGAGGTCACTGTGGGGATGGGTTGACATGCTTTTACGTCTTAGAGAACTGGAGATGATGGAAGAAGAAGCCTGTTCTCTCCTATGTCTTGCCCTTCTTAAGGAGGTCATGGCAGAGAGTGAGAATCATTGAGCTTCAGTGTGCAGCAGTCTCCTGTACTGCTGATTGGTATTTTTATTGTTTTTATTTCTATTTTTTTTCCAGAAATGTGTTTCCCTACAATCACTTAGAACATCAGAACCATGGGAAGCACTGAAAATAATTTTAAAGAGGGAGAATTGTATAGAATAGAATAGAATAGAATAGAATAGAATAGAGTAGAGTAGAATAGAATAGAATAGAATAGAATAGAATAGAATAGAATAGAATAGAATAGAATAGAATATGAATAGAATTAGAATAGAATAGAATAGAGTGGAATGGAATGGAATGGAATGGAATGGAATGGAATGGAATGGAATGGAATGGAATGGAATAGAATATGAACAGAATTAGAATAGAATAGAGTGGAATGGAATGGAATGGAATGGAATGGAATGGAATAGAATAGAATGGAATGAATAGAATAGAATAGAATAGAATAGAATAGAATAGAATAGAATAGAATAGAATAGAATAGAATAGAATAGAATAGAATAGAATAGCACAGCACAAGAAGCCTACAATAGTGCTGGCCAGGGACCTGTTACAAGGGCTTGTAGTGATAAGACTACGGTAATGGCTATGAGCTGGAAGAGGGGAGATTTAGACCAGATATTAGGAAGAAAATCTTTACAGTGAGGGTGGTGATCACTGGAACAGGTTGCCCAGAGAAGTGGTGGGTGCTGCCTCACTGGAAGTTTTCAAGGCCAGGTTGGATGTGGTCTTGAGCAACCTGGTCCAGTGGAAGGTGTCCTTAGCCATGGTGGGAGGTTGGAACTAGATGATCTTTAAGGTCCCTTCCAACCCAAACCATTCTATGATGCTATATACAATTTCATGAAACTGCACCTTGCATGGGGGAGGTGTGGAGGAAGGGGATGTTTTTAGGTTGGCAGTCGCACAGAATAAACTGTTACTGTGGCAAATGAGCCTCAGCAGTTTTAAGGGTCTTGTTGCTGCTGCTGTTATTGTGTGCTACACATCCTTACAGTCAGTTGCCTGTGGTTTATGTTGCTCTCCACAGGTAACGACTACCTATAGCTATAAAATCTGCCGTACATCAGAAAGCTCTAAATAGCTTTCTGCAGTGGACACCTGAGGAACTGCCTCTTATTAAAAGAGAATTTTAGTCTGACTAGTCTTCAAAAAAAAACAAACCTGAAGCTTTTCAAAGAGATACATAGGAAACAGATATCACACCATCACCTTGTATCGCATTTCTTCCATCTATTTGTTGCTGCTGTGCTTTTAAAAACTGTGTTCTGGCAAAGTCTGCACACACATTCTGAAGCTCAGAACTGGGGGAATTCTAAGAGAGCAAAAATAAGCTGCATTTTCTTCCATTCTCTTACTTACAATTCAGTAAGTAGCTCTGAGTGAATTATATTTGTGTATGAACCCTCTTCAGGCAGTTCCGATTTGTTTACGAGGCCAAGACGTTCAAAAGAACAGATGCTGCATATTCATGCAGAGTTATTTCAGGCCAGCTGTTGTAGGTCCCAGAAGTGAACACCTAACATTCAGAAAGCAGATTGGCAGGTTGAAATCCAGCAGACCTCAGGTTTGTGCGTGTGGTTATCTGGAAATACCAGTGACTTGGCATTTGAGGGTATATGCGGTAAGGGATATCTTGCCAAGGGTATTACCTGCATAATACCTTGTGGCAGTGGAATGAACATCAAATGTTTCATGGATTGTACAGCATACAGAATCATACAATCACTAAAGCTGGAAAGGACCTCTAAGATCATCAAGTCCAGACATCAAGCCAACACCATGTCCATTAAACCACCTCCCAAAGTGCCATGTCCACACGTTTTCTTGGGCACCTCAAGGAATGGTGACTCCACTGCCTCCCTGGGCAGCCTGTCCCAATGCCTGACTACTCTTGCAGGAAACAAATTTTTCCTAATATCCAACCTAAATCTTCCCTGGAACAACTTGAGGCCATTTCCTGTCATCCTATCACTAGTTACTTGGGAGAAGAGACCAACAACCACCTCACCCCAACATCCTTTCAGGAAGTTTTAGAGAGAAAGAAGGTGTTATCTCACCCTTCTCCAAACCCTCAGCCACTCCTCATATGATGTGTTCTTCAGATTCCTCACTAACTTTCTGTCCCTTCTGTGGACCCTCTCCAGCATCTCAGTGACTTATACTGCAGTGCCCAGAACTGAACCTACTACTTAAGATATGGCCCCATCAGTTGTGAGTACAGTAAGTCAATCACTTTCCTACACTCTTTCCAATCTGGGCCAGGATGCTGTGGGCATTCTTGGGCACTTGGGTACCTGCTGGCTCATGTCCAGCTGGCTGTCAACCATCCTTTTGTGCCATGCAGCTTTCTGGCCACTCTGCCCTGAGCCTGTAATATTTGGAGCATTGCTGTGACCCAAATTCAGGACCTGGACATTTTAGGGTAATCTACAAGTTACATAAGTACTCTCTCCCATGTGTTCACTACTATGAGGACTCCCATGACAATCTGCTGTTGTTGCTGAAGCTGGGGTCTCACAAAAGTCATGGTTGGTGTTCTGAGTAGAATATGTAAAGTAGAAATACAAGAATACTTCTGAGCAAGGTAAGAGGACTGCTGTGATGTCTGAATTGGAATGGAAGACCTTCAGAAGGTGATGGGCAGATAGTGCAGCCAGTCAAGACTGAAGAGGACAATGTGAAGCCCAAGAGATTACATTTATCCACCTGCCATGTGATCCTGAAGGTATATAGTCATACTGCAGTGTGTAGCTATGTGGAAAAGGCCCTGACAGACACCCCAGTAAATGAAAATGCTTTGGGGGAGAGACAGAGCATGAGCTATCTTTCTGCCTGTCAGCCTTCAGTATACCTTGCATGACTGCCTCATATGCTGGAAGAAAGAGCACAAAATCAGACTTCCAAATGTATTTGCAATTGCAACCTTCATACAAAAAGCTCAGCTGTGTCTCAGTGAGGGAGTCCTCTGCTATTTTCTGTTGACCACAGATGCAGGATGCAGTTTGCTCCCCCTTGATGATCCACATATTGCCTTTTTTTTTTTTTCTTAATTAGAGTAGAATAGAATAGAATAGAATAGAATAGAATAGAATAGAATAGAATAGAATAGAATAGACAGGAAATAACCAGGTTGGAAGAGACCTTTGAGATCATCGAGTCCAACCTATCATCCAACACTATCTAATCAACTAAACCATGGCACCAAGCACCCCATCCAGTCTCTTCAGAAACACCTCCAGTGATGGTGACTCCACCACCTCCCTGGGCAGCCCATTCCAATGGCCAGTCACTCTTTCCATGAAGAACTTCTTCCTAACATCCAGCCTAAACCTCCCCTGGCACAGCTTGAGACTGTGTCCTCTTGTTCTGGTGCTGGTTGCCTGAGAGAAGAGACCAACCCCCTCCCTTCAGGTAGTTGTAGGCAGCAATAACGTCTCCTCTGAGCCCCCTCTTCTCCAGATCACAAGAAACAGGAGCAGCACATTTAGCTATGCAGAGCAGGACTCTTAATTACTTGCAGAACAACACAAAATGTAGAAAAGACATTCTGCAAAACGTACTCAACAAGTAATTTTGCTCCTTCCCTAAACTCAAAATTAGACTTTCCTGCCAAGAAGAGGTGGTAGAAATAGGCCAGACTTTCATTCTGGTTTTCTGGCTGAAACCCCACAAATTCCATTTAGTTGCCCAAACCAATAATTATTCTAAAATAAAGTCCCCCCATCTCATTCGCTCTTCTTGCTTCATTCATCATCACACCTTAGCCAGCTTCTTTCCTTTGGGGTTGTTAAGCACCTGGAAAAAGACTGAAAAATGGATAAGAAAGTAAAAAAAGATGTTTCAGTCTTTACCACTGATGAATACATGATGCCATGAAGGGCAGTTGCAGGATTTGGCACATGAACTCAGACATTGCTAGCTGATAAATGTCAGCAAATGTTCTGATAAATAGTCAACAATTCAGCTGTAATCACTTACCATGTTGGAAGCACTGAGAAGTTCAATATTTCCTGGAATGTATCATCTCAGATTGCCAGGTAGCTCCAAGTTAAAAAAAAAAAAAAAAAAATCATAGAATCACAGAATGGTTTAGGTTGGAAGAGATGTTACAGATCATCTAGTTCCAAGACTCCTGCCTTGGGCAGGTACACCTTCCGCTACACCAGGTTGCTCAAGGCCTCTTCCAGCCTAGCTTTGAACACCTTCAGGCTTGAAGCCATCACAGCTTCTCTATGCAGCCTATTCCAGTGTCTCTCCACCCTCATGGGGAAAAATGTCTTTCTAATGTCTAACCTGAATCTCTCCTCTTTCGGCTCAAAGCTTTTCCCCCTCATGCTATCACTACAAGCCCCTGCAAGAAGTCGTTCCTTAGTTTTCATGTAGGCACCCTTCAGGTTGTGGAAGGATGCTTTAAGATCTCTCTGGAGCCTTCTCTTCTCCAGGCTCTGAAACTGCTGTGGGTGTTTATTACAGGACACCTGATCAGGACAAAGAAGTTCATGTGACCTTCTTCAAGCAGCTGGCAGCAGCCTTGCAATCTCAGACCCTGGTTCTCATGGGGAATTTTAATTACCCAGGTATTTGCTGGAAGGCTACTCAACCAGCCAGCCACAGTCTGTGAGATTCCTCCAATGCATTCATGATAACTTCGTGGTGCAAATGGAGGATGAGCCAACTAGGAGAGGAGCACTTATGAACCTTATGGTCACTAACAAGGAGGTCTGGCTGAAGCAGCAAAGGCTGAGGACAGCCTTGGCTATAGCAATCATGAGATGGTGGAGTTCAGGATTTTGTGCAGTAGGAACAGAATACAAAGGATTACACTCTTGGGCTTCAGCAGGGCAAACTTTGGCCTTTTCAAGCAATTGCTAGGAGATTTCTCATGGGACAGGGTGCTAGAAGGTAAATGGGCCCAAGATAGTTTACAAATATTCAAGGACCACTTCTTTCAAGCTCAAGATCAGAGCATTCCAACAAGCAGGAAATCGAGCAAGGGAGCCATCATGGTGGGGGTTGGAAGGGACCTCTGGAGATCCTCTAGTCCAGCCTCCCAGCTAGAACAGGGTCGCCCAGATCAGATTGTGAAGGAATGCATCCAGACATGTTCTCAAAGTCTCCAGAGAAGTTTTGAGGGAACCCATCAAGACTTTTTTATTATTTTATTAGAATGGATAGTTTGACTTTGGGATTTTAAGTGGAATTCTTGCAAGGTTTTATCTGACCTTTGCAAAAGTATTGCCTGCTGCCGCAGCTGTGTTCTGCTGGAAAAGGCTTTCTTCCTTCCCCCAAACTTCTTGCTATGTCAATGAGACTTGACCAGAGGTCAGAGAAGAACCAGTGGTAGATATTAACTCAGTCTCTTAAAAGAAGTATGAAATTCTGCCAACCCAGAAGAAGCAGTTTTGCAACTACCTTACTGACAGAAGGAATACATCATGGTGTACAACTAATCTTGAAACACGAGGAAAGAGACGTTCCCTAGGCTGCTGTAGGTAGCTCAGTGTGGCTACGCTCTAAAGCAAAACCTGCCAGCTCTTCAACACCTCATTTACAGAAGAGGGAAGAGGTGCAGTGAATCCGGGTGATAACAGAACATGTGTAAGCTGAGATGAAGCTTGTGTTACATTAGAGCGAATCCTTCAAAGAACGCTGAAGTGCAGAGTGGCTTCTGTGTGATTTCTTCAAAACAAATACAACTACTGAAGCTGGGTTTGACACACTGTTAATAGGACTTGAAGGAGAAACAAGGATCCCACATTTTCAGACACAGCTAGCTGTTGTTTTGGGTTTTTTTTAGTGGAATGACAGTTTTTAATTGCAAATCTTCTCAGATAGTGAATGTGAAGCTCCCTTTATGTCAAGAGAACAGCACTGATTTACAGAGATATGATCACGTTCCTTTGATCTTCTACACATCCTTACACAGATATTTCCCCTCTCCTCTGCAGTTATCTTGACAGATTTGTGCCTGCATCCTTGAAGGAACATTTCCTTGCTTGCCTTTCTTCACAGCTCCTTCCCTATGATTGCTCCTGTGGTTTATAACCACAGCACTTCTCCGACAGAGTTCATTAAGTGGCATCTCCTTCGAACTTGAGCAGAAGCTCTCATTGAAAGGCTTTTTCCTGAAGATATTGTGGCACAGCTTCAGAGTTTAATTACATTACATTTTGTCTCCAATTGCCTTGGGAGTGACTACTTGATAATAAAGCACTTGGAAAGTTACCCTAAATCAATACTTTCCCTGTGAGCTGTAACAGTGGCTCATCAACAGACACGTGTTAGCAATGAAGATCTAATTATCTCCTTCACGAGTAAACCACTTGTTTCTCAAAAGGCTTTGATCTGTGATCTGTGTTTAGGCAGAAGATGTGCAATGCTCTGTCTTGAGAAAGTAACTTCATTCCTTCCCCCACCTCTCACTGCAGTGCAGGTAGACATTTGGGCTCTTAAACCCACGGTTCCCTTGAGAAGTGTTGCTACTACACCTAGACAAGTCTGACGTGGTGCAAGAATTTTGTAGCACATCAAACAACGCTTCTGTTTGGTTTAGTGCTTTTGGAACAAATGTGTGAGCGATTTCTACTGGTGAGCAAACTTGAGATAGAAGCAGAATAACTATTCTGTGAAATTTCACTGCTCATTGCAAGTCAAAATGTTGAGAATCCTTACTGCATGTCAAAGGAATCATCTAACCCTCTGTGGAGTAAGAGATTGCTGAGTATAAAGAACTAAAAATGTTTCCTTTTCTTCCCCCCCCCCCCCCCCAAAGTACGACGAAGTGCATCTGGCTAGCACAGTCAGTCTGGATTAAAAAGCAAATGGTGTTTATAGGTAGGAGTGAGCAAAGAGGGATACAGATAAAGCAAAAAAGTGCAGTGTCATTATGGTCCAGGTGGTTCATCTTCAGAGCGCCAACAATTTGTGACTCGTGCCTTCCATTTAGGAATGCTTTTAAGTCTGAGCTGTAATCAGATGATCTTAGCATAAATGTTTGGGAGCATCTTTTTTCTGGTCTTCCTGAATGTCCGTAAGAGCTGTAAGGTCTCCTCTACTGAGCTGGGACTAGAATCATAGAATCATAGAATCATAGAACTGTTACGGTTGGAAGAGACGTCTGAGATCATAAAGTCCAAACGCTTGCCTAGAGCTCGCATTCCCATCACTACAGCTAGGCTGCTACCATTGAACCTCATCCTCAGCACCACATCCACATTGTTTCTAAATACCTCCAGGGATGATGACTCCACCACCTCCCTGGACAGCCTATTCCAATATCTGAGAACCCTTGACATGAAGAAAATTTTCCTAATACTCAACCTGAACATCCCTTGGCACAGTTTGAGGCCTTTTCCTCTTGTCCCATTGCTTTCTACGTGTGAGAGGAGACCAACCCCCACCTTCCTCTAACCTCCTTTGAGGAAATTGTAGAGCTGTCCCTGGCCCCACCTAGCACAGCTTCGCTTATCTCGAATCAACTGGTGCCATTTTCCCTTCCTCAGACAATTCAAGACTATCCCACTAGGCAGTCAATTCAGAAGCAGAAAGATAAAATAAAATAAAAGAGAACATGAGACCTCAGGAGATCATCTAGTCCTCCTCCCTGCCAAAGTGGGATCACCTAGGGCAGGCCACACAGGAATGTATTGAGACAGGGCTTAGAAGTCTCCAGAGAAGGAGGCTCCACAACTTTTCTGGGCAGCCCACTCCAGGGCTCAGGCATGCTCACAGAAAAGATTGTGGAGTGGGCTGCTCAGGGAGGTGGTGGAGTCACCATCACTGGAGGTGTTTAAGAAGAGACTGGATGAGGCACTTGGTGCCATGGTTTAGTTGATTAGATAGTGTTGGATGATAGGTTGGACTCGATGATCTCAAAGGTCTTTTCCAACCTGGTGAATTCTATTCTATTCTATTCTATTCTATTCTATTCTATTCTATTCTATTCTATTCTATTCTATTCTATTCTATTCTATTCTATTCCATTCTATTCCATTCTATTCCATTCTATTCCTCATGTTGATGTGGAACTTCCTGTGTTCCATTTTGTGTCTGTTGCCCCTTGTACAGGGTGCTACTGAAATGACACTGGCCTCTTTTCTTGACACCCTTCATCTGACATCAGTAAGATGTCAGTCTTCTCCAGGCTAAACAGCCTCGGGTCTCTCAGCCTCTCCTTGTCAGACAGACGTTCCAGATCCTTCATCATCTTTGTAGCCCTCTACAGGTTTGTGCTCATTGCACCTTGTCCTTTCACTGAGCACCACTGGATCTGGCCCCATCCCGATCCCTCAGACACAGACTCTTACCAATAGTTCCCTGCCTCTGTTGGATTGGGGAGCCCAGAACTGTCAATACGCTAAATGTGAACTCACTAGGGCAGGAGAGAGGAGAGAAGAACCTCCCTTGACCTGCTGGTCACACACTTCTTAATGCACTCCAGGAGACAAGTGGCCTTCTTGGCATGCCTGACTGCTCACATGGAAAGTTCTCAATGAAACCTGCAAAAACTTTTCAAGAAGTCTGAGCAAAGTTCAGAAGGAAAGCTCAGTGAGAAGGACACTGCCCTTTCTCCAGGATCAGTGTAGCATTGCCTTGCTAGGCAAAAGACAACAAAATGGAAATCAGAGCACAGTGCACGGTCTTTCTAGAACATGTTGTACATCCTCTGCCTCTCCTAATGCGAGCCATCTGCCCATCTGAGTAAGCTGAATCTTTGTAATTGAACTGGTGACAAATAAAGAGAGGGAGAGAACAATGGTGATATGTCTTGCTTAATTTGCCAAACTTCTGAAGTGATTTCGTTGGACAAAATGCTTGGGTTGCATGTGTCTCTCCTTCAGTTTGGAGGAAGACTTATGAAAGTCCCTTGAAAAATATTTATGGCTTTAAGCTTGAGGAGGACAGATTTATACTGGATATTAGGAAGAAACTCTTTCCAGTGAGTGTGGTGAGAGACTGAAACCGGTTGCCTGGGCAGGTTGTGGATGATCGCTGCTTGAAAGTGTTCAGGTTCAGGTTGGATGAGGCCTTGAGCAACTTGGCCTAGTGAAAGGTGTCCCTGAAAATGGTGGTGGGGGGGGAGTTGGAACTAGATGATCAAGAAGAAGGGGACAGTCTCTTTTCAATGGTGTCCTGTGACAGGACGATGTGCAATGAACACAAACTGGAACAGAGGGAGTTCTACCTCAACATGAGAAAAATCTTCTCCGCTGTGAAAGTGCCGGAGCCCCGGAGCAGGCTGCCCAGAGAGGTTGTGGAGTCTCCTTCTCCAGTCACTTTCAAGACCCAGCTGGATGTGTTCCTGTGTGTCCTGCCATAGGTGATCCTTCTTTGGCAGGGGTGTTGGACTTGATGGTCTTCCAACCCCTAACATTTTATGGCTCTATGATTCTACTGTCCCTTCCTTCTTCACTCTTTTCTCTATTCCCCCAAAGAAAGCAAACAAAAAACCAACCAAACAAAAAAAAAGAGAACACTTATTTAAAAAAAAAAAAAAAGGAGAATAAAAAGAGTAAAGTATTAAAACAGATTTTATTGGTTGCTGACTCCAGCTTCCTGCTAATGCATGGATGGGAACAGTTTAGGCTTTCATTAACTGTTTCTTTCCACCAAGCATCTGCAGTATGTTGAGGACTCCACTTCTCTAAGGAAAAGCCTATTTTTCTCTCATTTCCCACTACAGCAGTTCATTATGTTTGTACATTCACCTTCAGGGTGGCATCATCTGTTAGTCTAAAAAGATTATTTATTAGCTTCCCTTTTATTTGTCCAGTCATCACTTACATCTTGTTCACTAGCCAGATTCACCACTGCTCTTTGGGCCAGTGCAGAGTGCACTTATCCAAGCCCTGTGCCTTGCGTTTCTGAAGGAGAATGCCATGGGAGTTAGTGTCAAAGTCCAGGTAGACAATGACCACAACCCTTCCCTCATCCCCTAGGCAGGTCACCTTGTTGTAGAAGATTAGATTAGTCAGGCAGGACCTGCCTTTCATAAACCCATGATGACCTGGCATGATCTGAGTAGGTTAATGAGAAATAAAAATTAAATCCTAAAATCACTTTCCCCTCACCCTCCTCTTCTTCCTGGGCTCAACTTCTCTCCCTATTTTATCTACCTCCTCTCCCTGCAAGCAGTGCAGTAGGACAGGGAATAAAGTTTGCAGTTGTTTCATGATGTTGTTGCTGCCACTCCTTCCTCCTCAAAGGGAGGACTTCCCCTACTTCTTCCCCTACTCCAGTGTGGGGTCCCTCTGAAAAGAAGGCAGTCCTCCATCAACCTTTCCTGCATAAGCCCTTTCCAAGGGCTGCAGTTCCTCACAAACTGCTCCACCATGAGTCATAAAAGCATAGAATCATTGAATCAATAAGGTTGGAAAAGACTTAGTCCTTTGGGAACAGACTGCTCCAGCATGGAAGGAGGAAGCTAAAGTGATGCTCCCCAGAAAAGAAGCAGGAGTGCTGAGGGCTGACTTTGCTGGAGAAAGCTTTTTAAGAAGACCACTGCATGAACTCTATCCCAGTCCTGATTTCCAAGCAGAGATGTCATCACCAAAGGCCTTTTGGATCTGTTAAGGAAAGGAAGCTTAAGCCTTAGAAATCCCAAAGGAAAGACACTGTATTATTTTATTTTTTTATCAGTGGTGCTCCTTAGCCACAGGAAGAAATGTTGAGAGATGTGATGAATTCTCTAACATCTGATACACTCAGATGACTACTGACTACCTTGCTGAAGGACACGCTTTATTAGCACAAACCTCCTGGGCTTCATGTAGTGGCAACAGGATGAGGATGGAAACAGCCTGAGATTAATTCAGCAGATGAGGTGAACCATGTAAGAATCTATCAGCTCTGGACAACTAACTCAAGCTTTCAGCACCAGCTATTTCAGCAGGAAGAACTAGTGCTTCATCATTTAATAGAGGCATTGTGAAGTGTAATTCAATTACATCTGCAAGATACATGGATTCCTTCCTGTGGAAACTACCCCAGAAACAGAAGACACAATTAGCAGCAGATGATTGCTCTAATTGTGTGCTCAGGAACACGTTCCTCTCGGTGTTTCCTCGTAAGGAAAACGTTGCATAAGCACAGTTTGGATGATGAGCAAGTCGTACAGAAGGATTCTTGCTCACATCTCCAATGAGACACAGAGATTAGAAGCTGCTCAGTGATTTTCATTTCACCTTTTCAAGCAGTAGCTAAATGCATTTGAGGGAAAGGAGGCATGTTTGCAAACTCATGCTGAAGAAAAAAGTGACAGAACACCCTACTGTGATATTATCAGTGAATTTTTTCCCCCTATACTCTGCTTAGGGAAAAATGAATCATGGACTGGATGATTTGAAAAGGGTATTTTGCATTAAAATTACAAAAAGGCATTTTGGCTTTCAGGTGGGATTACTGTCTTTCATTTAGTGCAGAATATTTACCTTCTCAGGTCGTCACGAATCACAGAAGTATATGACCCTGTGTTTTGAGATCATCCTGGCTTTTGGTCCCAGTTTGCTGGGGATGCAATCTGTCCATCTGCCCTTATGCTCATGCTTAATGGAATGGAATGGAATGGAATGGAATGGAATGGAATGGAATGGAGTAGAATGGAATGGAATGGAATGGAATGGAATGGAATGGAATGGAATGGAATGGAATACTGGAATGGACTCTGGATGGTTGCTTCTCTTGAAATAAATGTCTGATGAATGCAGTTGTTAACCAGAATCATAAACCAGAGGTATCTCCTCTTGTTTCCTTCATAATTAGAATAGAATGGAAGAGTGGAATGGAATGGAATGGAATGGAATGGAATGGAATGGAATGGAATGGAATGGAATGGAATGGAATACTCTACTCTGGATGCTGCTTCTCTTGAAATCAATGTCTGATGAATGCAGTTGTTAACCAGAATCATAAACCAGAGGTATCTCCTCTTGTTTCCTCATAATTAGAATAGAGTAGAGTAGAGTAGAGTAGAGTAGAGTAGAGTAGAGTAGAGTAGAGTAGAATAGAATAGAATAGAATAGAATAGAATAGAATAGAATAGAATAGAATAGAATAGAATAGAATAGAATAATCAACCAGGTTGGAAAAGACCTTTGAGATCATCAAGTCCAACCTATCACCCAACACTACAGGAGAGTATATTATATGACGATGTGAATGTCTGGAGATCCACCTGTCATCAGTCCAGGTAAAGAGAAATCCATGCACATATCATATTCCATTCTTATTCAGACACCAGTCCTTGTATATTCTGTTCCTTCCTTCCTACACATTGCTTAGATGGCAAATTTTTCAGATGCACATGTTTGTGGTGCTCACAGAATGATAGGGGCTGGAAGGGACTGTTGAAGATCACTTTATCCAACTCCCCTGCAAAGCAGGATCACCTAGCAGAGGTCACAGAGGAACACATTCAGATGCCTCTTGAAAGTGTCTGGAGAAGGAGACTCCACAACCTCTCTGGGCAGCCTGCTCCGGGGCTCCGGCACCTTCACAGCGAAGAAGATTTTTCTCATGTTGAGGTAGAACTCCCTCTCTTCCAATTTGTGCTCATTGCACAGCCAGGAGGGGGTTGGTCTCTTCTCCCAGGTAATCACCACCAGAACAAGAGGACATAATCTCAAGCTGCACCAAGGGAAGCTTAAGCTTGAGGTGAGGAGAAAGTTCTTCACAGAGAGAGTTGTTAGCCGTTGGAATGTGCTGCCCAGGGAGGTGGTGGAGTCACCGACCCTGGAGGTGTTCAAGAGGGGATTTGATATGGCACTTGGTACCATGGTTTAGTAGTCATAAGGTGTTGGGTGACAGGTTGGACTTGATGATCTTTGAGGTCTTTTCCAACCTTATGAATTCTATAATTCTATTATGATTCTGTGATTGGTGCAGACATCCAAACTGCAAGGAAAATAGAATGTGAGTGAGGAGTGATGACATCCTAGACAGCAAATTGAGTAGTTTTTTCTCCCATGGGTTACTTTAGGAGCTTTTAAAAATGCTTGAAACAACTCATCCAGATG
The DNA here is from genome assembly GCA_033816785.1 of Picus viridis. NCBI lineage: Eukaryota > Metazoa > Chordata > Aves > Piciformes > Picidae > Picus > Picus viridis. The sequence goes on from CM066574.1 coordinate 26,655,345, forward strand.
ACCAGTGGGATGGAGACAACATGTGAGCCCAGGAACACATTTTATGTGCAGGTCATGCTTTGTTTGCAAAGTCAGGTGTCTCCATCCAGCCTGAAGCAGCCTTTCTTGTAAGAGGAAGAATTATACTTCTAAAGAAAGGTGCCTGTCAGAGCCCCTTTATCAGGGTTACCTGAGCACTTCCCACCTGGACTGTATTTTACACTCATAGACTTATAGAACTGTTGAGGTTGGAAGAGACCTTTGAGATCATAAAGTCCAACTGCTCACCTACAGGTAACAACCTACCACTACTGCTAAGCCACTACTACTAAAACACATCCCTCAGCACCACATCCACACCTCTTTTAAATACCTCCAGGGGTAGTGACTCCACCGCCTCCCTGGGCATCCTGTTCCAAGCTTTGAGAACTCTTTCTGGAAAGAATTTTTCCCTAATGTCCAACACAAACCTCCCTTGGCACAACTGGAGAACATTTCTCCATGTCATCTCCCCTGTGGCATGTGAGAAGAGACCAATGCCTGTCTAACTACAACCTCCTTTGAGGTAGTTGTAGAGGGCAGTGACGTCTCCCCTCAGCCTCCTCTTCTGAAGAATAAACAGCCCCAATTCCTAGAAGAAATGCATATGGTACCCATACCAGCTCCACTCTGTTTATCTGTGCTACTCTTGCCTGTAAGAAGGAGGCTCATACTTCCCTTTTAATAATTTAGGGCAAAGAACTAACAGAGAGCTCCAAAAACTGCAGGAGAAATGTCCTTGAACTTAAATGACTGGATAAAAATAGGCCTTTAATACAGTGAGGCAGCCACCTGAAATGTGCTTTCTGACTGCCACTTCATCAAACAAACTTTAACACGCCTGCCACTACCTCCCAGCATCCTGCGACTGGGTGATGAGCGATCCTTCTCACCCACAGAGGTGCTCTGCCTGTCCATGCTTGATGCCAAACTGCAGAACTTGAATTTCCCCTACCTGCCCAAAGCATGCCTGCATGATCTCCGGTCCTCAGGTTAAATCACCTAATGATAACCCAGGTGAAGATCCAAAAGAAACAGAAAGCTAGATGAATTTATTCAGAGCTATGCAGAAAGAGAGCAGAAGCTGTGGTTAGATTCCAAACCTCCCTACTCACATTCCTTACCCTTCCTTTCCCTCCTCTCCACTTCTCCCCGAGATGGTAGAAAACATGAAACTCCTATCCCTGCAGGTGTGAGGATGCTGTCTGACATGCTGGCAGTGTGGTGGAGTAGGAAGGTTCCCCCCCCCACACACAAAAGAATTCCACAGCTAACTCAGCCGGAGAAGCAGATGAAAGCTGTATTTTACAAGCAGATATGGAATGCAATGAATATGTACAAAAATATACAATATTTACAATATATACAGAAATATACAGCAATGTATATAATACAGGAAACCTTTCCCCAACCCCCCTGCGGCCAGGGGGTTTGGTCTGCCGCTCCCTTCTCCCTCCCTACCTCCCCTTTTTCCCAAAAGGGTTAGAGAGAAAGAGAAGGGAAGGTAATTAAAAGGGTGAAAACTTTGTTAAAGCTCAAAGCGGATGCAAAAGTTAGTTTTCTCTTATCTGGTTAGCAAGAATCGTAGAGAGAAACGAGCCAGCTCACAGCACAGGGGAAGAAGAAGACGACTGCTGACTGACTCCCCCGACTGAAAGACTAAACAAAAATTTACAGCCGGGTCCCACCAATGAAATTGAATTAGCATATCATTGTTTTCATTCTAATATCAAAACATTTGGCTAGAGTGTTCAGAAAGTGTCTCTTTCTTAAAGGCACAGCCTAAACCGGTCACAATCCACCCCTGCTAAACAATTTCATTGGCTGTTTGTACTGTCCATCCAATCCAAAACAATATCCACAGTTTGTAAGTAAAGTTCATAGTCCATTCTGGCTATCCTCAGGTGTAGATGATTCAGAAGTCCAAGAAAGAAGAAAAATGGAAAACAGTTTGTCTCTTCGCAGACGAAGCGAAGAAAAGGGAAAACAGGGAAACAGGGAAACAGGGACTCTCAGTTGACTCAGGGCTCTCAGGGTTCGTGCACCGTGGATTCCTCAGGGATTCTTCCTTTGGGCGCGATGTAGCTGTACAACACTCTGAAATTAAACTCTTTCAGCTAAAGTCAAATTTCTTTGTGGAATACACTGAATTTCACCATTCTCTTGCATTACCCAATAAGTGTGACCCGGACCTTCAGCTGAAACCACCCCTCGGACAGGTTTAGCCTCTCCTGAGGGAGAAAATACCCAAACAGTTTTACCTAACAGATTCTTTTCTTTAACAACAGGAACTCTATCACCTTCTACTTTCTGTAGCAGATCTGAGTGTGCAGGTCCAGCTCGGTTCACTGAACCTCTACTATTTACCAGCCAGGTTGCTTGTGCTAAATGCTTTTCCCAGTTTTTCAAAGATCCACCCCCATGGCTTTAAGAGTGGTCTTCAACAAACCGTTGTAGCGTTCAATCTTCCCTGCAGCTGGTGCATAGTAGGGAATGTGGAATATCCACTCGATGCCGTGCTCTTTGGCCCAACTCTTTACAAGGTTGTTTTTGAAGTGAGTTCCGTTGTCTGACTCAATCCTCTCTGGAGTTCTGTGTCTCCACAGGATCTGTCTCTCCAGACCAAGAATGGTGTTGCGCGCAGTTGCATGTGGTACTGGATAAGTTTCCAACCATCCAGTGTTCGCCTCTACCATAGTAAGCACATACTGCTTACCAGAACGAGAACGTGGTAGAGTGATGTAGTCAACTTGCCAAGCTTCACCATACTTGTACTTGGACCATCTGTCACCATACCATAAGGGCTTAAGTCGTTTTGCCTGCTTAATAGCAGCACAAATGTCACAGTCATGGATGACTTGTGTGATAGCATCCATGGAAATGTCTATGGATCTGTCACGAGCCCACTGGTATGTTGCATCTCTGCCTTGATGTCCTGATGAATTGTGAGCCCACCGAGCTAAGAATATCTCACCTCGGTGTTTCCAGTTGAGATCAAGATCAGAGTCCATGTCTACTGGAGAAACTCTTGCAGCTAGATCTGCTTGATGGTTGTGTTGCTGTTCCTCAGTAGCTCTGCTCTTAGGAATGTGAGCATCGATGTGTCTCACCTTCACTGGAATTCTCTCGATTCGATCAGCAATGTCCTGCCACAGGTCAGCTGCCCAAATGGCCTTTCCTCTTCTCTGCCAACCACTCTTTTTCCAGTTCTTTAGCCAACCCCACAGAGCATTGGCTACCATCCACGAGTCGGTGTAGAGATAAAGCTTTGGCCATCTCTCACGTTCAGCTACGTCGAGAGCTAGCTGGACAGCTTTTACCTCTGCAAACTGACTGGATTCTCCTTCTCCATCCTTTGCTTCTGCAACTCAGCGTGTTGGACTCCACACTGCAGACTTCCACCTTCGCTTGTTCCCGACAAGACGACAGGAACCGTCTGTGAACAAAGCATATTTCTTTTCATCATCAGATAGGTCATTGTAAGGAGGAGCTTCCTCAGCACGAGTCACTCTCTCCTCTGGAGGTTTGGTACAGTTGGTACCTTCAGGCCAACTTGAGATCACCTCCACTAGACCAGGTATTTCAAGATTTCCCATTCGAGCTCTCTGTGTTATCAGAGCCATCCACTTAGACCAGGTGGAATCTGTTGCATGATGTGGTGTGGAACCTTTGCCTTTGAACATCCAATTCAAAACTGGTAATCTGGGAGCTAAGAGGAGTTGTGATTCAGTTCCAATTACTTCAGAAGCTGCTTTTACTCCTTCATAGGCAGCTAGAATTTCTTTCTCTGTTGGTGTGTAATTAGCCTCTGAACCTCTGTAACCTCGACTCTAGAAACCAAGAGGTCGTCCACGTGTCTCACCTGGAGCTCTTTGCCACAAGCACCAGGTTGGACCATTGTCACTTGCAGCCGTGTACAAAATGTTCTTAATGTCTGGACCATCTCGGACAGGTCCCAGACCCATTGCTTGCACTACCTCTTGCTTTATCTGTTCAAAGGCTGCTTGTTGTTCAGGTCCCCAGTGGAAATGGTTTCTCTTTCGAGTCACATCATACAGAGGTTTCACAATCTGACTGTATCCAGGGATGTGCAGTCTCCAAAATCCCACTATCCCCAAGAAACGTAGAGTTTCTTGCTTGTTCATGGGATTTGCCATGGTAGAGACTCTATTTACCACATCCACTGGAATGTGTCGGCGTCCATCCTGCCACCGCACTCCCAGAAACTGGATCTCTCTGGTAGGTCCTTTCACCTTGTCTCGCTTGATGGCGAAACCTGCATTCAGAAGAATGTCAATGATTTTGTTACCTTTCTTGAAGACTTCCTCAGCAGTTTTACCCCAGACGATGATGTCATCGATGAACACCACCTTCCTCCAGAGCACCGTGGATCACTGCATGACAGATGCTTGAGCTGTGGATCCAGCCCATGGGCAACCTGTTGAAAGTGTACTGGATTCCTCTCCAGGTGAAAGCAAACTGAGGCCTGCATTCCTCTGCTATGGGAATAGAGAAGAAAGCATTAGCAATGTCTATGGTAGCATACCATTTGGCCTCTTTGGATTCCAGCTCATACTGCAGTTCCATCATGTCTGGTACTGCTGCACTCATAGGCGGAGTTACTTCATTCAGGGCTCGGTAGTCGACTGTCAGACGCCAATCTCCATTCGGCTTTCGCACAGGCCGCACTGGACTGTTGAAAGGTGAATGAGTTTTGCTGATGACTTTCTGACTCTCCAACTGACGAATCAGATTCTGAATGGGCAACAAAGAGTCACGGTTGGTTCTGTATTGCCTGTGATGCACAGTCTGAGAAGCAACCGGCAATTTAATGTCCTGAATCTTGTGTTGTCCCACAACTGCAGGTTCATCAGAAAGCTCAGGTCTGACAGACAGCTTCAGCTTTTGTCCATCAGTTTCTACAGATGCTACTCCAAAAGCCCATTTGTAACCTCTAGGGTCTCTGAAACGCCCTTCTCTCAGAAAATCAATTCCCAGAATACAAGGTGCGTCAGGTCCGGTCACAACTGTATGCTTTCTCCACTGTTTACCAGTTAAACTTATATCAACCTCCACCTTAGTTAACTCTTGAGATCCACCAGTGACTCCCAGAATAGTTATAGCTTCTGATCCCTGATAATTTGATGGCATTATGGTGCACTGAGCCCCTGTGTCAACCAAGGCCCTGTACTTCCGAAATTGTGAAGTGCCAGGCCACTGGATGTACACATCCCAATAGATTCTGTTATCTCTGTTACCCCTCTCCTCCCCCTGGCGGGAGGCAGGGCACCCCTAATTATGGGGAACATGCCCACATGTGCAATGAGCACATGGTGCAGTGTTGGAACTGGAGCCACTGTTGGAGCTATTAGAGTTGTCCTGGGGAACTGTAGAAGTAACAGCTACCCTTCTGGTATTGCTACCTCGGGTTCTGCCACTTTGCAGTTCCCTCAGCCTCCTGAAAAGATTAGCAGTTGGTTGACCATCCCATCTGTTCATGTTCTCACCAAACTGATCACGCAGAGTTATCCAGATACTCACACGTGATTGCCTTGGTGGTCTGTTTTGGTTGGACCTGTTTTGGAATGACCTGTTTTGGAATGACCTGTTTTGGAATGACATCCTTGGAGGACGTCTATTCCTCACAGAGGAAACCTGTATCCATCTGGAGGAAGAATTGGAATTATCTCTTTGTGCCAATTGGGAGAATGTATTTTTAAATTCATCCTTCAGCTCTTTCATGCAATTCTCAATTTTTCCAGACAGAGTTTCAATGGCTGAAACCAGAGAAACACGTGTCATGCTATCCTCCAATTGTCTCATCTGATCAGTGAATTGGCCAACCGTAGGAGAAGCACCACCATAATTTCTTGCCACAATTCTGCTTGCCAGAATATTTGCATAATTAGGAGGAGCAAGTTTGATGAGCTTCTTAGCAAGCCCAGTTCCTACAGGAATTTCATCAGGATTCAGAGTCTCATGGCCACCATAGAGTACCTCTCTAACAGCAAATTCTCTCAGACGCTTGATTCCCTCATCTATGGTAGTCCAGGGTTTAGCATTCCATGGAAGATCATCTCGGGAAGGATATCTCATGAGAGTTGCCATTAAAATTCGCGCCCCACGTTGGGCGCAAATTAAAAATATGTGGTGGAGTAGGAAGGTTCCCCCCCCACACACAAAAGAATTCCACAGCTAACTCAGCCGGAGAAGCAGATGAAAGCTGTATTTTACAAGCAGATATGGAATGCAATGAATATGTACAAAAATATACAATATTTACAATATATACAGAAATATACAGCAAAGTATGTAATACAGGAAACCTTTCCCCCCAACCCCCCTGCGGCCAGGGGGGTTCGGCCTGTCCCCCCTTCTCCCTCCCTACCTCCCCTTTTTCCCAAAAGGGTTAGAGAGAAAGAGAAGGGAAGGTAATTAAAAGGGTGAAAACTTTGTTAAAGCTCAAAGCGGATGCAAAAGTTAGTTTTCTCTTATCTGGTTAGCAAGAATCGTAGAGAGAAACGAGCCAGCTCACAGCACAGGGGGAAGAAGACGACGACTGCTGACTGACTCCCCCGACTGAAAGACTAAACAAAAATTTACAGCCGGGTCCCACCAATGAAATTGAATTAGCATATCATTGTTTTCATTCTAATATCAAAACATTTGGCTAGGGTGTTCAGAAAGTGTCTCTTTCTTAAAGGCACAGCCTAAACCGGTCACAGGCAGTGTGGAAGTCCTTCTTCTGTCTTCTGCCAGAGTTCAAATGGATTACCTTGGCCAAAGCAAAAGAGAGTTCCTTGACCCATTTTCTCCTCTGACAGAAGATGATTAATCATAACACTGGGGATTTTTTGACTCTTAATTCAGTGACATTCATGCAATAGTTTGTTATTAGTGGAAGTAAAGATTGGAAAAGAACGAAGCCATTCTAATGCAGCTGTCTTGTTGGCACAATATTAAAGCAGCTGATAATGGGCACTTAATTGAAGCAAGTGAGAATTATGATCAGCTAATGCAGAAGCAGAGCTGTGTTCCACAGCCTGATGAGAACAGAACTCCTTATTGTCTGTTCTGAAAAGAATACTGAACCACGACATGGGCATTTTGTTGAAGATGCTTTGGTGATGAACCCCAGGGTTTTCCTTTTGTCTAGCTTTTGCTTGCTAAGAGCTAGTGAAGTTCTGCGATGCATGTTCTGCCCCTTAGAATGAATGGGAGCTGAAAGTACAAGGGCTTTGCCCCATCAAATGGTGATGTGAGACAGACAGCCTGGAACTGAATGTCTTGAGAAGAAACACTGTTCTTGCCTTGATGTCTTGTTAGGCTGCTCAAAACTAACCCCCTGCGGGGCACTTGGCTATCGTTCCAGATGGTGAAATGGCTTCTTCCACAATACACACAGAATCCCAGCATGGTGAAGTTTGGAAGGGACCTCTGAGGATCATCCAGTCCAACCCTCCTGCTAAAGCAGGGTCATCCATAGCAGGCTGTACAGGATCACAGTGTCCAGGTGGGTTTAGAATCTCTCCACAGAAGGACACTCCACAGCCTCTCTGGACAGCCTGTTCCAGGGCTCCAGCACCTGCACAGCAAACAAGTTTTTCCTCATGTTCAGAGAGAATTTTCTGGGTTCCACTTTGTGCGTGTTGTGCCTTGTCCTATCAATGTGCACCACTGAAGAGTCTGGCCCCATCCCTTTGACCTTTTTTCTTTTGTTTCAGTGGATATTATTGATCTCCTGTTTGTGATCATTGCCTCTTCTCCTGCCACTGGGCACCAAAGAAATAAGGCCAGCCCCATCCTCTTGCACCCCACCCTTTAACTCTTATTCATCTTTGACACGATCTCCTCTCAGGCTGCTCTTCTCCAGGCTACACAGCCTCAGGTTTCTCAACCTTTCCTCATCACAGAGATGCTCCAGGCCCCTCAATGTCTTCATAGCATCTGTTGAACACTCCCAAAGTAGTTCCCTGCTTCTCTTGAACTGGGAGCCCAGAACTGGGTGCAGTACTCCAGATGTGACCTCACTGGGACAGAGTAGATGGCTCAGAGAACCTTCCTTTATCTGCTGCTCACACTCTTCTTAATGTCTCAGGATACTACTGGCCTCCTTGGCCTCAAAAGCACAGTTCTGGATATCTGGCTCATAATGAACGTCTTGTCCACCAGCACTCCCCGGTCCTTGTCCTCAGAGCTGCTTTTAAGCAGGTCAACCCCTTACCTGTGTAAGTGCAAGGGGTTGTTGCTCCCCAGGTGCAGGACCCTATACCTGCCCATGTCAAACTTCATGAGGTTCCCCTCCACCCACTCTCCAGCCTGTCCAAGTCACAGTGAAATTGAAACACTTCCTTTTAAACAACCTGTTCTAAAACAATCTGTGTGCTTAAGTGGTTTCTGCTCCCTTGTTGGTGTGTTTGCTTGGGGTTTTTTTGCCTGCCTAAGAGTTTTCTAAAGGATGAATCTCTAGCAGAGAATAGAATGGAATGGAATGGAATGGAATGGAATGGAATGGAATGGAATGGAATGGAATGGAATAGAATAGAATAGAATAGAATAGAATAGAATAGAATAGAATAGAATAGAATAGAATAGAATAGAATAGAATAGAATAGAATAGAATAGAATAGAATAGAATAGAACAGAACAGAACAGAATAGAATAGAATAGAATAGAATAGACCAGGTTGGAAGAGACCTTCAAGATCATCGTGTCCAACCTATCATCCAACACCATCTAATCAACTAAACCATGGCACCAAGCTCCCTATCAAGTCTCCTCCTGAACAACTCCAGTGACAGCAACTCAATGGGCAATGAGTGATTGCAATGGGCAATCACTCTCTCTGTGTAAAACTTCCTCCTAACCTCTAGCCTAAACCTCCCCTGACACAGCTTGAGACTGTGTCCTCTTGTTCTGGTACTGGCTGCCTGGGAGAAGAGACCAACCTCTGCCTGTCTACAACCTCCCTTCAGGTAGTTGTAGAGAGCAATGAGGTCACCCATGAGTCTCCTCCTCTCCAGGCTAAGCAACCCCAGCTCCCTCAGCCTCTCCTCATAGAGCTTGTGTTCCAAGCCCCTCACCAACCTTGTTGCCCTTCTCTGGACACGCTCCAACAAGTCAACATCCTTCCTAAACTGAGGGGCCCTAGAAACATGTCAGTATGTGGATCCTGTTTCTGGATATACCCGTAGGATGTTTCAGACACATGTTTATCACTATATAACCACAAAACTTTGTGTTTTGGTTTACAGAGGTCTTAGCATGGCATTGACTACTATGGCAAAGATGCAATGAACTTGCAGCAGTAAGTCTGGGAGCTAAATGACACCATTCCATAGCTACAAGCAGCTTACAGACTCAGAACTTGACATTCGTCCCCTAGGTGAACACCTGGGAGAAACTAGGGCAACATTTGAATTCCCTTCAAACTGTTAATAAACCACAGGCGTCGTTAAAGAAAATGCCTTTGAGGATGGAAGGATGAGATAAGAAGTCACACAGATTGGCTTTTTCACATCACTTTTATCCCATAGCTTATGGGCATTGATGTCTGGCAGGCTGTGTCTGCTTGACTGATATATAAAGCATGAAAGCACTTTGTCAGCGCTTTTCTTCTCATTGGCAGGTGCCTTCTGCATCTGTGCCTCTTAACATGCTTCCTACTCTCCTTCATCCCTTTTGTTGTTGAAGGCTGTTTTATTCCTGTTTTTCCTCCCAGAATCACAGAGTCATTTTGGTTGGAAAAGACCTTAAGGTCACCACGTCCAGAGAAGGGCAACAAAGCTGGTGAGGGGTTTGGAGCACAAGCCCTATGAGGAGAGGTTGAGGGAGCTGGGCTTGCTTAGCCTAGAGAAGAGGAGGCTCAGGGGAGACCTTATTGCTATTTACAACTACCTGAAGGGAGGTGGTAGCCAGGTGGGCTTGGTCTCTTCTCCCAGGCAACCAGCACCAGAACAAGAGGACACAGCCTCGAGCTGTGCCAGGGGAGGTTTAGGTCGGATGTTAGGAAGAAGTTCCTCACAGAAAGAGTGATTGGGATTGGAATGGGCTGCCCAGGGAAGTGGTGGAGTCACCATCACTGGAGGTGTTTAGGAAGAGACTGGATGGGTCGCTTGGTGCCATGGTTTAGTTGATTAGATAGTGTTGGATGATAGGTTGGACTTGATGGTCTTGAAGGTCTTTTCCAACATGTTAATTCTATTTAATTCTATTCTATTCTATTCTATTCTATTCTATTCTATTCTATTCTATTCTATTCTATTCTATTCTATTCTATTCTATTCTATTCCATCTATGGACTCCTGATCAAAGGTCTTTTCCAACCTGGTTAATTCTATTCTATTCTATTCTATTCTATTCTATTCTATTCTATTCTATTCTATTCTATTCTATTCTATTCTACTCTATTCTTGAAATAATTTTCTAACTCTCCCAAGGCTGGTGCTAAACCAGGTACCTCAGCATGACACCTCAGCCTCATTTCAACACCCCCACCTCACTAGGGAACCTGTTCCAGAGTTTGAGAATGCTTTCAGCCAAGAAGTTTCTTCTAATGTCCAGTATATCTATCCATCTATCTTCATGCTCCTCTAAACATTAAACAATATTGTGGATCTGGGAAAAGGGGATGGCCACTGAATAGTCCCATTCTATACATTTACTTTTAACTAGTGTTATCCCAGAAAGCTTTATCACATCTTCCATTCCACTTGTGAACCATCTGCCATAGATTTCTGTCAACAAAGTCCATCTGATATCCAGGGGAAGGCTTCCAGACAGCAAATGATGTGGAGGAGGAAGGGAGAAAAGAGCATTGTCACCATCTTCCAATTATGTTAATGCCTTTTTATCATCATAAACTTGAACTAATTTTCAGTCCCAAGTCATCAAAGTAAGTATTGTATACGATAGCTGAAAAAATCCTAGGGTCATATTTCCATAGCATTGTCACTGTGTTCACTTCAATATTAACTGCATTAATGCACCCTCAGAACTCCACAGATATTTCCTTCAAGCACCTGAAGACCTGCAAGCATCCCTCCATCTCATTTCATGATCAATCCATCTTTCTTGCATCACATTTCCACTTAACACTGATAGAAGTATGACAGTCTTCACTGTTGTGGTGGAAGTTATAACCCAAATTCCAAGGAGATGCAGAAGAGTGGATGCTTTGCAACCATGGGCAGAGAAATGTGCATTAGCTCCTCTGCTCTGAATCCCTTCCATTTTAATCCTCACATATGACTGTAATAGATGAAGGTGGATTAAATTTCCCTTCCAGAAACAGCAATGATTCAGAGGGAAGTTTCTGAGGGTCAGTATTTCCTGGGCCTTGTTCCAGCTTAGTTCATCTTGCTCGGTGTTCTTTGCTTCGAGCTGCACAAGGACAGCTTGGTGATAACAAAATAATTGTGTTTTGACTTGCTTAGAGGTGTTTTATGAACAAAATGCACTTGAAAGTCATTCCATCCCAACTTCATTTATTGAATATCTTTGCTTTTATTGACTGGATTGTCACTGAAGCTGGTGAATCACAGAATCACAGAATGTTAAGAGTTGGAAGGGCCTCCAGAGATTACCGAGTCCAACCCCTCTGTCAAAAAAGGACCACCTAAGAGCAGGTCATAAAAGAATACATCCAGACAGGCTTTTAAAGTCTCCAGAGGAGACTCCACAGCCTCTCTGAGCAGCCTGTTCCAGAGCTCCATTAGCCTCACTGTAAAGAATTTTCTCTTCTTGTTGAGGTGGAACCTCCTGTGTTCTAGCTTGTATCCATTGTTTCTTGTCCTATCACTGTACACCACCAAAAAGAGACTGGCACCTTCATCTTGACATCCACTCCTCATATATTTCTAGATGCTAATAAGATTCCCTCTCCTCAAGACTAAACAGCCCCAGGTCTCTCAGTCTTTCTTCACAGGAGAGATGTTCAAGTCCTGCAGTCATCCTCAAAGCTCTCATTCTGACTCTCCCCAGCAGATCCCTGTCTCTCTTGAATTTAGGAGCCCAAAACTGGACACAATATTCCAGGTGTGGTCTCACCAGAGCAGAGTAGAGGGGGAGGAGAACCTCCCTAGATGTGCTGAACACATTGTCCTTAATGCATTCCAGGATGCCATTGGCCCTCTTGGCCACAAGGGCAGATTACTCTCCCATGGATAACTTGCAGTAGTCTGGGTCTCCATGGGGCTGCTTTCCAGCAGGACAACCCTTAGTCTGTACTGGTGTCTGGTGTTATTCCTCCCCAGATGTGATCTCTTCAGGTGAGTAACAAGTACCTACTGGAAGACAAATGAAAGATACAATGACACAACCTAATTCTGCCTGATTTGATCAGGCTGCAAGGTACAAAGAGGTACTGGGAATAAACCAGGCATACTTTGTGAACTTGATCCAAAGGTCCATCCTAGAACAGGGGTAAATAGGAATCTGCCTGCGAATAAAAGTAAGCTATTTAGAAGAGAGATTAAGATACTGTCCAGTTCCTAAACTATGTTTAGGTGTCTACTTTGGGTTTAATAATACTACTCCCTGCATACTATTAAAATATTAATAATGAAAAATTTAAGTCTGACATTTCTTGGCCCCTTGTCATGGACTTGGAGGGAGATTTATTCCCTTCCCTCTCTGAAGCACCTGCAGCAAGATTGTGATTTTTCTCCACTTGGGCTTTTATTTTGGTTTTCATCCTTTGAGTTTCCTCTTCTGGATTTCTTCACTTTCCCCAAAGTAGACACTGCTCAAGATGAAATGGGCCAGAGATGTCTCAGGTGTGACCCTTTTGTGTATAATCCGAGTGTTTATCCATCTGGGGCTTCCACTCCACTGTAAACCCTGACTGCTTTCTTGCAAAACTACTTCTGTGGTTAAACTGCCCAGCTGGCCACGGTACAGGAAGGAGACTCAAGTTAGCAGCTTGGAAATGACCAGGGTCACTTCCAATCAGCAGGTGTTTGTGTTCAACGAAGATCCGCCACGCTGCTGCCAAACAGCTGAAGGAAGGAGTCTCATGAAGATCAGATGGCCCTGTTCTGGCTGGAACTGGGGAAGCACAGCTCAAATAACAGAAACATCCAACTTCAAAGCAAATTTTGAGGGCCAGGATACCTGAACAAAGACTTTTGCCTAGTAAACTGTAATTTTAACATTAAAGTTGACACCCTCAATATACTAATGAGGAAAATCAAGTCCATGCTATATACACATGACTGGGTTACTCAGCATTCCTCACTAGAATAGAATAGAATAGAATAGAATAGAATAGAATAGAATAGAATAGAATAGAATAGAATAGAATAGAATAGAATAGACCAGGTTGGAAGAGACCTTCAAGGTCATCGTGTCCACCCTATCATCCAACACCACCTAACCAACTAAACTATGGCACCAAGCACCCTATCAAGTCTCCTCCAGAACACCTCCAATGATGGTGACTCCACCACCTCCCTGGGCAGCCCATTCCAATGGCCAATCACTCTTTCTGTGTAGAACTTCCTCCTAACCTCCAGCCTAAACCTCCCCTGGCACAGCTTGAGACTGTGTCCTCTTGTTCTGGTGCTGGTTGCCTGGGAGAAGAGACCAACAAATCATGCTGAATGCCACCTAGAAGGCAGGGACAGCCTGGGATGAGATATAAAACCAGTGAGAGGAACATCTCAAGGCATTGCCTGTGGCAGTGGGGAGGGCATATTCTATTGGCACTGGTAGCAGGGTCAGCAAGGGGGGTGCAGCATGGGCCAGCACAAGCACCACCACCAGCTGCAGCGGTAGCTGAGGCTGGGGGAGAAGACAGAGACAGGAATGGTTGCCTGGCTGGGCTCCTTTTCCTCCAAGCAAGACAGGGAAAACTTTCTGGGTGAGAATTGCACCTTCAATCCACATCTGGACTTTTGCTTCATTTCTGTTAGGGCCATTGGGAAGGTTTGCACCTCCCACTGTCAGGTGTGAGCAAGGATTTATCAATCCTGAGATCATCTTTGCTAACATTTCTATTGTATCAGATCTGAAGCAAAGGTGTGAATCTCTCTCTGTTGGGTGTGACCCAGGATTTATCAGTCCTGAGATGACCTTGCAGCCAGTGCCTTTATCACTGGCAGTCCCCAACCTGTTGTATTTGTACTTTTGAACAACTATTTGATTGCTTTGACTTTCTGAGTTGTGACAGCAAGTCCTCATCAAGGCACCAAAAGTGGAGGCAAAAGTTAATTTTGCCAAATAGTTTCAGTAAGAATCCTGGGCTCTGAGACAGGCAAACATCAGGATTGTATCCTAAAAGTGACAACTCACAAGCCTTATCTCATGTTTATGCAGCTGGAGGTTCACAGCACTCACAGTTTACAGCAATACAGGGAGTGAAGAGCTCAGACATTACATAATTTCACAGAATCACAGAATCACCAAGGTTGGAAAAGACCTCAAAGATCATTAAGTCCAACCTGTCACCCAAGACATCATGCCTACTAGACCATGGCACCAAGTGCCATGTCCAATCCCCTCTTCAACACCTCCAGGGATGGTGACTCCACCACCTCCCTGGGCAGCACATTCCAATGGCGAACGACTCTCTCTGTGAAGAACTTTCTTCTCACCTCCAGCCTAAACTCCCCTGGTGCAGCTTGAGACTGTGTCCTCCTGTTCTGGTGCTGGTTGCCTGGGAGAAGAGACCAACCCCCTCCTGGCTACAACCTCCCTTCAGGTAGCTGTAGACAGCAATAAGGTCTCCCTGAGCCTCCTCTTCTCCAGGCTAAACAATCCAGCTCCCTCAGTCTCAATTAAAGAGAAGAATGAAGCGTTACAGGCTTGGATCTGAACATGGATATCCACTCTGTCGCTCTGTCTTACACTATAAAAGTGTCATCTCGCAGTGGCTGAGCAGAGCTTAGTAGGAAGTACAATTTCAGAAATCTGTCAGCAGCAAGCAGTGCAGTGTTCATGCAGGGAGGACAGGGCAGGAAGCTGGTTCAGTAGATATTTCCTCATACTCTCTCTCAGCATATTGTAAGATAAAATTTAAAGGTCTGTTTTGCTCAGCTTCCAGAGTGACCCAGAACTGATACCCCTGCTGTGAGGTAGTAAGTAATGATTAAGCTATAAAGCTGGTGAGATACTTTGACTTCAAATGAAAGGTTGGACCAGGTGATCTTTCAAGGTCCTGTGCTCAAAATCAAGCTGGGCTTTTCCAGCGTGGGCTGTTCTATGCTTTTGTGTTCAACAAGACCAAGTGCTGGGTCCTGCCCTTTGGTCAGAGCAACTCCTTGCAGCACTTCAGGCTTGGGGCTGGAAACTGACCAGCAGAAAATGACCTAGCAGTGTTCATCAGCCACCAGCTGAAGATGAGACCCATGTACAAGTACATAAAGGGTGGCTATCATGAGTAGGGAGACTCCCTTTTTGCAGAGAGTCACATGGTAAAGACAAGGGGTAATGGGCATGAGTTGCTACTGGGAAAATTTGGACTGGATGCCAGAATTTTTTTTCTCACCATTCAAGCTATTAAATATTGAAATAAACTCCCAAGAGAGGTGGTGGATTCCCTTACATTGGACAGCTTCAAGGCCCAGCTTGACAGGGTGCTGGGCCACCCCATTTAAACTATATTCTTACCCTGAAAGTTTGGGCTGGATGATCATTGAGGTCTCTCCCAATGTGGTATTCTATGAATGAACCTATGTGTGTGCCCAGGGGGCCAAGCAGGTCAGCAGCATCCTAGCCTGAATCAACAACCACATGGCCATTAGGGAGGTGTTAGGTATTAGGTAATAGGTTGGACTTGATGATCTCTGAGGTCTTTTCTATCCTGGTTGATTCTATGATTCTCACAGCCCTTTTGCTGCCTTCCTCTTCAGCCTTGGAGAATCCAAGTGCAGCACTTGGATGCTGCAGTGCCACTCCGCTGTTGAACCCACCAAGGGCAAGGGGAGAGTCTTACAACTTGAAGCCATGGTTTAGTTAGTCATGAGGTGTTGGGTGATAGGTTGGACTTGATGATCTCTGAGGTCTTTTCCAACCTTATTGATTCTGTGATTCTCTGAAGTGTCCGTGATACCGCAGTTAGCTCTGGTGAGATCACGCCTGGAGTACTGGGTTCAGTTTTGAAGCTCTCACTAAAAGAAAGTCATTGGGGTGTTGGAGCATGTCCAGAGAAGGGAAATGAAGCTGTTGAAGGGTCTGGAAAACAGGTCTTGTGAGGAGCAGCTGAGGGAACTGAGCTTGTTTAGCCTAGAGAAAAAGATGTTGAGGGGAGACCTTGATCTCCCCTCCTTGGTTGCAGTGAAGTTGGTCTCTTCTCCCTCGTATCGGGTGATAGAACAAGAGGAAATGGCTTGAAATTGTGCCAGGGGAGATTTGGATTGGATGTTAGGAAAAATTTCTGTCCTGCAAGAGTGGTCAGGCCTTGGAACAGGCTGCCCAGGGAGGTGGTGGAGTCACTGTCCCTGGAGGTGTTCAAAGAGTGTGTAGATGTGGTACTTTGGGGCATGGTTCAATGGCCATGGTGATACTGGGTTGATAGTTGAGCTTGATGATCTTAGAGGTCTTTTCTAACCTTAATGATTTATAAAAACAGATGGAAAAAATATCTTTAAAATTACCATGGTTAAGAAGAAAAAAAAGAAGACAGAAGGTCAAATTGCTCATTGTGCTGTTAAGCTGTGGATAACTTTTAGGGTTTTTGACTGGAAATATTTCTGGTTGCATCATGTGATACACAACAGGAGAAAATAGAGAACTCAGCTGTGCTGAGAAAAGGTACTGGTAAGGTACTGGTGTACTGCTAAATGTAGACCAGATAATAACCCTGCTCAGCTGCACAGAACTAGCAGCATGTAGGCCAAACATTGGGTTACAGGACCCAGAAACTGAAGTTCATCTGTTATATAACTACTTAGGTATGAAGGCACCTGGCATGTGAGGAATAGAAAGGGCTTGAATACCTCCAGAAAGTCTTGGACTGCACACTCAAGAAAAAACAGTACTTACTGCTGGGTTCCCAAATGTCATGGTTTGTCTGCCAATATTGAAAGAGTGTGTTCAGCATAATAATGCTCAGCTGGAATCTTTTGCTCTCTGCCTACACGACGTGGAATTTGCTGCCTGTAAGTGTCAAGGGTCAGGGCTGGACCAGTCACTGGACAAGTGCCAGAGGCTCTCTATGAAACCCTCCCAAAAGGAAGAGAATCATAGAATCATAGAGAGGTGGGGTATGGAAGGGACCTCTGAGAGTCCAAACCCTCTGCCAAAACAGAAAGGGAATAAGGGAGAGAGACTGATGGGTTGGGAAAGAAACTAAACCATCTGGGATGGAAATAAGAAACAAGAGATACAAATCAATATGGAACCCAACTCCTGATGGCAATGATGTCACTGCAACCACTGATGCTGGGGGAAGGCACTGGGGAAGTCCCAGACTGGACTCAGCAGCAGATGGGAACCAGTTTCAGGCGATGGCTTCTTCAACTGGATTCAGGAATTCACTGATCGGGATCAAAGGCAGAACAGAGAGTCTTCCTCAGGCACCAGCCATTGAAGAAGAGGCTTGACCCTGGTGATCCCTCAGCTCTCCCCTGAAGATGCCATCCATATGATGGAATCTCTTGTTGGTCAGCTTAAAGTCACCTGTTCTGTCCCCTCCTCCCCACAGCTGCAGCCTTTCCCTTCCTGCACCCCAAGGTGGTACACAAGATATATCAGTGCCCCTGGTCTGCACCCCAACCCTTGGTGCTAACTTCAGTGAAATGGAAAGCAAAGCAAAGTCTTCTGTTCCTGTTTATCAGTTCTCACAGCCAAAGGGTTTTTTAGCACTGTATTAATTGAGAGTTGAGTTAGTGCAAGTGATCGTTGAAAGGAGTTTGAGGAGGGCAATGTTCAACAGCAGAAAAGATCTCCAGGTGAAGAGAATGAGGAAAAGGTTAACACTGTGAGCAAAGAAAAAGGAAATCATTGGCACTGGGGAACTTCGCTTCACTTCTTCAGGTTGCCCAGCAAGGTGGCTGAGGCCACCTCCTTCCCTGGAGATATTCAAGGGGAGGCTGGACAGGGCTCTGGGCAACCTGATCTGGTTGGGGATATCCCTGCTGACTGTGGGGAGGTTGGACTGGATGACCTTTGGAGGTCCCTTCTGGCCTGGACCATTTGTGGTTTAGTTGGCTAGATGGTGTTGGATGATAGGTTGGACACGATGACCTTGAAGGTCTCTTCCAACCTGGTCTATTCTATTCTATTCTATTCTATTCTATTCTATTCTATTCTATTCTATTCTATTCTATTCTATTCTATTCTATTCTATTCTTCATCAGCTTTGTCACTGCCAGCAGCAGCCACTGTGTGTGCAAACCTGCCCTGAGCTGCAGAAGTTGCCTCACAGAGCAGAGACTGAGCCATACGAATTTTGCAGCAAAGAGTAGGGACAGTGCTGGTCCTGCTCAGAGCAGGACAGGCAACACCTGTGGAGGGAAACAAGATGCTTGGTTCTGGAGATACACTGAACTGGAGTTACGATGGGTGGCAGGCAGCTGCTGAAACAACAGCATGGACATTGCCTCCACTTCCTTCAAACTAAATAAAACCCAAGCAGAACCTCCTCCCCAACACGATGCCATCAATGGAGTTAAGGGAGGAAAGCCCTGTAGGACCTTTCTACCTTTGCAGTCTGCAGTGTGCTGCATTTGCAAGGAAAGCAAAACCTCAAGAGGTGTTTTGAGGTTGAATTTGTCAGATCTGTGTCATTTCAGTAGTAAGTGTGATCTACAGCAATGAAGAGGAAATAAGGGGGCATGATCTCACTTTTGAGATCCATCACAGTGCAGCTCATTTGGTTTATATTTTCTGCTTATTTGATTAGTTTTCTTTCTTCTGTTCCTGCCAGCTGGGACATAACTGTTATTATCTGAGGTAGTTACCGATGGCTTATTATGGCACAAAGAAGTTAGCTCTGCAGTAGGAAATACAGAGAAATATTTTCTTCAAGATGTTTACTGCAGCCTGCTTGGATATTTTTGCAGCTTGCTGGTAAATTATCTCTGGGCCCAGAGCTGATGTAAGGCTTCCAAAGAGATGTAGACAGAGCAGCAAAGTAGTCCTGCGGATGGATTGCTTTGACCCTTGGTGGCAGTGATGACAGCACTGGACATTTGTCATGCCTAATGTACCTCTTCAGAAACCTTGCAAAATCCATCTAGTCTTATAAATTGCTTCTGAACCCTCCAGCTTACCAAGCAGCCACCAGGAAAGAAAATGCATGAAAAACAGAGCAGGGCAGATCATTGCCTGGACCTGAAATCTTCCCATCAAAGCTGTTCTTGAGTGAGGGCATAACAATTTTCAGGTCAGGTCTTTACAACTGTATTTCACAGAATCACAGAATGCATTGGGTTGGAAGGGACCCTTGAAGGTCATCTTGTCCAAAACTACCGCAGCCAGCAGGGACAACAACTAAAACAGTTTGCTCAGGGCCCCATCAAGTATGATCCTGAATGTCTCCTGGGGTGGGAGTTGCTGGAACATGTCCAGAGAAGGGCAACAAAGCTGGGGAGGGGTTTGGAGCACAGCCTTATGAGGAGAGGCTGAGGGAGCTGGGCTTGCTTAGCCTGGAGAAGAGGAGGCTCAGGGGAGACCTTATTGCTCTCTACAACTACCTGAAAGGAGGTTGTAGCCAGGTGGGGGCTGGTCTCTTCTCCCAGGCAACCAGCACCAGAACAGGAGGACACAGTCTCAAGCTGCACCAGGGGAGGTTTAGGCTGGATGTTAGGAAGAAGTTCTTCATGGAAAGAGTGACTGGCCATTGGAATGGGCTGCCCAGGGAGGTGGTGGAGTCACCATCACTAGAGGTGTTTAGGAAGAGACTGGATGGGGCACTTGGTGCCATGGTTTTGTTGATTAGATAGTGTTAGATGATAGGTTGGACTCGACGATCTTGAAGGTCTTTTCCAACCTGGTTAATTCTATTCTATTCCAGTATTTTACCATCCCCATTGTGAAGATCTTCTTCCTAATTTCCAAACTGAACCTACTCTGCTCTAGTTTGAAACTGTCGCCCCTCATCTATTGCTGCAAGCCTTTCTAAACAGTCCCTCCCCAGCCTTCCTGTAGGTTCCCTTCACATAGTGAAATGCTGCTTCTTGGACTCCCCAGAGCCTTCTGTTCTGCAGCCTGAACAACCCCAACTCTTTTAGCCCTCTGATCATCTTTGTGGCCCTCCTCCGAACCTGCTTCAGCAAGTCCATGTCCTTCATGTGGCCCCAAAGCCAGGCACAGTACTCCAGGTGAGGTTTCACCCAGAGGAGAGTGGCAGAATCACCCCTCTCAACCTGCTGGCCAGGATGCTGTTGGCTTTCTGGGCTGCAAGTGAACATTGTTGGCTCATGTTCAGCTTCTCACCTGCCAGTACCCCCAAGTCCTTTTCTGCAGAGCTGCTCTCAATCTCATCATTCCCCAGACTGTGTTCATATGAAGAGCTGCCCTGAGCTAGGTGCAGGACCTTGCACTTTTTCTTGTTGAAGCTTATGAGATTCTCCACAGCCCAGCTCTTCAGCTTGTCTGTGTCCCTCTGGATGGCACCCACCCCTCAGTCTTATCAACCACACCACACAGTTTGGTGTGTCGCACAGATCGAGTGCGATCACACAGCACTTACAGGATGGCCAGGGGCTCAGGCCTAGCCAGCATGGATTTAGGAGGGGCAGGTCCTGCCTCACCAACCTGATCTCCTTCTATGATCAGGTGACCCGCCTGGTGGACGTGGGGAGGCCTGTGGATGTGGTCTACCTGGACCTCAGCAAGGCCTTTGACACAGTCCCCCACAGCAAACTCCTGGCCAAGCTGGCAGCCCATGGCTTGGACAGGAGCACACTGCGTTGGGTTAGGAACTGGCTGGAGGGCCGAGCCCAGAGAGTGGTGGTGAATGGTGCCACCTCCAGCTGGCAGCCTGTCACTAGTGGTGTGCCCCAGGGATCAGTGCTGGGCCCCATGCTCTTCAACATCTTTATTGATGATCTGGATGAGGGCATTGAGTCCATCATCAGTAAATTTGCAGATGACACCAAGCTGGGGGCAGGAGTTGATCTGCTGGAGGGCAGAGAGGCTTTGCAGAGAGACCTCGACAGGCTGGACAGATGGGCAGAGTCCAATGGCATGAGATTTAACACATCCAAGTGCCGGGTTCTGCACATTGGCCACAACAACCCCAGGCAGTGCTACAGGCTGGGGTCAGAGTGGCTGGAGAGCGGCCAGGCAGAGAGGGACCTGGGGGTGCTGGTTGATGGGAGGCTGAACATGAGCCAGCAGTGTGCCCAGGCAGCCAAGAGGGCCAACCGCATCCTGGCCTGCATTAAGAATAGTATGGCCAGCAGGAGCAGGGAGGTCATTGTGCCCCTGTACTCTGCTTTGGTTAGGCCACACCTTGAGTACTGTGTCCAGTTCTGGGCCCCTCAGTTTAAGAAGGACATTGAGACACTTGAACGTGTCCAGAGAAGGGGCAACAAGGCTGGGGAGAGGCCTTGAGCACAAGCCCTGTGAGGAGAGGCTGAGGGAGCTGGGGCTGTTTAGCCTGGAGAAGAGGAGGCTCAGGGGCGACCTCATTGCTCTCTACAACTACCTGAAGGGTGGTTGTGGCCAGGAAGGGGTTGGCCTCTTCTCCCTAGCAACCAGCACCAGAACAAGGGGACACAGTCTCAAGCTGCACCAGGGGAAGTTTAGGCTGGAGGTGAGGAGAAAGTTCTTCACCAAGAGAGTGATTCGCCATTGGAATGGGCTGCCCGGGGAGGTGGTTGAGACTCCGTCCCTGGAGGCGTTCAGGAGGGGACTGGATGTGGCACTTGGTGCCATGGTCTAGTTGTGAGGTTGTGGTTACAGGTTGGACTCGATGATCTTCAAGGTCTCTTCCAACCTTGGTAATTCTATTCTCTATTCTATTCTATTATCAGCTAACTTGCCCAGGGTACACTCAGGCTCACTGTCTGTATCATTGAGGGAGGCATTGAACCACACTGGTCTCAATACAGCCTCCTGAGGGACAACAGTTGTCACCCATCTCAGCATTGAGTCCTTATTTCACAAATGGCTTGAGACTTCTCATAAGCTTCACTATGTCATTTCTACACCCCACAAAACTTACTGAGACAGTAAAGGATGCAAATATGGAGCAGACAGACAGAAATAGACTCATTCTCAGAGTTCTGTGTCCCTATAATCGTACTATTAATAGGGTTTGTTTCTATTAAGAACAATGAGTCAGAAGACAAATCTCCAAACTGTAATGCTAACTTAAAAGAACAATTCCTGTGAATGAAATAAATTGCTTTTGTTCCTCTGAATACAATTCCTCCCTAGTATCAGGTGATAGAACAAGAGGAAATGGCCTGAAATTATGCCAGGGGAAATTTAGGCTGGATATGAGAAGAAATGTCTTTCCTGCAAGAGTGGCCAGGCATTGGAACAGGCTGCTCAGGGAGGTGGTGGAGTCACCATCCCTGGAGGTGTTCAAGAAGCATGTGGACACAGCTCTTTGGGACAAGGTTTAATGGCCATGGTGGTCTTAAATTGAGGATCTTTGAGGTTTTTATGAACAGAAACAATTCCATGATTCCTTGAGTTACACTTGGATTGAATATGCATATTGAGTAGAGGTTTTTTCCCTTTAATATTGAATACTTAGTATGAATATTAGATATTCAATGTTCAATGCATATGGGACACATTAATATATGTATTTATGTTCATACACAATACATAGTTATTCAGAGACCTATAAACTGGCATTTCTTTTCCATTTTCCCCCCTCTAGTTTCTGTCCTCTCCTTAGCTTCTCCCTTTTCTGTCTTCAGAAGAGAATAACCCAGCACAGAAGTGCTGGTAAAAGATTGCTTTATTATGTGTAGACTAGAAATGGCTCTTGGTTGCCCACAGGAGTGAAGAAGACACCTAAACAGCACTTGTGTTGTGACAGCATATAAATGTACTTTCAGGAAAAGTCTGGCATCATCATTGAAGCATAGAATCATTTTGGCTGGAGAATAATGTTAAGATCATCAGGTAGAACCATTCTCTACCTCTGCCAAGTCTGGGGCTAAACCATCTCCCTCAGTACCATATCTCTGCCTCCTTGAAACACCTCCAGGGATGGTTTGTGAGCTTCCTTTGACACTATAAAAGCTGGATGCTTTTGCTTTGAATAAAGCCTAAGCTGTGCATTCTGTCTCAGGACTCCAGGAACTGTAGTTTTATGGAAAATGTCAAATAATGCACAATGCCTCTAAAATCTTGCAAGGGGAAGTAAGAAAATGTTTCTTTCTTTTCATGGTAGGTTACTCCAAACTGAGCAAATGCTCATTGGTCTGAAATTAGTAGAACACAGATAGGATAGGATAGGATAGGATGGGATGGGATGGGATGGGATGGGATGGGATGGGATGGGATGGGATGGGATGGGATGGGATAGGATAGGATAGGATAGGATAGGATAGGATAGGATAGGATAGGATAGGATAGGATAGGATAGGATAGGGTTCAATCCAATCCAGTCCAGTCCAGTCCAATCCAATCCAATCCAATCCAATCCAATCCAATCCAATCCAATCCAATCCAATCCAACCCAATTCAATTTAATTGTATTAACCAGGTTGGAAAAGACCTTTGAAATCATCGAGTCCAACCTATCACCCAGCACCATCTAATCAACTAAACCATGGCACCAAGCACCCCATCCAGTCTCTTCCTAAACACCTCCAGGGATGGTGACTCCACCACCACCCTGGGCAGCACATTCCAACAGCTAACAATTCTCTCTGTGAAGAACTTCTTCCTAACCTCCAGCCTAAACCTCCCCTGGTGCAGCTTAAAACTGTGTCCTCTCATTCTGGTATGGTTCCCTGGGAGAAGAGACAAACCCCCAGCTGGCTACAATCTCCTTTCAGGTAGCTGTAGACAGCAATAAGGTCTCCCCTGAGCCTCCTCTTCTCCAGGCTAAACTATCCCAGCTCCCTCAGTGTCTCCTTGTAGGGCTTGTGCTCGAGGCCTCTCCCTAGCCTCATTGCCCTTCTCTGGACACATTCAAGAGTCTCAATGTCCTTCTTAAATTGAAGGGCCCAGAACGGGGCACAGGACTCAAGGTGTGGCCTAACCAGTGCTGAGTACAGGGGCACAATGACTTCCCTGCTCCTGCTGGCCACACTAATCTTGATGCAGGCCAGGATGCCGTTGGCCTTCTTGGCCACCTGGGCACACTGCTGGGCACAACTTTTGTTGAGTTTATTTTGAGATCTTATTCAAGCCTATGAGAGCAAGAGTGTTTGGCTGTGCAAAAAAATTAAAATAGCTGATCTCCATGATTTCTTCTTTTGCTCAACTTCAGCAGGCAACCAGTGTCACAGATAATTCTCCCAACAAAAGCGTTGCTGAAAGCAGTGGGTAGCTGTGATCAAGCTCCTGATGCTCTCTACAGAAAATACCACACTCTTTTCTTTCTGTACCAGAAAAGCAGGAGCTGAGCTTTGGAGAAGGCAAGCAGAGCACAGATTCTTTGTACTTTTCTGTGTATGGATATTTTCCACATATTTTAATGGCCATGCTGGTCTTAGGTTGAAGGTTGGACCTGATAATGTTGGAGGCCTCTTCCAGCTGAAACAATTCTATGATTCAATGATTCTTTTAATTCTGTACTAGTAGGAGTTGAGCAAATTTGGGCAACAACAATTAAAAACTAAGAAACAGCTGCCTTCAGGAACAGTCTGTGCTCTTACACATATGGTACCAGCATGCTCTTGAAGTGCAGGAAAACACAAGGAGCTTGTGTTCAGATTGGTAGTGTCAAGTTAGAACTGTGCACAAGCTTCATGCTGAGCTGCAACCTGTTGCACTTCAGTTGGTGCTAACAAAGTGTTTTGCTTGAGCTCAACCCCTCCAGTGAAAGGCTGGCTGAAAGGGCTGGAGAACTTGTGGTGAGTTTGGCAGAGCTTCTCTGAAACACTAGAACCTTTGGGAATATCCTGCCAGGAAACACAACGTTTCAGTTTGGATCAGAGGCAGACCATGAATAGCCTGCCCAGAAAAACCTGGAAAACAGCTCTGGGGAGAAGTATCTAGGAGTGCTGGTGGACAATGAGTTCACTAAAGAAGCAGCGACGTGTACTTGTGAAAAGAAGGCCAGCAGTGCATTAAGCAGAGTGTGACCAGCAGGTTGAGGGTGGTTTTCCTGACTCTCTACTCAGTCAGAACAGGGCTCCCCAGTTCAAAAGAGACAAGGAACTACTGGAGAGAGTCAATGGGCTACAAGAAGGAACTGGAACATCTCTGCGAGGAGGAAAGGCTGAGAAACCTGGGGCCATTTAGCCTGGAGAAGAGCAGCCTGAGAGGGGATCTTCCCAATACTGAGCAAGAGATAAAGGTTGCAGGGGGAAAGGAAATCCTTGGAAGGATTAAGGTATGAACTTTTCTTAGGAATCCTGGAAGCAGGTTTGATAAGGGAGTGTGAAGAGTGGAGGTTGATTCACCGAATGCGTCAGGTTGGAAGGTACCCTTGAAGGTCATCTTGTCCAAAACCCTTGTGGAGAGAAGGGACATCTCCAAATAGATCAGGTTACTCAGAGTCCCATCAAGTTGGACCTTGAATGTTCCCAGGGGTGAGGCCTCCACAGCCTCCCTGGCAAGAGGGAAAAATGAATGCTTGGCAGCACTGATTGTACTACCTCACACAATATCACAGAAAACATCCAGTTTTAAGAGACCTCAAAACTCATCACTCCAACCCTTGACCCAGTTTAGGGACAATCCTAAACCGTGTCCCTAAACACCAGGTCTATATGCTGCTTAAACACACCCAGTGATGGTGATTCCACCAGGGAGGTGGTGGAGTCACCATCTCTAGAGGTGTTGCAGAAACATGTGGACAAAGTACTTTGGGACACAGTTAAATGGCTGTGGTGGTGGTGGGTTGGTGGTTGGACTCAATGATCTTTTGGGTTTTTTTTTCCAACCAAAACTACTCCTATGTTTCACACTTTGTGCAGGTGACAACAGTCCAGTGTACATCTCTGACTCTCTGGAGGCTCCTGTTTTCTGGTTTGAATTATTTCCCAAGGAAATACAGGGCTGTAACTTAGAGAGGATTATCAGTTCACATTTATCCTGCCAACCAGAAAGAGCTGGTTTCATAGTTTTTTGCTCTCTTCACCTGCTGAACTGCCCATGCTGCATGGCCCAGAGGACAGCACAGAAGAGGGTTTGCTCCTTTCCTGAAGAGAATGTTCACCTAATCCAATGGAGTCAGCAAAACAAGCTTTAATTTTTATTATTTCGGCTTCAAAGCAGATGAATCAGGGAGCAGCAGACAGTGTTTGGTCCACTGTTTCCTGGAACTCCCCATAATCTGTGTTTTTCAAGCAGATGGCTCCTAGATAGATGTTATTAGCAGACAGCACTGCTCCCCAGACCCCACGTGTGGGCAGGCTGTAAAGTGCAGCTGCTAAGCAGGGGTTAATGCAGTCATGCTGGCGGGGGCCCAGCCCAGTTCTCCAAGTGAGTCACTAATGATGGTTGTCCCTGCATCCAGCAGGCACGCTGGAGTGCATTATGCAGGTGCCAGTCACTGGAAAGATGCTTTGCATATAATGAACCTTCTCTTCCAAGCCAGAGGTTGAGAGTGAGATATTTAGTATTCAAACATATTTTTAGTGATGTCTCAACCCTGTCGACTACGCTGTGCAAAAAAAAGGAAGAGAACTACTCAATGCAATGCTCTACAAAATTCCCACTCTCCAATTCTATTCCTCTCTCCTTCCCAGAACCTCTTTTCTGAGTGTTTTCTGAGTGAATAGATATTGCCAATGTCTGCTTGGCTTGTGCTGTCATAGTAGATTAGTCATGTCAATGACCTGGGCTGGTTGATTTTTTCCTGCAACTGGAGCATATGCTGAATACAAGGATGCAAGACCTGTCTCGGGGGAAGAGACATGGAGGAATTTGGCATGATGATTCTGTCTGTTGGCCTGCACCAGGTGTAACTCCAAGCTGAGTGAGAAATGCCACAGAGCTTCTCCAAATTTTGAGCATTAGAGAAGGAACTGGAATCGTGGGGAGTCAGCTGAGGTGCCATGGAGAATCGGCTTTTATGGGTGGGGGGATTTGTCCAGAGGAAAACTTAGTGGGAAATGAAATTCCCAGGGAAACTCAGCAGCTCACAAGTCCTGTGGGTATCATTTCTATCCAACCTCTACAACTTCTGCACAGTTTATAGAATCATAGAATTGTTTTGGTTGGAAGAGACCTCCAAGGTCATCGAGTCCACCAGTCAACCCTACTCATAGAATCATAGAATCAATAAGGTTGGAAAAGACCTCAAAGATCATCAAGTCCAGCCTGTCACTCAAGACCTCCTGATTACTAGACCATGGCACCAAGTGCCACGTCCAATCCCCTCTTGAACACCTCCAGGGACGGTGACTCCACCCCCACCCTGGGCAGCATGTTCCAATGCCTGACCACTCATTCAGGTAAGAAATTACACATGATATTGTGTGTTTGCTAGCAAAACATCTAATACATTTTTAAAGTCCATCCTAAATGGAGACCTTCTGGTTGAACTTCCTCAGACCTTTCCTTCAACTTCTTTTCCTCCCTCTTCCAAACTGGAAGCCAGCCTTTCTCTCAGTGTTTCGATACTCTGCCCTAATCAGAATTTCATTTTGAATCTTCCTTATACTTGTTTGGTTTTGGGGTTTTGAGTTGGGTTTGTTTGGTTGTTTTGGTTTGGTTTTGTTTGGTCATTTGGGGTTACTGTTGTTGTTATTTTGTGGGTTTGTTTTCTTTTGTTTCTGTTGGTTTTGGATAACAATTTCTTCCATCATTGTTAATCTGTAAGTGAAAAGTTCCCCTTACATTTTCTTTTTTTCCTAACTCTCCAAAGACAGTATGAGAAAGATCCTATCCTGTCTTCAATTGGGGTTGCTTAGCCTGGAGAAGAGGAGGCTCAGGGGAGACCTTATTGCTGTCTACAACTACCTGAAGGGAGGTTGTAGCCAGGGGGTTGGTCTCTTCTCCCAGGCAACCAGCACCAGAACAAGAGGACACAGTTTCAAGCTGTACCAGAGGAGGTTTAGGCTGGATGTTAGGAAGAAGTTCTTCCCAGAAAGAGTGATTTCCCATTGGAAAGTGCTGCCCAGGGAGGTGGTGGAGTCACCATCACTGGAGGTGTTTAGGAAGGGACTGGGGTGCTTGGTGCCATGGTTTAGTTGATTAGTGTTGGATGATAGGTTGGACTTGATGATCTTTTCCAAAGGTATTTTTCCAATTCTAGTTAATTCTATTCTAGTTCTAGTCTAGTCTAGTCTAGTCTAAATATCATTTTGCATTGGGTTTGATCTAGGAAGATTACTGCCTGCTTTGCTCTTGTCATAAGGCAAAATATTCTCCATATTGTGAAACCAAAGTATGGCAAAACACTTCACAATTTCTACCTGAAAGACTGTTACCTTAAGTAGCAGATAGTTGAAGATGTAAGGGTGATGTGGTGTCTTGACTAGGAAATTAGATTAAAGCTTTTCCTAGCACTTTTCTCTTTTTATCAAAGCCAATAATTTCCTTTTTGCTTATTTCTTTTTTAAGTGGAAAATGCCCCCCTTGCCATAAGGCTCAGCCCACTATACTCACTCCAGGCATGTCAAGTGTGAACAAAGTGTTTCTGAACCTGAAACAGAGTGTGACCAAGCTGAGCACTTGTAGAAAAGAATCTCTGCCTGCTGGAAAATCTGGCTCCTTGGTGCTTCCAATATTCTCAAATGCATCCTCTTGCCTCCTCCTAACTGTGTTTGTGCTTGAGTTGAATTGAGTTGGTGTGGCTTCCATTCTGGTACCTCTGAGCAGAATAGACACTGGACCAAATTCTTCCTCCTTGTGTAGCCACGTTGATTTCTGATGTCTACATTTAAGGTGCAAGCCTCATTTGGGATAGCAACATGCATTTTGTTGCAGACACAATTTTTGTCTAGGTTCATCTCTGTGCTATGCCAGAGAAGACAAGCTCCATAGCCTTGATGCTGCTAGTAATTGTGTGGTAATGAGCAGGGAATGCAAAACTGTAAAGCTCCAGGGTGAATTAAACCAAACCACATACACATGCCTCTGCAAGGAAACAGCCCCAACTTCTTAACCTGTACCTGTGCTGTGAAGAATAAGAACAAGGGCAAAGAGATATCATAGTTCATTTGATTCTGTGGGATGTCTTGACATCCAGACACAAGTAGTGTTCCCCAGGGCTCAGAGCTGGGACTGGTCTTGTTTAACATCTTTATCAATCATTTAGATGAGGAGGTGGAGTTCACCCTCATTCAGTTTGCAGATGACACAAAATTAAGCAGGACTGTTGATCTGCTGCAGGGTAGGAAGGCTCTAGAGAGAAAGCTCAACAGGTTGAATCCATGGGCTCAGGACAACTGCATGAGATTTGACAAGACCAAATGCTGGATCCTGCACTTTGATTGCAACAACCCCATAAACCCTCTAGGCTTAGGGCAGAGTGGCTGGAAAGCTCTCTGGCAGAGAGAGGCCTGGGGGTGTTCATTGAGAACTGTCTGAACATGAGCCAGGTTGTGCCCAGATGGCCAGGAAGGCCAACAGCATCCTGGACAGGATGGGAAATGGCATGGCCAGCCGGACCAGGATTGTCCTCAGCACTGGTGAGATTGCATCTTGAATACTGTGTCCAGTTTGGGGCACCACAGTATAAGAAAGTCATTGAGGTGCTGGAATAGGCATAGAGAAGGGCAACAAAGCTGGTGAGAATTTTGTAGACCATGTCTTATAAGGAGAGGCTGAGGAAGCTGAGATTGTTTAGCCTGAAGAAGAGAAGGCTGATCTCTCTACAGCTACCAGAAAGGAGGTTGGAGTGAAGCCAGTGCTGGCCTCTTACCCCAAGTAACTAATGACAGAACAAGAGGAAAAGGCCTCAAGTTACACCAAGAGAAGTTTAGGTTGGATATTAGGAAGAATTTTTTTCCTGCAGTAGTGGTCAGGTGTTGGAACAGGCTGCTCAGGAAGGTGGTGGAGTTACCATTCCTGGAGGTATTTGAAAAAATGAGTAGATGTGGCACTTCAAAACATGGTCTAGTGATCATGGAGGTGTTGGGTAGAAGGTTAGACTTGATGATCTTAGAGGTCTCTTCCAACTTCAATGATTCTATGATTCTATGTGATAACTGCTGAGAGGCTGTGTGGGCAAATGACTTATCTTCTATTAGAATAGAATAGAATAGAATAGAATAAACCAGGTTGGAAGAGACCTTCAAGATCATTGTGTCCAACCTATCATCCAACACCACTTAATCAACTAAACCATGGCACCAAAGACCCCATCAAGTCTCCTCCTGAACACCTCCAGTGACGGCGACTCCACCACCTCCCGGGCAGCCCATTCCAATGGGCAATCACTCTCTCTGTATAGAACTTCCTCCTAACCTCCAGCCTAAGAGGCAAGTTGTTTGTCTCCTTAGAAATAAAGCTAGCATGGAGCCTTATGCCTAGGACAAAATGAAACTTCATGCAAATGGGGACATTTACAAAATAGCCACAAATAATAATGGGTGAGTACTCTAACAATATTCTATTCCTGAATCATCATGGAGAATAGAGAGCAACATAGATGGAGGTACTAGGGGGAAATTAAATAACCATTGAGGGAGTAGCATTTAAATGCTTGGGGAAAAAAAAACATTACTAGAGAGAATAATGAAGCCAACAGAAAAGCTCTGGGAAGCTAGATGTAAGTAAGAGAAGAACCTGATTGGAAGCTTTCACCTCCAGGACCAGAGAAATTACTCACATTTGGTTACTCAGCCTGCTTCTAATTTATACCAGACCTGTGGATGCCTGAGCTCAGATTGCTTTGCAGTAATTCTTTCCAAAGATCT
The DNA here is from genome assembly GCA_033816785.1 of Picus viridis. Lineage (NCBI taxonomy): Eukaryota > Metazoa > Chordata > Aves > Piciformes > Picidae > Picus > Picus viridis. The sequence goes on from CM066574.1 coordinate 26,686,259, forward strand.
ACAGCAGGAACTTAACAGCCTGAGCAAATATCATCTTTAGATGTCTGCAGGCACTCCCAGACAGCCTGTCCACAAGCTTCCTCTGCCTACAGCTGTGTGGCAAGCATGCAAGAAGGGAATAGCAGTACAGGCACAGGCTGTGTGTGTAAGGCAAGGATGGAGTCCTGCACCTGGGGAGGAACAACCCCCTGCATCAGGACAGGTGAAGGGTGTCCTGCTGGGAAAGCAGTTACAAAGAGAAGGACTGGGAATGCTGGGAATAGAACTTGGGAATGCTGGTGGACATAGAACTGTTGGAGCAAAGCCCACAGGAGGGCCACAAGGATGATCCAAGGGCTGGAACATCTCTGCTATGAGAATAGGCTGAAGGGGCTGGGGTTATTCAGTCTGCAGAAGAGAAGACTCTGCAGGGACCTTATGGCTGCCTTCCAATACCCAAAGGGAGCCTCCAGGAAAGATGGAAAGGAACTTTTCATAAGGGTGTCTAGCGACAGGACTAGAAGGAATGGTTTTAAGATGAGGGAGATAAGGTTTAGACTGGATTTTAGGAAGAAGCTTGTCAATACAAGGACATTGACTCTGGAATAGGTTGCCCCTTCCCTTGAGGTGTTTAAGGTCAGATTGGACAAGACCTTGGGCAACCTGGCCTAGTTGAAGGGCATCCCTACTCATGGCAGGGGGATTGGAGCGGATAATCTCTGGGGAGCCTTCCAACCTGAGCCATTCTATGATTCTATGATATAACTTCATCTCATTGGGAAGTCATCAACACCTGTGGCTATGTCAGTGAGCAGTTAATTGAACTCTTGTTCAGAGTCTTCTGTTGTTTCTTCAGACTGTGTTTAAATATCTCAGATGTGGGACAGGATGTGTACCTCTGCTCCAATGAGATTGGATGTGTAAAATGAGAACCTCCTTAGGATTCATAAGTTGCAGTTTTTAGTACAGAAAACAAAGAGAGAAATGAGGACAGCAGTCTTATCTAAATTTGGGCTGTAATAATTTCTTTCTTCTCTGATGTTACTGACTCATTTTAGAGGGCCATTTGCTTGCTGTTGCTACAAGATAAACTACTAAAATTACAGAGTTCATAAGATTGTGAATCTATTTCACTTTTATTGCTTCGCTCCAGAAACTATAAAAAAATCACTTTAGAAACTATAAAGGAGAAGTTGTGCCAGATTTTTAGCATGGGTATGTGCCAACCAGTGCAAATGAGTGAATGATGTAGTCACGCTAGTGACTCAAAATGGCCATTGTCATACAAACTTTGCTGTCTATGCTGCAACTCCAGCAGCAGCAGGCTGGCAAGGTGCTTTCAGTAGTGTGGGCAAACTAGTCCATGGAGCCAGCAGGGTGGCCAAGAAGGCCAATAGCATCCTAGCCTGGATCAGAAATAGCGTGGCCAGAGGGACCAGGGAAGTGATTATGCCCCTGAAATGGTGAAGACAGACCATGAGTTTTGGGCACTACAGTATAGGAAATACATTGAGGTGCTGAGGTGGGTAACAGAGAAGGACAATGAAGTTGGTGCAGGGTTTGCAGAATGTCTAATGGGGAGAGACTGAGGGAGCTAGGATTATTTAGTCTGAAGATGAGGAGGCTGAGAGGAGACCTTATTGTTTTCTACAGCTACCTGAAAGGAGGCTGGAGTGAGGCCAGAGTTGCTCTTTTCTCCCAAGTAACTAACAGGACAAGACATGATGCTCTCAAGCTGTGCCAGGGGAGGTTTAGGTTGGATATTAGGAAGAATTTCTTTCCTGCAGGAGTGGTCAGGTATTGGAAGAGGCTGCTCAGTAATGTGGTGGAGACCTGGAGATGTTTAAAGAATGAGTAGATGTGGCACTTAGGAACACAGTTTCATGGTCATGGAGCTGCTGGGTAGAAAGTTTACCTTTGGAAATCTCTCAACCTCTGTTCAACCAGTCAAAATAAAACAGAATCATAGAATCAATGAGGTTGGAAAAGACCTCAAAGATCATCAAGTCCAAACTGTCACTCAAGACCTGATGACGACTAGACCATGGCACCAAGTGCCACGTCCAATCCCTTCTTGAACACCTCCAGGGATGGTGACTCCACCACCTCCCTGGGCAGCCCATTCCAATGGCTAATAACTATCTCTGTGAAGAACTTTCTCCTCACCTTGAGCCTAAACCTCCCCTGGGGCAGCTTGAGACTGTGTCCTCTTGTTCTGGTGCTGGTTGCCTGGGAGAAGAGACCAAGCCTCCACCTGGCCACAACCTCCCTTCAGGTAGTTGTAGAGAGCAATAAGGTCTCCCCTGAGCCTCCTCTTCTCCAGGCTAAACAATCCCAGCTGAAGTGTCTCATGCTAACTCCTGTTTTAACCAGGTTTTATCTTGGTTACCTTCTAGATAAAGATAACAAAGCTTTTCCAATTTTTTTTTTTTTTTTGTCTTATTTTTTTTCCTGGCCCTCACACAATATCCCAAGCCTATGCTGTAGGTGTGCCAGCTTTTAAATATTTATGGAAATAATACCAGCTGAATTGCTTTGTATTATGACAGGCATAATAGCTTGTACTCATTACCATAAATGTATGCAGAGAACATGTCAGGGTAAAAAAAGTTTGCCTCGATGACAAATGGGTTTTGAAAATCTCTTTAAAAGCCAGGTTGATCCATTTCAAACAGTGAAACTCTAGGAGGGCATTTCATCTGCAACATGTAGTTCAAATACTATAGAAGGTGAAGAGAGATCTTGAGGGTGTGAGGATCTTTGAAGGGTCTCACTGACAAAATAAGGACAAAATAATATGAGGCACACGCGAGGAGCGCTACCAAACCGTGAGAGGGTGGGTGAGCAGCATCCCACGTTGCTCACATATCACTGATCACAAATCATTGCTTTTAATTGTTCTGTTGGTGTAGTCATGGGAGTGTTTAAAGAGGAGAGAGGGGGAAAAAAAAATCATATCAAGAATCTGCTCCACAATAGTGGAATTGGTTCCACAAATCACAGTGTATTTAAAAGAGGAAATTATCCTCCCCGCCATGAAAAACGCAAAGGCTACAAAAATCAGATCATTACACGTGGCTTTGGAAAGCTGTGCTATGGAGTTATTTCCAGGCAAAGTATAGAATCAATAAGGTTGGAAGAGACCTCAAAGATCATCAAGTCCAACCTGTCACCCAACACCTTACGACTGCTAAACCATGGCACCAAGTGCCATGGCCAATCCCCTCTTGAACACCCCCAGGGATGGTGACTCCACCACCTCCCTGGGCAGCACATTCCAATGGCGAATGACTCTCTCGGTGAAGAACTTTCTCCTCACCTCGAGCCTAAACTTCCCCTGGTGCAGCTTGAGACTGTGTCCTCTTGTTCTGGTGCTGGTTGCCTGGGAGAAGAGGCCAACCCCCTCTTGGCTACAACCTCCCTTCAGGTAGTTGTAGACAGCAATAAAGGTCACCCCTGAGCCTCCTCTTCTCCAGGCTAAACAATCCCAGCTCCCTCACCCTCTCCTCATAGGGCTTGTGTTCGAGGCCTCTCCCCAGCCTCATTGCCCTTCTCTGGACATGTTCAAGAGTCTCAATGTCCTTCTTAAACTGAGGGGTCCAGAACTGGACCCAGGACTCAAGGTGTGGCCTAACCAGTGCTGAGTACAGGGGCACAATGACTTTCCTTCTCCTGCTGGCCACACTAGTACTTCATAAAAACCATAGAATGATAGAACGGTTTAAGTTGCATGAGGCTTTAAAGAGCATCTATTTCCAAACCCATCTAGTGGACACCATCCTCTAAAACAGGTTGCCCAAAGACCTCATCTAACCTGGCCTTGAACACTCTCAGACTTGGAGCCTCTTCAGCCTCCCTGGGCAACCTGTTCTGGTGTCTCACAGCCCTCACCGTAAAGAATTTCTTCCTAATCCCCAGTGTAAATCCCTAGATCACAGGATGTTAGGGGTTGGAAGAGACCTCTGGAGATCATAGAGTCCAACCCTCTTGCCAGAGCAGGGCCATAGAACCTAGCGCAGGTTGCACAGGAATGCATCCAGAGTCTTGAAAGTCTCCAGAGAAGGAGACTCTGCAATCTCTCTGGGGAGCCTGTTCCAGTACTCTGTGATCCTTACAGCAAAGAAGTTCCTTGTTATTTTGAGATGGAGCTTCCTGTGCTGTAGTTCATATCCATAGCTCAAACTATTGTCCCAAATTATCAATCTCCAAGCTGTGCAGGAAGTGTGGATCAAGTGTTTGAAATAAAAAGAGAGCAGCTTGGGCTCCACAAGGAGACTTGTGACTGAAAACCTCAGCTGTCACTTCAAGAGATGCTAGAATACAAACCCCAACCCTTCCACATGTGTACAAGCTCTCAACTGCAGCTGCAGAAAGGCTTCAAACACAAATTTGTAGTGATAAAGTATTTTTTATTATATCAAAATGCATGTTTCATTTTGACCTCACTGAAGAGAGCTGCTGAAAAGGAAGTAAGTTAAGGCATTGTCCTTCTTTACATGTTTACCTTTATTTCTTACAGAGGCACAGCAGAATTGCAACAAGTGGTTCATTTCCTACAGCAGTTACTATTTTTCTAGCTCAGAAGCCAAAACTTGATTTTTGAGGTACTATGAAGGCTTGTAAAGGAAGTCTCTTTCAATATAAGACTCAAAATTCTGAGGTCAGTTTCTGAAATAATCACCTTTAAATCCACATATTTCTGAAAAGAAAAAAGATGAAATAATTACATCAGTAGACACAGGAGTATTTACTTCCACATATTTCAGTGTGCTTGGAAGCAAAGCTAGCTATTAACACATGCCTGACACAGAATCACAGAACCAGGGAGGGTAAGGGTTGGAAATAGAATAAACCAGGTTGGAAGAGACCTTCAAGATCATCGCGTCCAACCCATCATCCAACACCACCTAATCAATTAAACCATGGCACCAAGCACCCCATTCAGTCTCCTCCTGAACACCTCCAGTGATGGTGACTCCACCACCGCCCTGGGCAGCCCATTCCAACGGGCAATCACTCTCTCTGTGTAGAACTTCTTCCTAACCTCCAGCCTAAACCTCCCCTGGTGCAGCTTGAGACTGTGTCCTCTTGTTCTGAAAGGAGCTCTGAAGATCATCTAGCCCAACTCTCCTAGAGTATCCTTCCCACCCTTTTTCTGAATCAAACTTTGAGTCAGGCTGCAAAATTAGGCATGGATTGTGGAATTTTCTTTCTAGAATGACATCATTTAATATATCGGTATGACAACTTGTCTTTGAGTTATCAATTGACTTCAGTGTTTCCAATACCTACAATTTAGACATAGACTAACTTTTGCTGAGCAATAGTATTGAAATAGCCAAACCCTCTCCCCAAATTCAGCAGGATTTTAAAGGGTTCTTATGGCAATAACTTTTATTCACTCTTGACATAAGAAATGAAATGATTACATGAAATTCAACTGTGACAGGTTAGGCTGTGCCTTTAAGAAAAGGACAGCTGCAGAATTCTCTAGCTGAATGCTTTGGTGTAAAAAGGAAAACAAAAGGAGATAACTCTAAACTAATTTCATTGGTAGATCAGTAGAATATAGATTTAAGAACTTAGTCTATCTTCAGTCTTTGTTTCATTCTTGGGTTGTTTCATTCTTGGGCAGCCTGCATGTAACTGGCCTTGGACTGAAACTGATGAGATAAGAAAACTAACTTTCTTAACAACTGCTTTGAACTAACAATTTTCCCTTAACAGCCTTTTCTCTCTCTTTCTCCTTTTCACCCAATTAACTACTAGGGAAAAGGGGAGAAAGGGAGAGAGGGGTTTTGGAGGGAACCCGAGGTGGAACCCCCTGGGGAGGGTTTTTCTCTGTTGCATTCTATCCTGTATATACTGTAAATACTGTATATTTTGTATACATTCTTTGCATTTCATTCTGCTTGTAAAATACAGCTTTTCATTTCATTCAACAACTGAGTTAGCTGTGCTTTATGTGGTGGGAGGATTAAAACTTCACACTACCACAGTCAACATACAGAAGATCTTGTTTTCAAAACAAGGTAGCTTCAAACCCAACAATCCATCAGTTCGTCATAGCTACCATATTATACTTTCATTTCTATGTACAGTAAAAAAATAAATACAGATGCCCTTAAAGATGCTGACTGGGTCTAGTGGAAAGTGTCCCTGCCCATAGCAAGGGGGTTGGAACTAGACCATATAGTCACAGAATCACCAGAGTTGAAAGCGGTCTCTGAAGGTCATATAGCTTAACCTCCCTGCCTCCCTCACCGCCACCCTCCTTCATCTTCCCAAAGCAGATCCTGCTCCGTCACCACCACCCTCCTCCCTACCTAAACAGCATCTGCCCCACCACCACCACCATTTTTGCACCCATTCCAGAGACAGGAGCAAGACATTCCATCAGCCAAGATACCACACAGAGGAGCTCAGCACAATAAGGAGGCCCAGCCAGCACCCGTGGATGATATTGGAGAAGTCATCAATTGTCTTCCTACCTAACCGGGGGGCCAGCAGGCCCCCGGCCTTTGTTGTCACCACCACCATCACCCAGTGTGCACCATGGGCACTCACCAGTGATGAGAGGAGGATCCTCCAGCCCAGATGGGCTCAGCTTGGGGCTTCTACCTTTCCTGGTGGGGATTAAATAGGGGAGTGGGTGGGGAGGGCAAAGTAGCCCCACCTGGGGTGGGAGGAGACTCCAACAGAGCCCAGGTGCTCTGGGATTTGAGGGGAAAAAGGCAGAAAATGGGGTGGGTGAGGTGGAAAAGGGGCAGACTCTGAAACCAGTGTTATTGAGAAAGAATGGATATTAAAATAATATTCAGATATGAACTATTGACATTTAGTGATTGCTAGATGCTTAGTGTGGCTAGTTTCAGGATGTTCCACTACTCTTGGGTGTTAGATAATTTACTGACAAACCCAAATATGATTTTGATAGGCCAATCTCCCTCCTTCCTGCTCAGAGCCATTGCCCCTCATCCTATCACAGAAAGTCTTTGAAGAAAGTCCCTCCCCAGCTTTCTTGTAGGCCCCTTCAGGTGCACAAATTTAAAGGTCTGTGAAGAAGTTCACCATGACAATGCAGTTTCCTTATTTCTCTGACCATGTACACAACTTTCACATTCCAGGTCAGACAAAAGATACCCACTTGACTTCCTTAACCTCTGGATTCAGCCACTGAATTCAGAGGAATTTTTCTTAGGGGCTATGATGAGCAGAGCTGGCCACCATGAGGCAGTATTCATCACTGGACACCTCAGAGCAGCACCTGGGGCCAAAGAGAAGGGAAGGTCCTCCCTAGCTTTTGGGGAATTTGGTATGGAGGCAAAAGAGTCTATCAGTGCTGGACAAAACTGCAGAACCTACTCCCCAAAATAAGTGAAGTTTTCATCACTGCCACGGTGGTCTAAGGTTACCAGTTGGAGTTGGTGCTCTCAGAGGACTTTTGTAATCAAAGCAATTGTATAATTCTGTGGTAAATGAATACTCCTCCAGATTTTTTAATTTAATGATAGTCTTGCTTTTCTTTTCCTAAACTCTTTTTGACATCCTTCAGAAAATCCTTCAGGAAAATGCATTCGCCCTTTAGAGTCATCTGACACCTTTTCAGTAATCATACAGTGACCTTTCTCCCACTTAACTGGAATATTTAAACTGCCCAGACTACTGCATTGACTTGCTAAGCAGGATTAGGGGAAGAAAAATAGCACTTAACCTTCTTTGTGAAGTGAGATATATTTCAGAGGAGAGGATAAGTCCTAATCTATAATAGATGTCATCAGGCTCATACCTACTCAGACCAGAGTCAAAATCAAAATCAACAGTAATCTCGCCTTAGAGCAACCACGGAGTCATGGAATTGTTTCATTTGGAAGAGCTCTCTGAGATCACTGTGTCCAACTGTCAACCTAAGACCACCATCCTCATTAAACTGGGTCCAAAAGTGCCACGGCCACGCATTTCTTGAACACCTCCAGGGACGGCAACTCCACCACCTCCCTGAGCAGCTTGTTCCAATGCCTGACCACTCTTTCAGAAAAGAAATTTCTCCTAATGCCCAACCTATACCTCCCCTGGCACAATTTCAGGCCATTTCATCTTGTTCTATTACCTGATACTGGGAAGAAGGGACTGACCCCCACCTCATTCCAACCTCCTTTCAGGTTTAAAGCACTCTCAGTGCTGAGGACGGGAAGCATCCTAGGAGATTAACTGCTAAGTTGTTACAAAAATAGCTGTACCAGAGAGACAATTATTTTTTTAGACACACAGACCTATATATTACTGCAGTTTTTATGATTTCTGCAAACAAGGTTCGTGAGGGAAAAGCCACAACAACCAAATGCCCACTTGAAGTCAAATTGAAGCATCAGAGCATTGTTTTTATTTTGCTTTAAAAAAATCAAACCCAAACTAAAATGAAAGAGAGAGATGAGCCTCCTGAGTCCCCTCTAACTAGACATATATTGATGAGATTTTTAATTGTTCCTGTAGATTTTTAAAGCAGCAGCCTAGTTTTCAGCTGTAATCTTTCTGATAAGCAAATGGGCTGGGGAGCAAGGAAATGGAAGCACAAAATGAAAACAAACCGAAGGCAGGCTGCCTGTGAAAGGTAGGAGATGCTGTGCCAGCAACATCACCACCTGACTGCATAACTCTCACCTTGTCTCACATGAGGAAAAATGTGACACATCTCCCTTTTGTGCCTTTAAAAAGAAATGAAACTAACCTTTCCCCCTGCACTTGCAAACGCACGCACAGGCAGACACCCTCTATAATCTTTGGGGTTGTTCTTACAGCTCCTACTTTTGCATCTGCTCAGAAAATGTTGTGTTTCCATCATTGGTGAGAACAATGATTCTCTCTTAACATTTCTCTTGCACACACAAGCTCTCTGTCACACCTTCACAAGCACACAGAGGCACACACATGCACACACGGGTGTGTAAGCAGGAGGAAAGAGTGAGCCAAGAAAGGGCTTAAGTTGCTTCACTAAGCTGAGTTTCCAGTTCATCTATTTATAGCAGTGGTGGGGCATAAGCTAAATAGCATTATGCTGGTTTATGCAAATGGTTTAGGATGAAAGGGGAGCACAGGTGATGAGAAAAAAAAAATACAGCATTGGAAGCTGCTGGAAATCTGTCTTAATGTTGCTTATTGGTCTGGCTATAGGAACAGTGAACACACCGTGATACAAACTTGTCTGTTTACTTTCCAAACCCAGCAGTTGATACCTTAAAGAGGGGGTTGCTCCAGCTTGAGAGTTCAAACTCCAGATAGATCCAGTAACATCTGTGCTGTTAATTTGACCTAATTAGTTGTTGCTGGTTGCAAGACTTACATCAGGAATCTCATTACATAGATTAGATGTGAAACAGAGGGAATCTTGGTCCTTGGTGGAGATCAAGTTGGAGCAGCCTTTGAATATTTAGGACACTGAACTGTTGCAGTGGGTCCAGAGGAGGCCATGAAGATGGTCAGAGGCCTGGAGCACCTCCTCTATGGGGACTGGCTGTTCAGCCTGGAGAAGGCTCCAGGGAGGCCTTGCAGCATCCTTCCGGTACCTGAAAGGGGCCTACAAGAAAGCTGAGGAAGAACTTTTTCCAAGGGCTTGTTGTGATAGCATGAGGGGCAATGGCTTCGAACTGGAAAAGGGGAGATATAGACTGGAGATTAGGGAGAAACTCTTTCCAGTAAGGGTGGTGAGACACTGGAACAGGTTGCCCAGGGAGGTTGCGTGTGCCCCCTCACTTGAAGTGTTCAAGGCCAGGTTGGATGGGGGCTTGAGCAAGCTGGTCTAGTGGAAGGTGTCCCTGCAAATGGCAAGGGGTTGGAACTAGATGATCTTTAAGGTCCCTTCCAACACAAGTCATTCTATGATTTCATATGCTGTTTCTGGGTGCTCTGCTCTTTGCAAGAGGGTGTTGGAGGAGGTGGATCTCTCTCTAGTTAGTCTATTCTGCTGCTTAGCCATCTGTAACAAGCTTATCTTTCTAGCTGAAAGATTTTTATTTGAAATAACACTGGTTTGGGGGATTGTTTCTATGGGTTTCTAAAAAAACCTAAGGACTATACCTGTATTCACTTCAGTGCATAAAGTACTAATTGGCAGGGAACACAGAGGTTGTCTGTAGTGTGCTGTGTCTTGAAACTATTGTTAGCTTCATAGTTATAATCAGAAAATGCTAAAATTAGGGTAAAAAGCTCAATTGTTTCCTCCAGTGGGACTTGACTGCAAATACATTGCATTTTTGTTTAATTCATTGTGTTACATTTTGGGTTAATTCACTGAATTACATTTTGGGCTGTTTCATTCATATTGGCAGAGTAATTTTCACTTTGACAGGAAGCTCTGCAAATGAAAACACTCAGGCTTTTAGAACACTCACTCAAGAAGAGCTCCCAAATGAAATCAGCGTGGAGTTCTGCCCAAATCAGAGGTCCACAAGGAAGCCTCACGTCTGGCACTTGAAAAAGCTGTTTACAGAACTGCTAATGAGTGCAGTGTGATGGAAAGCCAGAGCACAGCACATCCTGAATATTACCAGGAGTAAAAACTTGACTGAAATAAAGCCAAAATCGCTTATGAGATTAAAAAAAACCCCAAAACCCCAAGCAACAAAAAAAAGACCCAGTCCAACTTCTCAACTTCTTCAGAACCTGATCATCTTAATTAGAGAGGAAAAAAAAAAAAGAAAAGAAAATAAAAAAGGGGGGAAGAGGCTGAAAGGAGACCATTTTGTTCTCTCTAACTCACTGAAAGGAGGTTGTAGCAAGGTCTGGATGGTCCTCTTCTCCCAAGTAACAAGTGTTAGGATGAGAGGAAATGGGTCAGGTTGCACCAGAAGAGGTTTAGGTTTGAGATGAGAAGAAGCTTCTTGGCTGAAAGGGTGCTAAAAGACTGGAAATTCCTTCCTGGAGAGGTGGTTGCATCTCCATCCCTGGAGGTGTTGCAAAGAGGCAGAGATATGGTGCTGAGGGACGTGGTTTAGCACCAGCCTTGGCAATGTTAGATAATGGTTGGAGTTAAAGGTCTTTTCCAGCCAAAACCATTCTATGATGATAATGATAATAATAATGATAACAATAATAATGATGATGATGATGATAATAATAATAATAATAATACCATGCTTTAACATAACTGATCCAAGAACATGTGTGCAGTATACCTTAGAGATGAGAAAAGTAGGGAGAGTCCAGATTTGGTGAATGTGAACCACTATTTAATGTGTTCCTCTTCCAAATGGATGTGTCAGAAATACAAACAGGAGTCAGCTTAGCTGGTCTTTATTTTTGCTTACATCTTGGCTTTTCCTTTTCAAGACATCCAACAGATGATGTGAAGAGAAATGCTTGTCCTTCCACACAATGAAATAGATCAAAACTCCATTTCACTAGGTAAACAGGAAAGCTCTAGGCTCTGAGCAGAGCCATGCTCTCAACTTAGAAACTGGCAATATGAGTATAAAGACAAGCATAAACCTTCCTTTGGAAATAAGCATTTCCTTGGGAAATATAACATCAGAGCTAATAAAGCTGCAGTGAAAATCCAAACTCCCCTTGATTTCAAGGATTGGAGTCATGTACTGTTGTCAAACACTGCCAGCACCCTGGTGTTAGGCACTTGCAGAACTCCTGAAACAAGAATTGAATGCCTGTCCTGGAAGAAAGAAATATTAAAAAAGCTTTCTTCCAAGCAGTCTCAATTTTACTGAACATGTTTTGAGAGCTAAGGGATTTTTAACAGTGCCTTAGTCAGGCAGATAAGTCTCGTAGCAAAAATTGATAACAAATCTGCTAACTGGTTTGGGAAGTATGCCCTGTTCTGCTGCATAGATGAGTGGTGAGGTATTGGGAGAGAGCTTTAAACTAGATTTGAAGTGAGGAAGGGGAGAACACAGGCTTGCTGGAAACAAGCCTGGGATGCTTGAGAGGTGGTGTGCCAGCTCCCCTGCTACCTCAGGGGAGGTAGGGGACAATAAGCCATGCAATGGGGAAGATGAAAAAGCCAAGAAGGAAACACCAGCATGTGCAGGGCTCACTGGTAGTCTGGTGGCCACGGAGGTGGCCAGGAGTGGTGGGAGAGCAGGAGTGAAAACTAATGGATTAACTCCCTCTCTGAAATGCTTCTACACCAATGCTCAGAGCATAGGGAATAAGCAGGAGGAGCTGGAGGTCTGTGTTAAACTGCATGGCTATGGTATAATTGCAATTGCTGAAACATGGTGGGACAGCTCCCACGACTGGAGTGTTGCCATGGATGGCTATGTACTGTTCAGGAAAGATAGACCAACCAGGTGAGGCAGTGGTGCTGCTCTCTACATGCAAGAGCAACCAGAATGTGTCAAGTTCCACCCAGGGGGAAGGTAGAACAGGTGGAAAGCTTGTGGGTAAGAATTAAGGGATGTGGAAAGGGAGGTGAAACTGTTGTGGGGGTCAACTATAGACCACCAAATCAAGCAGAAGATGCTGATGAGGCAGCCTCTAGTACACACTCCTTGGTACTCATGGGTGACTTCAATCACCCTGACATTTGCTGGCAAATCCACACAGCCAGGCACAGCCAGTCCAAAAGGCTCTTGTGGTGTATCGATGATACCTTCTTGATGCAGGTAGTGGAGGAACCAACAAGGAGAGGCACACTGCTGGACCTTGTATTAACTAATAAAGAAGGACTGGTTGGGGACATTGAGGCTGGGAACAGCCTTGGTGACAGTGATCACAACATGGTGGAGTCTAACATAATACAGGGCAGAAGCAGGGCAGTAAGCAGGAGTACAACCCTGGACTTCAGCAGGGCTAAATTTGTACTTCTCAAAGATGTACTTGCAGGAAACCCATGGGCTAAGGCTCTGGAGGCTAAAGGAGCCCAAGGAAGATGGTCAGTTTTTAAATGCCACTCCCTCCAAGCCCAAGATAGTGTTAAGTACCTCAGTCTTTACATTGCCTTCCGTTGCTATGTTTCCCCCTTCCTCCAGTAAGGAACAGAGATTTTGCCTGGGCCCTCCTTTTGCTGGTAATGTATTGATAAAACCACTTTTTATTATCCTTAACATCATTGGCCAGATTAACTTCTAACTGAGCTTTCTCATCTCTATTTCTCTTTCTTCATGACCTTACAATATCCTTAACTGTCTCCTGCTTCACCTGCCCTTTTTCCAAAGCTGATACACTCCCTTTTTTCCCCTGCTGAGTTCTTGCAAAAGCTCTCTGCTCAACCTGCTCTTGCACACTATTCTCCACTGAAGAAGAGTAAGCTCTGACACATCTAAACCAAAATAGCAGAAGTAAATGGGCAGATGGTTTGTTATTTCTTGTTTTGCTGCTGTTCCCCCCCCCCTTCCTTTCTTCAATATATCTCATTGTTGTATACCCCTTGTATGCAGCAAAGGGGTTTGAAGAAGCTTTGAAACCTTTCCTTTGTCATTTCCATACTGTCCACAGGCTCAGGAGGGAAAAAATATGACTTTTCCCTAAGGTAACAGGAAGCATGTCCTTGCAAGGGGAAGACAGAAGCCAGATGGGGTGGGATATTAGGGGAAGACCCTGAGAACTGTAGCTTACTAAAGATCAGAGAAGAAACAGTGAATCCCACATGAAAATGTCCCAACCACCTTTCCCTAAATTGTGCCTGTCAAACATTCTTTAGATTGCTCTAATTTTAGGTGAAGAATAGATAAATCAGAGTGGATGCAGCACTGGTGGAGGAAATGAATGGCTTGTCAAGAGCTGGAAGGATCCAGCTGACCTGCTATAAATCCAGGCTGGCTGAAGAGCACGATGCTTGCTCACTGGAGAGATTCATTAGTATTAATATAGAAGTTCAGTAGGTCACAGAAGTCTCATGCTCTCCTGGAAGGCTTAGAAGAGAAGAGAGAGGTAAAGGATTCAAATGCTCTTAATATCTGTGCTCTCTGCTCAGCAGAGGACTGCAGAGAACCCATCCCCATTCTCTGCTGGCAAATTAGCCAATTCAATCGTATTATTTTTCGGTCAAATCTCCTAATTGCTTCAGCAGCAGTCTTGTCTGACAAGTGACTTGAGGTTAAGGCCTTCATGTAATTTTCTTCTCATCTGATTTTTTTTTTTATTATTTCTTTCCAGCAGATGACACAATTAAATAGTCTTCAATGCAGTCAGAATTGTGATTAAAATAGTCTGAGTACAAAAGCACTGTGTGATCCACAGGAAACCAAGTGAGCAAAAGTGCTGCTGTTAGACTGGAGAAGAGCTGCCTGAGAAGGGATCTTCTCAATGCTGATCAATAGCTAAACGGTGGGGAGCAAGAGGATGGGGCCAGACTCTTCCCAGTGGTTACCACTGACAAGACAAGGGGCAACAGGCACAAACTGGAACCCAGGAAGTTCCACCTGAACATGAGGTGAGAGGGTGCCAGAGCACTGGAGCAGGCTACCCAGAGAGGTTGTGAATTTCTTTCTCTGGAGAGATTCCAAACCTGGTCAAGCTGATTGTGATCCTGGCCAACATGTTCTGGGTGACCCCGCTTCAGCAGAGGGTTTGGACAAGATGATCTCCAGAGGCCCCTTCCAATTCCCATCATTCTGTGATTTTGTGACTCCAAGCAGAAGCTGAAGCACAGGTTTGTCATTGAGTGATTAGTCTTACAACCTAAATTCACCCTTGAAGGACCCATTTATGTTTAGGTAATTGATCACCTCTTAAAACTGATTCTTGTATGAAGAAGCACAAAGGAAAAGTATACGGTGTCCAGTTCTGGGCCCCTCAATTTAAGAAGGACATTGAGACTCTTGAACGTGTCCAGAGAAGGGATGCTGGGAAGAGGCCTTGAGCACAAGCCCTAGGAGGAGAGGCTGAAGGAGCTGGGATTGTTTAGCCGGGAGAAGAGGAGGCTCAGAGGAGACCTTACTGCTCTCTACAACTACCTGAAGGGAGGTTGTAGATGGGAGGGGTTGGTCTCTTCTCCCAGGCAACCAGCACCAGAACAAGAGGACAAAGTCTCAAGCTGTGCCAGGGGAGGTTTAGGCTTGAGGTGAGGAGAAAGTTCTTCACAGAGAGAGTTGTTAGGCATTGGAATGTGTTGCCCAGGGAGGTGGCAGAGTCACCATCCCTGGAGGTGTTCAAGAGGGGATTGGACATGGCACTTGGTGCCATGGTTTAGTAGTCATGAGGTGTTGGGTGACAGGTTGGACTTGATGATCTTTGAGGTCTTTTCTAACCTTGTTGATTTTATGATTCTATAAATAAGTTGCTTTGGAAAACAGTGTTGAAGTCAGACACAAATGCTGACTAACAAGTGAGCTTGTAGATGTTGTAAGGCTTTCACTTGGGGCTGCTGGGCAAAGTTTGTTTCAGCTTTGTAGTAGAAATTCTTCAGTTAGGTGAATTCCAACTTGCAGCTCAAATCATTTAACCATGGAAGTGCTATAGATCAGAACTATCTGTTTCAGTCATTCTTCATCAGAGTGCATGTAAAATATATCAAACTTTCAAATTGCAACCAATGTTAAGTAACAGTTATAGAATCATGGAGAGCCAGTTTGGAAAAGACCTCATTATGAACCTCACAAGACCAATTCAAACAGTATTTCAGTAGCCTTACAGAAATCTAGTCTACATTTCTTAAAATAAGATCACACAGATTCACAGAATGCATTGGCTTGGAAGGGACCCTCAAATGTCATCTTGTCCAACCCCCACCCCCTGCAGTCAGCAGGGACATCTCCAACTCGATCAGCTTGCCCAGGGCCACATTCCACATTAAGTCTGATCTAGAATGTCTCCAAGGGTGGGGTCTCCACCACATCTCTGGGCACCCTGTTCCAGTATTTCACCCCTCTCACTGTGAAGAACTTCCACCTAATGCCCAACCTAAAGCTACCCTGCATCAGTTTAAAACCATTGCCCCTTGTCCTATCACTAATTGAAAATGAAATCTGTGTATGGTTTAGGAAAAATCCCTCAGAGATTCTCATTTTTGACACCTTGGCTTCCCCAAACTCTACAAAAGAGGAACTGTGTATATATTTCAGAGATCCATAAGAGGTGGGAAACCCTCTGCTGAATTTTTATGTTGAAGCCTGGTCATTTCTCCCCTTTTCTGCAGGACCTCTTCCGTTGTCTCCCCATCCCTGCTTTTCTCTCACTAGACACATTTCTGTAGTGGCATTAACAAGCTGTGCCTGCTGGAATGAGTCTGCAGAAATTTCTCAATAGCTTTATGCAGAGTCCTTACTCTTCCTGTCAGAAGGGGTGAGAAGAAAGGAGATTTCTCTCCCTGTCTTACATGATAGAGCATGATGTTCACTTACAAATAGGCAATAGTAGACAGGGGTAAAAAGGTGAAGATCTTTCCAATCTTTACTTGGATATAAATTAACCCAAGCCAAAAAATTCTATTGATGCCAAACTTTGACTATGCCTAATTCTAAAATCATCATGAAACTGAAAAGCTCTGGTTCTATGAAAATGATTGCTTCCAAAGATAAGCTCCAGCCAGCCAATGCATCAGGTGGTGAGTACTTGAAAGTGTTGGAGGTGAAGAGGGAGAAAAGGCAAGTACTGAGTTCAGTAACGCAAAACAAGCTGGACACTGAAAGAAGAAAAACAAAAGGATAATCTGCAGACACAAAGTTAACAAAAACAGATATCCTGAAACTCTGAGGAGCCCTTTAATTCAAGACTATTTCTAAGGTCCAGTAAAAGTTAGAGAGACTTCTGCTTTAGTGTAACCTAAATCCATGTATTATCCATCTCTCCATGAAGAAATGTTTTCCACTTCCAGTGACTGAAACAACCAGGTCAGCTTGCCCCTTAGGAAAAGGACGAAAAACCACAGGTTTTGCAATTCAAAAGGTGATAAAGCTGGGCTCTAATCGCCCTTTCCTGTCAATACTACACTTACTCTCAGACCAGCCTCTGATTACAAATGCTGCAAGGGCATTCAACAGGAAGAATTGCCTTGGATCTGGCCAACATCCAAAACTTTGAGCACATTATTTGTCAGACCCAGCCATGTATCTTCTTTAGAAAGCAGACAGAAGTGCACTACAGACCACAAAGTGTTGTTCATAGTTCATAGAACCCCAAACAGGCAGCTGTCATGTGTATCAGATAAGTTTGGTGAGAAAATAAAGCATTATGCCAAGAGCATTCCAGCAGTTTATAGCTGGTTACTAGCTGTAAGATCCCTCTCCCACAGAAAGTTTCTGAGGTTCCCTTTTTCAGTCTCTGATATCAGGTGGCAAAAACAAGGTGAGGTATTTGTCCCGTGATGTGAACAGGGTTCAAAAAGATGGAGGTTTCCTGTACCACTGTGTAATGTTCCCATTGTCATACAGAAACTTCAGCAGTTCATTGCTTCTCCTTGACCTAACAAGAATGGGGATTTGTATCACAGACTCACTGAATAGTGAGCGTTGAAAGGGACCTCTGGAGATCCTCTAGTCTGACCCCCTGCAGGGTCACCCACATCAGTTTGTGCCTGTCCTGGTGGCTTTGGAATCTCTCCAGAGAAAGAGACTCCACAGCCTCTCTGGGCAACCTGCTTCAGGGCTCCTGCACCCTCACAGCGAAGAAGTTTTTTTCCTTCTCTTTAGGTGAAGCCCTCTGGGTTCCAGCTCCTGTGCTTTGCCCTTTGTCCTCTGACAGGGCACTACTGAAAAGAGTCTGGCTGCCCTACACTTTAGCTCTTGCTCAGCATCAAGGAGATCCTTTCTCAGGCTGCTCTTCTCCAGGCTAAACAGCCCCAAGTTTCCAAGCTACTACTCCTCACAGAGAGGCTCCAGTCCCCTCAGCATCTTTGTAGCCTCCTCTGGACAATCTCCAGCAGTTTCCTGTCTCTCTTGAACTGGGAAGCTCAAAACTGAACTAGGGCAGAGGGGGAGGACAATCTCCCTTGACCTTTTGACCACACTCTTCTTCATGAACCCCAGGAGACCATTGCTCTCCTTGGCCACAAGAACACACTGCAGGCTCATGGTGAACTCGTCCATCAGGACTGTCAGGTCACTCTTTGCTTTCTCACACATATCAGCCTACTTTATGAATATACTAACTAACCAACCCAAACTGAGGTTCCAATAAGCATAAAAATAATTTAAACCACAGGGTGCCTCACAGGGAATTATTTGCCTTCCATTTCCCAGCAGCAAGCTGAGACTCTGAGGAAAGAAACTCTGACTGCTAGTGTGACAACTCAAAGACAGAAGGACTTGGAGGTGTCACCTGGTGAAAAATTAAACATGAGTTGACAATGTGTGCTTGCAGCCCAGAAGACAACCGTGTCCTGGGCTGCATCAAAAGAAGTGTGACCAGTACAATGAGGGAGATGATTCTGCCCATCTGCTCTGCTCTGGTGAGAGCCCACCTGGAGCACTGTGTCTGGTTCTGGGGGACCCAACACAAGAAAGACATGGAACTGCTGAAATGGGTCCAGAGGAGGCCACAAAGATGTTCAGAGGGCTGGAGCACCTCCAAGTTGGGACAACATTCCAGTACCTGAAGGGGGTCTGCAAGACAGCCAGGAAGGGACTTTTCAAAAAGGCTTGTAGCTACAGAACAAGGAAGAATGGCTTTAAGCCACAAAAGGTACATTTAGAATGGATAGTAGGAAGAAATTCTTTCCAGTGAGAGTGGTGAGACACTGGAACAGGTTACTCAGGGAGGTTGTGGATGCCTCCTCTCTGGAAGTGTGTTCAAGGCCAGGCTGGATGAGGCCTTGAACAAGCTGGTCTAGTGGAAGGTGTCCCTGCAAATGGCAGAGGGTTGGAACTAGATGATCTTTAAGGTCCCTTCCAACGCAAATTATTCTATGAATCTATGAACTGTTCCAGTGGATTGTTCCTAGAGCTGGGCAGCTAGCTGCCACCTTTTATGCAGCATGAGATGTGAAATAATAATTTATCCCTCAGGACACATGAGGTCAGAAGAAAGATGAGGACAGGTGAAAATATAACAGCGTGTATTTGTCTAATATATGTGTGAAGTGAATTTATGCACCAAAGTGAATGAGGAGAGAGATTTTCATCAGCTTTCTAAGCACACAAGAAATACTGCAATGGAAGCATTTTTGTACTTTGGTTGGGGGTTTGGGGGATTCTTTTTCTTTCTTTCTTTTTCCTTTTTAGATTTAATTTCATTTCAGCAAAACATCTCTTCCTGTTGCCAGAATTCAGGGCAGCAAAACTATCCCCTTGGGTTTCTTCCTGAAAGAAATTACAGAAATCTAAATACCAGCTACCTTCCCAGATCTGCATTTTTTTTTTTTTTGAGAGTGTAGGTCACAGCCTCAGAAACCATCATAGAATCACAGAATTGTTTGGATTGGAAAAGACCTCCAGGATCATCAGTTCTAACCACCGACTTCAGACCGCCGTGGCCATATCATATACATTTTACTATGTCACACACAAGCTCCAGTGATGATAGAATAGAGTAGAATAGAATAGAATAGAATAGAATAGAATAGAATAGAATAGAATAGAATAGAATAGAATAGACCATGTTGGAAAAGACCTTTGAGATCATCGAGTCCAACCTATCATCCAACACTATCTAATCAACTAAACCAAGTGCCCCATCCAGTCTCTTCCTAAACACCTCCAGTGATGGTGACTCCACCACCTCCCTGGGCAGCACATTCCAATGGCCAATCACTCTTTCTGTGAGGTCTTTTCCAACAGGAACAAATCTATGATTCTATATCAGAGGGGGTGTTTTTTAGGGTTGTTTTACCATGCAGAAGTGAACCATTCACAGCTGTAACAAATCACTTCCTGCCTGCTCTTGATATTTAAGCCCCTTTAGGCCAAATCCAGAACCAGAATTGGATAACACTGACACAAAAATCACCGCCTGGATTTTCAACACACCCATGAGAGTAGGATTTTGCTTTGATTCTACATAGTATCCATGCACTGCTTTTGAAAATTGCAGGCTAAGGGTTACCAGCTGGAAAGCAGCTCCATGGAGAAGGAGTCCTGGTGGACAGAATTCATCACGAGCCAGCAATGCTGTCTTGTGGCCAAGAAAGCCAACGGTATTGCATTCTGAGGTGGCAACTTGGTGACAGTGGTGTGTAGCAGCAGCAGCATTTACAGGCAGAACTGGAAGGTCATTTTCAAAAACAACAGACTCCAAACTCAAAATCTTGATGAGGCACCAAGTGCAGTTTTGTGGGGGATGATAATCAGCTAAAGTCACCAGAACAGCCCTCCACTGCCACTGCCTGATTAGTGCTCCCAACCAGGCAGAAAATGCACACAGAGACCTCTTTTCTTGAAGGTTCCCTCTTTCACTGCACTTTCTTCCAGCTGCTTCAGAATCTAGGAGGCAAATGAGTCAAACCAGCATGTTTATTCAGGCAGATAGGATTTTATTTCTCCAAGGAAGCAGAATTCACCTATATAATGTACATATACTTATGTATTTACACGTGTTTGTGTGTGTATTTAAATGTATTTCTGTGCTTTTCTATAGAGCTGTTGTATGTTTATATCTATTTAAACAGATGCAAAGGCAAGTGGACAACACAAGGTTGTCAGACAAGTGGTGTGCACAGAAGGCTTGTGTGGCTGGCCATGGTCACCTGGTGGGGAGGGCCATGGGATGTCTCCGCACGGCTCCAAGCCTCTCCCAGGGGCCATGTCTGGCTTCCCAAATGAGCGACGTGCAAGTGCCTCTCACTCCCCATCCCTGAGGAGATGCTCTTGGACATGGGAAGGCCATCACCCTGCTTTTCCTTTCCTCCTGCTTTCCCTTTGCCCAGTCCCCTGGCCGAGTTTCATTATTTGGGGGGGGGTTTGTTTGTTTGTTTGTTTTTCTGATGTAGTTTTTTTATTGGCTTGTTGTGTGGTGTGTTTTTTTTTGTTGTTTGTTTGTTTTTTAACGTTAGCCCGTTTGCCACCCGCTCTCCATAGCTCGATAGATGCTGCCCCTCCAAATCTCAATGTCTAACGGGAGACCCGCCTGTTGATTATCCCCTTCTCTCCGTTTTAACCCACCCCTCTCCTCCGCTTGATTTCAAACCTTTGGATGGTGTTTTGGTGTCATTAGGAGATTAACATCCCTGGAGCACCAGGGGAGGAGGAGAAGGAGGAGGAGGAGGAGAAGGAGGAGGAGGAGGAGGGTGGCGAAGGGGAGAGCGAGCCAGCAGGCAGGGAGGTTGGCACATCCACGCGAGTGAGGCTGGTCCCAGCCATCCTGGGCAGAACCGGAGGCGGGGAGGGGGGGGACACAGACCTGCGGCGGCGGCTGGCGGGCAGCGCCCGGTGCCCGCGTCCGGAGCTGCGGGGGCTGCCGGCGGGCGGGCGACAGCGGTCCTGCTCGCAGCCCCCTGCGCTGCTTATGAGCAGCGGCGGTAGCGGCGGCAGCGAGGCACAGGAGCGGCAGCGGGGGACGCCAGGAGGAGCATCTCGTCCCCGAGGTTTATGAATGGCACTGACATGGAGGAAATACCGTTTCAGAAAGTCAAGACCAAGAGGAAGAAGTGCTGCCGCTGCTGCTGCTCCCCGCCCGCCGCCGCGGCTGCGGGAGCCGGGCTGGGGGACCCCCGCCCCTGCTGCTCCTGGATGCCATCGCCTGCGAAGACGAGTTCGACTGCAAGGAGCTGGAAGCTCTCTTCCAGAGCTACAACCTGAAGCTGGAGCAGACGTCCACCCTCAAAGCGCTGGCCGTCCTGATCGTGCTGACCGCCAGCCTGGCCCTGGTGGAGCTGCTCTCCAGCCCCAGCCTCACCATCTCCAAAGGCTCACACCCGGTGCACTGCATCATCTTCCTCTCCCTCTTCATCGTCACCAATGTCAAGTACCTGCAGGTCACCCAGCTCCAGCAGATCGTCAAGCTCACCTTGCTCTTCAGCTTCACTTTCTCCTTCCTCTGCTGCCCCTTCTCGCTCGGCGCCTACGGCATGGAACCCCCAGCGCCCCTGAGCAGGGCATGTGGCAGCTCATGCTGGTCACCTTCGTCTCCTACTCGCTGCTGCCCGTCCGGACCTTGCTGGCTATCGTTTTCGGGCTGGTGGTGTCCGTCTCCCACCTCATCGTCACCGCCACCTCCGTCAGTGCCAAGCGGCAGCGGCTCTGGAGGACGGTGAGAGGAAGGGGTCGGGCCGGGCACTGCAGCACTGCGCGGCCGGGGTGCGGGCCCGGCGAGCGGGGAAATGCGGAGGGGCGCGGAGAGCAGCCTGGAGGCGCAGAGGGGAGAGCAGAAAAGAGGAGAGAGGGGAGGCGCGGAGAGGAGCGGAGGAGATGGCGGCTGGGCAGTGCCCACTGTATGCCTGGCTGGGCAGGGGCCACAGGCAGCCTCTGTAGTTCCCCAAAGTTTGCAGGGAGCCGGGAGCGGGAGGGGGATTCGAGTGGCTCCTGGGAGATGGGACCTCTGGGCTTCATGTATCGAGGGAAAAGTGGGGATTGAGGAAGGGGGACAGTCTCCTGGGGCAGGCTCTGGAGCGGCACCAGCTCGGCCAGGGCACATCCAGTGCTTACAAAGGACGCTGCTTGACTGGCTCCGAACTTGGCACAGGTGATGAGCTGAGCTGCCTGTGCTAATAATGCTTCTATGGTCTCGGGTTGCATCCTTACTGCCTTTCCCAGCTGCAGACCCTTTGTGGCCCATTTCGAGGTGGCGGTGGTGGTAGTGTGGGGGCTCTGAAGAAACGATCTGACACAGGTGGGACACCCCAGGTGGAGAACCCACCTCGATATTCTCCACCCAGTGTGGCATTCACAGATTCATAGAATGTCTTGAGTTGGAAGGAACCCCAAAGATTAGCTAGTTCAACCTCTCTACCATGAGCAGGGATCCAGCAGCATGTTAAAGCCATGCCTCATAGCTCTCAGTTACAGATGGGCACACTGAGGTACAGAGGCAGAAAGCAATCATCATTCCAGCTGCTGCCCTGCTCCCCAACAACACTCCCTGCTATGTCACTGAACTTCCCAGTGTCCCCTTTCCCATCTGAAGGAAGCCATCAAAACCTCTCTCAGCAAACAGCATCTTTGGAAATACGCTGCTGCACTCTTCCCCCCTTCCTCCTTCCTTTCCTCCCTCCCTTCCCCCAGTCGCTATTTATAGCCCTGCAGGGCTTTCTCTAGCTTCCCTGGCCTGATGGGCAGCAGAGACAGGGGAAGGAGGATGGGGACATGTGCTGGGACTGGAAGTCGGGGTTTCCTGCTTAAGGCTCCATACACGGTGCCTCTGAACCACTGGGAAAGAGAAATTGGGGGAAAATGTGGGTCCTCCCTCACATTACATCGATTCTGTCTGCCCTCAGTGAAAGCACGCGGGTTCTGGGGTCTAGATTGGTGCTAAACAACAATTTAATGCCTGATGGAAGTACTTGGTACTTTACTTCTCCTAAATCCTGGTATTATGCTTGGTGTCTGTGTAAGGCTGTGCTGCTAGGAGGCACAGTTGGCACAGGCACAGACACTGCCATAGCCAGAATTGTACACCTTTGTGCCCAGCAGTGTGTATTCCTTCCTCCTCCTCACCTGCCCGCAGGGACACACATCCCAGTGTGACATACATACACATAAGGGAGAAACACAGGGACCATCAAAGGAGTGAGGTTACTGAGACAAACAGGATTATTCATGGCTTCACGCTGCTGAGCTGGTGGACAAAATAAATTGTATATTTCGAAGGGGAAAGAGAGATAAGCTGAGCTTTATGATTTACCCAGATAATCTGATGGTCTATTTTTAAATGCGTGATTTAGAGTTTCCATGAGAGAGGGAGAGCTGATGAAGTGCAGAAGTGCTGCGAGGAGCCTTTCTTAAAAGCATCCAAAAGGATGCTAAAAAACAATAAAATATTTCTCTTTGGGTAGGGCTGAGGGCAGCTCTTTTTGCTAGAGTACCAATTAGTCCTTATGGGACTCCAGGCTTTGCTGTCTGCCCTGACATGGAGACAGATTTCCCCTGATGCAGATCAGTGTGGCACCTGCTATTCTAGACAAGCAGCATAAAGACGTGGACAACAACGTCTGCTCACTAAATTGTCTAACCAAGGGCTTGAACGTGGAACATTTGGAAGGGTGGAAATCTGCTGACTCTTTTCCTTCATCCAAATTTAACTCTGTTACTTAACCAACAAGAAGCTGCCTGGAAAACACGTAGAAATAGTTGACCAGCAGCTGATGTCGCACATGTAGGTCTCTTCTCCAGCAGCCTCTCCCCCAAACCAAACTGATTTCAGTGATTTGCATGCAGTCCCCTGAGCAGCATGTTTTGCTGGGAACAGGAGGCAGAAACCAGCAAAATAGCTGCTCTGTGAACTCCTGTCACAGAGAAAGACACGTTGATTTGTCGCATATTTTCAGGCAAAACATCTTCTCGTTTGAAGGCTACCTCTGGGCATGGAAGAAACTCTTGCTTCACACGGAAGATGGCTTTTCTTTTCCAAATAATTGTTTTGCAGTGATTAGATATTTAAAGCTACATAAAAGCCACGTTGCCTGATCTTTATTTGCCTGGCCTGAGAGTAGCCCAAGACTAGCACAGACTTTCTTTGCAAATAGGCACTGGCTCGCAGTCCAGATCTGCTCCTCGGCCACTGGATTTTGTCATGGCCACCCCACTGCTCATAGACACAACACACAGTTGGCCTGCCAGGAGGCAGCACTGCTCTGTGCAGAGCTGCAGTGGCGTGAATGGCTCTGTTTTTCTCCCACCTCCTTGTCTCCTAGCCCCAAGCAAACAGGTCAATTAAAATCTTCAAATAGAAATCTGCCAGGTCCAGAAATGAAGAATCACCTGTACCAACCACAGATGCCAGTATTCTGTTACAGGAGCCTGCATTGGCTGATTCAGGCAGGGAACCAATTTTACCTTTGTTTAGCCTGAGCTTTAGGAAACAGAGATCTAGTAACTTTCATTGAAGTCAAACTGACAAGTGCTTCATGTTGTTTGAAGTTTGAGCCACTGGAAAACAAAAGGGCATAGCCAAGTTGAGGGGTTTGTCCTGGAGTGGATTTTTGGATGCACATATTCTCTTCCTTCTGTCTGAGGAATCATGGTATGCCAATCTTTGAATGCTGATCAGAGGGTAGGAGCACCTCTCTTATGAAGACAGGCTGAGAGAGCTGGGATTGTTCAGCCTGGAGAAGAGAAGGCTTCAGGGAGACCATAGCGGATACCTGAAGTGTGCTACAGGATTGCTGCAGAGGGACTTTTGACAAAGGCATGGAATGACAGCAGATCAAGGGAGGTTCTCCTCACCCTCTCTGCCCTAGTGAGACCTCATCTAGAATATTGCATCCAGTTCAGGGCTCTCCAGTTCAAGAGGGGCAGGGATCTACTTGAGAGAGTCCAACGGAGGGCTACAAGGTTGATTAAAGGACTGGAGCACTGCCTTAATGAGGAAAGGCTGAGAGACCTGGTGGGGGGACTCCTTGAGAGGGGATCTAATAAATGTTTGTAAATATCTGAGTGCTGGGTGTCAAGAAGGAAGGGACAGCCTCTTCTCACTTGTGCCCTGTAATAGGACAAGGGGCAATGGATGTAAATTACAGCGCAGAAAGCTCCACCTCAACATAAGGAAGAACTTCTCTACTGTAATGGTCACAGAGAACCTGAACAAGTTGTGGAGTCTTCTTCTCTGGAGGCTTTCAAGACCCATCTGGATGCATTCCTGTGTGACCTACACTAGATTCTATGGTCCTGTTTTGTCAGGGGGGTTGGACTCAATGATCTCTAGAGGTCCCTTCCAACCCCTAACATCCTGTATTCAGCCTGTGTTCCTGTGACAGGATGGGGGTAATGGCTTCAAACTGGAAGATGCTTGATTTAGATTAAACATATGGAAGAAATTCATCCCCATGTGAATGGTGAGGCACTGCAGCAGGTTGGCCAGAGAAGCTATAAAGGCTCCAAGCCTGGAAGTGTTCAAAAGCCAGACTGGACAAGGCCTTGAGCAACCTGGTCTAGTAGGAGATGTCTCTGCCCATGGCAGGGTATTGAAACTAGATGATCTTGAAGGTCCCTTGCAACCTAAACCATTCTATGAGTGCCAAAAGCCCCACTTGAACTATGTTGGATCAGATGCTGAAGGGTTCCCATGGCATGCTTAAAACCTTCATTTCTATAGAAGTACAAATACTTCAGCATGTTGAAATCAACAGATCACCTTATTGTGGGAGAAGTCCATTTCCAGGTGTCCACAGTAAGGCACATTTAATTTGCAAGTGATAGCTTTCTGAGAGCATAGCATTGTCTGTGGAGCTCATGGGCTCATGTTTTCTAGCTCTAAGCAACAACAGATGTCATATCATGCCATGTTGGAGTTGAGAGTTGGAGTTTGAGGAGAAAGTTCTTCACAGAAAGAGTAATTGGTCATTGGAATGTGGTGGTGGAGTCACTGTCCCTGGAGGTGGTCAAAAAGGATTGGATGTGGCACTTGAAGCCATGGTTTAGTTGTCATGAGATGTTAGGTATTAGGTAATATGTTGGACTTGATGGTCTCTGAGGTCTTATCCAAGCTTATTGATTCTATGAGATACAAGTATGTGTAAAAGAGAGAGAAAAGGAGGAAACACAAGTGCAGGGAGGCAAAGAGAGTGGGGAACTGAGCTTGACCTCC
Source organism: Picus viridis (assembly GCA_033816785.1). NCBI lineage: Eukaryota > Metazoa > Chordata > Aves > Piciformes > Picidae > Picus > Picus viridis. Next base: position 26,712,800 of record CM066574.1, read on the forward strand.
ATCTTTTCACTCAGTAGCTGTTTCTTCATCAAATGGAAGATTCCAATATGCTAATCTGTCCTGCTCATTGCTTAATGGAAATGTAGTAATAGATACAAAATATGTCTATAAAAATAAATGGAATACTAAAAATACGCAAAGTAATTGTGGGCAACCTTCACCCTATTTGGAAGATGTTTAGGCTTGAGGTGAGGAGAAAGTTCTTCACAGAAAGAGTTGTTGGCCATCGGAATGGGCTGCCCAGGGAGGTGGTGGAGTCACCATCCCTGGAGGTGTTCAAAAGGGGATTGGACATGGCACTTGAAGCCATGGCTTTGTACTCATGAAGTGTTGGGTGACAGGTTGGACTTGATGATCCTTGAGGTCTTTTCCAACCTCATTGATTCTATGATTCTATGGCAAAAGACATGGTGACTTCACAGCTGGTTTTGCATGTTTTGTCTGACACTGTGATAAGGATGTAAATAGTGTATAGAACCCATGGTACATTGATTAGTCAAACTCCTTTGCTTCCTTTGGAGTCATGGAACAAAATGTTCATGCTATGGAATGTGAAGAGGTATCCATATATGGCCTACAAATAAAGTTGTAGCAGCTTGGACTCTAGGTGTTTTTCCTTCTTTCACCCCCTACCCCCCCATAATTTCCAGATGTACTTGAGGGGCTTCAGAGCAGTTACAGAAGCACAGAACCCAGCCCCAAGGAGCTTAGTCTAATTTTTGCTGCGCTGCAGAGAGTAGGTGTTAGAGACATTAGGGCCAGATGGGGTGAGGAAGGCAAAAGCTGCTGACAGGAATTACTGAGTGGTTGTATGTGCAGATTTCATGACTTACTGTTCACTGACTTCTTTTTGGCCCTCTCTGTATCTTTGCCTCCTTATTTTCCATTAAATATGTGTGGTTACTTCCAGACAATTCAAAAGCAAATCATAGAGCAGGGAGCACCCTCACACCTCACATCATTTTATTTCTCTTTTTAAAGAGCAGACCTTTTGCAAAAACCCAAGTCCCAACATGGTTAACAAAGAGCAGAAGAAAGAAAGGTGTTGCCATAGATCAGTGGAAGAAAAAAAAACCCACAGCACCAAACAAACTAATTTTTTTTTTCAGCAGTGGGGTGAAACCAATGTTGTCTTTTTCCTGTGGCTATGTTTTAAATGGGTTTTGTGGATGTATTTATTTATTTCCATGATCAGTGTTTTTACTGAGCCAGCAAGAACCAAAATTGCAGCAGGGAATTAGTCGACTATGAAAAGGATTACATAAAGGAAACTGGTGATGGTTATTATCTGGTGAGAGCTCACCTGGAGTACTGTGTGCAGCGCTGAGGCCCCCAGCACTAGAAGGGCATGGACCTCCTGGAGCAGGAGGAGGCCACAAAGATAACCAGAGGGTTGGAGCACCTCTGCTATGAAGACAGGTTGAGAATTGGAGTTCTTCATCCTGGAGAATAGAAAGCTCCAGGGAGACCTTACAGTAGGCTTTCAGTACCTGAAGGGGACCTGCAGGAAGGCTAGGGAGGGACTGTTTAGAAGGGCTTGTAGTGACAGGACAAGGGGAGATTGTTTGAAACTAGAGCAGGGTAGATTTAAGTTGGACATAAGGAGGAAGTTCTTTACAGTGAGAGTGGTGAGACACTTGAACAGGTTGCCCAGAGACGTGGTGGAGATCCCATTCCCGGACACATTCAAGGTCAAACTTGCTGGGGCCTTGAGCAGTCAGATCTAGTTGGAGATGTCCCTACTGACTTCAGGGATTTTGGACAAGATGACCTTTGAGGGTCCCTTCCAACCCAAAGCATTCTGTGATTTAAAATACTCTATTTAATACCTACAATTTTATTTTACCTGAACCCTCTGCAGGTTATTGTGGTAGTAGTCTGGAGCATCACAAGTAATTAGCAGTAGCATGCCAAAGTTAATCTTATTTCTACTAGTCTTTAAAATGTAATTAATGAACACATCACTGACAGAACTGTTAATCTCCACACCTTTGTTTCTCACACAGAAGGCAGAGTCTAGCAGCCCAATAAAAAGGGTTGCAAATCAAAGCTACCTCAGCTTCATTGCAGTTGTTATTCAGTGCAACGCTCAGATTTTCTCCTTCGTGCAGATAAAGTACTGCTGAGGGTCTGTTCTAGTTCACAGAATCTCAGCATGGTGGGAGTTGGAAGGGATCTCTGGAGATCATCCAGTCCTGCTCCAGGGCTCTGGCACCCTCACAGCAAAGACGTTTTTACTTATGTTCAAGTAGAACTTCCTGGGTTCCAGTTTGTGCCCATTGCTCCTTGTCCCATCACTGGGCACCAATGAAAAGAGCCCAGCCCCATCCTCTTGCCCACCACCCTTTAGCTCTTGCTCCTCTCTCAGGCTGCTCTTCTCCAGGTTAAACACCCCTCGGGCTCTCAGCCTTTCCTCCTCAAAGGGATGTTCCAGTCCCCTCAGTAGCGTCATAAGCCGCACTGGACTCTCTCCAGTATTTCCCTCTCTCTCTTGACTGGCGATCCCTGAACTGGACACAGTACTCCAGATGTGGCCTCACTAGGCCAGAGTAGAGGTGAAGGAGAACCTCTCTCAACCATGCCAGGGGACCTTTGGCTTTCTTGGCTACAAGAACACATTGCTGGATTATGGTGAACTTGTTGTCCACCAGCACTCCAAAGTCTTTCTCCACAGATCTGCTTTCCATCAGGTCACATTCCTTTGCAGGTGCAAGACCCGACACTTGGCCTTGTTAAACTTCATGAGATTCCTCTCTGCCCTGCCCTTCAACCTGTTGCTGTCTGTCTGAATGGCAGCACAGCCTGCTGGTCTGTCAGACATTCTTCCCAGTTTGGCATCATCAAATACAATATATCATCAAATACATTATATCATCAAATATAGAGGTAGGGTTTTTTTTCCCTCTGTGGTGTTTTTCAAGTATTAGTATCTCTAGTATTGTTAGGCTGGATGTTAGGAAGAAGTTCTTCATAGAGAGAGAGACTGCCCATTGGGATGGGCTGCCCAGGGAGGTGGTGGAGTCACCATCACTGGAGGTTTTTAGGAAGAGACTGGATGGGGTGCTTGATGCCATGGTTTAGTTGATTAGATATTGTTGGATGATAGGTTGGACATGATGACCTCGAAGGTCTCTTCCAACCTGGTCTATTCTATTCTATTCTATTCTATTCTATTCTATTCTATTCTATTCTATTCTATTCTATTCTATTCCATTCCATTCCATTCCATTCTATTCTATTCCATCCCATCCCATCATCCCATCCCATCCCATCCCATCCCATCCCATCCCATCCCATCCCATCCCATCCCATCCCATCCCATCCCATCCCATCCCATCCCATCCCATCTATGGACTACTGATCTCTTTGAATTCAATTTTCCTCTGTTTCCAAAGACTGGAATCATTATTACTAGAGGTTCTCAGCACCCCTGTGTAACTTTCATAGACTCATAGAATCAATATGGTTGGAAAAGACCTCAGAGATCATCAAGTCCAACCTGTCACCTCATGACTACTAAACCATGGCTTCAAGTGCCACGTCCAATCCCCTCTTGACCACCTCCAGGGATGGTGGCTCCACCACCTCCCTGGGCAAAAATCTCTTTCACTTTATGGTGACATGTAGTCATTTAGACTTTTTTTGTGTGTTTTCCTTAGTCTAGTTAAAGTGGGATTTTAATCTTCATTTGTGGCAGGGGAATTGCCAGGTGTTGACCATAGTCCTTTTATCTAGGGGATGAAATATAGGATTTTCTCTGGAATGGAGAGCTCAGGATCATTTTCCACAGGGAGATTAATGTACTACTGGCCATTGGAGTCTGCAGACTGCTGACTCTGCTAATCTTCCCTGGTTTCCAAACAACAACAATAGCAGGTTACTGTCACCATGTGCAAGACTGTATAAGGTTTAGAGTTTTCTCATGGCAGGTTTTTGCAATGACTTCTCATAAAGCCTTAGCATGGGCACTCAGTTTCTACCCTCCTTCACTGATGTCCTGCTCACCTTTCCCCATTTCTCCAAGTCTTAACATCAGTGGCTTCATTCTGCTGCTGGTGTTACCTGCATTGGCAGCATCTGGAATCCTTGACTGAAAGGAGTGTTCATGTTAATGGTTTCTTCTTCTTTGCTGTAAGGCCCACTTGGAGACAAATTTATGTTTTCTAACATACCTTTTGCTTTTTTTTATTGGTCTACAGCTCTGTATTGCCTCTAAATGTGCTATAAATTGTTCCTTTAATGCATGCTAAATGCTTGGTTTTTGTTCCATCTTGTCTATGATTAGCCCATATCTGGTGCTAAACTGGAATAGTTGCTTTATCACCCAATGACCCTTCCCCAGCAGAGAAGGGGCACCTGGAAAAGGACAAGATGACCCACAGGTTGAAAAGAAAACGTATTGAATGAAGTAGCCAAACTCAGCCCTGCAAAAGAAAAGCAGTAAACAGGAACACAGTCCTCAAGTGCAGGAGAAGAAAGAGGAGCCCAAGCAGAAGACTCTACCATAAATTTCTTGTCCACAACAAACTTCCTCTTTTATACTGAGTGTGACGCTGCTGGTGGGATACACCTGAAGCCGTGTCAGGTCAGCTGTCCTGGATGACTCAGAGCTGCTGATGGTCTGCAGTCCATGGCTAGCCCATGGGCATTCTGGCCCAGCAACACCAGCACACACCTAAACTTAGTTCAGACCACTTGAGGTCTGCATTCTTTAACTGACCATTGTTGAGTCTGTTATATATAGCTACAGATATTATCATAGAATCATAGAATGGGTTGGGTTGGAAGGGACCTCCAAAGGTCATCTAGTCCCCCAGCAGTAAGCAGGGACATCATCCATTAGATCAGGTTGCACAGAGCCCCTTCAAGACTGACTTTGAATATCTCCAAGGATGGGGCCTCAACTACCTCCCTGGACAACCTCTTCCAGTGTTCCACTACCCTTATGGTAACGAACGTCCTCCTATTGTCCATCCTAAAACTACTCTTCTGTGATTTAAAACCATTGTGCCTTGTCCTGTCACTACAGCCCTTTGTAAACAGCCTTCTTGTTGGCCTCCTGCAGGTACTGGAAGGCTGCTACTAGGCCTCCCTGGAATCTTCTCTTCTCCAAGCTGAGCAATCTAATCAATACCAATGTCCTATCTCTCGTACTCCCAGGCCTGCACTCCTCTATGCCATCTTCTATTTTTCCATGTCTCAAGGCCATAGGTCTATATTTATTTACTCTATATCATCATGATATAGTCATAAAACTGTTGTGCTAGCATAAAAAGATCCATAGTAGTAACACAAAATAGCTACAGATGTCTGGTCAATGAGAAGAAAACTGTTATTATGTTTAAAACAGATAAAGCAGAGTGCAGAGAGGTCAAAAATGTGTAGCCTGAGAACCTGAAGTTTTAGCCCAGAGGAAACGTGGCATGGCTCACTCCAGAGATCTTGCAAAACTTGAGCCAGCAGAGTGCTCAGGTGGCAAGGAAGGCCAACAGCATCCTGGCCTGGATAAAAAATGTTTTGGCCAGCAGGAGTAAGGAAGTGAGTGTGCCCCTGCAGTCAGCATGGGTGAGGCTGCACCATCAGTACTGTGTCCAGTTTTGGGCACAGCAGTCTAAGACAGACACTGAGGTGCTGGAACATGTCCAGAGAAGGGCACAAAGCTGGTGAAAGCTTTGAAGAGCAATTTTTATCTGGAAAGATAATTGCCTCAAAATGTGCTTAGGGACATTTAGGCTGGATATGAGGAACAATTTCTTCACTGAAAGACTGGTCAGGCATTGGAATAAGCTGCCCAGGTCACCATCCCTGGAAGTGTTCAGAAACTGAGTAGGTGTGGATCTTCCAGACTTGATGTAGTGGTCATGGATGTGTTAGGTAGAAGGTTGGACCTGATGATCTTAGCAGGCTTAGCCATGCAGTGCTACAGGTTAGTGTCAGAGTGGCTGGAGAGCGGCCAGGTAAAGAGGGACCTGGGGGTACTGGTCGATGGTAGGCTGAACACGAGCCTGCAGTGTGACCAGGTGGCCAAGAGGGCCAATTGCATCCTGGCCTGCATCAGGAACAGTGTAGCCAGCAGGAGCAGGGAGGTCATTCTCCCCCTGCACACTGCACTGGTTAGGCCACACCTTGAGTCCTGTGTCCAGTTCTGGGCCCCTCGGTATAGGAAGGATGTGGACTTGCTGGAACGTGTCCAGAGAAGGGCAACAAAGCTGGTGAGGGGTTTGGAACACAAGCCCTATGAGGAGAGACTGAGGGAGCTGGGGTTGCTTAACCTGGAGAAGAGGAGACTCAGAGTTGACCTTATTGCTCTCTACAACTACCTGAAGGGAGGTTGTAGCCAGGCAGAGGTTGGCCTCTTCTCCCAGACAGCCAGCACCAGAACAAGAGGACACAGTCTCAGGCTGCACCAGGGGAGGTTAAGGCTGAAGGTTAGGAAGAAATTCTATACAGAGAGAGTGATTGGCCATTGGAATTGGCTACCCGTGGAGGTGGTGGAGTCACCATCATTGGAGTTGTTCAGGAGGAGACTTGATGGGGTGCTTGGTGCCATGGTTTAGTTGTTTAGGTGGGTTGGATTGGTTGATGGGTTGGACGATCGATGATCTTGGAGGTCTCTTCCAACCTGGTTCATTCTATTCTATTCTATTCTATTCTATTCTATTCTATTCTATTCTATTCTATTCTATTCTATTCTATTCTAACCTTAACAGTTCTTGAAAATCAGTGCAAAGCCTAAGGTTTTCTATATAGCAATGGCAATATAGTGTTACAGGGCTGTATGTTTGCAGTCCTTGCTAATATGTGTGTGATTTAGACTGTCTCCTTGTGTCTTATTACTGCTTCTGTTTTAATGCTAACAGAGTGGGGCAAATGGTGGCTTCATTTCAAAATGGTAACATGTTATCATCTAGACCCTGGCTGATACCAAAATATTGTGTGGAATGTTAGCAATTAGGGGCTGCATTTAATTTATGTGCTTATGGTGTGAAAAAGCAGCTTTCATATGTGTTTGTGAAGCTCCAAGCTCAGGGGTTTCTAACTGGTGTTTAAAGATCTTTGAGACTTCTATGGGATATGTTATTGAGGGCTTCTCTTCCTTCCCCTTTCCCCTTTCTCCTTTCCCCCCCTTTTTCCCTTCCCCTTCCCCTTCCCCTTCCCCTTCCCCCCCTTCCCCTTCCCCTTCCCCTTCCTCTTCTCTTTCCCCTTCTCCTTTCCCTTCCCCTTCCCCTAACTCTTCCCCTTCCCTTTCCTCTAACCCTTCCTCTTACCAAGAGGTAAGACAGGGAGGGAAAAAAAAGGCAGAGTTTACTTAGTTGAGTTACAAAAATATTTTACTCCTCTACTATGAAAGTATCAGATTATATCAGTATATATATGAAACATAAAGAGAGGGACAGGAAAAAAAACCACCATCTGGATCCCAAAACCAAGGAAAGATGCACCTGCGTGGGCAAGACCTGGAAAACAAGAGAGTGACCCAGAATCTCCTGTCCAGGGTAGTAATGATCTAGAGTTGTAAAATGTCCTAAATTCTTGATTTCTGATAGTGGGGTATATTAGCACATTTAAAACCTTCCTCTTCCTCCTCCTCTTCCCCTTCTCCCTCTTTCCCCCTTCCCCTTCTCCCTCTTCCCCCCTTCCCCTTTCCCTTTCCTTTCCCTTTCCTTTCTCTTTCCCCTCTTCCCCTCCTTTCTCCTCTCTCCCCTCTTCCCTTCTCTCTCTCTGGGAATAGTTGTCCTTGCTGTGATCTGACTTTTTTTCCTCTTCACTCAAAGTTATTTTTTTCCTCCCTGTCTTGTTTTCCCCAGTGGTTATTGCAGTGCAGTGTAACACAACATTGAGCTGGTGCATGTTTCCATTTCTTTTCATCTCTTTTAAGCAGAGCCCCAAACGTCTGCATGTCTCTATTAGATGGCCCTTACTAACTAAAGCAGAAGTTTCCTTTCTACTTTTTGTTCTTATCTCTTTCTTTCAGCATAGATCCATTACCCCTGCCTTCCCTCCAGGAATAAAATAACACAGAACATCACTAAATGCAGGAGGTGTGTGTGGAAAGAGGAAAAAGAGTCCGAACAGCACCATTCCCTTTTTGCTTGTGAGCTCTTTGTTGTGCCAATATGGAATAACTGTTAGAAAGTAATTTCTGAGCGTGGCAAAGGTAGGGCAATAGCTTCATGCAGGTTTCATGTTCTGATTAATTCATAGAATCACAGAATCCAGCTGTGAATGATGTTGGTGCTTCTCTCCTGCATGGTAAAGCAACCTATAAAAAAAAAGCCACAACAAACCTCTGAAACAGAATCATAGAACTGTTTTGTCTGGGAAAAACCTCTAAGATCATTGAATCCAACCAATAGAATAGAATAGAATAGAATAGAATAGAATAGAATAGAATAGAATAGAATAGAATAGAATAGAACTTAATTTCTTCCTAACATCCAGTCTGAACCTCCCCTGGTGCAGCTTGAGACTGTGTCCTCTTGTTCTGGTACTGGTTGCCTGGGAGAAGAGACCAACCGCCACCTGGCTACAGCCTCCCTTCAGGTAGTTGTAGAGAGTAATAAGGTTGCCCCTGAGTCTGAGAAAATCTCAGAAATGTGACTCTTGTCTGGCTGTGAGGCAGGCAATAAAGTGAGACAAGAAATAGAGCACTGTATTATCCATGGTGAGGCCACACCCTGAGTATTGGGTTCAGTTAAGGGGTCTTCACTACAAGAATAGAATAGAATAAACCAGGTTGGAAGAGACCTTTGAGATCATCAAGTCCAACCTATCATCCAGCAACATCTAATCAACTAAACCATGGCACCAAGCACCCCATCAAGTCTCCTCCTGAACACCTTCAGTGATGGTGACTCCACCACCTCCCTGGGCAGCCCATTCCAATGGGCAATCACTCTTTCTATGAAGAACTTCCTCCTAACATCCAGCCTAAACATGCCCTGGTGCAGCTTGAGACTGTGTCCTCTTGTTCTGGTGCTGCTTGCCTGGGAGAAGAGACCAACCCTCACCTGGCTACACCTCCCTTCAGGTAGTTGTAGGGAATAACAAGGTTGCCCCTGAGTCTTCTGCAGGCTAAGCAAGCCCAGCTCCCTCAGCCTCTCCTCATAGGGCTTGTGCTCCAAACCCCTCCCCAGCTTTGTTGCCCTTCTCTGGACATGTTTCAGCAACTCAACATCTTTCCTAAACCGAGGGGCCCAGAACTGGACACAGTACGGAAGAATACTGAGATGCTGAATGAGTACAGAGAAGGACAACAAAGCTGGTGAGGGCTCTGCAGAGCAGGTCTGGTGAGGAGCAACTGAGGGAACTGGGGTGGTTTAGTCTGGAGAAAAAGAGGCAGAGAGGAGATTTTCTTACTCTGCACAACTCCTTGAAAGGAGGTTGGAGTGAGGTAGTTGTTGCTCTCTTCTCACATGGAACTAGTGATAGGATAGGATAGGATAGGATAGGATAGGATAGGATAGGATAGGATAGGATAGGATAGGATAGGATAGGATAGGATAGGATAGGATAGGATAGAATTAACCCAGTTGGAAAAAAACTTTAAGATCATTGAGTCCAACCTATTATCCAACACCATCTAATCAACTAAACCATGGCACCAAGCACCCCATCCAGTCTCTTCCTAAACACCTCCAGTGATGGTGACTCCACCACCTCCCTGGGCATCCCATTCCAATGGCCAATCACTCTTTCTGTGAAGAACTTCTTCCTAACATCCAGCCTAAACCTCCCCTGGTGCAGCTTGAATAAATGGCCTCAAGTTGTGCCAGGGAGGTTTATGTTGGATATGAGGAGAGGCAGATGTTCCAGTGTCTTTACTGATCCATGCTGGTTTAAAACAAATCAGGTGTTGTAGAGCTGTGGGAGTTGAAGAAGCCTGGGTTTTAAGTCTATGATTGGATTAGCTATGATGAGTGCTCTAGGATCTGTCATTTATCTGTGCTTTGAAATACAAGGAATAATGATGATTTCTAAACAGAGAAACAAACTGAGTGTTCAGTGTGTGAGTTTCCTCTTCCCACCCACCGTTACGGAAATGACAGTGGTGAGTGATAACTGCTTGAGTTCCCTCAGATGGAAGGAAAGTTCACATGAGCTTATTTGCCCTTCTTCATGCTGCTCTTCCTCTATTTTTAGGCACCAGTAGATTGAGGAGATTGCAGCTGAGTTAATTTGCCTCATCTGTTAGTCAAAATAAAAGCTTTATCAATAGTCCATTTCTTCTTGCTTACGCTGCCAGAAAAGATCAGATTTTTCCCTTTGAAGAAACCACAGCCTTGAAGTGGGGATTCCTCTTCTAAACAGCACTTCACATATTGGTTTCCATTAACACAAGCAGCTGAAATGGCTTTGGTAGGAGGGTAATATGCTTTTCCAACTGACAGTGCATGTTCTCATAAGAGCATCTGGAATATCCTCCTGTGGCAGTTTAGGCTGGGTGTCTCATGTTACTGCCACATCGCTTACACCTCCGGCATCCCCAGTGTCCAACCCAGTAAGGTGGACATAGGAAACAGCTTATTTCTACCCATAAATCCTGCACCCTATAAATCCAGCTGCAAAGCCTTCCTCTTTCTTCCTCTCTGCTCCCGTGGGAGGTGCTCCATATCAGGTAACAGTGGGGGAGTATCTCAAGGACTCTTAAGCCTGGCTAGGCCTAATGCCAGGAAGAGAAGGGGGCAGAGTCTCAGACCTGGCCAGCCAGAGACGAGCCTAGCAGGGCATGGGTGGGGGGGAGAAGAAAGAGCCCAGGAGGGTTTTGGATATACCCTCAGGTGGGGAGATGGGAAGTATTGGGAGGCCTTTGGGTGTGCTGAAAGGGACTCTGTATGCTTTGGGATATCTTTGCCACTATGCTTTGCAATTCCTGCAAAACACTAGTTGCTTTTTCCATTTAAACTTTCCATCACTTTCCAATCCATTTGTGTGAGTGTCATTCTTTTGCCCCTTTCAGGGGCAATAGAGGCTCCGTCTGGCCTTAAACCAGGACACCATCTCTGAAAGGCATGATGACCTTATTGCTGTCTACAACTACCTACAGGGAGTTTGAGGCCAGGTGGGGTTTGGTCTCTTCTCCCAGGCAACCAGCACCAGAACAAGAGGACACAGTTTCAAGCTGCACCAGGGGAGGTTTAGGCTCGAGGTGAGAAGGAAGTTCTTCACAGAAAGAGCTGTTGGCCATTGGAATGTACTGCTCAGGAAGGTGGTGGATTCACTGTCCCTGGAGGTGTTCAAGAGGGGATTGGATGTGGCACTTGTAGCCATGGCTTAGTTAGTCATGAGGTCTTGGTTGACAGGTTGGACTTGATGATCTCCGAGGTCTTTTCCAACCTTATTGATTCTATGATTCTATGAGTCAATGATTCTGTTTAAGAGGAGAGAGTAAGCTTCATATGCTGGAGAGTTAACCAGTTCCATTGCTATTGCTGAATTTGTAATGCAGCAGATGGTGACCAGTAAAAATTTTTGACATGGCTTTTTTATCTCTACAGCATGATTTCAAACTCTTAGTTGATGTCTGACAGAAACAGTTGGGGAACTGTGAATGAGTTCCTGAATGCTCTCTATTTAGTGCCAATCATAGATTCAGAGCGTCACAGGATGTCCCCACAGGCAGGGACACCTTCCACTAGACCAGTTTGCTAAAGGCTTCATCCAGACTTGTCTTCAACACCTCCAGGGAGAGGACATCCACAGCCTCCCTGGGCAACCTGTTCCAGTGTCTCACACCCTCACTGTAAAGAATTCCTTCCTAATACCCAGTCTAAATTTCCCCTCTTCCAGCTCAAACCCATTATCCTTTGTTATCTCAATACAAACCCTTGTAAAAAGTCCATCTTCAGCTTTCTTGTAGACCCCTTCAGGTACTGGAAGGCTGCTCTAAGGTCTGCCTGCTGCCTTCTCTTCTCCAGGCTGAAGTCTTGCATTATTTATACATTTGTTTGGTGGGTAATGTATAGAACAAGCTATATGATTTTCTTATCTTGGCTGTGGGCAAGGGACATGAAAAATGTGCCTTCGAGTTTTAGGGAAATACGTTGAGATATTTCTTGGTTAGTATTTACAGTTGTGCCAAAGGTCAGGGCTGGACTAGCCAACAAATAATGGCAGAGGCTATCTATGAACACCTCTGCTTCCCAAAGGCAAGAGAAAGGGACTAAGAGAGACCGACTGATGGGGTGGGAAAGAAACTCAATCAGCTGAGGTGGAAATAAGAACAATCTGATGAAATAGACACAAATAGATATAAAAACAATATCAGACCCAACCCCTGATGACAATTAGTCACCATTGTCACCACTGATGCTGTGGAAAAAGTCCCAGCTAGCCTGAGTAGCAGATGGTAACCAAACTCAGCAACAGGATTCTGGAAATGGAATAAAAAACTCATGGATCAGTTTTTCAAAGACAGAGGAGACAGATCCTGACCATTAAAGAAGAGAACCTGACCTTGGTGTCCTGATTGTGCCTGTCCTGTCCACCCCCTGCAGCTGCAGCCTTTTCCTTCATGCACCCTGAAGTGGCACACAAGATGCAGCAGTGCCCTCGGTCTGCACCCCAATCCTTGCTGCTAACTCTCCCTATCAGTTTTGTCACTACTAGCAGCAGCCACTGCCTGTGTAAATATGCCCTCAGCTGCAGAAAGTGCCTCACTGAGCAGGGAGTGAGATGGGAAGGCACAGCACTGAGCAGAATCAGTGTTGGTCAGAGCAGGACAAATTTTTGGTTTACAGTTGGGATGAGCAGTACTGAGATGGGCAATGACCTCTGGCAAAGCTGTGAGTTATTCTCTGTCCTTAACTGATAATTTATAGCATTGATAGCTTGTCATCAGAGGACTTAATAGTAAAACAAAAAAATGTTTTGCTTGGTTGCTTTTTTTCTTTGCTGCTGCTTTTGTGGAACCAGCCAGTTTTGTGCTGACTGCTGCAGTTCTTGGTGCAGTGACCTCTACTGAACATCTCCCAAAAGAGAACATCAACCAGCTACAAAAGAGGGAACTTCCTTCTACAAGAAAGGGGGTTTATCTTTCCTAGTGTCCCTAAGGCTGCACAACATTTGGTCCTAGGACTTCATCTGTCTGATCAATCTACCCTGATGAACCATAGAGTAGAGTAGAGTAGAGTAGAGTAGAGTAGAGTAGAGTAGAGTAGAGTAGAGTAGAGTAGAGTAGAGTAGAATAGAATAGAATAGAATAGAATAGAATAGAATAGAATAGAATAGAATAGAATAGATCAGGTTGGAAGATACCTTTGAGATCATCGTGTCCAACCCATCATCCAACTCCATCTAATCAACTAAACCATGGCACCAAGCACCCCATCCAGTCTCCTCCTAAACACCTCCAGTGATGGTGACTCCAGCACCTCCCTGGGCAGCCTGTTCCAATGGCCAATCACTCTTTCTGTGAAGAATTTCTTCCTAACATCCAGCCTAAACCTCCCCTGGTGCAGCTTGATACTATGTCCTCTTGTTCTGGTGCTTCCAAATCTATGAGGTATCATTTCCTAAAGCCTTGTTTCTCGAGTAGGGTCATCTTCTGAAGCACTGAGCTTGGGTTCCTGATCACAACAATGGGTTTTTTTTGTCCTCCTGGGCAAAAGATGTAAAACCTAAACTGGGCAGAAATTGTCTTCCTCAACAAAATGTCTTATGTGCCCCAAAGGTTACCTTTTAAAGTTAGCTTAGAGTTGCTGGCCTTCTGTAATGGTGAGGATTTAATACTCATATATAGTCCATTATCTATGCTTCATGTCTTACACATCTCCTGACCTCCCTCTTCAGGGGTGCATTTCTAGTCCAGCACATGAGTGCTGTGAAGAATAGAGGGAGTGTTTTTGTGTTGGTTTTTTTTTCCAAGCCAGAATTACCAAGATGTAAACAGAAACAAGAATTTCTTTGAACAATTAATAAACATCTGAGGCCTGGTTCCATCTTCCACTTTGTGGATTAATTTAGTCCTTGTTAAACTGATGGACACAGTAGATTGTCAGTGTCAGCCAAACATAATGCCAAAGACAAGAAGCAATCTGCTCTCTGCACCAGCCTGTTGATGATGCCCTTGGGGTCTGAAGCACACTGTTCTGAGTGTGGGATGTTCCATGTTCAAACCATAACTCATGTTTGTGCCAACTATAGAATGTCTGCAAACAGAACAGGGGCTCCAGCTAATGCATTCTGACTCAAGGAAACCAGAACATAGCTCTTTGTGTTCAGAAAAGGAGACCCTTAGTGACACAACTTGGGGCATCATGTTCTGTTGCATTTGCTTTTTACACTGTGGGGTTACTCCTTCCATTCCAGGTCAGTTGTGCCTGTGCCTTTGGTAAGGGTGGGTAGCATCCCATACTGCCCCACCTGGGCATGCTTTTGGGACTGTGGCAGTCAAGCTTAGTTGCATAAGTTTACAAACTCTCACACAGCCAGGTTCACCTTGGTGATACAGCCACCCCTGTCATGATCTCACTTCCCTGTGGATTATGAAGTGGTGTAAAAGTGCTAGCACACAGGTCAGATAACAGGATACATGTGATGCTCAAGTAATAGCTTCTGAACAGGAATCAGAAATCTCTGGTGCTCAGCATCAGTGCCTGGACTTTGTTCAGACTCCACAAATATCAGATACCAGAGTCTAGCAGGAAGGAAGTCTCATGGGTGAGTGATTAGGGTTAGGCAAATAATGAAAGGCTGGCTATTTCCTTCTGGGTTTCTCAAAGCAGCTGTTCATTGGCTAGTTTTACTCTCAGGCCACATTTTAAGCCATCACAACCACGGAAGAAAGGATCACAGAATTCACTGGGTTGGAAGGGACCCTTGAGGGTCATCTTAGCCTGAAGAAGAGGAGGCTCAGAAGAGACCTTATTGCTGTCTACAACTACCTGAAGGGAGGTTGTAGCCAGGAGGGGATTGGTCTCTTCTCCCAGGCAAGCAGCACCAGAACAAGAGGACACAGTCTCAAGCTGTGCCAGGGGAGGTTTAGGCTTGAGGTGAGGAGAAAGTTCTTCACAGAGAGAGTGATTGGCCATTGGAATGGGCTGCCCAGGGAGATGGTGGAGTCACCATCACTGGAGGTGTTTAGGAAGAGACTGGATGGGGTGCTTGGTGCCAGGGTTTAGTTGATTAGATGGTGTTGGGTGATAGGTTGGACACGATGATCTCAAAGGTCTATTCTATTCTATTCTATTCTATTCTATTCTATTCTATTCTATTCTATTCTGTTCCATTCCATTCCATTCCATTCCATTCCATTCCATTCCATTCCATTCCATTCCATTCCATTCCATTCCATTCCATTCCATTCCATCTTCTCCAACCACTCTGCAGTAAGCAGAGACATCTCCAACCAGATCCAGTTTTTCAGGGCCCCATCAAGTTTGACCTTGAATGTCTCCAGGGATGGAGTCTCCAGCACATTTCTGGACATGGATGTGCACCCCTATTCACTCATTCTCACCACCCAAACACAGATGAAGCATTGCACTGAATGGACTAAGGGCCTAATGAGTAGCAGAAACAGCCTTGTCAGATGGACTCCTGGGTGAAGAAGTTTGCTAGTCCTGTTTACACTTGCCAGTGTGTTGATATGAAAGGAATAGAAATGAGCAATCAGTGTCAAGGGAACAAAGCTGGTGAAGGGCCTAGAGAACAAGTATCATGAGGAGTGGTTGAAGGAACTAAGGTTGTTTAATCTGGAGAAGAGCAGATGGAGGGGACACCCCATTGCTCTCTACAAGTCCCTGAAAGGAGGTAGGAGTGAGGTGGGGATCAGTCTCTTCTCCTTATTATCAGGTGATATAACAAGAAGAAATGGCCTGAAATTGTTCCATGGAGGGTTTGATTGGATATTAGGAAAAATTTCTTTCCTGCAGGAGTGGTCAGGCGTTGGAACAGGCTGTCCAGGGAGGTGGTGGAGTCACCATCCATGGAGGTGTTCAAGAAGCATTCAGGATATAGTTTAGTGGTGATGGTAGCTGGGTTATGGTTGGACTCAATGATCTTTTCCAACCTTAATGGTTGTAAGAATCTGTAATTCTAGATAGAATCTAGATTTGTATTGCAGTGTCTTTCAGGCAGAGGATTTAATATCATCTTAGCTATGTTTGCAATATCATCTTTATAGTGAGGCTGGTGAGATGCTGGAATGGGTTGCAGAGAGAAGCTGTGGATGCCTCATCCCTCAGAGTGTTTAAGACCAGATTGGACTGGGCTTTGAGAAAGCTGGTCTAGTGGGAAGAGTCCCTGCCCACAGCAGGTGGTGGGAGCTGTATGATCTTCAAGATCCTTTCCAACTCAAACCATTCTATGATTCTGTGGCTTGTATAGTGCTGCTGTTGCATGCCTACAAATAAAGAGGTCATGAAGCAAATGTATGGCAAACAGAAGAGCTCTTGTCGAAAATGAATGATGCAGTAGTAACCAGACTACTTGTATAGCTTGAAAGCAGTGAGACTTTGCAGCAGTGTTTCAGGACAGCACTGCTTGCTTAAGCTGCTATTTTTTTTTTCCTCATTGCAGCTAAGAAAACTGTAGCACCAAGCAGACAAGGCATCGCTGATGAACCTTATATATCAAATTCCAGGCTGAAATTCGTCTTGTCTTGTTACGATTTGCCATTGATGTTATGGTGATGCCTACCAGTGTCAGCTCTGATTAGCTTCTCGACTTCTGTACAAGTGCACAAACAACAGAGAATCCATTGTGCTCTGATAGGCACAGCAAGGAGCAGGAAAAAAAAAAAAACAAACTAGAGAGAAAGAAGCAACTCTATTTTCCAAAATTCAGGGGTCAATCCGAATAGATTGCGAGTCTCCTGACTCCAGCTGCAGTTGCCTGGGACAAGACTTTGATAAAGCAGACTTCATTCTAAGGATCCTAAAATCCCAAGGAAGAGTTTAAAATATGTCTGTAGAGTCCGGCCCAAGCCACACTGTCACGTTTTCATCCTCACAAGGACTTTGGGATGACTTTTCCTCTGGTCTGCATGACTTGTGGCAGGATGTTCAAAAATGTGTGAGGGCATTTCGTGCTACAGCTAAATGAAGCAGGTTTATGAGCCACTTACACACTTTTACAAGATATTTGCCTTAGCTGCTTTCTTATTCACAGAAGCAGATGTAGATGAAATCCTGTTTACCTAAAGCACAGTCTCAAGCTGTGCCAGGGGAGGTTTAGGCTGGATGTTAGGAAGAAGTTCTTCACAGAAAGAGTGATTGGCCATTGGAATGGGCTGCCCAGGGAGGTGGTGGAGTCACCATCACTGGAGGTGTTTAAGAATCATAGAATCATAGAATCATAGAATCATAGAATCAGTCAGGGTTGGAATGGACCACAAGGATCATCTAGTTTCAACACCCTTGCCATGGGCAGGGACACCTCACACTAGATCAGGCTGGCCAGAGCCTGAAGGAGAGACTGGATGAGGTGCTGGATGCCATGGTTTAGTTGATTAGCTAGTGTTGGATGATAGGTTGGACTCAATGATCTCAAAGGTCTCTTCCAACCTGGTCTATTCTATTCTATTCTATTCTATTCTATTCTATTCTATTCTATTCTATTCTATTCTATTCTATTATTCTATTCTATTCTATTCTATCCTATCCTATCCTATCCTATCCTATCCTATCCTATCCTATCCTATCCTATCCTATCCTATCCTATCCTATCCTATCACTAGTTCCACATGAGAAGAGACCACCTCATTCCAACCTCCTTTCAGGGAGTTGTACAGAGTAAGAAAGTCTCCCCTCTGCCTTTGGTGTGAACCACAAAGAACCTCTATTCATCTTATACGTTGCCCAGTAGCAGTTGGAATTGTTTCACCTAATTTTTTTCTGTCTTGGCAAAGTAAAGCTGCAGATACATTTTTGAAACAATCTGCCACTGTTTGTATAATTTAAGGTCTATTTGTTATAATTCTGTATCCCAGACATAACTTTGAGATAAAGATCAAAAAAATCACAACATCTCAGTAGGGTAGGGGTTGGAAGGGACCTCTAGATATCATCCATCCAGAGCAGGATTCCCAAGATGGCATTGTCCAGGCAGGTTTGGAATCTCTCCAAAGAAGGAGACTCCACAACCTCTATAACGGGCCTGCTCCAGTGCTCCAGCACACTCACAGCAAAGAATAGAATGGAATGGAATGGAATGGAATGGAATGGAATGGAATGGAATGGAATGGAATAGAATAGAATAGAATAGAATAGAATAGAATAGAATAGAATAGAATAGAATAGAATAGAATAGACCAGGTTGGATTGGATTGAATTGAATTGAATTGAATTGAATTGAATTGAATTGGATTGGATTGAATTGGATTGAATTGAATTGACTAACCAGGTTGGAAAAGATCTTCAAGATCATCAAGTCCAACCTATCATCCAACACCATCTAATCAACTAAACCATGGCACCAAGTGCCTCATCCAGTCTCTTCCTAAACTCCTCCAGTGATGGTGACTCCACCACCTCCCTGGGCAGCACATTCCAATGGCCAATCACTCTCTGTGAAGAATTTCTTCCCAACACCCAGCCTAAACCTCTCCCGGCACAGCTTGAGACTGTGTCCTCTTGTTCTGGTGCTGGTTACCTGGGAGAAGAGACCAACCCCCACCTGGCTACAACCTCCCTTCGGAGAGTTGTAGACTGCAATAAGGTCTGCCCTGAACCTCCTCTTCTGCAGGCTAAGCAACCCCTGCTCCCTCAGCCTCTCCTTATAGGGCTGTGCTCCAAACCCCTCACCAGCTTTTTGCCCTTCTCTGGGCATGTTCCAGTAACTCAATATCTTTCCTAAACCAAGGGCCCCAGAACTGGACACAGACCTCAATGTACTGAATCCTGGGTTCAGTTTTGTGCTGAAGGAAAGGCAGTGAAGGACACTGAGGTGCTGGAACATGTCTAGCGAAGGACAATGAAGATGATGAAGAGCCTCAAACACAAGTCTTATGAGAGGCAGCTGAGGAAACTGGGGTTGCTTAGAAGAGGAGGCTGAGGGGATATCTCATTGCCCTCTACAACTGATTGAAAAGAGGTTGGAACCAGGTGGGGGGAGGCTGTCTCTCCTCACATGCAGAAAGTTACAGGAAAAGATGAAACAGCTTCAAGTTGTGCCAGGGGAGCTTCAGGTTGAATGTTAGGAAAAATTTCTTCACAGAAAGGGTTCTCAGGCACTGGAACAGGCTGCCCAGGGAGGTGGTGGAGTCACCATCCCTGGAGGTATTTAGTAGAGGCTTGGATATGGTGCTGAGGAACATGATTTTGTGCTAGTGGCTTAGCAATAGTGCTAGTACTGTGAGTCCTAGGAGAGTGGCTGGACTTGATGATCTCAAAAGTCTCTTCCAATCTCAACAGTTCTATGATTCTGTGAAACTCAAGGGAGTCATTTGTTATTCAGAAGGAAAAGTTGTAACAGGACAGCACATGGTTGGAGCATACTTTAGGAGAGCCCACGAGAAGGCTGGGGAGGGACTTCTTAGGCTATCAGGTAGTGATAGGACTAGGGGGAATGGAATGAAGCTGGAGGTGGGGAGATTCAGGCTGGATGTGAGGAGGAAGTTCTTCACCATGAGAGTGGTGAAGCCCTGGAATGGGTTGTCCAGGGAGGTGGTTGGGGCCCCGTCCCTGGAGGTGTTTAAGCCCAGGCTGGATGAGGCTCTGGCCAGCCTGATCTAGTGTGGGATGTCCCTGCCCATGGCAGGGGTTGGAACTAGATGATCCTTGTGGTCCCTTCCAACCCTGACTGATACTATGATATCAAAATGACCAAAGAACAGATAAAAAGTAAATGAAGTGGGGCATATCAATGGCTTTGTTTTATAAAGCATTGTGAAAAATTACCATTTCCTTCCACTTGTCTGCTTTCCTTTTTGGGTCTTTCACTGCGCTCTCTTTTTGCTCTTTGAATAAGACATTTAAATACCGTGAATGCTAAAGTGCATAATCACCTACACAAAGATAGAACAGATTTCTTCTGAAAGTTATTGAAAGCAGCATTCTGCTTATTTTCTAATTTTTCTTCTCTTCACTCATTCAGTTTTTCTCTCCCGAAGGAAATGAGTCAGAGGATTCTTAATGTCTCATTCTGTCTGTCTCTTTTCCTCGTTAGTGTTCTTGCACAGACCTCTCAAAGATTTTCCCTGAACTCATCCCTAATCATCTCTATGACTAGGGAAAAGCCTGCCTTTTTTGATGTCTTTTCTGAAGTCTTTTATTAAACAGGCCATAAATATAAAGTGCTGCATCTTCTGCAAGACCCTCTAGGTTAGGCTGGATGTTAGGAAGAAGTTCTTCACAGAAAGAGTGATTGGCCATTGGAATGTGCTGCCCAGGAGGTGGTGAAGTCACCATCACTGGAGGTGTTTAGGAAGAGACTGGATGGGGTGCTTGGTGCCATGGTTTAGTTGATTAGATGGTGTTGGATGATAGGTTGGACTCAATGATCTCAAAGATCTTTTCCAACCTGGTCTATTCTATTCTATTCTATTCTATTCTATTCTATTCTATTCTATTCTATTCTATTCTATTCTATTCTATTCTATTCTATTCTAAAAAAAAGGAACTCATCTTGGTGCAGCTTCCATTCCTTACACTTTTCAAGTGTAGACACTAGTGTCGATATAGAATTGATGCAGGGTATCTCCAGGGCTGTCTTGTTTCATTCTGGAATAAGCAATTCACCCTGTGGCTTCAGTGGTGAGTTTGCTTGAGTATGACTATGAAGACTCCTCCAGAGACTGGTTTTTTGGTGTCTAAATTCAGAAAAGCACACAAAAATACTGGCTCTTCCTGTAGGGTGTTTTGTACAACTCAGATTTGCGGAGCTGTGATGGCAGCTGAAGGGTTAGGATTATTAGAATAGAATAGAATAGAATAGAATAGAATAGAATAGAATAGAATAGAATAGAACTAAACAGGTTGGAAGACACCTTCAAGATCATCACGTCCAACCTATCACCCAACACCATCCAATCAACTAAACAACGACACCAAGCACCCCCATCCAGTCTCTTCCTAAACACCTCCAGTGATGGTGACTCCACCACCTCCCTGGGCAGATCATTCCAATGGCCAATCACTCTCTCTGTATAGAACTTCTTCCTAACATCCAGTCTAAACCTCCCCTGGCACAGCTTGAGACTGTGTCCTCTTGTTCTATTGGTGGTTGCCTGGAAGAAGAGACCAACCCTCACCTGGCTACAACCTCCCTTCAGGTAGTTGTAAATAGCAATAAGGTCTCCCCTGAGCCTCCTCTTCTCCAGGCTCCCAGCTCCCTCAGCCTCTCCTCATAGGGCTTGTGTTCCAAACCCCTCCCCAGCTTTGTTGCCCTTCTCTGGACACCTTCCAGCAACTCAACATCTTTCCTAAACTGAGGGGCTCAGAACTGGACACAGGACTCAAGGTGTGGCCTAACCAGTGCTGAGTACAGAGGCAGAATGACCTCCCTGCTCCTGCTGGCCACACTATTGCTGATACAGGCCAGGATGCCATTGGCCTTTTTTAGTTCTTGAAAAAAGAATAAAGCTCTCCCTGCTCCTAAAATTAGTTTTGTCAGTTAAGTGTTTCACCTAAACTATAATTTTTTTTGCCTGCTTAATTTTGGCTTTCTACATTTCATGTTTTTATTTCTAAGGAGATCTCTTTTACTGTATGATTGCCAAACCTAATCTGATGGAAGTTTCTGGATGTAACCTCAGGAGTTTTACTGAACAGTGGTAAACAGAAGATGCTGAATGTGCATAAACTGTTGGAGTTGCTTTGTGGGTTTTTTTTTCCTTCTCTTTGGTTAGAATCATAGAATACAATCATAGAATCATAGAATGATTTGGATTGGAATGGACTTTAAAGAGTTTCAACTCTTTTGCCTTGGGCAGGGACATCTTCCACTAGACCAGATTGCTCAAAGCCCCATACATCCTGGCCTTGAGCAGCTCCAGGGGGGATCCACAACCTCCCTGGGCAACCTGTTCCAATTTCTCACCATCCTCACTACAAAGAATTTCTTAATATTCATTCTAAATCTCCCCCTTCCAGCTCAAAACCATTGCCCCTCATCCTATCACTACAAGCCCTTGTAAAAACTCCCTCCCCAGCTTTCTTGTATCCCCCTTTAGGGACTGAAAGGCTGCTCTAAGGTCTCCCTGTAGCCTTCTCTTCTCCAGGCTGAACAACCCCAGCTCAAGCAGGCTGTCTACATAGGAGATGTGCTCCAGCCCTCTGATCATCTTTGTGGCCCTTCTTTGGACCCAGTCAATGTCAGTGTTAAATGTCCTTCTTGTGTTGGGTGCACCGGAACTGGATGCAGTACTCCAGGTGATGTCTCACAAGGGCGGAGCAGAGGGGGAAGAATCACCTTCCTCGTCCTGCTGGTCACACTTCTTTTGATGCAGCCCAGGACACAGTTTCCTTCTGGGTTTGCAGTGCACATAGAGGCTCTCTATGTTCCTCTGACCAGCAAATGCAACATTCAAAGTGTGTTGTTCTTGACGTTCCATAAACACACCACAAAAGTGAAACTTCCTGGGTTTTGTTTCGGTTGGGTTTGTTTTTTTGGCTTGCTTCTTGAAAGATCATTTATTGTCAGCAAGGGGAAAGGGGGAAAAAAAACCCAAATGCACCACTGAACCTTCTTCAAATGAAGTTTGCCTCTTTTTTGTTTTGATGTGAATAAATACCCACTGACAGTTCTCATCTTCTGAAGCTTTGATGCAAATGTTAAAAGCCTCCGGGACAATATAAATTGTGGCCCTCTACAAATATAGTTTCCAGGGCAACTAAAGGGCCTGCTGTTTCATAAATACTGTGCTCTCAAGCAGAACACTTATTTATTTATTTAGTTTTAGGTCTCCTGCAAGGTTATTTGGTATTTCAACGTGTTGATTTTGAAATCATATTCCCCTCTGTGAGAAATATCCTCTATGACGCTCAGCCAGATCTGGACTATTTGGAAGGGAAGCGTAAAAATCCAATCTTGTCCATCTGCATTTGTAAGGGCTGTAAATGTGAGATGTGAGAAAGCTGGCAGATTTCCTCCTGTGCTGCAGCAGCACCCATCCTCCAGCACCCAGCCAGGGGCTGACAAGAAGCTCTGTGCTGTGCTGCTCCTGCCGATGAGAAGATGCCTGTTAAATCTCAGGTGAGGCTTTTCTTGCCTCATCTTGACAGCACATTTAAATGGTAGCTGTGAAAAAAAGATGTCTATTTCACTGTTGACTTCAGCATGTGTGAATAGAATCACAGAACTATCAAGGTTGGAAGAGACCTTAGAGATTGTAAAGTCACAGAATCACAGAATCACCAAGGTTGGAAGAGACCTCAGAGATCATCAAGTACAACCCATCACCACAGACCTCATGACTAGACCATGGCACCAAGCGCCACATCTAATCCCCTCTTGAACACCTCCAGGGATGGTGACTCCACCACCTCCCTGGGCAGCACATTCCAATGGCTAACAACTCTCTCAGTGAAGAACTTTCTCCTCACCTCGAGCCTAAACTTCCTCTGTTGCAGCTTGAGACTGTGTCCTCTTGTTCTGGTGCTGGTTGCCTGGGAGAAAAGACCAACCCCTCGTGGCTACAACCACCCTTCAGGTAATTGTAGGCAGCAATAAGGTCTCCCCTGGGCCTCCTCTTCTCCAGGCTAAACAGCCCCAGCTCCCTCAGCCTCTCCTCAGAGGGCTTGTGCTCGAGACCTCTCCCCAGCCTCATTGGCCTTCTCTGGACATGTTCAAGTATCTTAATGTCTTTCTTAAATAGAGGGGCCCAGAACCAGACACAGTACTCAAGGTGTGGTTCATATTCAGCCAAGCATCAATCAACACCTTGAGGTCTTTCTCTGCTGAGCAGCTCTCCAGCCACTCTGCCCCAAGCCTGTAATATTGCATGGGATTGTTGTGGTCCGTGTGCAGCACTTGACCTTGTTGAGTCTCATACAACTGAGCTCAGCCTATCAATTCAGCCTGTCCAGATGTCTCTGCAGGGCCTTCCTGCCCTCCAGCAGATCAACATGCCCACCCAAGTTGGTGGTGTCTGCACACTTAGTGAGAGTGCCTGGATAGTGTTGGATGATAAGTTGGACTTGATGATCTCAAAGGTCTTTTCCAACCTGGTTAATTCTATCAATCACCCCATTCAGTCTCTTCCTAAACACCTCCAGTAACGGTGACTCCACCACCTCCCTGGGCAGCCCATTCCAATGCCCAGTCACTCTTTCTGTGAAGAACTTCTTCCCATCCAGCCTAACACCACTTGCAATTGGCTATCAAGTGGATTTGACTCCATTCAGCACCACTCTTTGGGGCCAGCCCTCGAGACAGCTTTTTACCCAACAGAATGTGTGGCTTATGTGGCTACTCAAGCCATGAACAGTCAGTTTCTCCAAGAGGTTGCACTGAAAGAAGTGGTTACATTGACAGAAACTCTGTGTGCACTCATATACCACTTGACTAACATTCTCCTTCAGTAAGATAATGTTCTGAAATGGCTGGCACCGTTTTCAGCCTCCCTTTGTAGCTTTTCTGCTTTTTTGTGCTGCCACTCCACGTGAGTCCAGCATTACGAGCTTAGTCTTTGTGTGTCCTGTTAAAGTGTTAATGCAGGACCAACAGGCAGTAGATAAACCCTACCTTTCCTATTTGGGGTAATCAATGTAGTATAAAAGCAGCTAATTAATTGACTTAGCTGGACTTAAATGACTTGTCAATAGGGTAAAAGTCAAGTGCAAAGCAAAGATGCAAAAGCTCGTGTGTCCTTATTGTGCTCTGGGTGATGCAGGCTTTGAGTAGATGTGCCTGATGCAATTCACCAGGCTTGGGGCAGAGTGGCTGGAAACTGCCCCTCAGAAGAAGACCTGGGGCTGCTCATTGATGGTCAGCTGATGATGGACCAGTGTGTGTCCAGGTGGCCAAGAAGGCCAACAGTATCCTGGCCTGTATGAGAAACAGTGTGGCAAGTAAGTCTAAGGAAGGGATTGTCCCCCTGGATGTAGCTCTATTGAGGCCATACCTTGAATACTGGGTTCAGGGTGGGGGCCTTAACTACAACTGGAGTGTGTCTAGGGAATGGCAACAAAACTGGTGAAGGGTCTGGAGAACAGGTCTGGTGGGGAACAGCTGAGGGAGCTGGGGGTTTTGCATGGAGAAGAGGAGACTGAGGGAAAACCTCATTGCTCTTTACAGCTCCCTGAAAGGAGGCTGGAGTGAGGTAGCTGTTGGCCTGCACTCCCCAGTAACCAGCAATATGACAAGAGGAAATGGGCTCAAGTTGGATCAGAGGAGGTTTAGGTTGGAAATTAGAAGAAAAAGGATTCTCAAAGACTGGAATAGGCTGCTCAGGGAGGTGGTTGAATCCCCATCCCTGGAGGTGTTTCAGAGAGGCAGAGATTTTTTTTTTTAAGCCAGTCCTGTGATTCTAGACTTTTAGTATTTGCAGTGTAATCAGTTCTGGTGAGAGTTAGAGGATGTAGTAAACATTGTAGTAACATTTAGTTTTCTTGTGCAACTCAAAGAGGTGTTTCAGACACAGCAGTTATGGAAAATGAAGCATAACTTGTCCTTACCTAAATTTGCATAACTCTTCCTGATTTCTGCACCAAATGCATTCATGCATATCTGAGTACCACACAAAACAATGACCTAGATTAGAAGCTTGGTTTAATTATGTACACTCAATTTAGTACATTTTAAAAAGTTACTCCATTTTGTACTAATTTTAGGTGCAATGGGAACTCGTGGTTTTTTCCTAAGACATCTGTCTCCAGTGTGGTTAGTTCACAAAGCTTTGGAGAATCAATTTCCTATCTTACATCTCTTTGTCTACACATCCTTTTTGTTCTTTTGTTGGTTTTTCCCCTTCCCTTCCCTTCCCTTCCCTTCCCTTCCCTTCCCTTCCCTTCCCTTCCCTTCCCTTCCCTTCCCTTCCCTTCCCTTCCCTTCCTTCCCTTCCCTTCCCTTCCTTCCCTTCCCTTCCTTCCCTTCCCTTCCCTTCCCTTCCTTCCCTTCCCTTCCCTTCCCTTCCCTTCCCTTCCCTTCCCTTCCCTTCCCTTCCCTTCCCTTCCCTTCCCTTCCCTTCCCTCACCTTCCCTCACCTTCCCTCACCTTCTCTCACCTTCCCTCACCTTCCCTCACCTTCCCCTTCCCTCTCCCCTTCCCTCTCCCTCTCTCTCTCCCTCTCCCTCACCCACAGAGAAGTAGTGACCTAGTCAGGTCTCCTCACCAAACTTGTCAAGTGTTTGTAGAGGAATCCTCTACTCACTGTTACAAAGGTTAAATATCCCTTTAGATACAATGTAAGACATGATGGTGACTATATATGTATTGAATACTACATTATCCATACTTTCACCTATATGATTGGTAAGGTCCCTTACAAACCAAACCATTCTATGATTCTGTGAAGGGCCATGAGGATGATCAGAGGGCTACAGCTCCTCTCTTAAGAGGACAGACTGAGGGAGTTGGGGCTGTTCAGTCTGGAGAAGAGAAGGCTCCGAGGAGACCTTATTGTGGCCTTCCAGTATCTGAAGGGGGATACAAGAAAGCTGGGGAGGGACTTTTTAGGGTGTTAGCTAGTTATAGGACTAGGGGGAATGGAACAAAAATACAAATGGGTAGATTTAGATTGGATGTTGGGAAGAAATTCTTCACCATGAGGGTGGTGAAACACTGGGACAGGTTACCCATGGAGCTGGTGGAAGCCTCATCCCTGGAAGTTTTTAAGGCCAGGCTGGATGTGGCGCTGAGCAACCTGATCTAGTGTGAGGGGTCCCTGCCCATGGCAGGGAAGTTGGAACTAAATGATCCTTGAGGTCCCTTCCAACCCTAACACTTCTGTGATTCCGTGAATCTGTTACTGAGTTCCTGCTGCATGGCCATTTCAGCCACACTGTGGTCCCCACAGGCATCTCCATGAGCGCCACAGGCTGGTGATTCCCTGAAGGTGCCCATGGGCACTGGCTGCACCCTGCAAAAGCCAGGCTGTGCTCAGCCTTCGTTAATTATTAGACTGTAGTAAGACATTGTGTTTCAAAGGTCAAGATGGGAGCCACTGGTACCAAACAGACAATGGGAAGTGCCCCCTGAAACTGTGCTGGTGTAATCATGCAAGTGTTTGCTCAGGCACTGGCAGTAAAAGCGTAGTGATAGGTGGTTCATTAATTGTGAAAGCCTATCCAAACAGGAGAGGTTTATTTATACATTCCACAATTAAGAATTGAACTTTATTCCCTGATCCAAAGTGACCTTAGCTTATATGAACTGAAAAATCTCTCTCTTGGTGGTTTGGGGTTTTTTTGAGTTTGTTACTTCTATTTTTGATTAGTTATCAAATAACCCCAGAATAATTGTGCCATCATTGAATTCATACCTTGAAAATAGTTTGTGTGTCCATCTCTGAGGCCTTCAATAGAATAGGAGAGAATAGAATAGAATAGAATAGAATAGAATAGAATAGAATAGAATAGAATAGAATAGAATAGAATAGAATAGAATAGAATAGAATTAACCAGGTTGACAAAGACCTTTGAGATCATCAAGTCCAACCTATCACCCAACACCATCTAATCAACTAAACCATGGCACCAAGCACCCCAGCAAGTCTCTTCCTAAACACCTCCAGTGATGGTGACTCCACCACCTCCCTGGGCAGCACATTCCAATGGCCAATCTCTCTTTCTATGAAGAACTTCTTCCTAACATCCAGCCTAAACCAGTGCAAGAACAAGATGGACCTGCTGATGAGGGGCCAGAAGATGGCCACAAAGCTGATCAGAGAGCTGGAGCACCTCTCCTATGAAGACAGGCTGGGAGAGTTGGGGCTACTCAACCTTCAGAAGTGACCTTAGAACAGCCTTCCAGTACCCAAAAAGACCTAAGGAAGGCTGGGGAAGGACTGTTTAGAAGGCCTTCTAGTGATAGGATAAACAATGGTTTGAAACTAGAGCAGGGTAGATTTAGGTTGGACATCTGGAGGAAGCTCTTCACAATGAGGGTGATGAGATAATAGAACATGTTGCCCAGTGAGGTGGTGGATGCCCCATCCCTGGAGACATTCATGGTCAAACTTGATGGGGCCCTGAGCAGCATGATCTGATTAGAGGTGTCCCTGCTTACTGCAGGGCAGTTGGACAAGATGACCTTCAAGGGTCTCTTCCAACCCAATGCATTCTGTGATTCTGTCATTTTAAAAGAGGCATTTCAAGACTTTTGTTGTGACCATATGCTCAGTAATGGCCATAATATATTTTGCTCTGATGAGATGATCATGCACAGAGGAGAAAGAAAGATATGATCAGGCAGAATCACACAGATAAGTGTTGTCTGTGTTACCAGAAGGGATCACGGGTTGGCTATCGTGTGGTTGCAGCTGCACAGCTTAGGGTCTTATTCTTAATCACACTGATGAGCAGAAGCAATACAGCATCAGGGCCAGGGATTTCCAGAGCATTAGCAATCACTGCAGGCAGAGCCTATGAGAAGCACATGCTAAGTTTTCATGCCAAGAAGTCTGACAAATCAGTGGGAACTGGGAGTCAGGGTGAGTTAAGTTGGTATGAAGATATTTGCACATTAGAAAAAGAATTTAAAATATCCTTAGATTTTTCTTTGGCTCTACTTAAAAGCAGCATTGTGGGCTGTATTCTGCTGAAAGGGGAAGGTTTCTAAAGCTATAATACCAGAAAGCCACCGTGGCATGTAGGTTATCTTAAAATGGAGACTGTTCCTTACTCACCTCCTACTCGACTGTCAGAGTGTCACCCCTTGTATTAGTAACCTATACAAAAACCAGTGCCAGGCAGGGAAAGTGTCCTGGTTTCAGCTAGACCAGAACCAGTTCTGCTCGGTGCTGTGAGTTCCCAGCTCAGTCTCTGCTCAGTGAGGGGCTTTCTGCAGCTCAGGGCAGGTTTGCACAGACAGTGGCTGCGGCTGGCAGTGGCAATGCTGATGGGGAGATTTAGCACCAAGGGTCTGGGTGCAAAGGAAGGGCACTGCTCCATCTTGCATGCCAACTTGGGGTGCAGGAAGGAAAAAGCTGCAGCTGCAGGGAGGAGGGGACAGGATGGGCGACCTCAAGCTGACCAACAATGGATTCTATCCCATAGACATCATCCTCAGGATCAGGATGAGAGATCGCCAGGGTCAAGCCCCTTCTTCAGTGGCTAGTGTCCAAGGACTCTGTCTGTTCTGCCTTCAGTCCTGATCCATGAGTTCCTGAATCCAGTTCCAGAAAACCCAGCTCTTGAATCCAGTTCCCATCTGTCAGTGTGTCCAGTCTGAATGTTCTTCCACACCATCAGTGGTGACAGTGATGGGGGCTGAGTTCCATACTGGATGGTATCTATTTGTGTTTATTTCATTTGATCGTTCTTATTTCCATCGCAGCTGGTTTGGTTCCTTTCCCACCTTATCAGTCTCTCTCCCTTATTGTCTTTCTCTTCCTCTTGAGAAACAGAAGAGTTCATAGAGAGCCTCTGGCACCCATTTAGTGGCCAGTCCATCTCTGACCCTTGGCAGTAATACAAAGGGAAAAGGATGATCATGCAAAGCTTGATCAGACATGTAAATAAACCCCAACCCCCTTCTACTCTCTTTTCATAAGTACCTTTTTGGCACTTTTGCCCAGAACCCCAAATTTAATAAAATACATTAAAAAACAATCCTCCAGCAAAGAGATTCATCAGGCTTTTGTTGAACTGGGTGATGTACAACACAAAGATGGTCCTTCCTAAACAGATGCCTAATTATCATGCTTGACAGTAAATATTAAGGCACTGAAGTAGGATAGCAAATTATAGTAACCATATCATTGATCCATCTGGGGTGCCTTAGGGTCCATGCATATACTTTAGAAAGAAACTGATTTCAGGGCAGGTAAGGAGCTGTCCTGTCTGATCACAAGCTTCCTGTGTCTTCTGGAAATAATCCTTTCTGCCTTTATTGCCAGTTACTGTGACACCTTGTTGCTCACCTTCCTCTGAAGGCATGCTTTTGGTAGTTGGCACTCCAGCAAAGCACTTCTGATCCTACTGAAGGGTGCATGTCTCTGGCATTGCTTTGTTCCAGGAAAAGAGTTTCTCCTCATGGCTTGAGAAATGGTTGCAGCTGCCTGTCATAAATACAGAGATTTACACACAGAAGGTGGGTGTGAAAGGATTGTAGCAGAGGGAGGGAAAGCTGAGCTCAGGCTGAGAGTGGTGTGAGGGAAGCATCCACACAAACAGCTGAATTAGAGGAGGACTGCAGCACTTTGCTGGTTTTCTGCTTGGGATGAAGTGAGTCTCATCTCCGGTATCTGCTCTGTGTACAAGTCAAGGGAGCCCTTTACTCATCTCTTACCAAAGGAGAACCTTTCTGTACTCTCTGTGTGAGTGTAGCTACTCCCTGGATCTGTGTCTGGATATATAGACTTTCATATCACAGTTGCCTTCGCAGAGATTATGGTCAAGAGTATGGTGCACTTAATCATCAAAGCAATGCTTATTTTATATCCTATTACTCACTTGGAATTTTATGCTTGCTTCACTCTGCCTAGTGCCAGGGGCATGTTCAGTAATGTGATGTCTGTATAGCTTGTTCCTAGAGATTTTACTGGTGCCTAAGCTCCTAGTAGCAGATTGGGGAAATCACTTCCCAGTCCCTAATTTTTGTCTTCTGTGTTGCCCTTTTCTCTGCATCAGAGTGGGATGATCTCTCAGTAAAAGTAATTCAAACCCTTGAATTATGTGAGGCTGTGGAAAATCATGCACTGTGACCTACACAGGTGACAAAACTTAGATGCAGTTATAGCCTGCATATCTAATAATACTAAGAAATCACTGGTTTAGTGAAAATCTTGCTAAAAATGTGCCCTTGTGGCCAAGAAGGCAAATGGTTTGCTTGGGTGCAATGAGAGTGTGACCAACAGGTCAAGGGATGTTCTCCCCCACCTCTACTCTGCCCTAGAGTAGAGTGAGACCACATCTGGAGTACTGTGTCCACTTCTGGGCTCCTCATTCAAGAGGGTCAGGGAACTACTGGAGAGTGTCCAACAGAGGCTATGAGGATGACGAAGGGCCTGGAACTCTGCTTGATGAGGAAAGGCTGAGAGACCTGGGGCTGATAAGTCTGGAGAAGAGAAAACTGAGAGGTGATATTACTAATATTTACAAACACCAGAAGGGTGGGTGCCAAGAAAAAGAAGCCAGGCTTTGTTTGGTGATGTCCTGTGATAGGATGAGTGGCAATGGGTACAAACTAGAACCCAGGAAGTTCCACCTCAATATGAGAAAAAACTTTGCTGTGAGGGTGTTAGAGACCTGGAACAGGCTGCCCAGAGAGGTTGTACAATCTCCTTCTCTGGAGACTTTCAAGACCTGTCTGGACTCATTCCTTGCCAACCTACCCTATGTGACCCTGCTTTGGCAGGGACACTGTGAAATTGGCTACATGAAGTGAGGTGGACAAGAAGGCTAACAACATTCTGGCCTGGATCAGCAATAGTGTGGCCAACAGGAACAGGGCAGTGGTTGTGCCCCTGGACTCTGATGAAGCCACACCTTCAGTAATGGGTTCAGTTTGGGGACACTCACTATGAGAAGGACATTGAGATCACAGGATCACAGAATGTTAGGGGTTGGGAGGGACCTCTGGAGACCTTTGAGTCCAACCTTCCTGCCAGGGCAGGACCATAGAATCTAGTGTGGGTCACGCAAGAATGCATCCAGATGGGCCTTGAAAGTCTCCAGAAAAGTAGACTCCACAACCTGTTCAAGTTCTCTGTGACCATTACAGTAAAGAAGTTCTTCCTCATGTTGAGGTGGAGCTTCCTGTGCTGGAGTTTATATCCATTGCCCTTGTTCTATCACAGGCTGCAAGTGAGAAGAGGCTGTCCCTTCCTTCTGGACACCCAGCACTCAGATATTTATATACATAATGTGTCCAGAGAAGGGCGACAAACCTGGTGAAGGGTCTGGAGAACAGGCCTGGTGAGGACAGCTGCGGGAACTGGGGTTGTGTACTCTGGAGAAAAGGAGGCTGAAAGGAGACCTTCTCACTCTCTACAGCTCACAGAAGAGAGGTTATAGTGAGGTCTGGATGTGTCTCTTCCACTGGTAACAATGGTAGGATGAAAGGAAATGGCCTCAAGTTGCACCAGCAGTTTAGGTTGGATACCAGAAGAAACTTCTTGACTGAAAGAATTGTCCAATCATTTGAACAGGCTGCCCAGATAGGTGGTTGGATCCTCATCCTTGGAGGTTTGTCCAGAGCCAGAGATGTGATGATGAGGTACATGGTTTAGGACCAGATGTGGTAGAATCAGAGAGATCTTAAAGGTCTTTTCCTGCCAGAACGATTCTGTGATCAATATGGCAGGACAAGCATGAAATACTGTAAGTAGAAGAATTTGGGAGCTATTGCTTTGATGTTTTATTTGTTTGGATTTGATGTTATTATTTTGGGTGACTTTTTCTGCCATTTCAAATTGGAAGTAAAAACATATAGCTGTAAATAACATATATGCATATATAAAGCATATAGATGATCTGGATGAGGGGATTGAGTCCATCATCAGTAAGTTTGCAGATGACACCAAGCTGGGGGCAGGTGTTGATCTGTTAAAGGGTAGGAGAGCTCTGCAGAGGGACCTTGACAGGCTGGACAGATGGGCAGAGTCCAACGGCATGAGATTTAACACATCTAAGTGCTGGGTTCTGCACACTGGCCACAACAACCCCATGCAGTGCTACAGGCTGGGGTCAGAGTTGCTGGAGAACAGTCAGGCAGAGAGGGACCTGGGGGTGCTGGTTGATAGTAGGCTGAACATGAGCCAGCAGTGTGACCAGGTGACCAAGAATGGCATCCTGTCCTGCATCAGGAACAGTGTGGCCAGCAGGAGCAGAGAAGTCATTCTGCCCCTGTACTCAGCACTGGTTAGGCCACACCTTGAGTCCTGTGTCCAGTTCTGGGCACCTCAGTTTAGGAATGTTGACTTGCTGGAACATGTCCAGAGAAGAGCAACAAAGCTGGGGAGAGGTTTGGAGCACAAGCCCTAGGAGGAGAGGCTGAAGTAGCTGGGAGCCTGGAGAAGAGGAGGCTCAGGGGAAACCTTATTTCTCTCTATAACTACCTGAAGGGAGATTGTAGACAGGCAGAGGTTGGTCTCTTCTCTCAGACAACCAACACCAGAACAAGAGGACTGCACCAGGGGAGGTTTAATCTGGAGGTTAGGAAGAAGTTCTTCACAGAAAGAGTGATTGGCCATTGGAATGGGCTGCCCAGGCCGGTGGTAGAGTCACCATCACTGGAGATGTTTAGGAAGAGACTGGATGGGGTGCTTGGTGCCATGGTTTAGTTGATTAGATAGTGTTGGATGATAGGTTGGACTCGATGCTCTCAAAGGTCTCTTCCAACTTGGTCTATTCTATTCTATTCTATTCTATTCTATTCTATTCTATTCTATTCTATTCTATTCTATTCTATTCTATTCTATTCTATTCTATCCTATTCTATTCTCTTCTCTATATATTACATACAGAGGTATCACACACACATATATGCCATTTTTCAGTGGATGATTTTGGAAGCACGTTTAAATTTAAACTCCTTTAAGTAGGTTAAGATATTCCAGTGATCTGATCAGTGGGATACAGTCACTGACCTACATTTGTGAGGAAATGATTTCTTTTTTGTGAAAAGGCTGTTCTAACTTTAAAAGGATCATTAACAGAACATATCTGCCAGCCTAATTTGCATTTTAGATAACTGAGAATTATTAATTATCATGTTATACCCAGGCAGACTTCTAATTTCTTCAGAGAAGTATCTAGGCCTTGGCAGCTTGAAAGGAGATAGCCAAACCCAACTGTGTAACAAGGGATAACTGTACGGGATGAAAAGGATTTGCTCTCCTCTGGATTTCCTACTGTGCTATTTTGAATCTCTCAACAGGGTTACAGGGATAGCCTCATTTCTTTCTCCCTGGTCTATTTTTGGTCTCTGTCTTGGTCCTCTGTCGTGTAGCGTCTCACAGCGGAGTGTCAGGATTCCTATTTGTATTTATGTATCAAATGCCTCCAGAGTGAGAAGATCATTGAAGCATAGAGTTGTTTTGGTTGGAAAAGACCTCCAAGACTGAGCCCAGACTTCAAACTAACCCCACCATGGACATTAAACCATGTCCCAAGGTGCCATGCATGTCCACACATTTCTTGAACAGCTCCAGGGATGGTGACTCCACCACCTCCCTGGGCAGCCTGTTCCAATGCCTGACCACTCTTGCAGGAAAGACTTTTTTATCTAATATCCAACCTAATCCCCCCACCCTCTACACAATTTCAGGCCATTTGCTCTAGTTCCATCACCTGATACTACGGAGAAGAGACCAACACCCTCCTAATAGCCAACCTAATATCCAACAATACAATACAATACAATACACCAGGTTGGAAGAGACCTTCAAGATCATCGCGTCCAACCCATCAACCAATCCAACCCACCCAACAACTAAACCATGGCACCAAGCACCCCATCAAGTCTTCTCCTGAACACCTCCAGTGAAGGTGACTCCACCACCTCCACGGGTAGCCGATTCCAATGGCCAATCACTCTCTCCGTGTAGAACTTCTTCCTAACATCCGGCCTAAACCTGCCCTGGTGCAGCCTGAGACTCTGTCCTCTTGTTCTGGTGCTGGCTGCCTGGGAGAAGAGGCCAACCTCTGCCTGGCTACAACCTCCCTTCAGGTAGTTGTAGAGAGCAATAAGGTCACCCCTGAGTCTCCTCTTCTCCAGGCTAAGCAACCCCAGCTCCCTCAGCCTTTCCTCATAGGGCTAATATCCAACCTAATCCCCCCACCCTCTACACAATTTCAGGCCATTTGCTCTAGTTCTATCACCTGATGCTATGGAGAAGAGACCAACACCCTCCTTACTCCAGCCTCCTCGCAGGGAGTTGTAAAGAGCAATGAGGTCTCCCATCGGCCAGCTTTCTCCCTCAGCCACTATACAAACTGAAACAACCAAACCTGGATGGTTGTTTTGTTTTGTTTTGATTTGGGTTTCTTAGTTGTTTCTGTGTGTTTCTGGTTTTTATTTAGCTAGTGTCTCACACCTCTCTGTTACAGAGCTCTGTGCAGTGACACACAGGCAGGGATGCGTGCAGCAGCCTGGTGTGCATCAGCCACTTCTCATACTGCCAGATCCGCCAAGGTCCTTTTCCCATATCACATTACTCTCTTTTAGATGATCATAGCAGATGAGACTTTGCATTTTTTCAGCTTAATTATTGTGCAGAGCATGGCATGTTGCTATTGCCATTGATTGCTTGTGAGAGCCTAGAGAGCGCTCTGCCGGGCTATGTTTGGTTCGCTCTGTCCCACTGCTGATTTGTTTGGTTCATTTTTTTCTCACTCAGCAGAAGTGTTGAGCAACAGAGAAAACCAAATGGGACTACCTATCACTTCAGCTCCTAGATCCATGCAGAAGAATTTTCTCTTGGTTTAAGCCAGACCAGAACTCAGCTCAGTCTCTGCTCAGGGCCAGCACTTTCTGCAGCTGAGGACAGGTTTGCCCAGGCAGTGACTGCTGACAGAAGTGATAACGCTGATGGCAAGAGTTAGCACCAAGGGTTGGGCTGCAGATCAAGGGCACTGCTACACCTTGTGTGCCACCTTGGGGTGAAGGAAGGAAAAGGCTGCAGCTGCAGGGAGAAGGAGACAGGGCAGGTGACCCTAAAATGACCAAGAAGGGATTCCATCCTAGGGGCATCATGTAGGATGCCCAAGATCACCAGGGTCAAGCCTATTCTTCAGTGGCTGGTACCTGAGGAGGACTCTGTTCTGCCTTCAGTCCTGATTCATGAGTTCCTGAATCCAGTACCAGAATGCAGCTCTGGAATCTACTTCCCATCTGCTGCAGAGTCCAGTCTAGGTCTCCCCAGTTTCTACCCAGAGCATCAGATGTGATGGTGACTAATACCCATCAGGGGCTGGGTTTGATGTTGGTTTGTACCTGTTTGTATGTAGTTAATTTGGTTGTTATTATTTCCATTCCAGCTGTTCTAGTTCATTTTCCACCCTACCAGTCTCTCTCCCCTATTCCCTTTGTCTTCCCTTTCGGAAGCAGAGGGATTCAAAGAGAGCATCTGGCACTCATCTAGTGGCCTGCCCAGCCCTAACCCTTGACAATTTTGTCATCAGCGCTGTGATGCCTGCATCATTCTTGGATGCCAGGGTGCAGAAACAGTCTCATCTCTTCTCAGGAATCAAATGCATAATCATTTGACTGAAAAAATGCAAACTTCTTGCTGTATTCCTGGTCTTATTTCTTCATAGGCCACATAAACTTTATCTGCACTTCTATATTTACATGACAAAATGACAACTTCTGCAGTAGCTTAGATGCCACAGCTGGTGGGCTTGACACTAGCTTTCTTTAATGGTTCCAAGTCAGGTGTATCTCACAGCACATCTGGGTTTGACAGAGTGCCATTTCAGGATGCAAAAACTTCCAAAGCAAACAGCTGTTTGACAAAGGGAGACAGAGGTGGTGGGGAAAGGTGTGTGTGTGGGGGTTAATAAAAGGAGTGGTGCAGCAATTGAATTTCCTGAATTGGAATGGTCCAATATGTCTTTGCAAGAAACATTTGATATTTGTACTCCTCTCCTGGGGTCCTTATTTAAATAATAATAAAAAAAACTGTTATCACAATACTGCATGATACTCATAACCTTCAGCCACTGCTGGAAACATTGATTTTAAGCTTGGATCTTTTATGAAGAATTATTACGTCTGGGAGCTGTGGGTTTGGTGGTTTCACTTCTTAACCCTTCATGGGATATCTGTCATGGGTGGGCATCTGTTCAGTGGGTACTGCAGTTACCTGCTTGATCCCTGAGCCTTCTGTTTAGTACTGGTAGTCCTAGAAAGCTGTCAAGGGTCAGGGCTGGGCTTGCCACTAAATGGGTGCCAGAGGCTCTCTGTGAAACCCTCTGCTTCCCAAGGGGAAGAGCAAGGGAATAAGGGGGAAGAGACTGATGGGGTGGGAAAGAAACTAAAGCACCTGTGATAGAAATAAGAACAATCCAATAAAAGAGATAGAAACCAATATTAAACACAGTCCCTGATGACAATGAAGTCACCATTGTCACCACTGATGCTCCGGGCAGGCACTGGGAAAGTCTGAGGCTGGACAACAAAACAAAACAAACAACAGATTGAAAAGCTAACGCCTTTTGCCTGAGTATTCTTCCCTAAAAGAACTACCTTGTTCTTTTAAGAAAATACAGTTCAGTTTTTCTCCCTTCTACTCCAATTCTGTGTGATTTCCCAAAGCTTTGTACTGTGGCCTCCTCTTGACCCACTCCAGCAGGTCCCTCTCCTTTCTGTGTTGGGGGCCTCAGAGCTGAACATACTACTTCAGCAGAGGTCTCACCAGAGCACAGTGGCAGAATCACCTCTCTCCATCTGCTAACCATATCTCTTTTGATGCAGCACTGAAGAGTTGGTGTCCCATTCCACACCTGTTTGTTTTTTTTTCCCCTTTTACGTCTGCAAAAGCCAGAGCAGTCAGCAAACCCTTAAGAGAGGTTTTGTGTGCAGTTGAAAAGATATCATATGACATATTAGAATAGAATAGAATAGAATAGAATAGAATAGAATAGAATAGAATAGAATAGAATAGAATAGAATAGAATAGAATAGAATAGAATAGAATAAACCAGGTTGGAAAAGACCTTTGAGATCATTGAGTCCAACCGATCACCCAACACCATCTAATCAACTAAACCATGGCACCAAGTGACTCATCCAGTCTCGTCCTAAACACCTCCAGTGATGGTGACTCCAGCAACCCCAGCTCCCTCAGCCTTTTCTCATAGGGGTTGTGCTCCAAACCGCTCCCCAGCTTTGTTGCCCTTCTCTGGACATGTTCCAGCAAGTCAGTATCTTTCCTAATCTGAGGGGCCCAGAACTGGACACAGTACCCAAGGTGTGGCCACAATTGACTCTTCCTCTTTCATTACCAGTGAACAGCTTGCTTTGGGGCTTAACATATTGTCTCCCCTGTCTCATTTGTTTTGAAGGGGCGTAAGAAATCACTGATGTGTTTTGTTTTCCTCTGTCATTTTCAGAATTCTCAAGAACTCAGTTAAAGCTCACTCTTGCCTTCACCAAGGCATAAAATTCTACTGTTTCCAACCTCTTGTCATATGTATAAGGAAATAGCACCATTTCTCTTAATATTGCACATCCTTAATTTGATGGACAGCCCAAAACTAATAAGAACTGACAAGACATTCAAAGCAGGAAACAGACCCACCAGACAGCCTGTAGGAAGGAGGATTTTCACTTTTAAATGAAAGTTGGGATGAATTGCTCAGTAAATTGGTAGGTGTAGAGGAAGGATCATAGTAAAAACAGCATCACAAGATCCCATTCTAGTGGGAGTTGGATGGGACCTCTGGAGACCATCTGGTTCAAGTCCCCTGCTAAAGCAGGGTCATCCACAGCAGGTTGTCCAGGATCACAATGCCCAGGTAGGCTTGGAATTTCTCCAGAGCAGACTCCAGAACCTGCACAGCCTGCTCCAGGGTTCCAACACCCACACAGCAAAGAAGTTTCTCCTTCTGCTCAGATGAAACTTCCTGGATTCTAGCTTGTACCCAGTACCCCTTGTCCTATCAATGGAAAGGCTCTGACCCCATCCTTTTGCTCCCCACCCTTTAGCTGTTGTTGTAATGGGGGCCTGGAACTGGACAGAATCCTCCGGATGATTTGCTTGCCATGGGTCAAGGGAATTTGTCTTCCCACTCTGCTCTGGAGGTTGCTTCTCTTGAAATCAGTGTCTGATGAATGCAGTTGTTAACCAGAATCATAAACAAGAGGTATCTCCTCTTGTTTCCATCATAATTGGAATGGAATGGAATGGAATGGAATGGAATGGAATGGAATAGAATAGAATAGAATAGAATAGAATAGAATAGAATAGAATAGAATAGAATAGAATAGACCAGACCAGACCAGACCAGACCAGGTTGGAAAAGATCTTTGAGATCATCAAGTCCAACCTATCACCCAACACCATCTAATCAACTAAACCATGGCATCAAGTGCCTCATCCAGTCTCTTCCTAAACACCTCCAGTGATGGTGACTCCACCACCTCCCTGGGCAGCCCATTCCAATGGCCAATCACTCTTTCTGTGAAGAACTTCTTCCTAACATCCAGCCTAAACCTCCTCTGGCGCAGCTTGAGACTGTGTCCTCTTGTTCTGGTGCTGGTTGCCTGGGAGAAGAGACTCAACCCCCACCTGGCTACAACCTCCCTTCTCTTAAGTGTGACCAGAATTTGGTTTTTTTTTTTAATCTCCCATCAATTTCTTGCTTGATCAGTTGCTTAGTGACATACTTTGTAGATGGTTTCCCTTTGCAAAAGCAATTTTCAAAGCTGAACAAGAAAATGGGTAGCATTTGCTATCGTTTTTAAATTGCCCCATTGCAACTTTGACAGCAGTAAAGCTCTGCAGTGTCAACACTGTCATCAGATACCTCAGATTAAACAACCCTGCAGAGAAAAATCTTACTGTCTGAAGAGGCAGGTTTTCCAAGTTGTACAGCACAATAGAATCACAGAATTCTTTTGGTTGGAAAAGAACTTTAAGATCATCGAGTCCAACCATTCTCTAATTCTACCAAGTCTGGTGCTAAACCATGCCTCCCAGCACCACATCTCTGCCTCTTTTCAACATCTCCAGGGATGAGGATTCAACCACCTCCCTGGGGAGCCTGTTCCAGTCTTTGAGAGCCCTTTCAGCCACAAAGTGTCTTCTAATATCCAACCTAAATCTTCCCTGTTGCAACTTGAGGCCATTTCCTCTTGTTTCTTGTTTCTTAGGACAGGAGACTAACTCACTCGTGGCTCCAACCTTCTTTCAGGGAGTTGTAGAGAGTCAGAAAGTCTCCCCTCAGCCTCCTTTTCTCCAGACTGAACAACACTGACTTGGGAACCTGTTTGTGACCATGGATGACACGGAGATCTTGAAAAAACCCTCTGAAACTAAATTCCAAACAGGCACTTGGAGAACTCAGTGATGCATTTCCTAGATTTTATGCACCCAAATGGCCAGAAGCAAAATTCAAGCCTTCTTTGGATATGGCCACAGGACAGTGCCATATTAGTACCAACTAGATGGTACAGTGCCTGTGCAACATGTATAATGAACTCTGTGGATAGGTTTGCATCCCTACCCATACAGCTCCCAGGCTTGTCAAGAGGGAATTTTAACCTCTGAATAACAGAGACAGGACTTGGAAGACTCATGTTTTATCACCAGCTCCATCACTGGCTTTGTAGAATGAGCCTTCTGCCCCAGCACCAGTCATTGGCAAAGCTTTGTAGAGCACTTTTGAGTTTTGGCCTAAAAGATTTTGACAACCAAACTAAAGCTGATGAGCGAGAGGTCCTGAGTGAAAAGCTGGAGGCACATTCCAACTGCCAGAAGATGCAGGAGCTCAGCACATAGCTTCAGTAAGCCAAGTCCCATAAGAGGCAGATTGTGGAGTATGTTTTGTTGATAGAGAAAAACCATGCCATGGGAGCTGGAGCTGTTCACTTGGTCAGTGGTACACAGTGGAGTGCAGAAGAAGCTTGGCTGGGAGTCTGGGAGGAAGGATGTCCCACTCAGGTTGGGCAATCTTCTTTGTGGGTTGTTAGAGGAGCAATCTGAGAACATGGTAGCCCTTGTTGAACTGAGGCCCTGGCCTCATTTTGTGTCTCTGTAGTCCAGGATCTGTGGGCTAGGTAATAAAAGGATTCTGTCTACAGCAGCCAGGCGCCAGGCTGAGGCTGTGACCTGCTGCTTCTCACCCATGTGCAGGACTGAGATGAAGAAAAATTGCATTTAAGATCTGAAGGTCCAGTCACCTGGCAACTAGAGTCCAACCAATGGTTTCAAACTAGCTTGGACTCTGTGTCCTCACAAGTCTCTGTTTTATTCTTTGAAGTATTTAATCACTGCAGCTTTAAATTAAAAATAAAAATGAAGATGTTCAGGTGGATTCTTGTGGGGGATCAAGTACTGGGAAGGAGCAGTGTGTTGCATTCAGCATGTCCAAACAGATTTTGGGCAAGAGAAGGAAGTCTTAGAGGCATAGGGGCAGGCTGCTCCTCTGTGTTGTAAAAGGAGCTGCTGGGGAAGATGACCAAGTTAGCTAAACAGGGAGCTCTTGCAGGGGCTAAGGAAAAGAAAGAGAGTTTACTACCTTTGGAAAGAGAGCCAGGCAACTCAAGAAGAGTACAGGGATCCGGTTAGGTCATGCAGAGAGAGCCTACTTCAGCAACCCATTCCAGTGGCTCACCACCCTCACTGGAAAGAATTTCTTCCTAATATCCATTTTAAGTCTACTCTACTCTTTTGTCTCATCTATTCCTTTTTTGTCTTATTACTACAAGTTCTTGTAAAAAGCCCCTCTCCAGCCTTCCTGTAGCCCCCTTTGGGTGCTGGAGCACTGCTATAAAGTCTCCCTGGAGCCTTTGCTTCTCCAGGTTGAACAGCCCAAACTCTCCCAACCTGTGCTCCAGCCATATGATT
This sequence comes from Picus viridis, assembly GCA_033816785.1. NCBI lineage: Eukaryota > Metazoa > Chordata > Aves > Piciformes > Picidae > Picus > Picus viridis. Next base: position 26,754,360 of record CM066574.1, read on the forward strand.
ATCTTGTGGCCCCCCTGTGGACTCCAGCAGTTCCATGTCCCTCTTATGCTGGGGACACCAGACCTGCACACAGTACTCCAGGTGGGGTCTCATCAGAGCAGACTAGATGGGGAGAATCACCTCATCCTGCTGTTCACACTTCTTTTGATGCAGTCCAGAATACAGTTGGCCTTCTGAGCTGAAGATACGAAACCAATATAGAAGTACACCACCCTAACTATGGATATCCCAGTGCTACTAATTTTTCTTCAGGGGTGAAACCTGCTCTCATTCAACATGTCATCACTGAAATAACTATTTACTAATCCTCTCTGTAGATTTAGAAGGAGTGTGAGTGAAGACAGAAACCACAGAAAATAGCACAGTAGAACAAAACAATATTTTCTTAGCACATGGCATAAATCAGTTAGGATAAACCCTAACAAAATAGGAGAAGGATGTTTATCCAAAATGGGAATCCATTTATTTAAACTGGAGGAAATTTCTTTTTGGCTGGATTCTCTGGCAGGAAGGTGTGCTTTTTAGGACACAGTAACTGAGGAGAAGTTCTTTCTTCTGTGCTACATCACTTCAAATGGAAGGAGCAGATCTAGTGCTGAAGTGTTCTCAGAAGCCTGCAAAGTAAGTGGATCAAGTGAATCACTAAACAGACCTATGTCAGGATCAAGAGGCAGTTGTGCATTCTCTCTTCTGTGGTCTTGTAATGCAAATAAAGAACTGCTCTAATGCAGAGGAGGGTGGCAAGGATGATCCACGGGCTGGAGCATCTCTGCTATGAAGATAGACTGAGGGAGCTGGGGTTGTTTGGGGGAAACCTTATAGCTGCCTTCCAGTACCTGAAGGGAGCCTACAGGGAAGCTGGAGAGGGACTTGTCACAAGGGTGTCTAGCAACAGGACTAGGGGAAATGGTTTTAATCTGAGGAACAGTAGGTTTAGACTGGATCTTAGGAAGAAGTTCTTCAGTATAAGGGTGGTGAGACTCTGGAACAGGTTGCCCAGAGCGGTTGTGGATGCCCCCTCCCTAGAGGTGTTTATGGCCAGATTGAGTGAGGCCTTGGAACTTAACCAAACCTAGTTGAGAGGCATCCATACTGACGGCAAATGGCTTGGTGTAGATGATCTCTGAGGTTCCTTCCAAGCTAAGGCATTCTATGAGGCTACGATTCACAGACGGCACAGTCTTGCCTTGCTCTTCCAGAGTTTTCATGGCAGAAGCAGTGACGCACTTTGATAAGCTGTTCATAACCCTTTCCTTGGAGACATGCCTCACTATACACACTCATATTTCACAACAGCACATTTCATTGCCAGATCTCACAGTCTTTTGGCAGAATGAGGAAATGTTACCTTGGCTGCATAACAGGAACAGCGGTAGTGGCACAGAAACTTCTTGCAGTCAAATTCAATTAACAGAGAAAACAAGTAGAATTCAGGCCCTGAGAACTTCTTGCCTTATCAGTTAACTGAGGATTAAGATCTAAAAGGACTGTATTGGTCTTGACTTTCCTGAAAAATCACAGAATCCTAGGATGGTTGGGGTTGGAAGATCATCTACTTCCAAACCCCACCCAGCATGGGCAAGGACATGTTCCACTAGACCAGGTTGCTCAAGGCCCCCTCCAGCCTGGTCTCAAACACTTCCAGGGAGGGGGCATACAAAACTTTCCTGGGCAGCCTATTCCAATAACTCACTACCTTCATAGTATAGAACTTCTTCATAATGCCCAATCTAAACCTCTCCTGCTCCAGTTTAAAAATTATTGTAGAATAGAATAGAATAGAATAGAATAGAATAGAATAGAATAGAATAGAATAGAATAGATCAGGTTGGAATAGATCAGGTTCGAGATCATTGAGGTCCAACCCATCATCCAACACTATGTAATCAACTAAACCATGGCACCAAGTGCCCCATCCAGCCTCTTCTTAAACACCTCTGGTGATGGTGACTCCACTACCTCCCTGGGCAGCCCATTCCAATGCCCAATCTCTCTTTCTGTGAAGAACGTCTTCCTAACATCCAGCCTAAACCTCCCCTGGCACCTCCCCAAGACTGTGTCCTCTTGTTAGAATAGAATAGAATAAAATTAACCAGGTTGGAAGGGACCTTTGAGATACTGCTCCCCAGCTTTTCAGAAAGCCCCTTTCAGGTGCTGGAAGGCTGCTTTAAGGTCTAACTAGAGCCTTCTCTTTCCAGGATGAACAGCCTTAGCACTCTGAGACTGTCCCCACAGGGAAGGTGCTCCAGCCCTCTGATCATTTTTGTAGCCTCCACTGGACCCTCTCCAACACATCCATGTCTCTCTTGTGTTGGAGGTTCTGAAGCTGGACACAGTACTCTAGGTGGGGTCTTCTGAATATCAATCTTCACCTCCAAATGCTGGTCACATTTAATAGAACCATAGAATCACTGAGGTTGCAAAAGGCCTCTAAGATTGAATCCAGCTGTCAAAGTGCCATGCCCACCCATCTCATAGAATTAGAGAATCAATAAGGTTGGAAGAGACCTCAAAGATCATCAAGTCCAACCTGTCATGCAACACTTCATGACTACTAAACTGTGGCACCAAGTGCCACATCCAATCCCTTTTTGAACACCCCCAGGACAGTGACTCCACCACCTCCCTGGGCAGCGCATTCCAATGGCTAACAACTCTCTCTGTGGAGAACTTCCTCCTCACCTCAAGCCTAAACTTCCCCTGGTGCAGCTTGAGACTGTGTCCTCTTGTTCTGGTGCTGGTTGCCTGGGAGAAGAGACCAACCCCCTCCTGGCTACAACTTCCTTTCAGGTAGTTGTAGAGAGCAATAAGGTCTCCCCTGAGTCTCCTCTTCTCCAGGCTAAACAATCCCAGCTCCCTCACCTCCAGGGAGAGTAACTCCTGGGCAGCCTCTTCCACTCTTGCAGGAAAGAAAATTTTCTGGATATCAAACCTTAAACCTCTCCTGGCACAAATTCAGGCCATGTTCTCTTGTCCTATCACCTGATACTCGGGAGACAAGGCCATTGCCCATATGGCTCTGACCTCCTTTCAGGGAGTTGCAGAGAGTGCAAAGGTCTCCTCTCAGCCTCCTTTTTCTAGACTAAACCCCAGTTCTCTCAGCCACTCCTCACAAGACTTGTGCCAAGTACCTTCTAGATATTCTACTCTGCTTCACAGGGTATTGTGAGAACTCACGTTGCTAAGAATAAATCAGATATTGATAACAGCCACTAAATTGTGGCTGAGAATCCTGAGAATGGTAGCTATAGAAATCCATTCTCAGTCCTATTCACACCACAAGCTCAGCTTCCAGAAAACACAAAGAAGCTCTGTGGCAGCCTGCTGAAGTTTTCTTCTCTGGCGATTTGTATTTCTCACGTCGTCTATTTCAGTTGTGTCTTTCAGTATCCCTCCCAAAAAGAGTCTCTGAGTGATCCAGAGCTCATGTGCACCTCTCTGAAATAGCCACATTTGCCTATAAGGCAACTTTGTGAGACGAACAGAAAGCTACTGCACGATGAAAATCAGCCTGGGGTTTGAGCTACCTGCTATGCAATTGTCATCTGACAACAGAATCAGTCTGCTGAGCAAGCAGTCTTCTCAAAAGGCAAATACTAAGACACAGAAGAATTTTTCAGTATTTGTTTGAGAGAGAAGAAGTAATGGATGCACACATGAGGATTCTTGCTTTGAAGGGAAGAGCAGCAGACAATTAATTCTGTCTGGAACAGAGAGAAATGAACAAGAGGACACAGTCTCCAGCTGCGTTAAGGGAGGTTTGGCTGGGTGTTAGGAAGAAGTTCTTCCCAGAAAGAGTGATTGGGCATTGGAATGGGCTGCCCAGGGAGGTGGTGGAGTCACCATCACTGGAGGTGTTTAGGAAGAGACAGGATGGGGTGCTTGGTGCCATGGTTTAGTTGATCAGGTGGTGTTGGGTGATAGGTTGGACTCGATGATCTCATAGGTGCTTTCCAATCTGGTTTATTCTATTCCATTCTATTCCCCAGGGCTCAGTACTGTGGCCAGTTCTGTTTAACATCTTTATCAATGACCTGGATGAGGAGATTATAGAATAGAATAGAATAGAATAGAATAGAATAGAATAGAATAGAATAGAATAGAATAGAATAGAATAGAATAGAATAGAATAGAATAGAATAGAATAGAATAGAACAGAACAGGTATTTTCCAACCTGGTCTATTAGCAGGGGGTTTGGACTAGATGATCTCCAGAGGTCTTCCAACCCTCAGCATTCTCTGATCCTGTAATGCAAGATTCAGTGACAACAATGAATAAAACAAGCTTTAAAAAGCTTTCATGACCCTGATGCCTCTGTATTCCTTTTGTTTTTATATTCTGTCTGACCTGTAATCTCATTATGGAACAAGAGAATAACACAGTTTGAAAGAGGTTGAAGCATCAAAACATCTTTGAGTCACTTGCATTAAGTAAATTGTCTCTTTGATGCTTCTGTAAATAGAAAGGGATGGTGAAACCTTAACAGCAACCTTTTTGCTATCAAAGTAGTGGTATAGTAAATAATGCAGGAAGGATTTGAAATTCCTTGAGACTTCAGCAGTGCTGGATGCCTCACTACCTCTTCAAGGATCCTTAGTTTTAGCAGGAAGTCTCTCAGGGTTTCCCAGAGTTGTGGCACATGATGTATGGAAGTTATATATGTATGTAAGCCTGCCAAAATAGGGTTACATATCTGCATATTGAAATGAATCATAGAATGATTTGGGTTGGAAGGGAACTTAAAGATCATGTAGTTCAAACTTCCCTGCCATGGGCAGGGACACCTTCCACTAGACCAGGCTGCTCAAAGCTCCATGCAGCCTGGCCTTGAACACCTTCAGGAATGGGACATCCACACCAGCCCTGGACAACTTGCTCCAGTGTCTTAATACCCTCACTGTGAAGAAATTCTTCCTAATAGCAAGTCTAAATCTCCTCTCTTCCAACATACATCATCAGTAAATTTGCGGACGACACCAAGCTGGGGGCAGGAGTTGATCTGCTGGAGGGTAGAGAGGCTTTGCAGAGGGACCTCAACAGGCTGGACAGATGGGCAGAGTCCAATGGCATGAGATTTAACACATCCAAGTGCCGGGTTCTGCACATTGGCCACAACAACCCCAGGCAGCACTACAAGCAGGGGTCAGAGTGGCTAGAGAGCGGCCAGGCAGAGAGGGACCTGGGGGTACTGGTTGACAGTAGGCTGAACATGAGCCTGCAGTGTGCCCAGGTGGCCAAGAAGGCCAATGGCATCCTGGCCTGCATCAGGAACAGTGTGGCCAGCAGGAGCAGGGAAGTCATTCTGCCCCTGTACTCAGTACTTGTTAGGCCACACCTTGAGTCCTATGTCCAGTTCTGGACCCCTCAGTTTAGGAAAGATATTGACTTGCTGAAACATGTCCAGAGAAGGGCAATGAAGTTGGTGAGGGGTTTGGAACACATGCCCTATGAGGAGAGACTGAGAGAGCTGGGGTTGCTTAGCCTGGAGAAGAGGAGGCTCAGGGCAGACCTTATTGCTCTCTACAACTACCTGAAGGGAGATTGTAGACAGGCAGAAGTTGGTCTCTTCTCTCAGACAACCAGCACCAGAACAAGAGGACACAGTCTCAAGCTGCACCAGGGAAGCTTTAGGCTGGAGGTTAGGAAGAAGTTCTACAGAGAGAGAGTGATTGCCTATTGGAATGGGCTGCCCAGGGAGGTGGTGGAGTTGCCATCACTGGAGGTGTTCAGGAGGAGACTTGATAGGGTGCTTGGTGCCATGGTTTAGTTGATTAGGTGGGTTGGATAATAGGTCGGACACGATGATTTTGAAGGTGTCTTCCAACCTGGCCTATTCTATTCTATTCTATTCTATTCTATTCTATTCTATTCTATTCTATTCAAAATATGTTGCCCCTTGCCCTATCACTACAAGCCTAAGTTCTCCTGTAGCCCCTTTCAGGTACTGGAAGGATGCTTTAAAGTCTCACCTGAGCCTTATCCAGGCTGAACAGCCACAACTCTCTCAACTTGTCCCCACAAAGGAGGTGCTCCAGTGCTCTGATCATCTTCACAGCCTCCTCTGGATCCAGTCTAACCATTTCATGTCTTGCTCTGAGGGCCCCCGAATTGGATGCAGAATATGGCATGCATTTGAGAAATCTAGGGAGAGGGATTTGTGTAGTTTGCAATTGGGGAAAGAAGTAGTAATTAAGCAGAAAATGGGTTGTGGAGGGAAGAACTCCTATCTCAGGAGACAATCTGCCCTACTTTCTCTTCTCACATTTGGAAATCTATGAATCTTTTACTTGCTTTATCACTTTTCCTGATTCCCTGCAGGCCAGAGATGACAGCTAAGCCTCTGTTTTATCTTAAACTGTTTAAAGCATGTCAAAAAGTGACTGATGCTGAGTCTGAAAGTGGCTGCATGAATGCAGGAATCCACCTACCCGTTATCCCTCTGTCCAGGGGAATCACCTTCGCTTGAATGAAACCATAATGATCATCTCAGAACAGCCAGCAGATTGTTGCAATATATAGAATCACAGAATCACAGAATTGTTTGGGTTGGAAAAGAACTCTATGATCATTGAGTCCAACTGTCAACCTAGCCCCACCATGGCCATTAAGCCATGACCCAAAGCACCATGCCCATGCTTCTTGAACGTCTCCAGGGATGGTGACTCCACCACCTCCCTGAGCAGCCTCTTCCAATGCCTGACCACGTTTGCAGGAAAGAAATTTTCCTAAAATTCAACATAAATGTCCCCTGCTACAATTTCAGGCCATTTCCTCCTGTTCTAGCACCTGACACTGAAGAAACCCAGCCCCACCTTATTCCAACTTCCTTTCAGGGAGTTGTAGAGAACAATGAGGTTTCGCCTCAGCCTTCTCCAGACCAAAAAACCCCAGTTCCTCTCCTCACCAGACCTGTTATCCAGACCCTTCACCAGCTTTGTTACCTATCACAGTCCAGCAGCTCAGCTGGGGATTAGTCAAAAGATGCTCCAGCAACTCAATGTCTTTCTTACAATGAGCAGCCCAAAACTGATCTTTTATTGCTTCTAGTCAAAGACCAGAAAGTGAGCTGATGCTTTTTTATTCTCTCTAGAAGTAATTATTTCTCTCTCAAGCCACTCTGATATCAGGGCATAAAGATGGTATTAGTTTTTCACCCTGTGTTGTTAACAGATGTTCTCTGTAAGGACAGGGTCAGACAGATGCACCATGGTCTGTAACCCTCTCAACTGTTTATTCTGTGGGCTCTCTTTGCTGTCTCAAACACAGCCTTTACAAAGCCTTTCTATTTTTATTGCATTGCACTTCTCACAATTAACTCTAAAATACACTGTTGTCACTGGACATCAGCAGGGTGACATACAGGGATGATGTGAGTGGAGCTGCTTTCATGTCTCTCAAAATGGGCTTCTACTGGAATTTGTACAGTAACTTCATTTTAGGAGGCTTTAAATTGTGCTGGAAATGTATAGACCTCAAATGCCCTGAATGTGTTCAAGGACAGGCTGAATGGGGCCTTGGGCAATCTGGTCTAGTGGAAGGTGTCCCTGCCCATGTCAGGGGGTTGGAACTAGATGATTTTTAAGGTCTCTTCCAACCCAAACCATTCTATGATTCAACAAAGAGTTATGTGCATAAAGCAAGATAAATCAAGATAGGAACTTCAGACTGTTTATACTCAGCCTGAACATGAAATTATATGCTCATGTACTGCTTCAGATATTCAAAGTTCTATCATTGGTATTAACATCCTTGAGAAGTGTGACCAACAGGATGAGGGAGCTGATTCTCCCCTCTGTTCTGCTCTCATGAGACTCCACCTGGAGCACTGCTTCCAGTGCTGGTGGCCCCATCAAAAGAGGAACAGGGAACTGCTGGAGTGGGTCCAGAGGAGGGCCATGATGATGATCAGGTGGCTGGAGCACCTCTCCTGCGCAGGCTGAGAGAGCTGGATCTGTTCAAGCTGGAGAAGATAAGTCTCCAGGGAGACTATAGTGGCCTTCTGGTAGCTGAAGAGGGCTACAAGAAAGTCAGGAATTAACATTTTACAAGGGCTTGTAGTGACAGGGCAAGAAGGAATGGCCTTGAGCTTGAGGACAGTAGATTTAGACTGGATATTAGGAAGAAATTCTTTCCAGTGAGGATGGTGAGATAGTGGAACAGGTTGCCCAGGGAGGTCATAGATGCCCCATTTCTAGAGGTGTTCAAGGTCAGGTTGGACGAGGCCTTGGGCAACCAAGTCTGGTTGAGAGGTATCCCTACCCATGGCAAGAGGGGTGGAACTGCATGACTTTTAAGGTCCCTTCCAACCTAAAACATTCTATGAATCTATCAAACTTTGTTAAGTCTGGAGAAGAGGAGGCTGAGGGGAGATGTCATCACTCTCTACAACTACCTGAAGGGAAGTTGGAGAGAGGAAGGGGCCAGCCTCTTCTCCTTGGTGTTAGGATTAGGAGAAAAGGTTTCGAGCTGCACCTGGGGAGATTTAGGCTGGATGATAGGAAATATTTCTTCACTGAAAGGGTTCTCAGCCATTGGAATGGTTTGCCCAGGGCAGTGGTGGAGTCACCGTGGCTGGAGGTGTTTAAGCAGCGTGTGGACCTGGCGTTTAGGGACATGATTTAGTACTGGATCCAGGGTTGGACTGGATGTTCTTTGAGCTCTCTTCCAACCGGATGTATCCTGTGGTTCTGTGATTCTCTAAGTAATTGCTTTGTGACATTTTCAGATGGAAAGTCATCTGAATGATGACACCTGACCCCGTGTTTGGCAGTTGTCAGGAGGACATTGTAACACCGTTCTTCACTGGGGGCAGCTCCTGTGAGACAACTGTTTCTTTTTTTGGGAGAAAAGTGCCTCAGTGCCTCATACTAGGCACAATTCACCTTATTCTCATGGGATATCTTTTGCTTTTGTGCTGGTGAGAATGTTTGCAGGGAAGTTGGGTTTGTGTGTGTGTGTCCTGTCAACTAGTAATAGGGAATCATGAAAGTAGAAGATGCTTGTGAATCTGAGAGGGTCTGGAGAACCCACTCAGAGCGGAACATTCGATTGTCCCCATTTTACCGAGATCACAAGAGGTGGAGATGGATGCTCTCATTAGTTACACACATCTTACTTTTCTAGGGTAAAACATTTAACAAAGGCTCTCCAAAATCAGCAGGGAACTTCCAAATGTCATTTTGGATCTTAGCTTACCATATTGGTTGAATTCAAGCCTTCAACCCCAGTCCTCTTAATCAGCAAACATTCTCTACAACAATAATTCTATTGTTCCTAAGAAGTGATGGTGTAATTGGCCTTGCTGTGCAGTGTTCATGCAACAGCAGAGACAGAATCACAGAGTCATAGAATCATTTTGGTTATACACGACCTTTAAGATCATTGGGTCCAACCAGTATCTCAATCTACCAAGGCTGGTGCTAAATTGTGTTCCTCAGCACCACATCTCTACCTCTTTTCAACCCCTCCAGGGATGGGGATTCAACCAACTCCCTGGGCAGCCTGTTCCACTCTTGGAGAAAACTTTCAGTTGAGAAGTTTCTTCTAATATCCAACCTAAACCTCCTCTGGTGCAGCTTCTGGCCATTTCTTCCAATCATCTGACACTAGGGAGAAGAGACCTCAGGCCAGTTTCCTTTCAGGTAGTTGTAGAGAGTCAGGTCATCTCCCCTCAGCCTCCTTTTCTCCATTTTCTCAGCTGCTCCTCACCAGACCTGTTTTCCAGACCTTTCACCAGTTTCATTGCCCTTCTCTGCACATGCTCCAGCACCTCAATGTCTTTCTTGTAACGAGGTTCTCATAACAGAACCTGGTACTCAAGGTGTGGCCTCACCAGTACAGAGGGACAATTACTTCCCTGGTCCTGCTGGTCACACTATTCTTAATACTAGCTCCCTGGTAGATGTAATATCTTGAAATGCACACCTCAAATTAAGAAATAAATGTCAGTTATATGGTCTTTATGAACTATTTTAGGTGCACAGTTACTTAATAGAAACTATTTCTTGCTGTAATGTCTTTATTTGCTCTTATTATACCTAGTCTTGGGCATTATGTGCACCAGCTGATTACAGACATTTTGGAATTAATGAGTCCTGTGAATCCTTATCATGATGCTGTGGTAGTGATTAGTGTAAATATGAAGAATAAGACTTGACAAGATACTGGCAAACCTTATTGCCTCCTTTCCAAACAATCCCTGCATGGCACTGCATAATTTACCCTCTGAAGGATGTTTCAAACATCAGAAGCGTGGTGAAAACCTTGGACAGGATTGCCTTGGATAGGGAGGTGATGTGCAAACCATTGTTTAGTAATTTAGGTTAGTTAATTAACTTTATACTATATTGTAAAAACATTTTAAAAAACCCAGAAGGTTGGGTGGGTTGGATTGTTTGATGGGTTGGATTGTTTGATGGGTTGGACGCGATGATCTTGAAGGTCTCTTCCAACCTGGTGTATTGTATTGTATTGTATAAGGTCTTTTATGTGACCTTCATCAAAGCACTGTTCATAGAAGTAGTTCCAAAGTAATTCATTGTCCCCTGCTTACAACATTGTAGTAGGGTTTGATTTGTGCAGAGGTCATAATTTTAAGGCACTCATCACCTTCTGAGAGGTCTGCTACAGGCCTCAGAATCATAGAACTGCTCAGGATGAAAGGGACCTCAGAGATAACCTACTCCAAACCCCTGCCAGAGGCATGGACACCTCTCAGCTAGACTCAGTTAAGTTCCAAGGCCTCACCCAATCTAGTCTTAAACACTTCTAGGGAGGGGGCATCCACAACCGCTCTGGGCAATCTATTCCAGAGTCTCACCACCTTCATACTGAGGAACTTCTTCCTAAGCACTGGTCAAGCCACACCTTGAGTCCTGTGTCCAGTTCTGGGCCCCTCAGTTTAGGAAAGATGCTGAGTTGCTGGAACGTGTCCAGAGAAGGGCAACAAAGCTGGGGAGGGGTTTGGAGCACAAGCCCTGTGAGGAGAGACTTCTTAGCCTGGAGAAGAGGAGATTGATTAACCTTCAGAAGAGGAGGCTCAGGGGAGACCTTATTGCTCTCTACAACTACCTGAAGGGAGGTTGTAGCCAGGTGGGGGTTGGTCTCTTCTCCCAGGCAACCAGCACCTGGAGGACACAGTCTCAAGCTGCCCCAAGGGAGGTTCAGGCTGGATGTTAGGAAGAAGTTCTTCACAGAAAGAGTGATTGGCCATTGGAGAGGGCTGCCCAGGGAGGTGGTGGAGTCACCATCACTGGAGGTGTTTAGGAAGAGACTGGATGGGTCGCTTGGTGCCATGGTTTAGTAGATTAGATGGTGTTAGGTGATAGGTTGGACTTGATGATCTCAAAGGTCTTTTCCAACCTGGTTAATTCCATTCCATTCCATTCCTTCCCATCCCATCCCCATCCCTATCCTATCCTATCCTATCCTATCCTATCCTATCCTATCCTATCCTATCCTATCCTATCCTATCCTATCCTATCCTATCCTATCCTATCCCACCCTACCATATCCTATCCTACCATATCCTATCCTATCCTATCCTATCCTATCCTATCCTATCCTATCCTATCCTATCCTATATCCTATCCTATCCTATCCTATCCTATCCTATCCTATCCTATCCTATCCTATCCTATCCTATCCTATCCTATCCTATCCTATCCTATGGTCCAGTCTAAACCTGCTTAAAGCCATTCTCCCTTGTCCTATTGCTAGACACCCTCATGAAAAGTCCCTCTCCAGCCTTACTGTAGGCTCCCTTTTGGTATTGGAAGGCAGGTCTGAGTCCCCCCACCCCCAAGACTTCTCCAGGCTGAACTGTCCCATCTCATCCTATCCTCATACCAGAGGTGCTCCAGCTCTTAGATCGTCCTTGTGGCCTTCTTCTGGACTCGCTCCAACCGTTCTATATCCTTTTATGATGACACCAGACCTGGATGTAGTATTTGAGGTGAGGTCTCAGAAGAGCAGAATAAAGGGAAGAATCACCTTTCCTGATCTGCTGACTGCACTCCTTTTGATGCAGGCTACGGTTGCCTTCTGGGAGGCATGAGCACACTGCTGGGTCATGTACTTCTCATATTTTGTATGATTTCTCAAAAAAAAATGTTGTCACTGGCAGTATGGACACAGGAAGAGAAGCAGATTTTCCAAGTGCAAACTGCACAAGGTACCCAGGCAAATGCTAGGATTTAGTCACAGGTTCTGTCAATGCCTTACTTCTCAACCATTAAAAAAAGGACAACAATACCTCTGTCTTGTGAAGACATAGAAAAATAATTTGGGTCTTCCAAGTATCTCCCAGCTAAACAAAGGCTGGAGATCCTTAGAGGAATAGATTTGCCAATGGGCTGATGAATGAATCAATGTCAAAAGAAAGTGATAAGCTACACATCATCATAAACAGCAGGTTGATGGTCCTCCACCTACCCCCCTACTCTACCCTACTCAGGCCAAATCTGGAGTATTGTGTCCAGTTCTGGGACCCCCAGTTCAAGACCTGAGGCTGTTTAGCCTGGAGAAGAGCAGCCCGAGAGAGGATCTTCTCAATTCCCAGTAAGAGATAGGGGGTGGGGGCAAGAGGATGGGGCCTCTTCTCGTTGATGGGCCTCTTCTCGTTGATGCCCAGAGACAGAGCGAAGGGCAATGGGCACAAAGTGGAACCCAGGAGGTTCCACCTAAGCATGAGGGGAAAATTCTTTGCTGTGAGGGTGCTGGAGCCCTGGAGAAGGCTACCCAGAGAGGTTGTGGAGTTTCCTTCTCTGGAGAGATTCCAAACCCCTCATTGCAACATGGGGACATTGTGATCCTGGACAACCTGCTCTGGGTGACGCTGCTTTAGCAGAGGGGTTAGGCTAGATGCTCCCTTCCAACCCCCACCACGCTGGGATTCTTTAAGAGGAGTTCATTTCAGCAGAAGGGAAGTTCTGTGTTATGCAATATTCTTTCCTAGAACTTGCAGCTGTGAGAATGGTTTCATTGCAGATGGGTTGTGAGAAGGGGCACTGGTGACATAGCTAGAAAGGCAGAAGTTTTAAAGATAGTGACATTGGAGGTTTGGTGGGGGTGGTGCTTGTTTCTTGTTTGGTTTGGGATTTTTGGTTTGTTTTGTAAGGGGTTTTTGTTTGTGTGTTTGTTTGTTGGTTGGGTCTTTTATAATTGTCCTAATTATAAATGTAACCCAAAACTCTTTGTTTTAAACTTCATGTATTTTTCTTTCTCTCCTACAGCTGGTGGCCAATGCAATCCTTTTTGTCAGTGTAAATTTGTATGGGGTCTTTGTGAGGATTTTGACAGAAAGGGCTCAGAGGAAGGCATTCCTTCAGGCCAGGAACTGCATTGAAGACAGACTGAGGCTGGAGGATGAAAATGAAAAACAGGTCAGTTTCTATGCCTGCCTTCTTTTTTTTTTCTCTGTTTTTCTTGTGAGATGACTGCAGTTGTGTGAACCTCAGGTGAGGACACTGGTGACAACTGCATGCTGGGGCATATGTGTGGTTCCATCATGAGGGAAGGGTGCTGCTGCCTTCCTTTTGCTTCAGCTCTTTCTCCCCAGTGCATGCATACCTTTCACTTGCGACACACACAGAAGGTGCAGGCTGACCCCACAGCTGCTGTCAGCTCCAGAGCCAAGGGCAGGCATTTTAGGGCTGAAGCACCTTCAACTTCTATTCCAGTCCATGGAGTTTTTGGTTGATGTTATGATACATTGTGAATACTTTTATTCTGCCTGTGTGTGCTGCTATAAACCTGTTTGCATTTGTAACACCTATAAACAGAAGACAACATTGTGGGGACAAGGGGCTGCACCAATATACATGAATAACCATGACAACAACCAAAGCATTTTCTCCAAAGCCTCCTTTGTAGTTTGATGTTTTATTTCACACAATTTAATGACTCAATCTTTCAAGCAGATTTGGAAACAAGGAGAAAAAACCACTATGTTGTGGGTCTTTCTGTTTTTACTCACTGGTCTGAATCTTAAACCTACTCAGATATAGTCACCTTTAAGGTTTGGACTAGATTTCTCTCTCTGTCTACCTGACAATAGAGGACCACACTGAAATACAAAGGTATGACTCCACTGATCTCTGTGGAATGATGGTAACTTATGGTAATAAAGGACTTAGGGTGGCATTCAAACCTTACCATACAAGATCCTCAAAGCCTGTGTGTGTCACATAGAATGACAAGGGTTGGAAGGAACCCCTGGAGATCATCTACTCCAGCCTTGCTGCTAATGCAGGATCACCTAGGTCAGGTTGCACAGGAACTGTCCAGGAGGGTTTTGAAAGTCAGCTTTCTGAGTGGAGTGAATGCATTTTTAGGACCTGAACATATTCTGCCATAAGTGGACGTTTCCTTTGAACAACTGTGTATCTTTGCTCTCTCTTTAAAAATGGTATTAGGATCAAAGCCTTTAGGTTTGCTTCTGGTCTTTTGTAATCCAGATTCACAAAGGCATAATTGTGCCATAAGGGAATTTTCACAGAAATTAGGCAACCCTAACATCTGTGCCTTTGAAAGTGCACTTCTGGGATCCAGCATGACAAATAATCATAGCACAGCACAGCACGTTAGTGGTTGGAAAAGCCCTCTAAGGTCATTGAATCCAACCTTCAACCTAAGACCACTACAGCCGTTAAACCATGCCCCAAAGTGCCATGTCCACGTGTTTCTTGAGCACCTTCAGGGATGCTGACTCCACCACCTCCATGGCCAGCCTGTTCCAGTGTTTAAGAACCCTTTCAGTCAAGATATTTCTTCTCATATCCAACCTAAACCTCCCCTGGTGCAATTTCTGTCCATTTCCTCTTGTTCTGCCACCTGCTACTGACTTTTGTGTTGCAGTATACAGGTGAGTGCTGAGAACACACCTTTCTCCTACACTTAGAAATTGGCTTTACACAACACAGTGTAAAGCTCAATACAGTGCTGAAATATGATAATTACTTGCCAGAAGTATCACCAAAAATATTTTCTGGGCTGCTCTTGCACTGCATTAGAATACTGCTAAAGCCAGGGTGAGAATTAAGATGTGATTACAGACTGCAAAATTATTCTGCAGTTGCCGGGGCTCAGTGTATCCCAAGTTACCAGCTGGCAGCACTCAAGAGTGTTTGAGAGGAAAAGAGATGTTGCTGACCTAGTTCAATTTTTGTGATCATTCCTGTATTTTTGTTCCCTGAAGTACCAACATTACCTGTTAAAAAAGACTGCATTTCTTTCATTAAGCTTTCTTGTCTCATTCAAGGGCTCTGACCTAAAATCCATCGCTGGTTTATGTTGAGAACTTTAATCCAAAATGCTAAAACCTTTTCCTGCTATTTCTCTGCATGTCTCTGAGGGGAGAAAGGAAAGAACATGCTCTTGGCTTTTGAATCTACTCAGCCTTCTGGAGTTAGTGTTGACTGTGTGAGACAGATAGCACAGATGAAACTGTGAAGTTTCTTCCTCGTCCTACTTACAATACTTCTCACATGGGATGCATTTCTAGTAACAGTCCCATGTGGCAACTTTGATAAATCTGCTTTCATGAGCAATAAATTCTGTAGAACTTTCAGAGTCACAGACTCACAGAGTGGTGGTGATTGGAAGGGACCTCTGAAGATCTTCCAGTCCAACCTCCCTGCTAGAATAGGATCACTGAGAGTAAATCGCACAGGACTGTGTGCAGGCAGGTTTAGAGTGCCTCCAGAGACAGAGAGACTCATCACACATGTGTTTACAAGCAGGCTTTGAAAGCGTTGCTAGGGAGAAGGGGAGCAGATGGACCCTGGTTATTTTTACATTCATTTTGATATTTACTCTGTTCTCTTTTATTTGTGGACACAACAAATGACCAGCCTCGATGGTGGCATCAAGTATTTGTCACATCGCTGACTGCAATTCCAGAGTAACACCAGAAGTGAAGGCCAAGAACCAAATCAGTTTCAGATCATGAAAGAATAATTACAATCATTTACTTGGGATGAATTCCTTCTCTCACTGTCTATAAATCTCAGCAGCAAGGCCATCCTCTGAAGAGCAAGAATTTAATAAGAAGCACTGTGAGCTGGGTGTTGTTGCCTGGGATTGCACTTATTCTGTTCCTGCTCACTCAGAGCACCTGAGCTCTTCCCCTCTTCCCCTTTACTCCTGTTGTACCATTTCTCCATATCCATTAATTTCAGATCATCCTTTCTCCATAGAACTGTTTCAGTAGAAAAAACCTCTAAGATCATCGAGTCCAACCTTAACCTAAGACCACCATGGCCATTGAGCCATATCCTGAAGCAGCAAAGCAAGGCATTGTCGCCCTGCTCAACAGGAGACCCCAGGCATGGGGCACAGTGACTAGAAAGCTGCCCAGGAGAGAAAGACCTGGAGGTGCTGATGGCAGCCAGATGAAGATGAGCCAGCAGGGTGCCCACGTGGTCAAGAAGGCCAACAGCATCCTGGCCTCTAGCAGGAACAGTGTGAACAGGACCAGGCAAGTGATTGTCCTCCTGGACTCAGCACTGGTAAAGCCACACCTCAAATACTGGATTCAGTTTTGTGCCTCTTACTCTAAGGAGGATGCTGAGGTACTGGAGCGTGTCCAGAGAAGGGCAATGAAGTTGGTGAAGGGTCTAGGGAACAGACCTGGTGAGGAGCAGCTGAGAGCACTGGAGTTGTTTAGTCTGGAGGAGACTGAGGGAAGACCTTCTGGCAGACCTTCTGGTACTCTACAACTCTCTGAGAGGAAGTTGGTGTGGATTGGTCTCTTCTCCCTAGTATCAGGTGACAGAACAAGAGGAAACATCCTGAAATAGTGCCAGGAGAGGTTTAGGTTGGAGATTAGGAAACATTTGTTTCCTGAAAGAGTGGTCAAGCATTGGAACAGGCTGTCCAGGGAAGCATTCAGAAAATGTGTGGATATGGTTCTCCCAGACCTGGTTTAAAGGGCATGATGGCCTTAGAAGTCATTTCCAACCTGTTCTGCAGACCCTTCACCAACCTCATTGCCCTTCTCTGGACCCACTCCAGCACCTCAATGTCCTTCTTGGAGTGAGGGAGGACTTCAAAATTGAACCCAGTACTCAAGGTGTAACTTCTCCTGCCTCTTCACTGAGCTGAAGATTTGATTAATAACTATCCAAGGGGAACAAAATGGTGTCAGCAAATGGCATTGTGGGTCCCTGTACAGAATAATTTGAACTGCTGCTTAGGACATTTTGGGTTCAAATTCCCTGCTGGGTTCAGATCTGCCTTCAAAACAATTTGATCTAGACACTACACATTTTGGATATATGCACTACCTCCTTTGAGTGGAAGGACAACTGCACAGCAGCCCTCCAGTGATTTTTGTCCATTCTGCTTTATTTCAAGCACTGGGGGGTAGGGGGAGAAAAAACCCGAAATGTTATGTTCAAATAAAAGAAACCACGTTGGGCTTTTGCTCTTGTAATGGATAACAGGTTGCTGGGTTGGGATTTTTTGTGTTTTGGGTTTGGCTTTTTTTCCTCCCTTTTTTTTTCCCCCTTCCAGTTCAGCAACCAAAGTGAAGAATTAGTGATTTGCACTGCCTCAGGCAGAAGTAATTTCTAGGGTGCCTGACAGCGTGCTTATCAATGCATAATCAGGTTCTCCTCATACTTTTTTATTCTCAGCATCTCGTGCCTTTTGTCATTGCAGCACAGGAGAAAATATGAAATTCATCATTAAAGCCCAGGCCCTGTTCTCATAACCCTTAATACCAGCTCTGTGCATCAGCAAACTGCCCGCCAGCCAAAATTTCATCTGCACCGTGTGTGGGCACATAACCCATGTTCTTGTCAAATAGCTCGTGTGCAGCAGGGACATCATCCTGACTGCACAGAAATTGCAAGGCAAGAGATGATGCTTGATCCTCTGCACAAGCCAGCCAAAGCAATCTCTGACAAATGCAGGTGGACTAACTACTGCCCTTCTTAGCCACAAGAGCACGCTGCTGTCCCATGGGTAACTTAGCGTCCACCAGGACTCCCAGGTTCTTGTCCACGGAGCTGCTTTCCTGCATTTGAACCCCTCACCTGTATTGGTGGCAGGGGTTATTCCTCCTCAGATGCAAGACTCTACACTGGTCTTTGTTGAACTTCATTAGGATGAGAAAATGTACCTTGAGTACTGTGTCCAGTTCTGGGCCCCTCAATTTAAGAAGGACATTGAGACTCTTGAACGTGTCCAGAGAAGGGCAATGAGGCTGGGGAGAGGCCTCAAGCACAAGCCCTACGAGGAGAGGCTGAAGGAGCTGGGATTGTTTAGCCTGGAGAAGAGGAGGCTCAGGGGAGACCTTATTGCTGTCTGCAACTACCTGAAGAGAGGTCGTAGCCAGGTGGGGGTTGGTCTCTTCTCCCAGGCAACCAGCACCAGAACAAGAGGACACAGTCTCAAAATGTGCCAGGGGAAGTTTAGGCTTGAGGGGAGGAGAAAGTTCTTCACTGAGAAAGTTGTCAGCCATTGGGATGTGCTGCCCAGGGAGGTGGTGGAGTCACCGCCCCTGGAGATGTCCAAGAGGGGATTGGACGTGGCACTTGGTGCCATGGTTTAGTAGTCATGAGGTGTTGGGTGACAGGTTGGACTTGATGATCTTTGAGGTCTTTTCCAACCTTATTGATTCTATGATTCTAAGATGTGCCAAGGGACACTTAGGTTGGACATCAGGAAAATTTTCTTCCCTGAACAGTTTGTCAAGCTCTAGAACAGACTGCTCAGGGAAGTGGTGGAAGGATTTAAAAAGATACATAGATGTGGGAGGAGGCAGATGGTTTAGTGGTGACCTGACAGTGCTGGGTAAACAGTTGGACTTGTTGCTCCTAAAGGTCTCTTTCAATCTAAACAGTTCTGTGATTCTATTTTTAGTTGCATGGTGAGCCTGAACCACATTCAAGATGTGTTCTGTGTTACAAGAAGGCTTAAAGCTGTGTTTGTTCTTTTCTATGACATGGTTTAGCATCAATCTTTGCAGAGTTAGGTAATATTTGGACTTGATGGTATCAAAGGTCTTTTCCAACTGAAACAGTTCTGCGATTCTCTGTCATAGTTAAGAACACTGGCTATAGTGCATCAGAGCCTTAGGTTAAATAGCACACCAAATACTTCAAAAGTACTTTCCTGTGGCTGATTTCTTAAGTTAGAGCAATTTCAGTGCCAGCACTGCTCTTTGGACACTCATGCAATATTTTTATGTATTTTAGGAGGATGCCACATTATAAAGTAATGCAACCTCAGGAATGGCTCCTGGTGTTCTTCCCTCAGCATGCAGGAATTCATAGTGAGCTTTAAAGTGGCATTAGGAAAGTTCTTTTTGACATATTCTTAGTGCTCTCCACAGAATTGTTTTTGCTTCTAGAGGAAGCTGGGATTATTTAGCCAGAAGATGAGGAGTTGTGAGAGGAGACCTTACTGCTCTCTACAATTCTTGCTTTCCTGAGAGGAGTTTGTTGTGAGGCTGGTGTTGGCCTCTTCTCCCAAGTAACTAACAGCAGGACAAGACAAAACGCCCTCAAGCTGCATCAGGGAAGGTTTAGGTTGGATAGTAGGAAGAATTTATTCCCTGCAAGAGTGGTCAGATATTGAAACTTGAAACAGGCTGCCCAGGAAGGTGTTCAAAAACTTAGTACATGTGGCATTTTGGGACACAGTCTAGTAGTCACAGAATCACAGAATATATTTGGTTGGAAGAGACAGAATACAGAATAAACCAGGTTGGAAAAGTGCAGGAGAAGGGCCGTTTTTGAGATCATCAAGTCCAATCTATCACCCAACACCAGCTAATCAACGAGACCATGGCACTAAGTGCCCCATTCAAGTCTCTTTTAAAACACCTCCAGTAATGGTGACTCCACCACATCCCTGGACAACCCATTCCAATGGCCAATCACTCTTTCTGTGCAGAATTTCTTCCTAATATCCAGCCTAAACCTTTCTTCCAACCTTCAATCCAGCACTGTAAGGCCAACGATAAACCACAGAATCATAGAATAGAATTAACCAGGTTGGAAAAGACCTCAGAGATCATCTAGTCCAACCCATCACCTAATACCTAACACCTCATGACAACTAAACCATGGCTCCAAGTGCCACATCCAATCCTTCCTTGAACACCTCAAGGGATGGGGACTCCACCACCTCCCTGGGCAGCACACTCCATGACCCTAAGTTCCAGGTGCATCTGCCACTGAAACACCTCCAGGGAAGGTGACTTCACCACTGCCCTGGGCAGATCATTCCAATGTTTATAACCCTTTCAGTGAATAAATATTTTGCTAATATCCATCCTAAACCAAGGAGGAAAGCTGATGGGCTGCTTAGATGTGGTATTTTAGGGAGCAGGTGATATTAACTTTAAAGTCAGGGAGTCATGGAATCATGGAAATTTGGGGTTGGAAGGGATTTACACAGGAGAAACATGGAGTTGTTATGTAGAAGGCTGGACTTGATGATCTTAGAGGTATTTTCCAACCTCAATCATACTATGATTCCATGATTCTAAGTGTCCCAATGATAATATAAAGCTATAAAGCTAGCTAATGCTTCAACACAAGCTTGATACAACTTGTGTGGCACTCCTCAAACACAAGGCAGTTCCACCATGGACCAGCAACTCTCTCACACAGATGCTTCATACAACAGGAGCTGGCATAGCTTCATGTGCAGTTTGCCAACTGGTTCCTGAGTAGTTGTGTTCCTGCTTAAGCGCAGATTATCTCCATGAGTAGGATATGGAGCTGGGCACTTTGCTTTCATTCCAGCGTGTAACATCAGATGCTGTTGGCACATGGATACTCACAGATTGCACTCAGTTGGAAGAGACCCATAAAGGTCATCTTGTCCAACCCCACCCTGGAGTGAGAATGGACACCTCCAATTAGATCAGGCTGCCCAGCACCACACTGAGTCTGATCTCGAATGTCTCCAGAGATGGGGTCTCAACCGCAACTCTGGGAAACCTGTTCCAGTATTTCACCACTCTCATGGCAAATAACTGCCTTATCTCCAACCTAAAACTACTCTGCTCCAGTTTCAAACCATTGCCCCTCATCCTATTTCTACAGCCCTTCTAAACAGTCTCTCCCCAGCCTTCCTGTAGGCCCTTTTCAGATATTGAAATGTTGCTCTAATGTATCCCTGAAGCCTTCTCTTTTCCAGGCTGAACAGCCCCAGTTCTTTCAGCATGTCTTCATAGGAGAGGTGCTCCAGCCCTGCTTGGGGCCCTCCAGCAGGTCCATGTCTCTCATGTGTTTGGTGCCCCAGAGCTGGACACAATACTCCAGGTGAGGTCTCATCAGAGCACAGCAGTAGAGTCACCTTTCTTGACCTGCTGTCCACGCTGCTTTTGAAGCAGCCCAGGATGCGATTTGCCTTTGCCACAAGTGCACACTGGTGGCTCATGTCCAGCTTCTCATCCACCAGCACCCCCAAGTCCTTTTCTGCAGGGCTGCTCTCAATTTCATCATCCTGCTGCCTGGTTTGTTACTGAGGGTTTATCAAGATGTTTCATCTGTTCCTTTTTGGCCAGTCTTCTGTGAAGGAAAAGAGATAGCTCCCATCTCTGCAACTGGGGAAGAATTAAAATACAGACTAAGCTGTTGGGGTTTTTCACTTGGTTTTGTTGGGTTTTGGGGAGGATTATTTTTTGGTTTTGGTTGGTTGTGTGTGGTTTTTAATTTGTTTTTCTTTTCAGGCTTGTCATCCTAGAGTGAACTTCTGTTTGCCACGTAATTCAGATTCTTTCCAGGTTTTCTGTTCCCCATTACCTCTTCAACATAAACTGATTTCATTTGGAATTTAGCCTCCCTTCAGGCACATTTGATTAGAATTCCCCAGTCTGACGAGGTAATAATGAACTAAATCTGAATCCCAATTGTTATTTTAATTGAGTGAATGCACTCATTACTTCCTTAACACGCTCATGACTGGTCCTTGTTTTTCCTCTTTGGAAGGCAAGGACATTTTCTGCTGATGACTTCAGGCTCATTTCCCTCCTGTGTGAAGGCCAAATGAGGACAAGTAGCAAAGACTTCTGGAATTTTCTGATCTTGATTAGAAAAAGTCTAGGTTCTTCAAAGCAAAATATTGTACCTTAGTCTCTGGAGATTGTGGTATCTATGTCATTTTACTGTTTTGTGCTGTGATTTGCTTTTCTGTTAGGGTTTTTCCAAGACCTCTGTGTCTTGGAACAAGGAAATGCTTACCACTTATGACTTCTTACTTGGGTTCTACATTACTGCTTTTCACTTCAGGTTCCTGCCTTTTCAAAATCCTTTATCTTCTTACACCCACTACTGAGCTCAGTTTCTGTGCAGCAGTGAGTCCCTAACGTTCCTCTGATTCTTTCTCTATGCTGGATCATCAGTTGCAGAGTGTGTCTGGAGTTAACAGAATCACAGAATGCATCATTTTGAAAGGGACCCTTGAAGGTCATCTTGTTCAAGCCCCCCGCAGTAAGCGGGGACATCTCCACGAGCCAACAATGTGCACTTGTAGCCCAGAAGATAAATCACATCCTGGGCTGCATCAAAAGCAGTGTGGCCAGCAGAACAAGAGAGGTGATTCTGTCACTCTGCTCCAGTGAGATGTGTCTGTGTCCAGCGCTGGGAGAGACATTGATCTGCCAAAGTGGGTCCAGAAGAGGGCTAACAAAGATGATCAGAGGGCTGGAGCACCTGGTCTGTGGTGACAGATGGAGAAAGTTGGGGCTGTTTAACCTTGAGAAGAGAAGGCTCTAGGGAGACCTTGTAACTATGCTTCAATATCAGAAGGGGAGCTGCAGAAAGCCTGGGGAAGGATTGTTTAGATGGGCTTGTAGTGATAGGATGAGGGGCAGTGTTTTGAAACTGGAGCAGGGTAGGTTCAGGTTGGACATAAAGAGGAAGTTCTTCACAGCGATGGTGGTGAAATACTGGAACAGGTTGCCAAGGGAAGTGCTTGAGCACCTCTCCCTGAAGACATTCAAGGTCAGACTCAGCATGGCCCTGTGCAGCTTAATCTAGTTGAATGTGTCTCTGCTGACTGCTGCAGATTGGACAAGATGATCCCTGAGGGTCCCTTCCAACCCAATGGAATCTGTGAAATGCTATTGTAAACATGGCAATTCAGGACATGGGGTAGTGGCTATAGTGGTGTTGAGGGTAGACACGTGGCCTTTTCTAACCTTAATGTTTCTATAGTTCTGATGATTCTATGATTCTGTTGTGTTGGGTTTTTTCCCCTGCCAAGAATAAGAATGATTTCAAGCTATCTGTACTAGACAATGGTCCCATTATATCCATATGGTCACCTGCCATAAGGCAAATCAGGATACCTTAAGTATAAAATACACTGTTTACTAGTGTGAATTTAGCTGCTTCTTACTCAAGTTTGCTTCCAGTAGGAAGGTATCCATTAACTGAAATGAGTACCAACTTTTTGCTGCAAGCTCTCTGTGCTGCTTTTGTGGATACATTAAATTGTGCTAGTTAAGTATCAGAGAAAGTGAATACCAGGAGGGTGGGGTGAAAATAAAAATGTTAGTTAGGCTGATGCTACAGTCATCTATTCATTGACAGGTTATGCCTAGTGTTAATGCTGTGAGCCTGCCTTTCTGAAGATTAATCCTTACTGACATGCTTCTAGAGCATTCTGATTTCATAGATATGAGGGCAACCAAAGCAGGCTATGCTATTTATACTTCCCCTTTCCTTGTTTATCCTCATAGCCCTCTCTGCTCTTGCTTCTGTTACCCTACTAGCAAACTTACAGAGCGTTCTGGAATCACACTTCCCTTTTTTAGGAGGGTGCCACATAAAGACTCTGCAGTCATCAATATTCTGGAATCACATTTCCTTTTTTTAAAGGAGTGGTGCACACAGATAATCTGCAGTCCTTCAGTCTTGGGTATCCAAAGTGTTTTACAGGCAGGGATTGCCAGCTTGTTTCATCTCACCTGGATCCAGCCTCCTTTCAGGGAGCTGTAGAGAGCAATGAGGTCTCCCCTCAGCCTCTTCTCCAGACAAGAGAGTCCTAGTTGCCTCAGCTGCTCCACACAAGACCCGTTCTTCAAACCCTTCACCAGCTTCATTGTCCTTCTCTGCATATGCTCCAGGACCATAATGTCTTTCCTATAGTGAGATGTCTGAATAGACTATTCAAGTTGTGATCTCACCAGTGCTGAGTCCAGAGGGACAGACTGATTGTGTGGATGGTATCTTAAAGGCACAGAGTGCTGAATTTTCCTCATTTTTTTTTACCCCCCCCCACTCCATTTTGTGCATGCTGTCCTGTGAACTTTGTACCATGAAAACAGTCTCCCCTGAGCCTCCTCTTCTCCAGGCTAAGCAACCCCAGCTCCCTCAACCTCTCCTCGTGAGGCTTGTGCCCCAAACCCCTCCCCAGCTTCATTGCCCTCCTCTGGACACATTCCAGCAAGTCAACATCTCACCAGACTTGTTCTCTAGACCTTTTATCAGCCTTCTTGGTCACATGGTGGGATGACTCGCATGACTGGAGCACTGCAATTGACGGCTACAGGCTATTCAGGAGAGACAGGCAGGGAAGAAGGGGTGGAGGGGTGACCCTGTACATCAGGGAGGCTCTTGATGCCATTGAGCTAGAGATCAGGGATGATCGGGTTGAGTGCGTGTGGGTAAGAATTAGAGGGAAGACCAGCAGGGCAGACATGCTGGTTGGAGTCTGTTATAGACCACCCAACCAGGAGGATGATCTTGATGAAGCATTCTATAGGCAGCTTAAGGCTGTCTCAAGATCGCCTAACCTTGTTCTCGTGGGAGACTTCAACCTGCCTGATATCTGCTGGGATCACAACATAGCAGAGAGGAGGCAGTCTAGGAGGTTCTTAGAGTGCATGGAGGACAGCTTCTTATCCCAGGTGCTGCGCGAGCCTACCAGGGGTAAGGCTATGCTTGACCTCCTCTTCACCAACAGGGAAGGGCTGGTGGGTGATGTGGTGGTCGGAGGGTGTTTAGGCACCAGTGACCACGGGATAATTGAGTTTTCAGTATTCAGCCAAGCCAAGAGGGGGAACAAGAAGACCTCCACTCTGGACTTCCGGAGGGCGGACTTCAGGCTACTCAAGGAACTAACTCAGAAGGTTCCTTGGGAAACAGCCCTTAAAAACAAAGGGGTTCAGGAGAGCTGGACCTACTTCAAGAAAGAACTCTTGAAGGCGCAGGAACAGGCTGTGCCGGTGTGCCGGAAGATGAGCCGCCGGGGCAGACGGCCAGCCTGGTTGGGTAATGAACTTTTAAAGGAACTAAGGGAAAAAAGAGGGTGTATTATCTTTGGAAAAAAGGGGAGGCAACCCATGGAATGTTTAGGGATGTTGCTAGGTCTTGTAGGAAGAAAATTAGGGAGGCAAAAGCACATTTGGAGCTCAGACTGGCCTCTGCTGTGAAGGACAACAAAAAGTCCTTCTATAAATATATTAATAGCAAGAGGAAGGGCAAGGAGAAGCTCCACTCCTTGGTGGGCATGGAGGGGAATATTGTAACAAAGGATGAGGAAAAGGCAGAGGTGCTTAACACCTTCTTTACCTCAATTTTTACTAGCAGGACAGAACGGCTTCCAGACAGCTGGCCTGCAGAGCTGGCAGAAGGAGCCAGGGAGCAGCATAGTTTTCCCCTGTTCCAGGATGGGAGAGTTAGAGATCTTCTCAGCCGCTTGGACCCCCACAAGTCCATGGGACCGGATGGGATCCATCCTAGGGTGCTGAGGGAGCTGGCGGATGAGCTGTCCAGGCCGCTCTCCATCATTTTTCAGCAGTCCTGGCTCACTGGAGAGGTCCCAGAAGACTGGAAGCTGGCCAACGTGGTGCCCATCCATAAGAAGGGCCAGTTGGAAGAGCCGGGGAATTATAGGCCTGTCAGCCTGACCTCAGTGCCAGGCAAGATTATGGAACGGCTCATCTCGAGTGCAATCACACAGCACTTACAGGATGACCAGGGGCTCAGGCCTAGCCAGCATGGATTTAGGAGGGGCAGGTCCTGCCTGACCAACCTGATCTCCTTCTATGATCAGGTGACCCGCCTGGTGGACGTGGGGAGGCCTGTGGATGTGGTCTACCTGGACCTCAGCAAGGCCTTTGACACCGTTCCCCACAGCAAACTCCTGGCCAAGCTGGCAGCCCGTGGCTTGGACAGGAGCACACTGCGTTGGGTTAGGAACTGGCTGGAGGGCCGAGCCCAGAGAGTGGTGGTGAATGGTGCCACATCCAGCTGGCAGCCTGTCACTAGTGGTGTGCCCCAGGGATCAGTGCTGGGCCCCATGCTCTTCAACATCTTTATTGATGATCTGGATGAGGGCATTGAGTCCATCATCAGTAAATTTGCAGATGACACCAAGCTGGGGGCAGGAGTTGATCTGCTGGAGGGCAGAGAGGCTTTGCAGAGGGACCTCGACAGGCTGGACAGATGGGCAGAGTCCAATGGCATGAGATTTAACACATCCAAGTGCCGGATTCTGCACATTGGCCACAACAACCCCAGGCAGTGCTACAGGCTGGGTTCAGAGTGGCTGGAGAGCGGCCAGGCAGAGAGGGACCTGGGGGTGCTGGTTGATGGGAAGCTGAACATGAGCCAGCAGTGTGCCCAGGCAGCCAAGAGGGCCAATGGCATCCTGGCCTGCATTAAGAATAGTATGGCCAGCAGGAGCAGGGAGGTCATTTGCCCCTGTACTCTGCTTTGGTTAGGCCGCACCTTGAGTACTGTGTCCAGTTCTGGGCCCCTCAGTTTAAGAAGGACATTGAGACACTTGAACGTGTCCAGAGAAGGGCAACAAGGCTGGTGAGAGGCCTTGAGCACAAGCCCTATGAGGAGAGGCTGAGGGAGCTGGGGCTGTTTAGCCTGGAGAAGAGGAGGCTCAGGGGCAACCTCATTGCTCTCTACAACTACCTGAAGGGTGGTTGTGGCCAGGAAGGGGTTGGCCTCTTCTCCCTAGCAACCAGCACCAGAACAAGGGGACACAGTCTCAAGCTGTACCAGGGGAGGTTTAGGCTGGAGGTGAGGAGAAAGTTCTTCACCGAGAGAGTGATTCGTCATTGGAATGCGCTGCCCGGGGAGGTGGTTGAGTTGCCGTCCCTGGAGGCGTTCAAGAGGGGACTGGATGTGGCACTTGGTGCCATGGTCTAGTTGTGAGGTTATGGTTACAGGTTGGACTTGATGATCTTCAAGGTCTCTTCCAACCTTGGTAATTCTATTCTATTCTTGCCCTCCTCCAGACCCTCTCCAGCACATCAATGTCTTCGTTGTAACAAAAGACCCCAAAACCAAATTCAGTCTTTCCAGCAATCAACAACAAAAACCACTTTAATGTTGGGGATGTTTCTCTGCCTTTTCATATTTTCTTCCTTTGTCACATACATGATGGTGCTGAGGTAACATTGAGCAATTCTTAGTTGTCTTGGTGGGCACATTTTCCACTGGTTTTGAAGTCAAGTGAACATTTGCTCTTTCTCTTATTTCAGAAAACCATAGAATCAGAGAATGGCTTGGCTTGGAATGGTCCTTAAAGATCACCTAGCTCAAATCCCCTGCTGTAGGCAGGGTCACATTCCACTAGACCAGGCTGCTCAAGGCCCTGTCTCACCTGCCTTTGAACACCTCCAAGGAGATAAAACAACCTGTTCTATCCCAGTTTCTTGCAGAGCTTCACTGCTCTGGGAGAAGAAAATCTGCATGGTTTTCCCTAAATTGAGTGTCCTTTTCAAAATTAACTAACTCTCTATTAATGGTGCAGAAATCCTCATTAATGAGGATCAGAGAGTTGGCAGAGGCAGTCCAGTTTGGCATCCTAAATCCCAGGCTAGGGCTGTCAGTTTAAAAATCAAAATGCATGGAAAAGCTGCTATGAATGGGGAAAGAGAGGTCTGCATCTGTCATTTTGTTTTGCTGTTGAGGTTTGTGCAGGGAATGCCAAATCATTGACAGGCAATTACAGCCTCCAAAAGGAATCTTGTTTCTCAGCATGTGATTTCACTTCAGACCGTGTTTATGCTGAGTGAAGATTTACAGCAGGAGAAGAGAGTACAGGTTCCAGAAATAGCCTCAGTTGGTCGTTTGGCCAAGATTTAATTCTCTGGCTAGAAACCAGCTGTAATAAGCCTAAACAGCATCGTGGATCAGTGAGAAAGGTGAAGATGTGCAAATGTTTCTACTAGGCCCAGCATTTTGGGTTATGACAGATATTGAGGCTACCTCAATGCACCAACATTTGTCCCCAGTAAGAAGGCCTGCAGTTTGAGTGTTGGTTTACTCTAGGCAGAGTTGTGGGTAATTGATTAGTGCTCCCTATCCCACTCTTTCAGGCTTTCACTTGTCACCACCAGCCCCCATCAGATGCAAAAACCACTCAAGCATGAATCACAGAATACACCCAGTTGGATGAGACTTCAAAGATCATCCAGTCCAGCCTTCAACCCAGCACTGAAGGGTCAACCCTAAACCCTGTCCCTAAGCACCAGGTCCACAGGTTGCCCACAGGTTGCTTGAATATCTCCCAGAAGGGTAACTCCAGTACAGCCCTGATCAGACCATTACAATGCTTGAGAACTATTTCAGTGAAGAAATATTCCCTATTGTCCTGTTAAACCTCCCTTCGGGTAGTTTTAAAGAGCAGTGAGGTTTCTCCTCCTTTTCTCCAGACTGAACAACCCCAGCTCCCTCAGGTAGGTCATGTGCTCCATGCCCTTCATCAGCCTTGTTGCCCTTCTCTGGTCATGCTCCAGCACCTTCCCGTAGTGAGGGGCCCAGAAGTGAACACAGTACTTGGGGTGTGGCTTCACCAGTGCTGAGTATGGGGGGGATGATCACCTCCCTGTTCCTGCTGGCCACAGTGTCTCTAATACAGGCCAGGGTGCCATTTGCTCTCTTGTCCACCTGGGCACACTGCTGATTCATGTTCAGTCAACTATCAACCAATAGAATAGAATAAAGCCGGTTGGAAGAGACCTTCAAGATCATCACATCCAACACCACCTAATCAACTAAATCATGCAACCAAGCACCCCATCCAGTTTCCTCCTAAACACCTCCAGGGATGATGACTCCACCACCTCCCTGGGCAGCCCATTCCAATGACAAGTCACTCTCTCCGTGTAGAATTTCCTCCTAACATCTAGTCTGATCTTCCCCTGGTGCAGCTTGAGACTGGGTCCTCTAGACCCAGGTCTCTTTCCAAGTTGCAGGGAGGTGGTGGAGTTACCCATCCTTGGACGTGTTCAAGAAACTTGTGCACACAGGACTTTTGTCTTAGGCTGATAGTTGGGCTTGATTATCTTGGAGGTGTTTTCCAACCCAAACAATTCCATGAATCCATGGTTATCAGATCCAAACTATTAGGGAGCCTTTGTATGCAGGTTGGTGAGCCCTGCTACAAATCCCTCTGTGGATGTAACAAGAAGAGATGTGTTTAACCAGGGGTTGCACTCATGCATTCCATTGCTTGAATGGAACAGGCATTGCTGTGCTGGGTAAGAAGTCATTAAAATTGTACTTTTCTTACTGTTCCTCTGATTCAGCCAGGGAATAAATCCATCAGCCACTCTCACTGCTTAATAACCAGCTGTCATAGTCCTCGTAACATAACACTTTCATTAAGTTCAGAAATAAGACCCACAAAAGGACAGAAAAACATTCTGGGAAGTCTTTCCCCAGACAGATAAATGCTACTAACAAATGAAGCAAGCTGTTATTATTAGCATTGTGATGTTAATGAAAATTATGGACAATTATCTGCTCTTGAAGCTGGCACTTCCCTTTCTACATAGCTCTGGGTTGTTGGGTTCCCTCCCTGTGACAGTTTGGGCTGGGTGCCCTCTGCTGTGTTTAATTCCTGCATCCAAAAGTCCAGTAGGTGGACACAGGAAGCCAGGTATCTCCTACCATAGTTCTCTGCACCACTATGCCTGTGGAGGTGGTGGAGTCACCTTCATCGGAGGTGTTCAGGAGGAGACTTGATGGGGTGCTTGGTGCCATGGTTTAGTTGTTTAGGTGGGTTGAGATTGGTTGATGGGCTGGACAGGATGATCTTGAAGGTCTCTTGCAACCTGGTTTATTGCATTAAGATCCAGCATGGGGTCTGGCCCTTCCTCATCCTTTGTTCCTCCCTCCAGTAACTGGGGGACATGTCTCCCAGCCATGAGCCTGGCTAGGCCCAAGGCCATGGGGGGTTGGGCAGTCTCAGATCTGGCCAGCTGAGACTAGCCTTGCGGGGGCGGGGAGGAGGGGAAGAAGGAGCCCTGGAGGTCTTGGGTGTACCCTCAGGTGGGGATGGGATGTTTCTGGGTCTGCTTTGGGGTTTCCTTTGTCACTGCACTTCTGGCTCTCTGTACACATTTACCGCTTTCCATTTAAACTTTCCATCACTTTTGCAACCCCTTTGAGTCGTTATTTCTGCCTGTGGTGGGAGGGGGGCCTGCCTCAACCCATTTACACCCCCCCATTTATTTTTTTTTTTCTTTAGTGCAGAAGACTTAGTAAAAGACACCCACACAGTTTGGGGGGGGGGGAAGGCTCACGTTACTTACGCAACAGAAGTCCTTAGGTTAAGAACAAGATTGTTCAGTTTGCTACTTTAAGCCTTCTGAAAAACGGCCACAATCTACACCATCAAACTGATGTCGGTTACATTTCTCTTCCAGGAACGTCTCTTGATGAGTCTTTTACCCAGGAATGTTGCAATGGAAATGAAGGAAGATTTCCTCAAGCCTCCTGAAAGGATTTTCCACAAGATTTACATTCAAAGGCACGACAACGTTAGGTAGGACTGATGTGGACCATGCAATGATCTCAAAATGAATTCTGCACACCCAGCACTCTGTGAAGCACTACTATTAAGGCAACCAAACTAAAATAAACCCTCTATAGTTCTAAATTGCTGGAGTTCTTAATCCCAAAGCTTGTTTTCTATTTTCCACTTGACTGGAAAATAAAAACCAGCAGCATTTTTACCTTTCCAGTTTCAAGGCTTGCCTTCCCCCTCCCCGCCCCCCCACCCCCCCCCCCCCCCCCCAAGAGATATCTGCAATTATCAGAGAATTATCCTGCAGAAAGGCCAGACTGGAGGAGATAGGCATGCAATAAGTAAACTGAATGATTTTTCCACAAGTCAGCTTTAAAAAAGAAACTAAAACCAGCAACAATCAAACAAAAAACCCTCTCATAAAAAAACACACTCACCAGCAACAAACTCCATCTGATTTAGTCTTTTAAATAGCTGCCTGAGAAGACAGTCTTTAAAGCACTAGATTTTGCATGTGAAAAGTAAGATATTCATACAGCTTCATTCTTTCCTTTCTCCCAGAGGGGTACATTGCATTGGAGATGCATAAAAATGTATGTATACATATATACATATTAATGTTTAATAATTAATATAAATGTATGTGTATTGATATATATAAATATATATAAAAAAGTGTATACCCCTGTATGCATCACAGTGTCACCAAGGTTGGAAGATACCTCAAAGATCATTGAATCCAACCTGTTACCACAGACCTCATGACTAAGCCATGGCACCAAGTGCCACATCCAATCCCCTCTTGAACACCTCCAGGGACAGTGACTCCACCACCTCCCTGGGCAGCACATTCCAATGGCAATTGACTCTCTCCATGAAGAACTTTCTCCTTACCTCAAGCCTAAACTTCCCCTGGCACAGCTTGAGACTCTGTCCTCTTGTTCTGGTGCTAGTTGCTAGAGAGAATAGACCAACCCCCACCTGGATACAACCTCCCTTCAGGTAGTTGTAGACAGCAATAAGGTCTCCCCTGAGCCTCCTCTTCTCCAGGCTAAACAATCCCAGCTCCCTCAGCCTGTCCTCATAGGGCTTGTGCTCAAGGCCTCTCCCCAGCCTCATTGCCCTTCTCTGGACGCGTTCAAGTGTCTCGACATCCTTCCTTAACTGAGGGGCTCAGAACTGGACACAGTACTCAAGGTGTGGCCTAACCAATGCAGAGTACAGGGGTACAATGACTTCCCTGCTCCTGCTGGCCACACTATTCCTGATGCAGGCCAGGATGCCATGTCCCTCAGCACCACATCCATGCATCTTTTAAATACCTCCAGGGATGGTGACTTGACCACACACCACACCCCCCACGCAACCCCCCTCCCCAGCAGCCTGCACCAATGCCTGAGAACCCTTTCTGGGGAAAAAAAGTTTCCTAATATCCAACCTGAACCTCCCTTGGCAACAAAAGTTGTTGAGGTTTAGTTCACCCATTCCAACATTTGAAGTAGCTGTGATCATGACACCTATGAACAGATCTTTGTGTGGTGGTCTGAGCTTGTAAGACTTCACAGTAGGCTAATTCCCTGGAACATTTTTTTTTTATAAAGCCAAACTGCTTTTGTTGTGTGATTTAACATCTCTTTACAGTTTTGAGAGAGCTTGTTTCTCCTTCATTGCAGTGAGTTAGAGATGAAATTATTCATAATTTTCTCAACAACCCTACAGGCTCCTTGCTCAGGCAGCATATGCCATTAAAACATCATTATTCCTGCAAGTTGTAGTCTAATTAAAACAAATGACCCAAGTGTGTGCCCTGTTTTTCCTTTACAACTCCTCCTCATTTTCCTGAGCATTTGTTTATACCACTGGCTCCACTGAAACCAGCAGGACTATTCTGGTGCACAGAGCACACAAGTGAGTGCCTGTGTGAAAGGCTGAGAGAGCTGGGCTTGTTCAGCCTTGACAAGGCAAGGCTTAGGGGTGAACTTAATACCATGGATCAGTACATAAAGAGTGGGCACCAAGAGGATGGAGCCTCCTTTTAAAAAGGGAGTCCCATGCTAAAGAAAAAGGGTTATGGGGAAAAGTTACCCTGGGAAGACTCCCATTGGGCTCCAGAAGAAAATATTGCACCATAAGAACAGTCAGATACTAGAATCATCTCCCAAGGGAAGCAGTGGATTTCCCTACACTGCACAGTTTTAAAACTCAGCTCGACAGAGATCTGAGCCATCACATTTCAATTAGACTATTGCCTAGAAAGTTGGACCAGAAAATCCCTGGGGTCCCTTCCAAGCTGGCACTCTGATTTTGAGTGCTGTTAAAAATGAACATTTACCACCTACGAGCTCTTACATCTCTTGTGTAACTTGGTAGGATTTCTCCTTCTTCACGCCCCATGGAGTGTGGTAGGAAAGGGTTGCTCCCTCAATACAGGAAATTTTAAAGAAGAAAGGGGAACTTGAAGTCCCAGAAAGGGTAACCATAGCTGTTACCCTGCATCTCAGACAAAGCAATCAGAAGGAAAGATGTCAAACTAATCTCCTTCTGCTCATGTCCTGAGCTCTCTTCCCACTTCAATTTCTTTTGTAGAGCCATAGAATTGTTTCAGTTGGAAGAGACCTCTAGGATCATGGCCAACCATCAGCCTAAGACCACCATGGCCATTAGACCATGTCCTGAAGAGCCATGATCTGAAGTGCTGTCTTTAATAGCTGCAATTTCACTGAGATTGGGGTTGTTTGGGGATTTTTTTGTTATTGTTGCTTTTGGTTGGTGAAACAAAGCAAACAAAAGCAACCAGAGTGCCCCAGTGGCATCATTAAGGCTTCTGTGGAATGAAAGCAGGGAGAGTCATATCCCTGAATGGTTGTTAAGAGAAACTCATGTTAATGCCTAGCTTCTCACTTCTTGATTCTATAGATGCCAACCTATATATTTGAAAAATAAAATTGCCTGACAATGACTGTGAAGTACCCCTCTGTACACCAGGACTCTCTCAGGCATAAATAAGGTAGCCCTAGTTCACTCTAGTTCAATCCTCTCTGAGGATGTGAATCTCCATGGCAATTAGCAATTAAGTTACAGTGAACTGAGGCTACTTTGCTCTCCAGTGAGAGCATCTGCAGGAGTGATTAATGTGCCTTAACACTGATGTCACTCCTGTAGTGGCTTTGTCTTTAGTTCCCTAAGTATATCAGTAGAATCAGAGTGGTTTGAGTTGGAAGGGACCTTAAAGGTCATCTAGCACCAATCCCCCTGCCATGGTCAGAGGCGCTTCCCACTAGACCAGGTTGCCGAAGGCTTTGTCCAACCCGACCTTGAACACTTCCAGGGAGGGAGCATCCACAGCTTCCCTGGGCAACCTGTTCCAGTGTCTCACTGCAAAGAATCTTTCCTACTCTACAGTCTAGAACTCCCCTCTTCCAACTCAAAGCCCTTGCAAAAATTCCTCCTCAGCTTTTTTTGTAGGTCCTTCAGGTACCGGAACACTGCTATAAGGTCTCCCCAGAGCCTTCTCTTCTCTGTGCTGAATATTAGACAGGACCTACATTTAAGCCTTTCATTGGTTTTGTGTGGGTAATATATCTAAATTGAAGGAATAGGAACTGCTGAGAATCAGGTGGGGACTTAGACAATATTTGAAAGTGTGGTTTGACCCTGGAACACTTCAGGTATATCACTGGGATTCTGGCACTGTACATCTTGCTGTTTCTTGGTTTAGTACCCTTGTTATTTTCATGGCCAAAGTAAGAACTGCAGTCTCTTTTCTGTTCTCACATGATGTGGCAGCTTTTGCCACCTCCTGATAAAGGCCTTCTGTAGCCTTTGTGTTCCAAAAACCTGATCAGGGCATAGCAGTGCAAAAATGTTTATTGCATCCAATAGTTGATTGGACTCCGTTGTCAAAACCCCATTGCACTGACTAAAACGCTGCCTTCACTTGTTGTAGATCTTATATAAAGAGTTGGCACTGCCCCACAGCACTTGTAGTCCAAATAGTAAATACTGAAGCACAAGATGGACACAGAGAAGAATTGCAAGAGATAGTGCTGGTCAGCACACTAGCTAAAAGAGAAACTGAGAATCCCAGCATGGTGGGGCTTGGAAGGGACCTGTGGAGATCATCCAGTCCAGCCCCCTGCTAAATCAGGATCACCCACAGCAGGTTGCTTAGGATCACAGTGTTCGGGTGGGTTTAGAATCTCTCCAGAGAAGGCAACTCCACAACCTCTCTGGGCAGCATGTTTCAGGGCTCCAGCACATTTGCAAAGTTTTTCTTCATGTTTAGATGGAACCTTCTGGGTTACAGATTGTGCCCATTGCCCTTTGTCCTGTTCCTAGGCACCACTGAGAAGAGTCTGGCCCCATCCTCTTCCCCCCACCCTTTATCTCTTGCTGTGAATTGAGAAGATCCTCTCTCCTCAGGATGCTCTTTTCCAGGCCAAGTATCTCTAGGTCTCAGCTTTTCCTCTTCAAGGGCATGCTCCAAGCCCCTCAGCATCTTTGTGATTTGATGTTAACCAATTCCAGAAAGACAAGCCTAGGACTTTGAAACAGCAAGTGATATCAATCCAGGATCAATTAATCAAAAATATTTAACAAGACCAGGTGCTGGGTTCAACACTTGGCCCACAACAACCCCATGAATGCTTCAGGCTTGGGGCAGAGTGGTTGGAAAGTTGTCAAGTCAAAAATAATACCTAGGGGTGCTGATTGACAGCTGATGTTGAGCCAGCACATGCTCAGGTGGCCAAGAAGGCAAAGAGCATTCTGGCCTGCACCAGGAATAGAGTGGAATGAAGGAAATTATTGTCCTCCTGGGTTCAGCACTGTGAAACCACACCTTGAGTACTAGGTTCAGTTTGAGGGCACTCACTACAGGAAGGAGAGGTGCTAGAGTGTGTCCAGAGAAAGCCAGTGATGCCAGTGAAACATCTGGAGAAATCATCTTATGAAGAGTGGCTGAGGAAACTAGAGTTGTTCAGTCTGGAGAAGAGGAAGCTGAGGGGAGATCATCTTGCTTCCTACAGCTGCCCAAAAGGAGCCTTGAGTGAGGTGTGTATAGGTCTCTTCTCCTAAGGAGCAAGCCTCAGTACCAGGGGAAATGGCCTCAGTTTGTACTGGGGGTGGGGGGTATAGATTGGACATTAGAAGAAGCTTCTTGAAAGAAAGGACTCTCAAACACAGGAACAGACTGCCAAGGGAGGCGGTTGAGTCCCTATCCCTGGAGGTGTTTCAAATAGAGATGTGGTGTGAGTGACATGGTTTAGCACCAGACTTGGTAGAGGTGGGCTCAACAATTTCAAAGGTTTTTTTTCCCCAACCAAAATGGTTCTAGGATTTCATGATTCTGTGGAAATAAGTAGATCTCCCCAGGTAAACATGCAGAGCCTTTTCTGGCATTATTGCTCTCTTCTTACAACTCTTACTTTAGCCATCACCTGGTTGGTTCACATTCATTCACAAAAGTGAACTAAATCTGGAATGTTTGATTTTATGAAGTGCTTTTCTAGTGTTTAAATGGCATAGGAATAGAGAAGCTATTTTCTTTCTTGAACCCAGCTCATCTTGAGCAAGGTTCTCATAGAGCACACTCAAAGGAGAGGAGAGCTAGGAGGCTGCCCTGAAGATTAACATGACAGCATGGACTCTTTGTTTGCAGATCAAAGCCATTGAACTTTGGATGACTCAGTTTTGTGCTGGCATAGGTTACCTAACCTGCTGTGGCTGAATGAGGGATTTTAGCAGCTGGGTTAAATGAAGTTATAGAAATGGGGGTTGAGTCAGGAGTTGGGCTTGCTCTTTTTTTTTTTTTTGTAGCTTATTGGAAGGGTTCAGACTTGGTTACAGTGAAAGTGAAACAGTAGACTTGTTAGTCCTACTTTTGTAGCATCAGCTGTTTTATCTAGAGTGAAGGTTTGTTGAGGGGAGTGCATAGTACTTAATTTCACCCACAGTTTGCAAGCTCAGTCTTACACTATGCCAAGTGTAACTAGGCCATGTAGCATGGGACTGTTTGCTAGCATTTGCATAAATAAAGACTTGTTTGGCATTTATAGTCTGGGCATTGGAGATAAATGCATTAGGTTCCTGCAGCGGGCTCAGGGCCTTTGCCAACAAATGAAGGAATCTAAATAATTAAAAGGATCATAGCTCCCTATTCTCCTGAGTTTCAGGATCTACATAAGGATTTTGATTCTCTACCTCACAGCAGTATCTTTGCTTCTTTCAACTATCTCCCTTTATCATCACAGTTGGGGAGTGGCTGTTAAAGCTGATTAAGCTATTAGGGATTCAAACCTTGCTAACACTGAGGGAAGCTGGACATTTCTCTGAGCCAGGCAGCATGGCCCAGAGAACACAGGCCTGTCACTACAGATGCTAGTTCTTCACAGGCAGCAGTAAAACCACATGATGGAGCTACTGCACCCAAGTTGTGAGCTTTTGTCTTTCAGTACATAGTAAACTTCATGCAAAGTTTACCAGTTTGGATGTGGAACTCTACCAGCACAAAAACTGCTTTGTTTTTGAAACCAATTGAGCTGAATAGATCCTAACTGCAAAAAGGAGAAGCAGTTGTCTGTGCTTCTGGAGTGCTCACAAGGGAACATCATGAATGGAACTGCTATGCCATAGACACAAAATTAAACAGGAATGTTGATCTGCTTGAGGGTAGGAAGGCTCTGCAGAGAAATCTGCATAGGTTAGACCAATGGGCAGAAGTCAGTTGTACAAAGTTTTATAATACCAAGTGCCAGGACTTGCATTTCAGTTGCAAAAACCCCATCAACACTGCAGGCTTGGGGCAGAATGGCTGGAGAGCTGCTCAAAGACCTGAGTGTATCCAAGGCAGCAAACAATGTCTGACTGGGTCAGAAATGGCATGGCCAGCAAGAGTAAGGAAGTGATTGTCCCCCTGAACTCAGCACTGATGAGGCCACACCCTGAATTACCACCTCCAAAGTAATTAACAAGAGGAAGAAGCCTCAAATTGCACTAGGAAAGGTTGAGGCTGGATATTACTAAGCACTTCTTTCCTACAAGAGCGGTCAAGCATTGAAACAGGTTGCACAGAGAGTGCCCACTATCACTGGAGGTGTTAAAAAAACAAGTAGATGTGGCACTTCAGAACATAGTCTAGTGGTCATACAGATGTTGGGTAGAAGGTTGGACTTCATGACCTTAGGGCTCTTTTCCAACCTTAATGATTCTGTCTATACCATGTGGCTGTATAGTATAGAATACAGGCATTGGTAGTGTCCCAAGGGTTCTCTATGACAGTTTATACTTTGGGTCACATTCGTGCTATAAAAGATAAGGAGAATAGGCAGCTGTCCTGCCCTACTGATATCTGTGTCTTTTTCCTTCTTTGCAGCATTTTGTTTGCAGACATTGTGGGGTTCACGAGTTTGGCATCACAGTGCACGGCCCAAGAGCTGGTGAAGCTGCTGAATGAGCTCTTTGGCAAGTTTGATGAATTAGCTACAGTAAGTACAACATCCTTGTTTCAATAGATTTGACATTCCCTTCTGAAAAATGATGGATGAGTTACCCCTCTTACAAGTCCATAACAGCCTGGGTGCAGTCCTCCACCCTCTGTCAGGAATTTCTGAAGCTTACATTTTAAAACAGTTCATTTTTATTGTTTAGGAGAGGTGTTGCTGGCTTTAAATCTGCTTTTCCCCCCCGCCCCCCGAGGCCCTCGGTGCTCTTCATTGGGTTTTGTTTGCACAAAAGAGAGGAACATATTTCAACATTTACATTTCTAGCCTGCATGAAACAAAAAAAATGAAGAGCAGGATAATGGAAAACAGGAATATTGTCAGTATGGCATAAAACTGCTCTCTGTGACAATAAGAATCTAGAGAGTAAAATGAGTTTGTCCACAGAGCACTACTTGTCACAGAAATGATGGCAGCTTTTCAGAGAGCCTGTTGTAGGCAAAAATGAGATCCCTACCGTAATTGATGCTTATGTTTTGGTCACTGCATTTACATTGTGCCAGATTCCCCAAGGAAAAGAAACTGAGGGAAGTGTTCTTTGCCTGTAGCTCCTAGCCCTCTAATGGTACCACAAGCATTTGAGGAGAAGGGTGAGGAACGATGTGCCTGCAAAAGTCACATAGCTTCTTTCAAATATCACTTAGAAATGTGCTGAAAATGTGTTTTCTTCCCAAATAAAACAAAGCTTCATCAGATCTCCCATGTTTTGCCAGCCACATCCTCAGATATTTCATTGCTAGCACCTCCATACAGCTTATGCTCCTCACAATCTATCTCTTGGGATCATAAAATCCTAGAACTGTTTTGATCAGAGAAGACTTTTAAGATCATGGAGTCCAAGCATTTTCTAACCTCTGCCAAGGCCAGAGATAAATCATGTCCCTCAAAACCCCATCTCTGCCTCTTTACAACACCTCCATGGATGAGGATTCAACCAATTCCAGTCCTTGAGAATCGTTTCAATGAAAAAGTTTCTTCTAATGTCCAACCTAAACCTCCTCTGACACGACTTGAGACCACTTCCTCTGGTCCCTTGACTTGTTTCTGGGGAGAGGAGACTAACTCCCCACTTTGCTCTGATCTCCTTTCAGGGAGTTGTAAAGAGTAAGAATGTCTCCCCTCAGCCTCCTTTTCTCCAGACAATCCCACTTGCCTCAGCTGCTCCTCATTGAGCTTTCCTGCTTAGGCTCCTCTTCTCCCTGCTTCTCTCGTGGGCTGCCTGCCCATTTAGTGTGATTGATGCACCTTATAAATATCCAGTCTAAATCTCCCTTCTTCCAGCTCAAAGCCATTGCCCCTCACCATATCTCTACAAGCTGTTGTAAAAAGTCTCTCCCCAGCTTTCTCATAGACACCCTTCAGGTACTTGTAAACCGCTCTAAGGTCTCCCTTCTCTTCTACTTAACACCTGATTATCATAACACAACTTCATCTCCATCTCACATCTCTAGGCATGGACCTAAGGACCATGGAGCTGTGGAGCTTTATAAAGCAATTACTTACCCAGGTAGATTGAAGGATAAATCAAGAGATGGAGGGCAGATAAGACAATAAAACTCTTCAAGAAGAGCAGTCACAACCACCATTTTACCACACAGAGGAGCTCAGCACAATAAGGAGGCCCAGCCAACACCCGTGGATGATATTGGAGAGGTCATCAATTGTCTTCCTACCTAACCGGGGGCCACCAGGCCCCCCGGCCTCTGTTGTCACCACCACCATCACCCAGTGTGCACCATGGGTACTCACCAGAGATGAGAGGAGGATCCTCCAGCCCAGATGGGCTCAGCTTGGGGCTTCTGCCTTTCCTGGTGGGGATTAAATAGGGGAGCGGGTGGGGAGGGCCAAGTGGCCACACCTGGGGTGGGAGGAGAATCCAATAGAGCCCAGGTGCTCTGGGATTTGAGGGGATAAAGGGGGAAATGGGGCAGGTAAGGGACTTTGGGGTGTAAGGTAATGACAGCATTAGGGGGAATGGAAAAAAAAAAAAAAACAAAAAAAAAAAAAAAAAAACAAAGAAATGGATAGATTCAGATTGGATGTTAGGAAGAAATGCTTCACCAGGAGGATGGTGTGATGCTGGAACAGTTTGCCCAGGGAGTTGTTTGAAGCCCCATCCCTGGGAGTTTTTAAGGCCAGGCTGGATGTGGCTCTGGACAGCCTGATCTAGTGTGAGGGGTTCCAGCCCATGGCAGGGGAGTTGGAACTAGATAATCCTTGAGGCCCCCTCCAACCTCAACAATGCTATGACTCTATGATTCTAAAACAGTTTTGCAGGTTAGGCTGGATGTTAGGAAGAATTCTTCACAGGAAGAATGATTGGCCATTGGAATGGGCTGCCCAGGGAGGTGGTGGAGTCACCATAACTGGAGGTGTTTAAAAAGAGACTGGTTGATGGCTTGGTTGATTACATGGTGTTGGGTGATAGGTTGGACTTGATGATCTTGAAGGACTTTTCCAACCTGGTTAATTGTGTATTCTTCAGGCTGAACTGTCCCAACTCCCCCAGCCTGACCCCATATGGGAGGTGCTCCAGCCCTCTGATCATCTTTGTGCCCCTACTCTTGACCCACCCCAATAGTTCTATGTCCTTATTGTGTTGGGAGCCCCACAACTGGGAAAATTTTCAGGAGGATTCTGATCAGTTGATTAAAACAGCTCCTAGATAATCATTACTGCATCAAAATAGAGAAGTGGACTGATAGGAAACAATGCTGTGCTTCAGTTTTGAAACTGTTTGGTTTAACTTGAGAACAGTTTGGAACTATTGGAATCATCTCCCAAGGGAAGCAGTGAATACCCCTACGTTGTACTCAGCTTGACATGGTGCTGGGCCATACCATTTTAACTAGACTGTTAATTAGAAAGGTTGGACTAGATGATCCTTGGAGTCCCTTCCAACCAGGCATTTTGTGACTCTGTGGCTTTACAGAAAGATGTCATTGTGCAAGGTGTGCTCCCTGTGACTAGTAAAGTGAGCTGTGAGTGTGCACGCCGGGCGCTGCTGCTTCTTAGGAAGCAACATCAACTGCAATGGGAAGTTTATGTCAACCCATGCTAAAACAAGGTAATTGTAACTGTAATGCTTTAAAAAGCCCCTGTCACCAGCGTGGGAAGTGTAATAAGCAGAAGGCAGCATGTATCTGCTGGGAGTCTCATGAATACCCTTGGCATTTTGACATGCTATAGGAAGAGGGAATCTCTCAGGTTTTACAGTATCATTCATTCAGATCATCTTGGGGGCAATCACCACACACCTGCAGGATGGCCAAGGCATCAGGCCTAGCCAACATGGGTTTAGGAGGGGCAGGTCTTGCCTGCCCAACCTGATCTCCTTCTATGGGGACAGGCTGAGGTAGATGGGGCTGTTCAGGCTGGAGAAGACTCTGGAAAGACCTTAGAGTGGCCTTTCAGTACTGGACAGCAGCACCCTGTGCTGGATTAGGAACTGGCTGGAGGGCCAAGCCCAGAGAGTGGTGGTGAATGGTGCTACATCCAGCTGGTAGCCAGTCACTAAGGTGTCCCCCAGGGATCAGTGCTGGGCCCCATCCTGTTCAGTATCTTTATTGATGATCTGGATGAGGGGATTGAGTCCATCATCAGTAAATTTGCAGACGACACCAAGTTGGGAGCAGGAGTTGATCTGTTAGAGGGTAGGAGAGCTCTGCAGAGCGACCTCGACCTGCTGGACAGGTAGGCAGAGTCCAACATGTTGGCATTCAACAAGTCCAAGTGGTGGGTGCTGCACTTTGGCAACAACAACCCCATGCAGTGTTACAGGCTGGGGTCAGAGTGGCTGGAGAGCAGCCAGGTAGAAAGGGACCTGGGGGTATAGGTTGACAGCTGGCTGAACATGAGCCAGCAGTGTGCCCAGGTGGCCAAGAAGGCCAATGGCATCCTGGCCTGCATCAGCAATAGTGTGGCCAGCAGGAGCAGGGAGGTCATTGTGCCCCTGTACTCAGCACTGGTTAGGCCACACCTACTACCTGAACTAACTACCTGAAGGGAGGTTGTAGCTAGGTGGGGGTTGGTCTCTTCTCCCAGGTAACCAGCACCAGAACAAGAGGACACAGTCTCAAGCTGCACCAGGGGAAGTTTAGGGTCGAGGTGAGGAGAAAGTTCTTCGCAGAGAGAGTTGTTGGCAATTGGAATGTGCTGCCCAGGGAGGTGGTGGAGTCACCGTCCCTGGAGGTGTTCAAAAAGGGATTGGATGTGGCACTTGAAGCCATGGTTTAGTTAGTCTTGAGGTGTTGGGTGATAGGTTGGACTTGATGACCTTTGAGGTCTTTTCCAACCTTATTGATTCTATGATCCTGAAGCTGACCAGGACCAGCAGATGAGAGATCTGGGACATTTAGAAGAGAGCAATCTTTCTGGGAATTAGAAGGTGGTTTAAGCCTTTCAGCATTTCTCTTTCTATGTGGTGTTTGACTGATCTTGATTTGTATTTTATTCTTTTTTTTTTTTTTTTTTTTTTTTTTTTTGGTAGGGCAAATAGCTTTCCTCTTTTGAAATGCTACAGATCTTTTAAAGACATCAAAATAGCTTCAAATATAGTTCCAGCTTGTGACAGAGAGTTCTGAAGGCAAACCCTAGGGTTCAGATGATGGTCATTCAATACCTTTGAAAATTTGCTTGGGGGGGGTGGGGGGAAGAAAAAAAAAGGAAGAAAATTCCTCATCTTCACAGTGCCTGCTAGAAATTATTTGTACTTCTATCATGTCCTTCCTTTTTTTATTCACCTCTAGAGAAGAAAGCTTTTTCAAATGCTTCTCTTCTATACTTTGTTTTACCTTGTAAATCACTGAGTCTCTGAACTCTCTTAGGGGAAGAGGTCATCAGAATGCAGTGCCTCAAATGAAGGCAATGTTTTCTGTTTTCACAGTAGCACAGTTTGGTTTCTTAAAGGAACAGTCTTATCAAGTTGTGTTTTATATAGGACTTTGTGGTCCCCTTAATAACTTCTGGGTCTTTGGGCCAGCTTCAATCCCTTCAAAGAAAGGAAAGTGAGTCATAAAAATGTAAAGCCAAATAAAAATGAGTGACAATATTGGTAGAGTAGAGTAGGGTAGAGTAGGGTAGAGTAGAGTAGAATAGAATAGAATAGAATAGAATAGAATAGAATAGAATAGAATAGAATAGAATAGAATAGAATAGAATAGAATAGAATAGAATAGAATAGAATAGAATAGAATAGACCAGGTTGGAAAAGGCCTTTGAGATCATCGAGTCCAACCTATCACCCAACACCATCTAATTGACTAAACTATGACACCAAGTGCCTCATCCAGGCTCTGACTTCATCCTAGTCAGACATCAGAGAATTCATACAGAGAGGTGCTGTTACAGAATCACTGATTCATTAAGGTTGGAAAAGACCTTTAAGACCATCAAGTCCAACCATTAATTGAACACTACGAAGTCCACAACTCAGCCATGTCCCTTGGTTTGGCATCCACATGTTTTTTTGAGCACTTCCAGGGATAGTGATTCCACCACTTTCCTGGGCAACCTGTTCCAAAGTTTAAACACTCTTTCAGTAAAGAATATTTCCCTAACATTCAACCTAAATCCCCACTAGTGCAACTTAGAGTTGTTTCCTCTCATCCTGCATGTGTTACTAGGGAGAAAAGAACAACTCCCACCTCACTCAAACCTCCTTTCAGGGAGTTGTAGAAAGCAAGAAGGCCTCCCCTCAACCTCATTTTCTCCAGGCCATGCCTCATAATGCCACATCTACTTGTTTTTTTGAACACCTCCAGGGATGGTGACTCCACCACCTCCCTGAGCAGCCTGTTCCAGAGCCTGACCACTCTTTCAGGAAAGAAATTTCTCCTAATATCCAACATAAACCTCCTCTGGTGCAACACTAGA
The DNA here is from genome assembly GCA_033816785.1 of Picus viridis. Taxonomy (NCBI): domain Eukaryota; kingdom Metazoa; phylum Chordata; class Aves; order Piciformes; family Picidae; genus Picus; species Picus viridis. The sequence goes on from CM066574.1 coordinate 26,798,475, forward strand.
CCACTTCCTCTGTTCTCTCTTTGATACTTGGGAGATCAACACCCATTTGACTACAACCTCCTCCCAGGTAGTTCTAGAGACCAAAAACGTCCTCTCAGCACCCTCTTGTCCAGATTAAACAGTACCCAATTCCCTCAGTCTCTCATCACAAGACTTTCTCCACCATCACAACAGAGTTGCTCATGCTTCTGCATGGGTATTGCATGGTCACAACTCCATTGCCTTGTGATAAAATTCAGCTATACCTAAAAAATTTTAGCTGTAGCAAGTGATTTCATTAGAAAGGAGGAGGCATTTCTCCAGCATCCTGAATTGCAATGCAAAGGCTTTCCTTGTTAGAGAAGTTTTGATCTTCTTTCAATTGTTCTTTTCTTTTGGCAGACGTTTCCCTGTTGCTCCCTTGTGTCTAATCAATGTGGAGAATTAATTATTTATGCTTACAGATTAAATTATTTCCCTTTCAACTTCCATGTTACTGCATCTTGGACTTTTAAGACTTTCCATTTACAAGTGGAAGAGGATAAATGAAGTTTAGACTCTCTTCAGATGACATCACTGGAAGAGTATTTTGATACTCTAAACATAAGATCTCGTTCATGCCTCTTTGAAGGGCAGTGAAGCTGGTGAGAGGTTTGGAGAGCATGTCTTGTGAGGAGAGGCTGAGGGAGCTGGGATTGTGTAGGCTGAAGAAGAGGAGGCAAAAGTGAGACTTTATTGCTCTCTACAACTACCTGAAAAGAGGTTGGAGTGAGGCTGATGTTGATATCTCTTCCCAAGTAACTAACAGGACAAGAGGAAATGGCCTCCAGTTGTACCAGGGAAAGTTTAGGTTGGATATTAGGAAGAATTTCTTTCCTGCAAGAGGAGTAAGCCATTGGAGCAGGTGTTTTGATCCACAAGCTGGGAAGGAGACATGGTTCTTTTGAACATTCCTGTGAGTAAAATGAAAACACAAATTAGGTCATACAGTGAGACTATTTCTTGCAGGCAATACTGTGAAAGAAGAAAAATAAAAGGGAGAGAGAGAATGGTGAAGGAGAGTGAGCAGGAGAGATGGAGAGAGATATTTACCACCCCAGGATTCTTTCTTCAGTGGGGAAGGAGGGGAGAGATGTCTGAAGAGGGTGTTCTGATGTCACTCCAGCAGACATCCCTTCAGCTTGTGATGTCCTGTGTGGCGTTGCTCCAGCTTGTAGTGTTTCCAGTGATGTTTTCCTGTCCTTTTAAGCAGGCATAACTCAAGATGTTTTGTACTGTTCATTCATCATAGCTTCACCTGACTCACACGAATAGAAGAATGGAATGGAATGGAATGGAATGGAATGGAATGGAATGGAATGGAATGGAATGGAATGGAATAGAATAGAATAGAATAGAATAGAATAGAATAGAATAGAATAGAATAGAATAGAATAGAATAGAATAGAATAGAATAGACCAGGTTGGAAAAGACCTTTGGGATCATCAAGTCAAATAATGCATATGTGGATTTCCAGGGGGTCTTCCTGTGAGTCTGCAGGGGTTGGCATTCAGCAGCCTCCATCTCTCTTAGCCATCCACTGTCCACCACATGCCCTGGGCAGTTACTGTCTTGGTGGACAGAGACAGCACACCAGGCAGGCTGTTCAGTATGATCTTATCTTTGTTGTGATACTTCTCAGTTCTTGGTGTAATCATCATGATCACCAGGTGATTTGCGTGTTCAAGAGAGAATCCCCCAGCAGGATTCCCAGGAAGGTGTTGGAGACACCATCCCTGGAGGTGTTAAAAAACCCAAGTAGATGTGGCACTCTGGGACATGGCCCAGTGGTCAGGGAGGGACAGGGTAGAAGGTTTGACTTGATGATCTTAGAGATCTTTTGCAACCTCAATGATTCTATGATTCTTTCCGCATTGATGATCTCAAAGGTCTTTTCCAACTTGGTTAATTCTATTCTATTCTATTCTATTCTATTCTATTCTATTCTATTCTATTCTATTCTATTCTATTCTATTCTTGACAGGCTGGACAGATGGGCAGAATCCAATGGCATGAGATTTAACACATCCAAGTGCCAGGTTCTGCACATTGGCCACAGCAACCCCATGCAGTGCTACAGGCTGGGGTCAGAGGGACTGGAGAGGGGCCAGGCAGAGAGGGACCTGGGGGTACTGGTTGATTGTAGGCTGAACATGAGCCTGCAGTGTGCCCAGACAGCCAAGAGGGCCAATGGCATCCTGGCCTGCATCAGGAACAGTGTGGCCAGCAGGGGCAGTGAGGTCATTCTGCCCCTGTACACTGCACTGGTTAGGCTGCACCTTGAGTGTTGTGTCCAGTTCTGGGCCCCTCAGTTTAGGAAGGATGTTTTCTTGCTGGAACGTGTCCAGAGAAGGGCAACAAAGTTGGTGAGGGGTTTGGAACACAAGCCCTATGAGGAAAGGCTGAGGGAGCTGGGGTTGCTTAGCCTGGAGAAGAGGAGACTGAGGGGTGACCTTATTGCTCTCTACAACTACCTGAAGGGAGGTTGTAGCCAGGCAGAGGTTGGCGTCTTCTCCCAGGCAGCCAGTACCAGAACAAGAGGACACAGTCTCAGGCTGTGCCAGGGGAGGTTTAGGCTGGAGGTTAGGAAGAAGTTCTATACAGAGAGAATGATTGCCCATTGGAATGGGCTGCCCATGGAGGTGGTGGAGTTGCCATCATTGGAGGTGTTCACAAAGAGGCTTGATGGGGTGCTTGGTGCCATGGTTTAGCTGTTTAGGTGGGTTGGATTGGTTGATGGGTTGGACACGATGATCTTGGAGGTCTCTTTTAACCTGGTGTATTGTATTGTATTGTATTGTATTGTGTTGTATTGTATTGTATTGTATTATTCTATTCTATTCTATTCTATTCTATTCTATTCTATTCTATTCTATTCTATTCTATTCTATTCTATTCTATTCTATTCTATTCTATTCTATTCTATTCTATTCTATTCTATTCTATCTCTTCTGTAAGCTAGACAGACAGACAGAAACTTACTTGTTCTTCCCTCTGCAGCTACATGCACCTTCAGGTTTTGTCAACATCTGTGGGATGAGTCTATTTTTATCCCTTTCCATTTTAATTCAGTAGATTTTCCTTTTTACTTCCTTAGCTTTTAACAGTTTGGGTGGGTTTTCTTTTTAATTTCAGTGTTATTGAACTGGGTCTTTTTGCACCTGTTTAGCCTCAAAGACATTCAATTTAACAATGTTCCTTCTGAGCCTCAGGTGAAGAGTCAGTAACTAATATTTTTAATCATCTTCTGTGTGGTTTCTTTTTTTTTTTCCCTAACTCTGTCAAAAAAAAAAAAAAAAAAGTAAGCTCTCTGCTGTGCTTTGAACTAACTAGAAGCAATCACTTCAAGAAATGGATTCTAGGGAATCTATCAAATGCTTTTAATTGGTTTGTGTTTTTAAAAGAGAAAAATCAACACAGTTTTATGGGTTGGAAAGCTAATATTGGAAAATATAGAATTCCACCATCTTTGTGGAACCTGGTAAGTGTGCACTAGAGGGGTGGTGTTTACAAAGACTAATTTTAAGGTGACTGTGAAGTTGAGCCAGGAGGAAGCTCAGCAGTGGAGCTGCCGCGCTGGTCCTTCTGCACCACATCTCGGCTGTGTCGGCCGTCAGCGTTCTTGCTGTAAGATCTAGTGTGGGGTAAGAGAACAAGAGAGTCACAAGAGCTACTCCCTGTCCTGCCATATCCCCAGGAACAGTTTAGGGTTTCTTTTCTGGGCTCAGTTTCCCCATACAAGCTATCTGCAGGCCACACCTCAAGTGTTGTGTCCAGTTTTGGGCACCTCAAGACAAGAGAGATGTGGAGGTACTGGAGCCAGAGCAGAGGAGGGCAAGGAAGCTGTGAAGGGCCTGGAAAATAAATCTGATGAAGAGCCGCAGAGGGAGCTGGGGATGGTTAGTTTGAAGAAGAGAAGGCTGAGGAGAGACCTCTTGGCTGTCTACAGCTACCTGAAAGGAGGTTGTGGAGAGGTTGGTGCTGGTCTCTTCTCACAGCTCATTAGCCATAGCACCAGAGGGAAGAGCCTCAAGCTGCAGCAGGGCATGTTCAGACTGGACAGTAGAATTTTTCCCCAGCAAGAGTGATCAGGGATTGGAATGAGCTGCCCAGGGAGGTGGTGGTGGAGTCCCTAAGCCTGGATGTGTTTCAAGGTGTTTTGGATGTGGTGCTTGGGGCTGTTGTTTGGGGGTGAGCCTTGTAGAGTAGGATTCTGTGTTGGACTTGGTGATTATGGGGGTATTTTCCAACCTGAATGTTTCTGTGATTTTTATCCCCAAGGTCCCTTCATAGTTCAGACACATGATCCCACTGAGGCAGATCATGCACATAAACTTGAATCCAGTTGTGCTTGGTCATCTGGAGAGATCTCCTAGAAAGACCTAAGGAATTAAGGTGTCTCAGATTTATAGAATCAGAATGGTTTGGGTTGGAAGGGACTTTAATGATCATCAAACTCCCCTGCCAAGGGCAGGGACACCTTGCACTACACCAGGTTGCTCCAGGCCCTATCCAACCTAGCTCCATAGGTCTTGTCTTCAGATTCTGCACAGTAGTGTACAGAATATATTTCTTCAGGCCCACCAGCACAAACAGGATATGCATTATTTTTTCAGTCCAAACTTGTTTCTCCTTGACATAGTCTTCCACATGAAAGATCTCAAGGCCACACCTTGAGTACTGTGTCCAGTTCTGGGCCTCTCAGTCTAGGAAAGAAGTTGAGTTGCTGGAATGTGTTCAGAGAAGGGCAACAAAGCTGGGGAGGGATTTGGAGCACAAGCCCTGTGAGGAGAGGCTGAGGGAGCTGGGGTTCCTTAGCCTGGAGAGGAGGAGGCTTAGAGGAGACCTTATTGCTGTCTACAACTACCTGAAGGGAGGTTGCAGCCAGGTGGGGGTTGGTCTCTTCTCCCAAGCAACCAGCACCAGAACAAGAGGACACAGTTTCGAGCTGCACTGGAGGAGGTTTAGGCTGGATGTTAGGAAGAAGTTCTTCACAGAAAGAGTGATTTGCCATTGGAATGGGCTGCTCAGGGAGGTGGTGGAGTCACTGTCACTGGAGTTGTTTAGGAAGAGACTGGATGAGGCACTTGATGCCATGGTTTAGTTGATTAGATGGTGTTGGGTGATAGGTTGGACTTGATGATCTCGAAGGTCTTTTCCAACCTGGTTAATTCTATTCTATTCCCATCTGAAACATGTGAAGACTTTGTACCTGTGGCTCCCTTTTGATAACAGTTGCAGAGACCCAGAGATTCTCCCCTCAGCCTCCTCTTGTCCAGCCTAAATAATCCCAGTTCCCTCAGCTCCTCCTCACAAGACATGTTCTCCAGAGTGTTCACCAGCTTTGCTGCCCTTCTTTGGGCTTGTGAGCACCTGGGTCAGCATATGCAGAGAACTCAGCATGTTCTGAGCACCCTTGACGCTGGATCTATTTGTGTAACTGAAAATTACTTACTTGCATAGCTTATATAAAAAAGGACAAACACAGGAAAACCAAATTAAAGCCAAAACAAACAAGCAAAAAGAAAACAAAACTCCAAAACAACAAAAAGAAACAGAAAAAACAAACCAAGGAACAAACCAGAGAAACTAAATCCCAACAGAAAAAAACCCACACCAACAAAAAAGCCACCTCAGCAGCAACATTAAGGCTTGCTGCAATCTGACATCTGTGAAGGATCCTCCTTCAGAAGAATTGACACTTGCCTAATGCAATCTCTCTGCTGAATAGAGCACCTGGCTGTATTCTTATGTATTGTGCTTGGAGAGGTCTGAAAGGCCCTTAAACTTTATTATTTCTTTGAGACAAATATTTCTGAGCTATATCTTCTTATGAATCACAAATTTCCCCCCTTCCTTTTTATTAAAAAGAAGAAGGAAAACAACAACAACAAAAAACAGCCCACAAAAACTCTAAGGCCATTGAGTCCAACTGTCAACCTAACACCACCATGGCCATCAAAGCACTTCCCAAAGAGCTGTGTCCACAAGTTTCTTGAACACCTCCATCAATGGTGACTCCACCACCTCCCTGGGCAGCCTGTTCCAATGCCTGACCATTGTCTGTAAAAGACATTGAATCACAGAATCATAGAATGTGAGGGTTTGGAAGGATTCTCCAGAGCTCATTTAGTCAAACCCCTCTGCCAAGTCAGGATCACCTAAAGCAGGTCACACAGGAAAGCATCCAGGTGGGTTTGGAAGCTCTCCAGAGAAGGAGACTCCACAGCCTCTCTGGTCAGCCTGCTCCAGGGCTCCAGAACCCTCACAGGGAAAAAAACCAAACCAAACCAAACCAAACCAAACCAAACCAAACCAAACACCCCCAAAGTTAAACAAAGATCTACAACAGGAATGACACCCCAAGAGTAGTTTGAGCAGAAAACCACACCCATCCTTTCCGCCTAACAGGCATAATGAATTGCTTCAGAAAGGGCTGGTCTGAAATCCTAATGAAAGCTATTAGCAACTTTGAAGCACCCTCTGCTTTCTAAGCTGGGCTTCTGCTTCACACTGACCGTCGTGCCAGAGGGAAGGGAATTCTGCAGATCAGCTTGGAAAGGTCTTGGGGAAGCATCGCAGGTGGGCAGGCTGCCTGGCTAATGCAGTGCTAGCAGTCTCTGGTGCTTTTCATCATGTGCATAAAAGCAGGTTATCAGCTGTTTCTAAACAGACGTTGCTTGTACCAACTGTGACTGGAATTTGTAAACGGTGCCACTTGGATCCGTCACCGTCACAAATGTGGGAAATACTGCCGAGTCAAGGGCTTCTTTGGAAGCCGCTGAGGGAACAGAACAAAGAGAGGGAAAGGCTTTGCTTTGGGAATTTGCATATCAATCCTGAAAAAGATTGCTCTCACAAAGCTGCTCTGCATCTCCTTCCTGGAAGCCTGCCTCACGTGTCCAGAAAAAGAAAACAAACCATTTTTCCCAATGTTGCTGTGTCTTCCTTGATTGTGATAAAGAAGGACAGCGAGGATAACAGCTGATAAGGAACAGAGTGGTAGCTGCAAAACCAGCAGGTGATATAGCCATATGCCTTCCATCAAAACTAATCTCTCCTCAGAAATGCTGTTGCCTTTCTTTTCTTTTTCTCCTGCACAAGTAATAAATTGACTTGGAAACGTGGTAATGGATCAAACACTCTGCCAGTTGTTTTTTGCCTTTTGTTAAGCTATTGTTGCTGTGCCAGTCTGACAGCGATGTTGTGTAGCCTCTTAAAAAACATTTTCACAGGAATGGTTTGTTTGAATTCATGGGAGTGCTTGTCTAGATTAAACAGTTCACAGCTTCCAGGCCAAGATGTAACCAGGCAGAGGCTGAGGGAGTTGAGGTTGCTTAGCCTGGAAAGAAGGAGGCTCAGGGGAGACCTTACTGCTGTCTACAACTACCTGAAGGGAGGTTATAGCCAGTTGGGGGTTGAGTCTCTTCTCCCAGGCAACCAGCACCAGAACAAGAGGACACAGTCTCAAACTGCACCAGGGGAGGTTTAGTCTGGATGTTAGGAAGAAGTTCTTCACAGAAAGAGTGATTGGCCATTGGTATGTGCTGCCCAGGGAGGTGGTGCAGTCACCATCACTGGAGGTGCTTAGGAAGAGACTGGATGGGGTGCTTGGTGCCATGGTTTAGTTGATTAGATGGTGTTGGATGATAGGTTGGACGCGATGATCTCAAAGGTCTTTTCCAACCTGGTTCTAGTCTAGTCTAGTCTAGTCTAGTCTAGCTTATCTAACAAGATATGATAGAAATCCCCTGATTTGATGTTGATGTCGAAAGCTGTTGGTTCTCAGGCATTGGAACAGGCTGTCCACAGAGATGGCAGAGCTGTCATCCCTGGACATATTTAAAAGAGGCAGGGATGTGGTGCTGAGTGATGTGGTTTACGGTAGTGGCTTAGCAGTAGTAGTGGGATCTTGGTTGAGAGTGTACTCAGTCTCTCTGTCTGTATCATTGATGAAGATATTGAACAGCACTGGTCCCATTGTAGACCCCTGAGAGACACCACTTTTCACCCTTCTCCTTCTCACCACTACCTTTTGTATGACCACGCTTACTTCAGTGGACCAAGAAAGGATTCCCTGAATGACTGCATAGCATTGGTGATTTTACCCTGCAAATACTGGAAGATTTATATGAGTAGTAAAACTTTTCCCACTCTGTTTTTTTATTAAAGGAAAACCACTGCAGAAGAATAAAAATCCTAGGGGACTGTTACTACTGCGTGTCAGGATTGACCCAGCCCAAAACGGATCATGCCCATTGCTGTGTCGAAATGGGACTGGATATGATTGACACTATCACGTAAGTACTGTGCTTGGGTAATCCAGGCAGCACTGCTACCACAACTTCCATCTGGCAGCTCACACTTCAGGTCACAAGGTACTCATTTTAGGAAGGGATTCATTCAACATAGCAATTTTCCACTCTATTTAATTACTGTGAGGGATGAACGCACAGGTACGAGTACATAGAGGCACACATGCGTAATGGCCACACCTTGAGTACTGTGTCCAGTTCTGGGCCCCTCAATTTAAGAAGGACATTGAGACTCTTGAACGTGTCCAGGGAAGGGCAACAAGGCTGGTGAGAGGTCTTGAGCACAAGATCTATGAGGAGAGGCTCAGAGAGCTGGGATTGCTTAGCCTGGAGAAGAGAAGGCTCAGGGGAGACCTTATTTCTGTCTACAGCTACCTGAAGGGAGGTTGTGGACAGGTGGGGGTTGGTCTCCACTCCCAGGCAACCAGCACCAGAACAAGAGGACACAGTCTCAAACTGTGCCAGGGGAAGTTTAGGCTTGAGGGGAGGAGAAAGTTCTTCACAGAAAGAGTGATTGGCCATTGGAATGGGCTGCCCAGGGAGGTGGTGGAGTCACTGTCCCTAGAGGTGTTCAGAAAGGGATTGGACGTGGCACTTGGTGCCACAGTTTAGTTAGTCATGAGCTGCTGGGTGACAGGTTGGACTTGATGATCTCTCAGGTCTTTTCCAACCTTATTGATTCTATGATTCTATGATTAGAAGCCAGAAAGCTACTGGGAAACAATGAAATATTTCTGTTGTCATTTGCCACAAAGAGTAGCTTCCAGTCTCATGTTTTACAGCAATAAGCTGCTCATTTTGCACACCAGTGTGTAAACTCAGACCCTGGATCACGTTGTGTGTGTGTTTGAATTCTCTGGCTGACAGCGTGCTGAGTTCTCCTTTCTCTCTGTCATGTTTAAACCTCCACTTTGCTCCACTTCCCAGAAATGGACTGTGAAATTCACTTTGCTGATCAAAAGAATGTTTTTTATGCTTGAGAGCTCTGCACTGATCATTATTTTACCAAGGCAAAATATGTGAATGTGAGAGAACTGTGAATGAGGCTCGAGCAAGAGCTGCAGAACTATCCCATTGCATAGGAGGGAAGGGATGAAGATGGGGAATTTCTTCACTGCTGTATTACTCTGTGTGTGCATGCATGATACCACAAAATCCTTAAAGAATATTCTAAGACTGCAAGTCATAGTATCAGTCAGGGTTGGAAGGGACCACAAGGATCATCTAGTTCCAACCCCCCTGCCATGGGCAGGGACACCCCACACTAGATCAAACTGGCCAGAGCCTCATCCAGACTGGTCTTAAACATTTCCAGCGATGGGGCCTCAACCACCTCCCTGGATAACCCATTCCAGGGCTTCACCACTCTCATGGTGAAGAACTTCCTCCTCACGTCCAGCCTGAGTCTCCCCACCTCCAACTTCATTCCATTCCCCCTAGTCCTATCACTACCTGATAGCCTGAGAAGTCCCTCCCCAGCCTTCTTGTAGGCCCCCTTCAGATACTGGAAGGCCATAATGAGGTCACCTCGGAGCCTTCTCTTCTCCAGACTGAACAGCCCCAACTCCTTCAGTCTGTCCTCATAGGAGAGGTGCTCCAGCCCTCTGATCATCCTCGTGGCCCTTCTCTGGACACCTTCCAGCACCTCCATATCCCTCTTGTAATAGGGGCTCCCGAACTGGATGCAGTACTCCAGGTGGGGTCTCACCAGAGCTGAGTAGAGGGGGAGAATCACCTCCCTTGACCTGCTGGCCACACTCCTCTTGATGCAGCCTGAATCCTTCCATCAGTATATGGATACTCCATCTATAAGGAAGCCTTGCCTCTTGGAAGCATAGTTAGATATACAAGCCTTGTACACATTTTTCAGAGTCTTTTATGTTCTTAAATCCCTGGAAAGCAGCATCTGATGCTTTCATCCTCTTTTAAACCTAGCATTCATCTTTTATTCATTAGTTGTGCTGTGTTTCACGTGTACAAATAAGGTAGAGATAAAACCATCTGAACTTTCCTTTTTGAATGCTTCAGTTTTGCTAATATTAAAAAGGGAACATGTTCCCTTTTTGTGTTAGCACTTATTGGCTGCTGTCATGATAATGTAGGCTTGAAAGAGGCACAGAATTAAAAAGGAAAGAGGGAACTGGGAGTGCTCAGCCTGGAGAAGAAAAGGATCAAGTGGTATTTTCCCACTGCCTACAAATAAGAGAAGTTTTTCCCAGTGTTACCCAGCATCAGAACAAGAGGGAATGGGTGCAAACTGAAATACAAGAGATTCTATTTAAATAGAAGAAAAATCTTATTTACTATGGAGGTGGTCATGTGCTGGAGAGGTTGCACTGGAAGGTTGTGCAGTTTGCATCCTTGGAGATATTCAAAACCCAGCTGGACACACTCCTGGGCAGACTTTGGTGGCTGACTCTAGTCTCTAGTAGGTCAAACTTCAGTAGTGAATGAAGGGGTGATTGATCCGGATGACTTCCAGAGACAGGTGGGTGGGCTGTAGTCTGTTGCCTGGACATATTTAAGCAAAGCTTGTGGCAGCAGATAACTGGCAATTTCAGCTTTTTTTTTTTTTTTTAAGGATTCATATATTTTAAGTCTTTAGTGTAGTCTGAGCACAGTAACGAGGCAGGATGGAGAAGCATCAAGGTTATAAGACAGTGCCAGATTCATTTAGGGTTGTTGAATGGCTACAGACCTATTCAGCATGCTTTGTACATAAGCACAGTTAATTAATTAATCCCAGTTTATACTTTTTTCTTTTTCAATGAGGAATTAATTATAGGAGTAAAGACTGTAAGCTCCAGGCTCCATGCGCATGTTTTTCTCTTGCTTAAATGCAGGTGCTTGTTCAGCTTCTAAGTGTAGAATCACAGAATCATAGAATCAATAAGGTTGGAAAAGACCTCAAAGATCATCAAGTCCAACCTGTCACCCAACACCTCATGACTAACTAAGCCAAGGCTTCAAGTGCCACGTCCCATCCCCTCTTGAACATCTCTAGGGATGGTGACTCCACCACCTCCCTGGGCAGCCCATTCCAATGGCTAACAACTCTCCCTGTGAAGAACCTTCTCCTCACCTCGTGCCTAAACTTCCCCTGGTGCAGCTTGAGACTGTGAGATGATGCCTTCCAAGCACCATCGTCCTTGATGACAGTACTATGATTTTTATTCTATATTTTACTACAAGTAGATCATCATCTCTTCAGATATTGTCCAGTTCTTGTTGAGGTGCTTTTGTTAAAGGAATCGTGTACAAAATGCTTCAAACCAGGAAAAACAGCTCTGATAAGGATTAGGAAAAGTCTCTCCAGTCCTTCAGACAGAGCAAAGTTAGAAGATGGATTCCCCAGATCAATATGTTTGAAAATATGTTCAGCAAATGAAAGGAAGTGAAGAGACGGTGACGGTTTAAGTTTGAATGTAATATTTGTTTCCTATTGATATGAATATTAGGTGCTGTTTATCAGTTCCATGAAAGGCTGAGTCCCTTTGTTTATTATACTTCCTTCTTTCATCCAGAGCTGGATGTTTGCTGGTAGTCTTCTAAAATTGTGTTCACTTTATTGCAGAAATTAGGGCTTGATGTTGTAAATTTATACTTTGAAATTGTCATCCTCAGTGGCAATCCTCAGGAGACAGGTTCCACCATTAGTAAGTTTGCAGATGACACCAAGGTGGGAGTAGGAGTTGATCTGTTAGAAGGTAGGAGAGCTCTGCAGAGCAACCTTGACAGGCTGGACAAATGGGCAGAGTCCAACATGATGGCATTTAACAAGTCCAGGTGCCTGGTGCTGCACTTTGGACACAACAACCCCATGCAGTGCTACAGGCTGGGGTTAGAGTGGCTGGAGAGCAGCCAGGAAGAAAGGGACCTGGGGGTACTGGTTAACAGCTGGCTGAACATGAGCCAGCAGTGTGCCCAGGTGGCCAAGAAGGCCAATGGCCTCCTGGCCTGCACCAGAAATAGTGTGGCAGCACTCTCTGATAAACTGGATAGAATTCTGGTTTCAGACAGCATTATGGGGGCAGCTGTACACATTTTTTAGTACTAGTGTCTTTCCTTACAAAGCACTGATGTAAATTATAATAAACAAGTATTTGGCTCATCCAGAAATCATAGGATCATAGAATAGCAATGCTGGAAAAGACCTCTAAGATCATCTATCTAAGTCCAACTGTCACCCCAACAGCACCATGCCCATTAAACCACTTCCCAAAGTGCCAAGTTGTTTGAACACCTCCAGGGAGGGTGGCTTCACCACCTCCCTAGACAGCCTGTTCCCATTCCTGATCACTCTTTCAGTGAAGAAATTTTTCCTAATATCCATCTAAACCTCCCCTGATACAAACTGAGGCCATTTTATCTCATCCTATAAGTTGTTACTTGCAAGAAGAGACCAATGTCCCTTCAGGGAATTGTAGAGAGCAATGAGGTCTCCCCTCAACCGCCTTTTCTCCAGAATAAACAACTCCATTTCCCTCAGCCACTCCTCACCAGACCTGTTCTGCAGACCTTTCTCCAGCTTTGTTGCTCTTCTCTGGACTCTCTTCAGCACCTTGATGTCTGTCTTGTAGTGAGGGTCACAATGTTCGAGGTGCAGTTGATACAGATAACTCCACCAGTCATCCCCGTTAGACCTCACAGGTGCTGACCTTATTTTGCACCTGCACACTGCATTGAAGCTTACTTTTGTGAGAGACTGTGGAGGTTGAGGTTTGAACTGTCTCCTTCCTGTGGATTTTTTTCATTGGCTAACCAAAGGCTTTTTTTTTTTCATTGGCTAACCAAAGGGAGAGGAGCTATAGCAGCCAGTCTGAGGAGGGGTAGCTGAGCTATCAAGTTTTCCTGGGTGATCTTTTGCCTATGGGAAAAGGCTGGGCCTATTTTTGTGTTAACATGTGCAAAACCTCTGAGTAAATTGTATCTTGAACCTAAGAGGAATACTGAAGTGATACCGTGAATAATTTATTTGGCAAACATCTTTTGGTTTTCCTTTTTGTGGCTTGTTTATGGACTGCTGGTATCTTTTCAGAAACAGATTTGTAGAGTAGAGTAGAGTAGAGTAGAGTAGAGTAGAGTAGAGTAGAGTAGAGTAGAGTAGAGTAGAGTAGAGTAGAGTAGAGTAGAGTAGAGTAGAATAAATAGAATAGAATAGAATAGAATAGAATAGAATAGAATAGAATAGAATAGAATAGAATAGAATAGAATAGAATTAACCAGGCTGGAAAAGACCTTTGAATCCAACCTATCACACGACACCACCTAATCAACTAAACCATGGCACCAAGTGCCTCATCCAGTCTCTTCTTAAACACCTCCAGTGATGGTGACTCCACCACCTCCCCGGGCAGCCCATTCCAATGGCCAATAACTCTCTCTATGAAGAACTTCTTCCTAACATCCAGCCTAAACCTCCTCTGGTGCAGCTTGAGACCGTGTCCTCTTGTTCTGGTGCTGGTTGCCTGGGAGAAGAGACCAGCCCCCACCTGTCTACAACCTCCCTTCAGGTGGTTGTATAAAGCAATAAGGTCTCCCCTGAGCCTCCTCTTCTCCAGGCTCAGCAACCCCAGCTCCCCCAGCCTCTGCATCATTGGAGTTTCCTGTGTTGTTTCAGTGCAGAAAAGTTTAGGAGCATGACTGTGGCACTGCTCTGATTTGATATTTGAAGTCTGTTCTCTATGTATTACTTAATGCTCCTTATTTTGGGTATATTCATGGAAACGGACAGTATAAAAAGCACAGAGCTATTCAAGGTACATTTAGAAAGTTTAATGACTTTTCATGAGCTTTTTCTTTTCTTACTTAAATTGAATGATGGTGAAAGCACCCCTGAAGCACACTGTCATTTCTGGGGAAAATGTAGGAATGTATTCTCTATTTAGATTCTTTACTAAGTGGCTGCTGCTGGAAATCTTTTGTTCACAGCATAAGGTGTTTTCAGATTCTGTTTTATGGCTCATTGGTACAAGATACAGCCCAGCTTATTTATTAAGGGGCGTGATCAGCCATGTTGTATTTCTTTGCTCATTTCTTTTAATTTCCTTTTGGTTATGCTATTCAAATGCCTAAAAGCAGCTGAAATTTTCCCCTGTCCCTCCAGCCAGTGGAGACAACGTACCGGCAGAGGTTGGAGTAGTCTTTAGAGTAGCATAGCATAGCATAGCATAGCATAGCATAGCATAGCATAGCATAGTATAACATAGCACAGCATAGCACAGCATAGCACAGCATAGAATAGAATAGAATAGAATAGAATAGAATAGAATAGAATAGAATAGACCAGACCAGACCAGACCAGACCAGGTTGGAAGAGACCTTTGAGATCATCATGTCCAACCTATCATCCAACACCACCTAATCCACTAAACCATGGCACCAAGCACCCCATCCAGTCTCTTCCTAAACACCTCCAGTGATGGTGACTCTACCACCTCCCTGGGCAGCCCATTCCAATGGCCAATCACTCTCTATGAAGAATTTCTTCCTGAAATCCAGCCTAAACCTCCCCTGGCGCAGCTTGAGACTGTCCCCCATATTAGTACCTGAGTTTCTTTCTCTGTCTTCAAAAATTTAGGCTGAGGTTTCATATACTGTTTTAAATGAAAACAAACAGCAACAAAAAATGAACAAAAATGAAACAAATAACCCTCCCCTGCAAAACAAACAAGCAAAAACCCCGCAACGAAATGCAACATAGACCAAACCAAAACCATTTCTTTGCAAACAGAGAAACCCACAGGCCTGCAGGCTCAACAATGAAGATACAATACAATACAATACAATACACCAGGTTGGAAGAGACCTTCAAGATCATCGCGTCCAACCCATCAAACAATCCAACCCACCCAACAACTAGACCATACAGCCAAGCACCCCATCAAGTCTTCTCCTGAACACCTCCTGTGAAGGTGACTCCACCACCTCCACGGGTAGCCGATTCCAATGGGCAATCACTCTCTCCGTGTAGAACTTCTTCCTAACATCCAGCCTAAACCTGCCCTGGCGCAGCCTGAGACTGTGTCCTCTTGTTCTGGTGCTGGATGCCTGGGAGAAGAGACCAACTTCTGCCTGGCTACAACCTCCCTTCAGGTAGTTGTAGAGAGCAATAAGGTCACCCCTCAGTCTCCTCTTCTCCAGGCTAAGCAACCCCAGCTCCCTCAGCCTTTCCTCATAGGGCTTGTGTTCCAAACCCCTCACCAGCTTTGTTGCCCTTCTCTGGACACGTTCCAGCAAGTCAACATCCTTCCTAAACTGAGGGGCCCAGAACTGGACACAGTACTCAAGGTGCGGCCTAACCAGTGCAGTGTACAGGGGCACAATGACCTCCCTGCTCCTGCTGGCCACACTGTTCCTGATGCAAGCCAGGATGCCATTAGCCTTCTTGGCTGCCTGGGCACACTGCAGGCTCATGTTCAGCCTACAATCAACCAGTACCCCCAGGTCCCTCTCTGCCTGGCCACTCTCCAGCCACTCTGACCCCAGCCTGTAGCACTGCCTGGGGTTGTTGTGGCCAATGTGCAGAATCCAGCACTTGGATGTGTTAAATCTCATGCCATTGGACTCTGCCCATCTGTCCAGCCTGTCGAGGTCCCTCTGCAAAGCCTCTCTGCCCTCCAGCAAATCAACTGCTGCCCCCAGCTTGGTGTCATCTGCAAATTTACTGATGATGGACTCAATGCCCTCATCCAGATCATCAATAAAGATGTTGAAGAGCATGGGGCCCAGTACTGATCCCTGGGGCACACCACTAGTGACTGGCCGCCAGCTGGATGTGGCGCCATTCACCATCACTCTCTGGGCTCGGCCCTCCAGCCAGTTCCTAACCCAACACAGTGTGATCCTGTCCAAGCCACGGGCTGCCAGCTTGGCCAGGAGTTTGCTGTGGGGAACGGTGTCAAAGGCCTTGCTGAGGTCCAGGTAGACCACATCCACAGGCCTCCCCACATCCACCAGGCGGGTCACCTGATCATAGAAGGAGATCAGGTTGGTCAGGCAGGACCTGCCCCTCCTAAATCCATGCTGGCTAGGCCTGAGCCCTGGTCATCCTGTAAGTGCTGTGTGATCGCACTCGAGATGACCCGTTCCATAATCTTGCCTGGCACTGAGGTCAGGCTGACAGGCCTATAATTCCCCGGCTCATCCAACCGGCCCTTCTTGTGGATGGGCACCACGTTAGCCAGCCAGATAATTACCTAGGTATTAGTTCTGCAGGAGAATGTAGATAAGTAATCAGGATTTAATCCTGAAGGGTTGTGGCTTGCAGGGTATGAACTTGGTGTAAGGTCTGTTTGTTGATGACACAATAAATATGCATAGGTGGAGATACTGAGGTTTAGTTACCTCTAGGTGGTTTATATTATTAGCTCCTCTAATTTCCTCCAGGCTTTGTCCAGCAGACTCTGTGCACAACAACACTCATGTCCTTTTAGGATTCCCTGGAGTAATTTTTGAGGCTTGACAAGGAATAGATGTTGAATAAAGGAAAGCTGACTTGTGGTGGGTGGAAATAGAACAAGGAAATATTTAATGTTTCAGAAAGCTGTGCAGGAGCTTTTCTGTGCTGTTGCATAAAATATGACTGAAAAAAAAATGTGGTATGCTTGGATTCCCTCTGGGAACAAAAGAGATCTCCATGTTACTCACATTAGTAATGGTTGACACGGTACATACTTCAGCACTTCAGGGCTCCAGAAGTCCTTGCTTAAATCGAGGCCAGGTGTCTTGTGCTGCTCCCCTCATATCTTAACCTTTGCTGCCCTTTCTGTTAATCATATTTAAACAAGTGCAACCAGGCAAGACCAAAACACAGTGGCTACTCCTGAAATCAGCCTCCTGAAGACCTGGCTGCCAAATTCAATGTAGCTGAATAATACTTGTAAAAAATACATTGGTCAGTGAAGATCAAGAAAAAACTTACAGCCAGGAGTGGGGCCAGTTCTGTTTAACATCAGTGATTAGGATGAGGAGATCGAGTGCATCCTCAGTAGGTTTTCAGATGACACCAGTGTGGGTGGGCATGTCGATCTGCTGGAGGGCAGGGAGGCTCTGCAGAGAGACCTGGAAGCTGTGCTTGTAGTGCCCTTGGGGTGACTGAACACCTACACCCATATTGCTACACATGAAAGTACAGGATTTAACCCAGGCTGTTTCTGAGCTCTTTGAATTACACTCAGAAACTTCATTGTTTATCTCCCAGCAAAATATCTGTTTCTGTAGGACTGTGATAGAAAATATTGCAAAAGTGACAGACCAAATCCAAAATTTATAGTCATAGGGAAGTGTTGTGGCAAAGCCATTTACTGCACTTGCTTTATCATCCTTTCCCCGCCCCCCTTTTCTATTACATAATGAAAAATAGCCTTGTCTGGGGTTTCTTGAAAACTGGAAAATGTTTTAGGTCAAGAAACTCAGAAAGAGTGAGATTTTGGTCCAACTCCATTTAGGAAAGATGTTGAGTTGCTGGAAGGTGTCCAGAGAAAGCTGGGGAGGGGTTTGGAGCACAAGCCATATGAGGAGAGGCTGAGGGAGCTGGGGTTGCTTAGCCGGGAGAGGAGGAGGCTCAGGGGAGACCTTATTGCTGTCTCCAACTACCTGAAGTGAGGTTGTAGCCAGGTGGGGGTTGGTGTCTTCTCCCAGGCAGCCAGCACTGGAACAAGAGGACACAGTCTCAAGCTGCACCAGAGGAGGTTTAGGCTGGATGTTAGGAAGAAGTTCTTCATAGAAAGAGTGATTGGCCATTGGAATGTGCTGCCCAGGGTGGTGGTGGAGTCACCATCACTGGAGGTGTTTAAGAAGAGACTGGATGGGGCACTTGGTGCCATGGTTTAGTTGATTAGGTGGTGTTGGGTGGTAGGTTGGACTTAATGATCTCAAAGGTCTTTTCCAACCTATTCTGTTCTATTCTATTCTATTCTATTCTATTCTATTCTATTCTATTCTATTCTATTCTATTCTATTCTATTCTATTCTAGTTTTGAAACTAGTGAAGGAGAAGTACAATGCCTGAGTATATCTGAAGAATTTTTAAAGATCCTGTTGTTCAGCCACATATAGCCATGACAACTTTGGTGGAAAGAGAGAAAGAGAAAATCAAGAGCAACTTCATAGTCTAATGACTAATATCCTGATGCTGTCTCTTGCAGGTCTGTTGCGGAAGCCACAGAGGTTGATCTCAACATGAGAGTTGGATTGCATACAGGAAGGGTGCTTTGTGGGGTCCTGGGTCTTCGAAAATGGCAATATGATGTCTGGTCAAATGATGTGACTTTAGCTAATGTCATGGAGGCTGGAGGACTGCCTGGGTAAGTCTGAGAAAGAACCAAAGGGAAAAAAAAATAAAAGAGAAACCTGTATGGGTGAATGTTAAGGGTCAGGACTGTGCTGGCCACTAAATGAGTGCCCTAGATGGCACATAGGATGTAGCAATACAATACAATACAATAAACCAGGTTGGAAGAGACCTTCAAGATCATCGCAGTGCCCCTGGTCTTCAAACCAACCCTTTGTGCTAGCTCTCCCCATCCGTGTTGTCACTGCTAGCATCAGCCACTGTCTATGCAAACCTGCCCAGAGCTGCAGAAAGCACTGGTCCTGAGCAGAGCCTGAGCTGGGAACTCCTAGCACTGAGCAGAGACTGATTTTGAACTCCCAGCACTGAGCAGAATCAGTACTGCTCCTGCTCAGACCGGGACAGTGAAGAAGTTATTTCCTTTGTGGCACTTGCAAAGCAGCTGCTTTCCATAAGAAGGGTTGCATTTGGTAAGAGCAATCAAGGTATGATGTGATTTATCCTGTGGAGTTCTCCAAATTGTCTTACTGTTTATGTTAGTAAGAGGTTAGATTAGAGGGAAAACATTTCCAAACAAAGCCCTCATAAGAAAGTGTCAGATATAGAGCACATGATGGAGGCAATGCTAGGAACACAGGAATGCTAGACTTCCAACAACATTTCATGTCATAAAAGTAAAACCCTCTGGTGACTGATTTGAAGAACATTTTACCCTTGCTCTTCTATACATCTGGGGAGTGTGTGTCTTACTCCTTTGACATGGCAAGGTTTCCATCACTGGTGATGTGCTATACAAAAAAATAAAGGTACTTGTTTATGCACTCAGGTATGGACAGGGTGCGTGAAAATGAGCTGGTAGCACAGAAACCTCTGGAGGTAACCCATGTGGTGTGTCCTGGAATTTCAAGTACTCCTTGGACAGCCTCGGACTGTACCTTAAGGCTTTCCAGTCAAAACAATTCCAATGCATGTTTGATAGTGGAAAGCACTAATATATTTTCAGATGTCTTCTGTGAAAATGTTTCAAATATAAGGAGTCTTCGGGGAGAAAACCTGAAGAGAAGTTTTGGGAGGAGACAGCTCATGAATAGCACCAGAGATAGTTGTGCTACCAAAACAAAGGGAATTAGAAAGCTGCCCGAAAAACACAGTCAGGGATGTGAAGAGGAAGAGCAAAAAAAAAAAGAGCAAACAAAAGTTTCTCCTCCATACCCCAGAGGGATTTGGAGGGTGAAGTCACCAGTTCCAAGTAACAGGATGCTTTTCCAAGCAGGCAGTGTGCTAAACACTTGTGAAAGCTGCATGATGTAGAGGATGCTATAACGAATTCCCTTGGAAAAGACCTTTAAAGTCATCGAGTGAGACCATTCTCTAATTCTACCAAGTTTGGTGCCACTCCCTCAGCACCACATCTCTGCCTCTTTGAAACACCTCCAGGGATGGAAATTCAACCACCTTGAGGCCATTTTCTCTTGTCCTGTCACTTGTTAGTAGGGAGAAGAGATCAACCACCACCTCACTCCAATCTGCTTTCAGGGAGCTGTAGAGAGCCAGAAGGTCTCCCCTCAGCCACCTTTTGCCCACACTAAACAATCCCTGTTCCTTCAGCTGCTCCTCACCAGACCTGTTCTCCAGACCCTTCACCAGATTCATTGCCCATCTCTGCACCTGCTCCAGCACCTCAGCGTCTTTCTTGGAGTGAGGCCCCAGTCTTGAACACAGGACTCAAAGTGTGCTCTCACTGATGAGTCCAGCAGGACAATCAATCCCCTGGTCATGCTGGCCACACTATTGCTGATCCGTGCTATGCTGATCCACACTATGCTGATCCATGCTGGCTCGTGTTCAGACAGTTATCAACCAGCAGCCTTGGGTCTTTCCCTACTGGGTAGTTTCCAGCCACTCTGCCCTGAGCCTATAGTGTTTGTGGGGTGGTTGTGACCCAGGTTCAGGACCCAGTGCTTGACTGGCCTTGTTGAATCTCATACAACTGTCTTAATCCCATCAATCCAGTCCTCCCAGATTCCTCTGTAGAGCCTTCCTACCCTCCAGCAGATCAACACTCCCTCCCATCTTAGTGTCACCTGCAAACTTACTGAGGGTGCCTCAATCCCCTCATCTAGGTTATTGATAAAGATACTAAAGAGAACTGGCCCCAGCACTGAGCCCTGGAGAACACCACCAGTGGCTTTGACCTACAAACCAAGAGATGTGCAAGTGTTTGGATGGTCAGCCATTGGCTCTTTTCTCATACTGACCAAGTTTAGAAAACCAGTGCAGTACAAATATGGCTGTGCTCTATTTGGCTAAAAGGACACAAGAAACAAGAGGACACAGTGTTAAGCTGTGCCAGGGGAAGTTTAGGCTCGAGGTAAGGAGAAAGTCCTTCACAGAGAGAGTTGTCAGCCGTTGGAATGGGCTGCCCAGGGAGGTGGTGGAGTCACCATCCCTGGAGGTGTTCAAGAGGGGATTGGATGTGGCACTTGGAGCCATGGTTTAGTAGTCATGAGGACTTTGGGTGACAGGTTGGACTTGATGATCTTTGAGGTCTCTTCCAACCTTATTGATTCTATGATTCTGTGATTCTACACTTAGAAGGGGGAAAATATGTGGGTTTGCACCAAATTTGTCCTCTTTGTGACCTTCTGCACACAAATGTATTTCAATAGCAATGTGGGCATTATGTGTCTTTGCTTTGCATAAAAACATCCACTTTCTTTCTTTCTTTCCAGGAAAGTTCACATTACAAAGACCACCTTAGAGTGCCTAAATGGGGACTATGAGGTAGAACCAGGATATGGTCACGAAAGGAACAGTTTCTTGAAGAAACACAACATTGAAACATATTTTATTGTGCCATCCCATCGTAGGAAGGTAAGCCCCATGAACTGTAGCTTATTCTGTGATATGGTTTCCTGCTTTAACAACTGCTCTCTCATGTTCTGAAAGCAGAGGCAATACTAGCATTTCTTAATTGTAAAATGCTTTTCAAACACTTGAAATTAGCTCTTTTGGTTTGGGCCAAGGCAGGAATGTTAAAAAAGAGAATGTTACAGAGAGAAGATTCATAGAATTCATTGAATGGTTTAGGTTGGAAGACACCTTAAAGATCACCTAGTTCCAATCCCTCTGCCATGGGCAGGAACACCTTCCATTAGAACAGGTTGCTCAAGGCCTCATGAAAACTGAGCTTAAACACCCCTAAAGAGGAGGGACATCCATGACCTCTCTGGGCAACCTGTTCCAGTGTCTCAGCACGGAACCCGGCAGGTTCATTTAAGTCACGCCTTTCTTCCTCGACCAATTACTGAGTTTAGAGCATCCTTTTGTTCACAGGATCATAGGATGTTAGGGGTTGGAAGGGACCTCTGAATATCTTTGAGTCAAACCCCCTGCCAGAGCAGGGCCATACAATCCAGCACAGGTCACACAGGAACACGTCCAGATGGGTCTTGAAAGTCTCCAGAGTAGGAGACTCCACACCCTGTTCTACTACAAAACATTTTGTGACCTCAGTAGGAGTCTTGAAAGTCCATAATCATTAGCTGAACACATTCTGTTCCAAGAGTTCACACTTAAGGGACATACCTTAGAAGGTTTCTGCCATAACATGTTTACAGGCCAGGAAGAACTTTATTGCTCTTTATCTCAGCCAGGCAACTTGGAATACACACTTTTGCACCCTTATCTTCTGAGTCTCTGCCCAAAACAAGTTTCATTCACCGATTTGACCTTTAGAGGGGAAAATACAGCATCCAATTCTGAAAGTAAGTACAAAAACAATGGACAAGGTTTTAAAGTGCTGTCAAAGCTCCATGCTGGAAGCTATTAGCCAGTGGGAGGCTGACAAAAATATAACCAAGGAAAAACAGATCATCTTCAATTCCATGCACACAGTCAATTTCTTGGTCTGAATTTGATGACTCTGGGAGTTTTTATGATTCTGTGAGTGAAAACTCCTGTTGTTTTATCCCAGAAAGGCCATTTCAAGGGTGTTTTTTAATGCACTTCATCTAAATCATGGTGTTATTAGAGACATGGAGAGTTCTCATCCCCTGTGAAAATAACAGTTCCGTGTTTTGCTCTTTTGCTGTTATCATATAGTCACGGCATGGTAGGAATTGGAAGGGACCTCTGGAGATCATCAAATCCAACCTCCCTGCCAAAGCAGGATCACCTAGGGCAGGTCACACAGAAACACTTCCAGGCTGGTCTTGAAAGTCTCCAGAGAAGGAGACTCCACAACATCTCTAGGCAACCTAGTCCAGGGCTCCAGCACCCTCACAATAAAAAAGGTTTTCCTTATGTTGAGGTGGAACTTCCTGTGTTCCAGTTTGTGTCTGTTGCCCCTCACAGGACACCACTGAGAAGAGACTGGCCCTTTCTTCTGTATACCCTCCTTCCAGATACTTATAAGCGTTAATAAGATCCCCTCTCAGTCTGCTCTTCTTCTAACAAAAGAGCCTCAGGGCTGCCAGCATTTTCTCATCAGCTGTTTCAGTCCCTTTACCACCTTCATACCCTCAAGTGC
The DNA here is from genome assembly GCA_033816785.1 of Picus viridis. Taxonomy (NCBI): domain Eukaryota; kingdom Metazoa; phylum Chordata; class Aves; order Piciformes; family Picidae; genus Picus; species Picus viridis. The sequence continues at coordinate 26,821,634 of CM066574.1, forward strand.
ACACCCAGCAGTATATCTCTGTCCCTCTTGAACTGGGGATCCCAGAACTGGACACAACAGACCAGCTGTGTGGTCATACTAGAGCAGAGCAGACAGGGAGAAGAACTTCCCTTGACCTGCTGGCCAATATATGATACATGATTAGATTCAGGTTTAGCTAGTGTGAAAGAACAAAGATGGAAAACCAGTGGGCTAGATTCTGTTTTGGCAGTCAGGGAGAGATTTTTCTGGTGGCTTTCCTGAAACTAGAGTTAGTTTCTAAATTAATCATTCCCAATAAAGAATAGAATGTAAGGGAGGCTTGAATTAAGGTAGGAGACTTGCTTGTTGCTGCTAGATTTGATTGCTTTGGGTTTCTGTTGTTTTCACTTCTACAACATTATGTAAAATTTAATTTCTGATGTTATTATGCATCAGCTTGATTTCATGTTGAAAAGAGAAACAGCTGAATTGAGGAGAGGTTGGTGCACAGTGACAAGTAGGGAGAGAAGGGGATAAAGAAGGCTACTACACACAGAAACTGTGTTGTGTCAACTCTGCTGCACCAACCAGTGACTGAGGAACAGCATTTTGACATTCACAAAGTAAACCAGGTCAATGCATGTTTAATGTGCTAGGATGAGAGCCTGCTACTGTGTGAGCTCACTTTTCTTTGTCTTTGCAAGATACATAGAATGGTTTGGGCTGGAAGGGACCTTAATGATCACCTAGTTCCAACCCACTTGCCATGGGCAAAGACACCTTCCACTAGACCAGGTTGTTCAAGGCCCTGTCCAACCTGGCCTTGAACAACTCTAGGGAGGGGGCATCCACAACCTCCCTGGGCCACCTGTTCCAGTGCCTCACCACCCTCACTGGAAAGAATTTCTTCTAGTTATCCAGTCTGAATCTACCCTCCTCAAGGACACAGCCATTTGTACCTCATCCTGCCACTACAAGCCCTTGTAAAAGGACCTTCCCCTGCTCTCCTGTAGCCCCCAACAGGTACTGGAAGGCTGCTCTAAGGTCTCCCCAGAGCCTTCTCTTCTCCAGGCTGAACAGCCCCAACTCTCTCAGCCTGTCAGCATAGGGGAGGTTCTCTAGCCTTTTGATCATCTTCATGGTTCTCCTCTGGACCCACTCCAGCGGTTCCATGTCCCTCTTATGCTAGGGGCATCAGAACTGGATGCAGTGCTCCAGATGGGGTCTCAAGAAGAGCACAGTAGGGAGGGAGAATCAATTCCCTTGTCCTGCTGGTCACACTTCTTTTGATCTTAAAATGGTCTGGGTTGGGAGGAACCTGCGAAGGTCATTTAGTCTAACCCCTTCTGCAGTCATCAGGGGCATCCTCAACTAGATCAGGTTGCCCAGAGCCCTGTCAAGCTTCACTTTGAATATCTCCAGGAATGGGGCCTTAACCACCTCCCCAGGAAACCCGTTCCAGTGTTTCACTAACCTCATGGTAAATAATTTGTTGCTGAGGATCCTGCTGGTGATGGCTGAGAACTGACTGATAGGTTTGTCATCAGCTACACAAACCAAATGCTTCCTTACCCGTGGCTGTTACTGAGGGGCTTGTGGCAGTAGCAGATGCTGTGGCATTAGCTTTCTGATGCGCTTCCGTGGAGTGTCAGCCAAACTGGCAGAAAGAAACACTTCATGAATTTTACTGGTATTGACTGGCTTCTCCACTGGGCTCACCAATCAATCATCATGTCACTTTGCCTTTTGTCACAGTACAGCACAGCCATCCCCCACTCTTTGCATGCTTGCACGCTGATCGTTGGACCATGAGCTCCATAATAGTATATTTACCTTCAAAATAAGCACCTGCCGTCCCCTCCTACGTTCATTCACTCTTCAACTCTTCAGAGACCTAGAAACAGAAGGCTACCCATGAGACAGACAAGATGGAGTTTCTGTAGGTGAATTCAGGTACCTGCTCATTTTATATTGTATTCCTTCCTCCAGAGACTCAGTAGCTGAAATGCAGGTACAGTTTTGTATTCTTTATGCATCATCTCTGACATTAATATGAACTGACTTGAGCAGGTATGATGCCAAGAGGAATGAAAATCAATGTTACAAGCAACAGATGGCCAAGAATCTGTTGAATTTGAAAAGTAAACAGGCCCCTTTTAATTTATTTATTTATTTACATATGGATCTGTTTATTTAGGAGACACATACCCCACATTCTTCCATATTTGGTCTGACATGAAGGTCTTTCGTTACAAATATCATGCAAGCCAAGAATGAGTATAATGAATATAAGGTACTAAGTGGCTCTAAATTTACTGTAGTTAGTTCTTTTTGATTTATTATCACAGAATTGCAGACTGCTAGGGATTTGAAGGGATGTCTGGACACCATCTAGTTCAACCCACCTGCTAGAGCAGCATCACCCAGAGCTGTTTGTACAGGGATGTGTCCAGGTGGGTTTGGAATCCCTCCACAGAAGGAGAGTGCACAATGTCTCTGCCTGCTCCACAGCTGTGGCACTCTCATGTTTTGGGCGGAATTTCCTGTGTTCCAGTTTGTGCCCAATACCATTTGTCCTATCACTGGGCACACTATCCTCTTGCCCCCACCCTTAGCTGCTGCTCAGCACTGAAAAGATCCCCTCCCAGTCTGCTCCAGCCCTAGCTCTCCCTCTTGAAGGGAGGTTGTAGACAGTTGGGGGCTGGTCTCTTCCCCAGGCAACCAGCACCAGAACAAGAGGACACAGTCTCAAGCTGCACCAGGGGAGGTTTAGGCTGGAAGTTAGGAAGTTCTTCATAGAGAGAGTGATTGGCCATTGGAATGGGCTGCCCAGGGAGGTGGTGGAGTCACCATCACTGGAGGTGTTTAGGAGGAGACTTGATGGGGTGCTTGGCACTGTGGTTTAGTTCATTAGATAGTGTTGGATGATGGTTGGACTTGATGATCTCAAAGGTCTTTTCCAACCTGGTCTATTCATTCCATTCCATTCCATTCCATTCCATTCCATTCCATTCCATTCCATTCCATTCCATTCCATTCCATTCCATTCCATTCCATTCTTCAGAAAGATATGCCAGTCCCATTGAAGTTCCAACCATTCCACTTCCATTTTATTTAAAGCTCCATCTTTACTTATATGACATTTCCCTCTCTGAAAAGCTGACTTGATGTGATCACTCTGGCTAGATCTACATGAACATGTCACACTGTTCTTACAGTCTCCTTTTTTTTTTTTTTCCCCCCAAATGTGTAAAACTTTTTTCCAAATGTGTAAAACAGAGCACTTACAGCTCAAGAAATCTATCCATCTGGCTGGCAGCTCCCTAGGACTTTTTTTGCACCTGACACTTGTAATATTATCCTGTCCTCTCTGTGTCAAGCAAGTTTTTGTGGTCATTGCAAGTTGTCAGCTTTCTGGACTAATTCATTCCAAGGACTTTAGGAAGCAATTCTTTACAGTGAGGGTGGTGAGACATTGGGACAGGTTGCCCAGGAGGCTGTGGATGCCCCCTCCTTGGAAATGTTAAAGGCCAGGCTAGATGAGGCCTTGAGCAACCTGGTCTAGTGGAAGGTGTCCCTGCCCATTGTGGAGGGGTTGAAACTATATGATCTTTAAGGTGCCTTCCAGCCCAAACCATTCTAGGATTCTATGACTCTATGGTTTTGCTTAGCTGATCAGCTACTTGACCAGCACTTTCAGACTGCTAGAACTCTGAACACAAAGTAGTAAGAGAAGAGCCATGCACAGGGCACATGAAAACATTGCAACCTAGACAAATAAACTCTCTCATTGGTAGTGCACAGAAACTGTCCTAATTTGAAATGCCTGAAGTTAGACATCTGAGCCCATAGCTAGGCACACACTGATGCTTTCTGCTTCTAAATTGACAGCTACCTGCAGATACTCTTGCTGCTAGGACTAGCAGGGTCCAGGATGGACCTTGCTCTCAATGTCTGACAGCTCCTACCAAGAAACTTAACTAGAGATTTGAATGCATAACTTGGGCTTTCCAGGTTTTAACAGCTCAGATATACTTTAGCAGATCTGATTTAACAGGCAGACACATGGCCTTTTGACAGAAGCTTTAGCTTGCATCTGGACAGGGAAAGATCTGTGCCTCAGCCTTTGCATTGCACAAGTTGCTAGAACTTTAAGATGGAAAAGGGGAGATTTAAACAGGATATTAGGAAGAAATTCTTTCCAGTGAGGGTGGTAAGACACTGGAACAGATTGCCTAGGGAGGTTGTGGATGCCCCTCCCTGGCAGTGTTCAAGGCCAGGTTGGATGAGGCCTTGAGCAACCTGGTCTAGTGGAAGGTGGCCCTGGCCATGGCAGGGAAGTTGGATCTGGGTGATCTTTAAAGTCCTTTCCAACCCAACCCATTCTAGGATTTTATGAATATACTCACCCTGACACTGGAATTAAACTGTTTGTGTTACCACCTAGCAAACACTTGTGTTGCAGTGTGTTGGTCTACAGCTTCAGGATTCTTTCTGCAGTTGCTATGAAGCTGCTAGCCAGATGATCAGCAGTGTGCCAGCCCATGGCTTGGGCACCAGTGACAGTGGAATGAGCCATGTGCTCTAACATTTTTCTCATCTCTTAGTTTTCTCCCTCCAGCAACATGGAGTCTGTGGAGAGGAGAAATGTAGGGCACTGGTGTAAGATTTAACCTATTACTGATCTCCTAGAGAGTGTTTTAATCCCCACAGCTCCTAAAAGCTTTTTTCTACATGTGTCAAGAAGTGGCCACACCATTCCAAATGTTAAGAGTTTCTCTTGTAGAAGCTATTTTATTTTCTGTTACATGCTACAGAATCACAGAATAATAAGGATTGGAAGGGACCTCTGGAGATCATCAAGTCTGACCCCGCTGCGGGAGCGGGTTCACCCAGAGCAGGCTGCACAGGACAAGGTCCAGGAGGGTTTCAAATGTGATGGAGACTCCACGAGCTCTCTGGGTAGCCAGGTGCAATGCTCTACCACTCTCAAAAATAAAGTAGTTCCTCCTCATGTTTAGATGGAACTTCTTACGTTCAAGTATGTTTCCACTACCTCTTGTGCCGTGATTGAGCACCACTAAAAAAAGTCTGGCCCCATCCTCGTGATACCTACCATTTAAGTGTTGATCAGCATTGATGAGATTCCTCCCTCAGACTTCTCTGTGCTAAAAATCCCCAAGTCCTTCAGCTGTTTTTTTTTTTGTAAGAGAGATGTTCCTGTCACCTCATCTTCCTCATAGCCTTTTTCTGTACCCTCTCAAACAACTCCCCATCTTGAACTGGGGAGCTGAGAACTGGACCCAGTACTGCAAATGTGGCCTCACCAGGGCAGAGCTGAGGGAGAGGACAACCTCCCTACACCTGCCAGCTACTCTCTTCTTAATGCACCCCAGGAGACCACTGGCCTTCCTGGCCACAAGGGCACATTGTTTGCTCATGGCCATCTTGCTGTCCACCAGAACTCCCAGGTCTTTTTCCCCAGAGCTGCTTTCCAGCAGGTCAGCCCCTCACCTCTACTGGTGCAGGGGGCTGCTCCTCCCTTCCGTGACAGACAGCTGAGGTGTCATAAGCAAAATGTATTACAAGGGTGGCAGAAAAGGATGGGAAAGCAAATGGCTGCTGACTTTAACTGTAGGAATAAATAAATAACTAAATAAATACATATGTTTGCTCACCTAGCTCAGGACAAAATGACTCTCAGACCGTAACAGATGCTACTGCCAGAAGGCATGGTCTTGCCTGCCTGAAGACAAAAAACACAGACAGACAAAGTGCTACAGTATTTATCGTGGCTGTAAGTGTGTTTGGAATGCCCTTGGTATCTTCTTTCCCACGGCATTCTGAGCACTGCAATTGAATACAGTCAGGGGAACAGCAGTGCTGCTGCTGTTTCTGAGAATCCCAGATAAGCACCAGCGAATCCCATTACCTGAAATTCAAACACTGGGGTGTTTTCCCAGAATTTTAATCAGCTCTTGTTTGGTTTCTGCATATTTAAAGGCACTCACAAAGCTGGGGAGAGCCTGGCTGCTTTCAGAGTGCTCTGTTAGAAAATCCCATCTCTTAACCTTCTTTGGCAGCTGTGTTGCAGCAAACTACCAACCTTGCCTAAAATTATGAAACGAGGGAACAGGAAACAAAATTGTTTGGGTTGGAAAAGACCTTTAAGATCATGAAGTCCAACTATTTTCTAACACTACCAAGGCTGGTGCTAAACTATGTCCCCAAGGCTGGTGCTAAACTATGTCCCTCAGCACCACATCACTGCCTCTTTGAAACACCTCCAGGGGTGGATATTCAACCACCTCCCTGGGCAGATGCTTTCAGCCTTTGAGAACCTTTTTAAGTGAAAAAATTTCTTCTAATATCTGAGCTAAACTTCTCCTGGTACAACTTGAGGCTATTTCCTCCCATCATTTTTTACTAGGAAGAAGAGATGATGTCAAGGGTCAAAAAGAAATGTGAAAGCAAAATGAGTTGGAATGAGAATACTGTGGTCTGACTTTCCTGTATTGCTGGCCTGGAGCAAGTTCAGAGAAAAAGCAGAGTGAAAGACATTGGAGGCTGGAATTTTTCTCTGTGTATTAGGGTGTTGTGGTTTATTTATTTATTTATTTACTTACTTACTTACTTATTTATTTTAAGGCTCTTAACAGATTGTGCTGCATTTCTTGCATTCATCAAGGTTTTCAGCAGAAGGCAAGATACAGCACTGAGAAGTTCACAGTGCCCACAGTGCTGTTCTGCTGTAAAACAAAGTTCTTTTTAAAAAGGGACATGATTTGTGAGATGAAAGTGGGTGAGAGTTCCTTTCCTGGTATCTTTAATATTCATAGACTCATAGAACGGTTTGGGTTGGAAAAGATCTTAAAGATATCTGTTTCCAACCCCCCACCATGGGCAGGGACACACCTTCCACTAGACCAGCTTGCTCAAGGCTTTGTCCAACCTGCCCTTGAACACTTCATAGTAGTATCATAGTATCATAGTATCGGTCAGGGTTGGAAGGGACCACAAGGATCATCTAGTTCCAACTCCCCTGCCATGGGCAGGGACACCCCACACTAGATCAGACTGGCCAGAGCCTTGTCCAGCCTGGTCTTAAACACCTCCAGGGATGGGGCCTCAAACACCTCCCTGGACAACCCCTTCCAGGGCTTCACCACTCTCATGGTGAAGAACTTCCTCTTCACGTCCAGCCTGAGTCTCCCCACCTCCAGCTTCATTCCATTTCCCCATGTCCTATCACTACGTGATAGCCTGAGAAGTCCCTCCCCAGCCTTCTTGTAGGCCCCCTTCAGATACTGGAAGGCCATAATGAGGTCACCTCGGAGCCTTCTCTTCTCCAGACTGAACAGCCCCAACTCCTTCAGTCTGTCCTCATAGGAGAGGTGCTCCAGCCCTCTGATCATCCTCGTGGCCCTTCTCTGGACACCTTCCAGCACCTCCATATCCCTCTTGTAATAGGAGCTCCAGAGCTGGATGCAGTACTCCAGGTGGGGTCTCACCAGAGCTGAGTAGAGGGGGAGAAGCACCTCCCTTGACCTGCTGGTCACACTTCTCCTGATGCAGCCCAGGATCTGATTGGCTTTCCGGGCTGCAAGTGCACATTGAGAGCTCCTGTTGAGCTTCTCGTCCACCAGCACCCCCAAGTGTCTCTCCTCAGGGCTGCTCTCCAGTCAGTCCCTGCCCAGCCTGGATTTGTGTCTGGGATTGCCTCGACCCAGATGTAGGACCCTGCACTTGGTCTTGTTGAAGCTCATGAGGTTGTCTTGTGCCCACCTCTCCAGCCTGTCCAGGTCCCTCTGGATGGCATCCCTTCCCTCCAGCGTGTCTGCTGCACCACACAGCTTGGTGTCATCAGCAAACTTGCTGAGGGTGCACTTGATGCCACTGTCCATGTCACCCACAAAGATGTTGAACAAGACAGGTCCCAGGACTGATCCCTGAGGGACTCCGCTTGTCACTGGCCTCCACTGGGACATGGACCTGTTGACAGCCACTCTTTGGGTGCGGCCATCAAGCCAGTTCTGTATCCATCTAGTGGTCCACCCATCACACCCATGTGTCACCAGCTTGGAGACCAGGATGTGGTGCAGGACAGTGTCGAAGGCTTTGCTCAAGTCCAGGTAAATGACATCAGTTGCCACTTCCTGAGAAGTGGCATCTACATCTTCTCTGGGTAACCTCTTCCAGTGTCTCAACACCCTCACTGGAAATAATTTCTTCCTAATATCCAGTCTAAATCTCCCCTCTTCCAGCTTAAAGCCCTTGCCTCTCCTCCTATCACTACAAGCCCTTGTAAACAGTCCCTCCCCATCTTTCCTGTAGCCCCCTTCAGGTACTAGAAGGCCACTGTAAGATTTTTGTGGAACTTCCCCTTCTCCAGGCTGTACAGATATATGTTGTGCATATGTGATAGCAGAATGAAAAGTCCTGCGTGCCTGGCAGCCTCCCTTTAGGGTATGTAGATGCATGGATCTTTAAAGCAAAACCCAGCCTCTTCTGATTTTGGTGGGTGCAAATGAAAACTAAAAAGCTATGGGGAAATAAAAAAGATTGAAATTGTATTCTTAAGACCAATTCATAAAAATTCTCATTTCCTTCCCATCATTTCTCCCCTGTATTTTTCCAGGATTTATTTTAAGGTTAAAGAAATGCCAGTACTGCCTCTCTTAGGAGTTTGTCATTCAGATGCTGTTTTTGAGTGTCTACATATTTGTGTGGGAAAGAGTTCCCAAAATGTTAAGTGTGTGTTTATATACTCTTTGTTATACCCCAGGTTTAAGGGGGAAAAAGGGACTAAATAATCTCCATCTGCAAATACCTGAGGTGTATCAAAACACACTGTTTCTTGATATTGCCCTGTTCTGACCACTAAATGGTGTAAATGTCTGCATGCATGCACAGACTCAGAGAATCATGGAATCAGACAGTCTTACTAGGTTGGAACAGCCCTTTAATGTCATTGAGTCCAACTGTTAACCCAATGCTGCCAAGTTCACCGCTAAACCATGGCCCTCAGCACCACATCTACACATCTCTCAAATACCTTCAGGGATGGTGACTACAGCAGTTCCCTGAGCAGCCTGCTCCAGGGCTTGACAACCTTAGCTGAAGATTTTGTTCCTAATATCCAACCTAGCATGGCTAGGAGGCTGAGAGGAGGCCATGCTAGGTATCTGGGAGAAGCGACTGACGCCCACCTAACTCCAACCTCCTTTCATGGAGTTATAGATAGCATGGTCTAGTCTCAGCCTCCTTTTCTCCAGACTTAACACCAGTTCCCTCTGCTGCTCCTCACAGGACTTGTCCTGCAGACCCTTCACCAGATTCATTGCTCTTCTCAGCACCTTCTCCAGCAACTCAGTGTCTTTCTTGAGGTGAGGGGCCCAAAACTAGACAAAATGATCAAGGTGTGACCTCAGCAGTACCGAGTCCAGGGTCACAATCACTTCCCTGGTTCTGCTGATCACACTATTGCTGATCCAGGCCAGGATGCTGTTGGCACATGCTGCCTCATCTGCAGCCAGCTGTCAGCCAACTCCCACATCGAGCAGTTTCCAGCCACTCTGCCCCAAGCCTGGAGCGTTCATGGTGGTGTTGTGACCCAAGTGCAGGGCCCAGCACGTAGCCTTGTCAAGCCCGATGCCTGTCTGCACAGGAATGCAATAACACAGATACAAATACTTATGGTTTTTTTCCAACCCACAGATATTTCCTGGACTGATTCTGTCAGACATTAAGCCTGCCAAAAGAATGAAGTTCAAGACAGTCTGCTACCTGCTCGTTCAGCTCATGCACTGTCGCAAGATGTTCAAGGCGGAGATCCCTTTCTCCAATGTCATGACGTGTGAAGATGATGATAAGGTAATCCGTGTAGGCTCTTTGGGGTTCCATTCCAGGGCTACATTAAGTAGACCTACTTTGACAACATACAAAGTGAGGTGAACAATTTACAGAGGAGTTTCTGGTGCTAGAGCTGTCTAATGCTCACACCTGAATGGAATGGAATGGAATGGAATGGAATGGAATGGAATGGAATGGAATGGAATGGAATGGAATGGAATGGAATGGAATGGAATGGAGTAGAATAGAATAGAATAGAATAGAATAGAATAGAATAGAATAGAATAGAATAGAATAGAATAGAATAGAATAGAATGGAATGGGATGGGATGGGATGGGATGGGATGGGATGGGATGGGATGGGATGGGATGGGATGGGATGGGATGGGATGGGATAGAACAGAATAGAATAGAATAGAATAGAATAGAATAGAATAGAATAGAATAGAATAGAATAGAATAGAATAGAATAGAATAGATCAGGTTGGAAAAGACCTTCAAGATCATCAAGTCCAACCTATCATCCAACACTATCTAATCAACTAAACCATGGCACCAAGTGCCTTATCCAGTCTCCTCTTAAACACCTCCAGCGATGGTGACTCCACCACCTCCCTGGGCAGCACATTCCAATGGCCAGTCACTCTTTCTCTAAGTAAATCACTCCTTCCCTAAGTAAATAGTAACAAATTCAGTGATAACATAAGTTTTCTCAAAAGTAATGATAACAAGTGTCAAATTTGGAGCTTCCCTTGAACAAGCCAGCACAGGTGGCATCTGTGGCTTCTACTGAGTGTTCCCTTTAGGGAACTCAGAGTTTCTGAGGCTTTTTCTGAGATTGCCAAGAGCTTTTCTTTTGCACAATAAGTCCAGCACAATCTGAAGCTAATGGCAGCCCATGCAAAATAATAGAATAATTTTGTAGCTCTAAGTGATTCTCTAGAAGACCAAAGACAACTGATTAATCAAAACCCTCTTAGTCCCTAATACAAATGCTTTCTTGAATAGTTTGGTAATGCCATATCTCAGAATTGCTTTATTCACTAGTAGCTGTGTTCCCTTCCTTCTGGGATCTACCCAGAAATTCATGGAGGAAAAAAAAACTTCCGTAAGAGTTGCTTCTTCCATTTTCTATGCCAGCAGGTGGCAATGTGACACAGAGGACGCCACCAGTGCTCCGAAGTGGTCTATGTACACTGGAATTAGTAACATATCTTGTCTGATTGCTTCACCTCTTGGCTTTGTTTGTTCGTTTTGGGGGGGGTTGTTTGTTTGTTTGTTTGTTTTCTTTAAAGAATGTATATTTATTGGCAATTCCCTCTAAATCTTTCTTTCAGAAGCCATTGTAGCTTTTATAGTTTGGATAGTCCATGTGCTGCTTCTGCAGGAAATTGGAGCAAAATTCATCAGTTCCTTTAAAACACAGTTGCAGTGAGATTTCAGAAACTCCCATTTTGGTTTTTGAAGTGTATAAGGACTTCCAATTGTGAGCTCTTACTGCTCTTTGAGGACTTTAACAAAGTAGCCCACATGTTCTCTGAAGCATATGAAATATTTTACAGTGTGTCTTGTGTATATGGATATATAAATATGGTAACATAGGCAGATATCCCAATATGGGTCTGCTGGGGATCTGAACAACAAATTTTCTCATGTCAGAAGGTTTCTTAGATTTATAGAATGGTTTAGGTTGGAAGGGACCTTAAAATCATCTAGTTCCAACCCCTCTGCCATGAGCAGGGACACCTTCCTCTAGACCTAGTTGCTTGAGTCCCCATCCAACCTGGCCTTGAATACCTCCAGAGACAGCAGAATCCACAACCTCCCTGGGCAACCCGTTGCAGTGTCTCATCACCCTCACTGGAAATAATTTCTTCCTAACATCTAGTCTAAATCTACTCTCCTCAACCTTAAAGCTATTGCCCCTCATCCTATTGATATGAGCTCTTATAAAAAGTCTCTCCCCAGCTTTCTTGTAGGTTCTGATAATTTATTGGCCTGTTGCATTTGAATCTGAAAGTCCACCTTAGCCTCACTGTGGTGGTTAGGTTCTGGCTGGGGGCCAAATGCCCACCAAAGCCTATCACTCCCTTTCTTAGACGGACAGGGGAGAGGGAAAATATATCAAAAGGCTGATAATAAAGTAGAGGCACTTTAAGAATAGAGCAGAGTAGAGTAGAGTAGAGTGGAGTGGAGTGGAGTAGAGTAGAGTAGAGTAGAGTAGAGTAGAGTAGAGTAGAGTAGAATAGAATAGAATAGAATAGAATAGAATAGAGAATAGAATAGAATAGAATAGAATAGAATAGAATAGAATAAACCAGGTTGGAAAAGACCTTTGCAGGAAAGAATTTTTTTCCCAATATCCAACATAAATGTCCCCTGGCACAATTTCAGGCCATTTCCTCTTGTTCTATCACCTGATACTAGGGAGAAGAGACTGACCTCACCTCACTCTAATGACTTTTCAGGTAGTCATAAAGAGCAATGAGGTCTCCACTCAACCTCCTCTTCTCTAGACTGAACAACCCCACTTTGCTCAGGTGATCCTCACCACATCTGTTCTCCAGACCCTTCAGTTTCCATTCTCTGGACACACTCAAGCAACTCAATGTCTGTCTTGCAGTGAGGGGCTCATCACAAAGAACTTGGTTATCTTGCCTTCAAACAAAACCAAACCCAAACCCCACTATTTTTCTAGGTAAAGTGACACTGGTTGGGATCAAACTGATGATTGGGTCAGTGGCAGAGCAGAATGTAGAATGAATCTCTGTGGATGAAGATTGAACTCCTGGAATGCAGTAAGGGTTTTCTCATGGATTTGAACATGATCAGGATTTCAGATAAGGAGTTTAGGGATAAAATCTTTGTATAGTTGTTCAGCTGACTGAATTCCCAGCTCATCCTGGCTATGAGCTTGAGATAATCTGAACAGCCATGTAAAATGCCAATGGTAATAAATGCAGTGCTTCTTTCTTCATCTGTGCCACAGAGGAGAGCATTAAGGACAGCCTCTGAAAAACTCAGGAATCGTTCCTCGTTTTCTACCAACGTTGTATACAACACTCCAGGAACTCGAGTCAACAGGTACATCAGCAGACTGATAGAGGCCCGGCAAACGGAGTCTGAGATGGCTGACTTGAACTTCTTTACCCTGAAGTACAAGCAAATTGAGCGTGAAAATAAAGTAAGTTTGGAGCTTTTGAAAATCATTCTATCCTGGGGTGGATCAAGAAAGGGTGTCCAGCAGGTCTAGGGAGGTTCTTCTCCCCTCTACTCTGCCCTGGTGAGACCACACCTGGAATACTGTGTCCAGTTTGGGCTCCCCAGTTCAAGAAAGACAGAATGCTGCTGGAGATAAACCAGCAGAGAACCATGAGGATGATTAGGGGACTTGAGCATCTCCCCTATGAAGAGAGACTGAGATCCCTGGGGCTGTTTAGTCTTGAGAAGAGAAGACTGAGAGGGGATCTCATCAATGCGTATAAATATCTGAGGGGTGGGTGTCAGGTGGAGGGGGCCAAGCTCTTTTCAAAGGTGCACCGTAATAAGACAAGAAACAGCAGGTTCAAGCTTGAACATAGAAGATTTCACCTCAACATGAGGTGAAACTTCTTTACTGTGAGAGTAACAGAGCCCTGGAACAGGCTGCCCAGGGGGTTGTGGAGTCTTCTTCTCCAGAGACTTTCAAAACCCACCTGGATGCATTCCTGTGTGGACTACCCTAAGCGATCCTGCTTTGGCAGGGAGGTTGGACTCAGTGATCTCTGGAGGTCCCTTCCAACCTTGAATGTACTGTGATACTGTGATTTTCACTGATTTCACTGACCATGAGCCAATTTGCATTGTTTCTTTGTTTGGTTTTAGACAATATTTAAATTCAACATCAATGTCTGAAACTAACCTAGATTGGACTAGTTAGAGGGTGAAACCCAAACAGTCAAGCTGCCGGAAGCGGTTGCAACAGAAGGCTGTCAAGGAAAATATTATGTAGAGACTTGCCTCTACATAATACTTACCTGTATATATATGTTACCATACTTACCTGGTATATTTCCTATGGATGTAGTCATGACTGTTAGCATGCTTGTAAAACATAGGTGCTTCTTTCTTCCTGAAAATAGACAGGCATGGAGGGAGGGTGGAGCTGGATGTATGTCAAATGCTCATTGTCTTCCTTTCTTCCTTTCTTTAACAGTACCACCAGCTTCAGGATGAGTACTTCACCAGTGCTGTAGTTCTCTCACTGATTCTAGCTGCCTTATTTGGCCTTGTCTACCTTCTAATAATACCACAGTAAGTTTCCATCTTTTGCCATTGTAATTCAAAGTGGAACATCTTCAAGTATCCTGCACAGGTCCAAACATGAGTGTCTTTAGAATGGGATTTACCACCCAGGCTGATACGGTTGCAAGCAAGAGATTCTCTGTTGGTATGGCCTCAGTCTAGCAGTCCAGAGGAGCAAATGGAAGAGGTGACAGACTGAGGCCATGCCCAGAGGAGCAAATGGAAGAGGTGACACATGTATTTTGCAATCTTATTTAAAACAATTTCTTCCCCATTTTATCTTCCTCTATTTTGCTTATTTGAAGCATTTCTGGCAATACAAATAATTATCAGGACTTCAGTTGGAATAGAACTGGCTGCAGGATAATGCTTTTGAAAATCCCATTTTAAATTCTGGTCTCTTCTAGTCACACATCTGCAGTCAGAATAATATATATTCCTATATCCCTTTATTTCTAATTGGAAGGTTGAGAAACACCTTTTTTACTTCAATAGTCATTATAGTTTAAATTTGTTATGTAATAGCTTTCATCTGAAGAATTCAAAGTCACTTAAAAGAATCATCTAATTTCCATCCTAATGACCTCTGCTGAGTAATTGCAGCATAGTTAAGATCCCTTTCACTTACTTCTGAAGTAAAGCCCTGCTGCAGTATATAGCAATTTAGAACAAGGAGAGGCAGAGCATTTGTGTAGTCAAAACTAGAATGAGTTTCCAAGAATCATATGGTGCAGTCACTGGTAACCTTCCCAGAAAGTCCTGTCACTGCAAAACCAACTGGACAAAGATTCACTTTAACCTCTGATCTGTGAGACACAAAAGTTCACAGAGAACATGGCCACCAAAGACTGTTAAGATGGACTGTTGCATCACTGGGTTGGTTAGAAAAGCCTTCCTCTGTACAGTCTTAAGTTCTCTCTTCTAGTGCCTGTTGACAATGGCTTCACACACTTAAACAACCAGTCTTCTCAGGCTCTCCCTTCAGTGGGACACAGATGCACCCATGAGAGAGGCTAAAACTTTGGAAGTGCTGGAAAGTTTTCCATTCTCCACCGAACTTGGAGCTTTAAGATGCACTTTAGATTGCCAAAATAGTTGTAAGTATGATGAGAAAATGCAAAAGCCAAGACAAGAAGAGCAATGTGTTACTATAAAGGGAGAGGTGATAATAATGGTGTTTGGCATGTATCACTACTCAAAATCTGGAGGCAAGAAAATGTAAGAAAGCCAGTTGCTGCATAAATAGAGAAAGCAACGGGTTTGACATCCTCACAATTCCTATGATCATCTCAGCTGAGCAGCCTCTCATCTAAGGACATCTTTTATAGCCCCAGATGGAGTTGGTGAAAGTAAGGATATGTTCCTGTCAACCTAAGCTGTACAACTATGGAGGCATTCATGCACTGTAGCCACTAAAGGCTGTGATGATGAACCTTTCTGAAGTGTTTTGTTGTATTTATTGGTTTTTAAATGTGGCGTACCCCATCGTCAGTGGTGCCAACCTCAATCTCTGCCAGCTCACCACCAGTGGCCGCCATTGGCTGCTGCTGCCTTAAGAGATACTGTTGCAATCATGTCCCCTGCATTTATTGCTGGCACACTACCACACTGAATACAAGCTGGATGTCTAGAAGCACAGGAGAGTCTGCTGTTAGTTAATACTTACATTCAGAAACCACAGTGACAGCATCCAGAGCCACCTCCTTATTCTGGATGCACGTGCCACACCACAGAACTTTCCCGCGGTGTCTGCTGGCAGGAATTGTTACATGACTTTGAAACCAAAGACAAATGGTGAGTGTGGAGGGTTGAAATTACCCCCAGAATAAAATTGCCAGACCAGCTCAGTTGAAAGCAAATGAAGCTATATTTACAATCTAGAAATATGGGATGCAATGAATATGTACAAAGTATACAGTATTTACATTTATTTACAACTTATAAGCAACACAAGACACCCACATACACACCCCAGATAAAACCACAGGGGTTTGCCAACAACTTGGCCCTCTTGACTCCCTTCCTCTCCCCCTCCCCTCTCTCCCCCGACCCATACAAGGGAAAAAGAGAGGAGCAGATAGTAGATTGTTAGTACTTAGCCATAACCAGAACTCAGCCAAGGTCAGCAAAAGCCAGGCAAAAGCACCAGCCAGTGTCTGCTAGAGTGAAGAAGCTGAAAAGACAGAGAATTGGTTTATACTAGTAGCTTGGTTTATACTACTAGCTATACTAGTAGACCAATGGGATTAGTTAGACCTTCTCTTTATCATTTAGGTGTTCAAAAAGGGGTTGGACATGGCACTTGAAGTCTTAGTTTAGTAGTCATCAGGTGACAGGTTGGACTTGATGATCTTTGAGGTCTTTTCCAACCTTATTGATTCTATGATTATTTTTCATTTGCATCCAATGGTAATTTATTTACATTCTGTCACTTTTATGCAAGGTCTGTGGAAAAATTTCCTAGGCATCAGCCTAAAATTACCACAGTGAGGAATTCTACATTAGACACCCTGCACAAGCAATCTTTCTCCAGTGATGGTAAGGACACACTTAGGTACATGACTGCAGCCATGGCTCACATCTTCTGGACTAGCTAGATTGCTCTCACCTAACACTAGAAAAGAAGGTGTGAAGATCCTGTTATGCTGCTGTTGTACAGCCCTGGTTTCATAGGTGCCTTGGGCCACACTGTCCTGAGGATAAACCAAAGCACCAGCGCTGGTGAACAACTTTTTGTCAATTTTCTCACATCCACAAGGTACTGTTCCAACAACACAGGTTTTCTGAAGGAGGAAGTGTTTGGTCTGCACCCCTCTTCTCATGAAGAGCAAGCCTATATTGCAAGATCAGGAGAGGAAAGGATAAGAATGAAAAGATTTATTACATCATCTTTGTGAATGCTCAGGTTCTGCTAATCATTGAGGACAACTTGATTTGTCTAATCATTGAGGAACACTCAAAAGGAGAGTGTTGCTCTGTTTCATTAGAAGCAGGGACCACTGCCTGGTCTGATTTTATTTGACTTGGTAAGTGAGTGAATTGGCTGACCTCTGATTTCTACGTCTTTGGGAAGGAGAGATTAGGGGAGGAAAAGTGTCTGGTTATTTACACAACTGCCAGATAATTGGGTTACACACTCTGCTTATGAGAGTCAGCAGCAGCCCACAATTAGGAAGTGTCTCTCCTGACACACCATCCAGCTGAATATTGGAGCCACCTTGATTTCCCTGCTGAGGTCACAGTGGGGATAATATACAAGAGTTCTACAATAAGGAACAATTACTTTAAGAAGGAAGATGGTAGATTTAGACTGGATATCAGGAAGAATTCTTTACAGTGAGGATGGTGACGCACTGGAACAGCTTGCCCAGGAAGGTTGTGGATGCCTGGTCCCTGGAGGTGTTTGAGGCCTTGAGCAACCTGGTCTAGTGGAAGGTGTCCCTGCCCATGGCAGTGGGGTTTGGAATTAGATTGTCTTTAAGGTCCCTTCTAACCCAAACCACTCTATGATATGACAATGAAGAGCATTTACTGATTCCTCATCCTTGAGAGCAGTGCATTTTACTATGAAAAATTAGAGCAAGGGGGAGATCCTCCAAAATATCACTTCATAAAGAGCTCTCTGCCTTTTGCTCTCATTTTCTGAGTTACATTCCTTTAATTCCTTTGTCTTTTGATTCTAGGAGTACCATAGTCCTTGTTCTCCTGGTGTTCTGCATATGCTTCCTAGTGGCTTGTATTATGTACCTACATGTCACACGAGTACAAGTAAGTGATTTAAGATTTTTATGACTATTCTTCCTTTAGGGGCTGTGTTTTGTTCCTCCCTTGGAATATGAAGCCATCAGCACACGCTTCACATCCTTAGTCTGAAATCCATGTGCTTTTCAGCTTCATTGCTAAGTAAGGCAGTAGGCACACATGAAACCCAAAGATGATTCACCTGACATTAGACTTTTTACATGAGTAATCGTGGCAGCAATGTATCATTCAGTGCCAGTGATGCTATGCATTTTGTCTGCTTTGCTACATTTCCCCTGAGCACCTGCCAGTAGCTACCAAGTCATCGGACTGCAGAATCTGAGCACGGTGGGGGTTGGAAGGGACCTCTGAAGATCACCGACTTCAAACCCCCTGGTAGAGCAAGAGCACCCAGAGCATATCACCCAGGAACATGTCCAGGAGGGTTTGATATTTAACCTGACTTTTTCTTCCTTTCTGACTGTGGAGTACACTGGTTCTCCCTCCCATTCCAGCTAGTATCTGGGTGTAAAGTCCTGTCAGCTTCCCCTTTATTTTCAAAACTTCTGGTGCCAGAGCAGCAGCTCAGCAGCTGTTTTGATGGTAAAAGCAAAATGTTTTGCACATGCAACCCTTGCCCTTTTCAAAACCTTTAGTAATGATTAATTCTGCATTACATTTTCACAACAGTAATGATGCAGAGGGACATTTGGTTGTTGTAGGAGAGAACTAGGTCTGCCAGATCAGAAAAAAGCATCTACAGCCTAATTTTCTGATGAAAGAAATCTGTAGTGGCTTAATCTAAATTTAGTCTTTTCAGGCAACTATCAGGAGAAAATACCCACGCAGTTAATCAGCTTTGCTGATTAGAACAGACTAAATTTTAGCTAAGAAAAAAAATGCCCTTTGGCAGGAGGTAAGTAATTGTTTTCATGGAAACATAAATAGCACATTAGCAGAGTATTTGGTCCAGAGCAGATCTTTATTTATAAACCTACACAATTATTTGGGAGTAGTTTTGATGATCTCATTTGTTGCATAAGGGCACGGGAGTTTATCATCTGTTTTTCAGCCTGTGGATGGTACAAACACAGAGGTAGTTTGGAGGGAATTGCTCCTCTTGATGCCATTTACTTGAGGCTAATGCAAATCTAAGTTTTGCTCCAGCAGTTTTGGCAGTCAGTAGGTTTTCACTTTAATCCAGGTTCCTCTAAAGATTCAGTACCTTACAGGATCAAAGCCAGGGCTAGAAAAAGAAAGGCAGGCAAAGACTCAGAATATCTCAGTTTGAATTTTTACAGTGAAAATGTGTCTTATATAATAAATCTATATGTAGTGGGTTCATTTTGGGGGCACTCACTCCAAGGAGGACATTGAGGCTCTGGATTGTGCCCAGAGAAGGGCCACAAAGATGGTGGAGGGTCTGGAGAACAGGTCTGGTGAGGAGCAGCTGAAGGAACAGGTGTTGTTTAGTCTGGACAAGAGAAGGCTGAGGTGAGACCTTCTGTCTCTCTACAATTCCCTGAAAGGAGGTTGGAGCCAGATGAGGTTGGTCTCTTCTGAGTAACAAGTGATAGGAGAGGAAATTAGCTCAGGTTGCACCAGAGGAGGTTTAGTTTGGATGTTAGAAGAAACTTCTTGACTGAAAGGGTTCTCAAAGACTGGAACGGGCTCCTCAGGGAGGTGGTTGAATCCAAACCCCTGGAGGTGTTTCAAAGAGGCAGAGATCTGGTGCTGAGGAATGTGATTTAGCACCAGGCTTGGTACAGAGAATGGATAGCATCAATGATCTAACAGGCCTTTTTCCAAGCCAAGTAATTCTATGACTCCACAATGAGCACTGAATTTCAAAGCAGTCTTTCCCTTATTTCGACCAGTCTTTTGGCACTTTTTTTGCATGGTTTACACCGGACAAGGGACTCAAGTTCTCCCTGCTTTAGCATTCAAATGCCTCACTCATAAAACCACATAATGCTGTTTTACTGTGGCAGTTACCTAGCATGCTGGGGATCTGACATTAGTTATTTTGCTAATAAAACTTCTACAAAGCAAAGAAAGCGAAGGTCTAAATTCTGTGCTATTGTAAAGAGAGGGAAAAAAAGCAGACGCAGCCCTTTAAACGCCTGGATGCCAGAAGCAGAAAGATTTTCAGTGTCAGAGTTTTAATTCAGACAGGTCTCATGCCATACCTTTGAAAAGTTTCTTTGCTTTTTTTAACCCGTGTCAGCATTTGTGTTAAGAAGGGTGCCTTAAAAAAAGAGCGACTGGCAGATCAAGGGAAGTTTTCTTCCCTGCCTCTACTCTGCCCTGGTGAGACCACATCTGCAGTAGAGAGTCCAGTTCTGGGCTCCCCCAATTCAAGAGGGACAGGGATATACTGGAGAGTCCAATGAAGGCTATGAGGGCGATGGAAGGACTGAAGCATGTGTTTGATGAGGAAAGGTTGAGAGCCCTGGAGCTGTTTAGTTTGTAGAAGAGAAGACTGAGAGGAGATCTTAATATTTACACATCTTGTTAATATTTACACATACATTAATATGTATTTATTTAGCGAGAGTAATTGGCCATTGGAATGGGCTGCCCAGGGAGGTGGTGGAGTCACCATCACTGGAGGTGTTCAGAAGGAGACTGGATGGGGTGCTTGGTGCCATGGTTCAGTTGGTTAGATGGGGTTGGATGATGGGTTGGATGTGATGATCTTGACGGTCTCTTCCAACCTGATTTACTCTACTCTACTCTACTCTACTCTACTCTACTCTACTCTACTCTACTCTACTCTACTCTACTCTATTCTATTCTATTCTATTCTATTCTATTCTAAATATCTGAAGGGCAGGTGTCAAGAAGAAGGAGACAGTCTCCTTTCACTGGTATCCTGTGATAGGACAAGGGGCAATGGGTACAAACTGGACCACAGAATGTTCCAGCTCAATGTGAGGAAGAACTTCCCAAATATATTTACTGATACTGACTAATAGTTAAACTAGTTTCTGGTGCAGCAAATTAACTCAGGAGGTTCTTAAGGCCAGGCTGGATGTGGCTCTGAGGAACCTGATCTAGTGTGAGAGGTCCCTGCCCACAGCAGGGGGGTTGGAACTAGATGATCCTTCAGGTACCTTCCAAGCCTAACAATTGCAAGATTCTATATGTAATTAAATCTACAATTGATATTGTCTTCATTGTTCCCCACCTGCTTTTACATGGGCTTAATCCATACTGAAGCCAGAATGTGTTTGCAGATCACACATGTAGGTTTTTGGGTTTTTTTTTCTGTTATTGCTGTATTCTTATGTTTCATCACCCAGATGAAGTTGATTCACCTAGAAGTACCTCAGGCTTTTAAATCATGGTTACACATAGAGGGCAAAAGCCTTTACACACATGAAAGGGAGAAGTTCCAATACATTATTTCTGTTTTACCAAGATACAGAACCCCCTCTCTAAGGATACTGCTGGAAGCTATGGTTTTGATGTTGATGGTAGCCATAAAGTGAACAGCTTTTATTCAGGACTGGTGACTTTCATCCAAAAATCAGGTGTTTGCTTGCTCCATTTGATTTTAAGTCAGCCTTCATAATTCTCAGCCTCTTCCTTTTATGGGACACAAGATTGTTCCCACTTTAAATCAGTTGTTTCCTGAAGTCGATTCTTGGCTGTTAAGTCATGGGAAGAAGTCCTGTGGTCTGAAAGACATATCATGGATCCAGTAGATAATAGATGCCCCAAACATTCTTAGTGCAAGGAAAAAGGAAGGAAAGCAGTCTTCCCTGTCACCAGAGTAGATCAGTGTAACTGGGGTAAATACAAGAGCCTGACAGACTTATACATTCATCTCTCAGCTTCTGTCACTGGCTTCATAGATGTTCACAGTGGAAAGCACTTTCCATGTTGCACTGAGGGAATCAGAGTAAAAATGGAGATGAGCAAGAGATTCACAAGACACTGCTCCGCCAGACATTTTTATTCTCTGCTGCTCTTTCTGCTCTGACAAAATCCAGTATTGTAATGAGTGCTGCTAATAAAACTAGCCTGGCATTTAACATGACTCTTACAGTAGAAGACATAAACACCACTCTGCTACCATAGCATGATTTCTTGGATCACTACTTGCAACTGATACTTTGCAAGGCAAAGGACATTTTGGGTATTTCCCCCATGAGAACAAAATCAAAGTCCACCCTATGTGCTGTATGAGCAGACTTCCTCCTAACCTTTCAAGAAGTTTTAATTACAATGAGAAGTAATGCATAATGATAATAATAATTTCACATTGATTACCCTCAAAAGTGCAATTGCCATTTAAAACACATAAACCCAAAACCAACTGCATGTTTGTTTCATGATTTGCAGTGAAAGCAAAACTTCCTTATCATCTCCTATTCACTTCTTTTTACAAGCTACTAAAATATAACTCTGGTTTTAAAGCTATTTTAAAATGCTCATCTCTAAATCTTCTCTCTTCTGTTTCTCCTTTTGTTTTTTTTTCTCCCCCTCCTCCTTAGTGTTTTCCAGGGTGCCTGACAATACAAATTCGTACCATTTTGTGTATTTTTATTGTGATCTTAATATACTCTGTGGCTCAAGGATGTGTGGTGAGTATTTAAACCAAATACCACTTGAGTTAACTTTCTGTTTAAAGAGCAACCTGGTGTTGATCCATTAACCACAGCACATATTCTGGGCTGCTGAGTTTCTACTCCTTTTATTATTCACACTGGCAGAGCATGCTCCTTCAAAACTAAAGCCCTATTTTGCTCTAATTTGAGCTTTCACTGCCTGAGTCAGTGTCTTGAATAAGTATGGCATGGCTGTTAGCAAATGACACAGGTAATGTCTAGTCAACACCTAGAGACCTTTCTATGTCAAACAGTGTCACTCAGGCTGCTGCTGTCATGTGCTTCATGGCTGATGAAAAGCTACTCATAAGCCAGTAATGGTTGCTTGCAGGCCACAAGGCAACCATGTCCTGGGTTGAATCCAAAGAAGTGTGACAAGAGGGATGAGGGGTGAGATTATGCTACTCTGCTCTGGTGAGATCCCACCTGTAGTACTGTGTCCAGTTCTGGGGCCCCCACCATAAAAGAGACATAGAACTGCTGGAGAGGGTCAAGAGGAAGGCCACAGAGATGATCAGAGAGCTGGAACATCTCCTCCATGGGGACAGGCTGTGAAAGTTATGGCTGTTCAACCTGGAAAAGAGAAGGCTCTGGAGAGACGTTTTAGAAGTGTTTCAGGAACTCAAAGGGACCTAAAAGAAAGCTGGGGAGGGGTTTTTACAAGGGCTTGTCGTGGTAAGACAAGAAGCAATGGCTTTGAACCAGAAGAGGAGAGATTTAGACTGGATATTAGGAAGAAATTCTTTACAATGAAGGTGGTGAGACACTGGAACAGGTTACCCAGGGAGGTTGTGGATGCACCCTCTCTGGAGGTGTTCAGAGCCAGGCTGGATGGACCTTGAGCAACCTGGTCGTTGCGAAGAGTGTCCCTGGCCATGGCAGGGGGGTTGGAATGAGATGGTCTTTAAGGTCCTTTCTGACCCCAACCATTCTATGGGAAAATTACTTTTAAATGGTCAACTTACTCACTAGTTCAATAGCTAATCTCTCATGATGGATGAGGCAACCAGTCAAACAACTTGACTTATTTCCATGTGGCAACTTTCAGAATGTATTTCTGTGTAATAACAAGGGGCTGTTCTTAGTGTAGGCAGATCAGAAAAGGTAACAATCAGAAAGGTAACAGAAAAGGAGGTTAAAGTATGGGGAGCATTGAGGATCTTGCACTGTGATACTTCCACAATCCATCGACAGGTGATGTCTAGGAAGATCCTCTTGTATGGACTTGTTCAATCCTTCTGAAATTGAGCTTCTTTAACTTTCAAATAACAGCCAGTTCTACAGGATGGACTTGAATGTCAGATGGGATTTAAAGTTCCAGCTAAGTGTTTGGCATTTCGTTGCCTTGTCAAATTCCTAGTGCTCAATTTCAGCATTTTGGCTGCTCATGCTGATGAATTAAACATGTTAAGGTTCCCAGAGGAAAGAATCCACACAAAAATAGTACACTAAACACAATTGGAAATGCTGAGGAGGCAGATGTCTCAAATCGTGCCTCTCTGTGGGATTTCAGCCATGTATTCCTGCCAGTAGGGAGACTGAATTCATCAGCAATCCACAGTGCTGGCTGAGATGCCAACACCCTTACTTTGGATTTTCTGTATTCACTCATTCCCTGGACCTGCCCTGAGAATACCTACCAAGCTGATCCCCATGTACTGAATGGGCAGAGGATCCCTATACATTCCAATGTCGTGAGAGGTACCAAGAATTACTGATGTTCAAACATTTCTGGGAATTCCTGAACATCAGCTGTGTGAGGAACCCAAAGCCCTGTGGCACACAGACATACATGAGGTCCTTAGTGTGCATGGAATCGTAGAATGGCAGAATCATAGAGTGGTTTGGGTTGGAAGAGACCTATATAAGATCATCTAGTTTAAACCTTCTGCCATGCTTACACTAGACTAGGTTGCTTAAGGCTGGTCTTGAACACCTCCAGGAAGGGGGCATCCACAACTTCCCTAGTCAACCTGTTCCAGTGTCTCACCACCCTCAATGAAAGAATTTCTTCCTAATATCCAGTCCACATCCTCCCTCTTCCATCTTGACCCTCAATCCTATCACTATAAGGCTTTGTGGAAAGTCTATCTACAGATTTCTTGTAGCCCCCTTCAGGTACTGGAAGGCCACTAGAAGGTCTCCCTGGAGCCTTCTCTTCTCTGGGCTGAACAACTCCAACTCTCTCAATGTACCCATTGGGAAGGTGCTCCAGCCTTCTGATCATCTTCATGACCTGCTCTGGATGCACTTCGACAGTTCAATGTCCCTCTTATGCTGCAGGTGGGGTTTCACCAGAGTGGAGCAGAGTGGCAGAATCACCTCTCTCCTGCTGATCACTGTTCTTTTGATGCAGGCCAGCATACTGTTGCCTTCTGGGCTGGAAGCAACCATTGCCAGCTCCTGTTGAGTTTTTCAGAAGCCCAGATCGCACAGAGATGTGCAGTACCTCCAGGCTAGCTAGCATCTCAGCAAGTTCTGTGTATGTGTCTTTGGAACTGAGACAAGTATTATGACAGCTGGAGCCTTTGTGGATCAGGCCCCATAGATCTGACACTGGGCAAATGGCAAAAAGCACCATTGTTGCCACTTCCAGGCAGTGGAAATTAGAGGCATCGTAAGGTCTAAGGAGTTGCTAAACATTGGCTGAAGAAGGCAGATTAGAATTCTGAAGTTCTGGCCCCCAACGAGGCAGTGATTATCCAGTTACAGCCCAGAGTGGGTCACAAATAAAACTTTGTCCTTTGTTGGAGCAAAAAATGACCTGCAACCACTGGAAATTTTAGGAGAGATGTTTAATGGGTGGAAATCATTGGATCCTGCTGCGTAATGCCTCTAGCATTCTCAGCTAGTAGAAGAGCTAGGTGTCGAGGTTTCACTCTCAGTGGTAGAGCAGATGGTGTTTTCCTGGGTGGGTTGCACATCATTTACAAAGCCCTGATGCCTGCCTGTGTTTTCAGAGGAGTTGAGTCTGAGCAGCGTTTTCAAAGGTCTTGAACATAATCACATTAAATGGATTTTGCTCCTTCGCTCTTTCTCATCTCTTTTCATAGTGTCAGCCATTAGGCGTTTAACTCACATGTCATCAGTTTTGTCTCATCTTTTTAAGTGACTACAACCCTCTGTACAGTCTATTGCCTCATCACCTTTGGGGTTGTCAGTTATTTTACAGCATGCTATAAAATGCCATTATCGATGGTTAGGGTGAAATCAGGTCTAATAGCACACTTCAAAAGGGAAGCTTAAGCACAGGGCATGGCTTATGGAGCAGTGCTGTTGAAATCAATTTCTCACTACCACTCCACTCTCCCCTTTTCTGCTCTTGTCCTCTCCCTTCATAAAGGGTGACAGCTGAAGTGCAATTAAAACTGGAGCTCTAAAGACTTGCAAAATTCACCAGCAGTTCCCCTCTTCCTTGGGTAACAGCTCTGAGATGCGTTTGTGACATTGGCTTTGGAAGAAGCAGGTTACATTTCCACACATTTCCCATAAAAATGCACTAAAACTACTCTATTTCATTTTTAAATTTGCCAGTCCAGGGAGGAAATTGAACTCCTTGAACTACTGAAATGGCAGGGATAACTACTGATGAGGAATCTTTGTGCAATTTGAATGCATTTAAATGGATTGGAATAGGATGTGATAGCTGGAGTATCTCAAAGGTGGAGAAAAGAGATTATTCATGTTTAGCTTCTCAAAGTTTAAAATAAGGGTTTGGGGTGGGGTTTTTTTTGTATTTGATTAGTTGGAACAGATGCAATCTGCAAGGTCAATAAACCAAAGATTTCCTCCTGTGCTCTGTGCGAGAACCTTTCACACCAATGTGGCCACCTAAAATGTCTGCTGGAGTTCCTTCACTGTGCAGGAATATGTTAGCTTGAGAGCCTTTTGGTTTTGAGCACGATTCAAATTATTCTGCTGAGCCCAGGCTTAAATTGGTTGGCTTTGATGGCATTTAATGAGCAAAGTGTCTCCTGCCTCAAGCTGAGTAAAGTGCTACAGGGGAAGGAAAGGGATTTTACTAGAGCAGTGAGCTGGATGGGAACCCTCGAGCCGTAATTTCACAACTGGACCTTAACTCAAGGCAGCCCCCATAGCAGCTGCATTTCTGTTTATTTCATATTTAACTTTCTCCCTTTCTCACTCCTTTTGTCTTTTCCAGGTTGGCTGCATGCCTTGGGTGTGGAATACCAATTCCAGCAGTTCAATAGTTATCATTTCTCCTGGTGGAACAAATAAAACCATGAACGAACTTCCATGCGACACAGCCCACTACGCTTTCCTCTCCTGCGTGGTGGGGACTCTCACCCTGGCAATATTTCTACGTGTATCTTCCTTGCCAAAAATGATTCTCCTGCTTTTTGTTACAATTTTGTACATAGTTATTCTGGAACTCAGTGGTTACAGGAAAGCAGTAGGGTAGGTATCTTGCAGAGTAAAATCAAGGGGTATCTTTCTGTAGCAAGCCACGGCACTGAGTGCTCACCTGTGAACGTTTAAGCTGGAGCAGGGTAGGTTTAGGCTGAACATCAGGAGGAAGTTCTGCCCAATGAGAGTGCTGAAATACTGGAACTGTTTACCCAGAGATGTGGTGGATGTCCCATCCCTGGAGACACTCAAGGTTAAATTTGATGGGGCCCTGAGCAACCTGATCTAGTTGAAGGTGTCCCTGCTGACTGCAGGGGGCTTGGACAAGATGACTTTTGAGCGTCCCTTTCAACCCAATGTGATCTGTGAATCTGTGATTCTGAGAACTGCCCTCTAGCTTTCAGTGTTGTTTAGGGCTACATACTCAACACACTGTAAGAACTACTTCAGGCACCTTCTCCTCAGTGGCTGTAGGATCTAGTAATATCCTCCAACAGGAGATCAGCTTTCAGGACCTAGCCACTGTCACCTCAGTATCTGTGGTCTCATGCTGATGTACCTCAGCTGAATACACTGCAGCCTAAGTACAGCATGAAATAGAAAAGCAGAACTGAAAACTTCACTTCAAGATTTCAGCAGCCCTCAACCAATTCCAGTTTCATTCAAGCTGTCTTATTTTGTGGTTTAATAGTTCCTAACTAAAAGCATGCACACACATCACAAAGACCTCAAGGAGCTGAAATGTTGATGTGATGCTGTGACCAGATTTACTGTCGCTCATCGTCCTGCTTGTATGACCCTCGATCAAAGGGCACCCACATGTTCCAGACTGAAGTTCTGATGTTAAAACTGTGCAGTGTTACAGGAGCCCTGCTTTAACTCATTTCCTTTCCTTTTATTTTTAAGGGGTGGCTCCTTTTATATGCGTGGCTATGAACCAATACTAGCCATTTTGCTATTTTCATGTGCTTTGGCACTGCATTCCAGGCAGGTGGATTTGAAGCTGCGTCTGGACTACCTCTGGGCTGTGCAGGTAAGTCACAGGACTTTTCTTCCTCATATCCATGCACACAAAACAATGCCTTGCAGGAAAGAACTTGGGGGTGCTGGTGGACAAGCCAGCAATGCACACTTGCAGCCCAGAAGGCCAGTGGCATCTGGGGCTACATCAAAAGCAGTTGTGACCAGCAGATGCAGAGTGGCAGAATCACCTCTCCTACAAGGACAGGCTGTGAGAGTTGGGGCTGTTCAGACTGGAGAGGTGAAGGCTCCAGGGAGACATTAGACCTGCATTTCAATACCTGAAGGGGACCTACAGGAAGGCAGGGAAGGCACTGTTTAGAAAGGCTGTCAATGAGGGGCAGTGGTTTGAAACTGGAGCAGGCTAGATTTAGGCAGCACAAAAGGAGGGAGTTTTTTACAGTGAGAGTGGCAAAATACTGGCACAGGTTGCCCAGGGATGTGGTTGAGGCTCCATCCCTGGAGACACACAAGGTCAAACTGGGGAAGAACAACCCCATGGATCCACACAGGCTGTTGGTGAGAAGCTCTGGGAAAAGGACCTGGGGGTGCTGGTGGACGACTGAATGACCATGAGCCAGCAATGTGCCCTTGTGGCCAAGAAGGCCAATGGCATCTTGGGATGCATCAAGAAGAGTGTGAAGGGAAGTTCTCCTTCCCTTTACTCTGCCCTGGTGAGACCACCTCTGGACTACTGTGTCCAGTTCTGGGCTCTCCAGTTCAAGAAAGACAAGGACAGGATATAGAGAAGGGCCCCAAGGATAATGAGGGAAATGGGAGATCTCTCATATAAGGAAAGAATGAGGGAATTGGGCCTTTTTAGTCTGGAAAAGAGCAGAATGAGAGGGGTTCTCACAAATGCTTACAGATAGGATAGGATAGGATAGGATAGGATAGGATAGGATAGGATAGGATAGGATAGGATAGGATAGGATAGGATAGGATAGGATAGGGTAGGGTAGGATAGGATAGGATAGGATAGGATAGGATAGGATAGGATAGGATAGGATAGGATAGGATAGGATAGGATAGGGTAGGATAGGATAGGATAGGATAGGATAGGATAGGATAGGATAGGATAGGATAGGATAGAACAGAATTAACCAGGTTGGAAAAGACCCTCAAAATACTTCAAGGTTGGGTGTCAGAAGGATGGGACCAGTCTTTTTTCACTGGTGCACAGTGACACAAGAAGGGGTAATGGGCACAAAATTTAGCTCCACCTAAACACAAGGAAGAAAAGCAGCATTCAAACACACAACCAAACAAACTGATTTAGAAAAGTGATTCAGTTTCAAGTCAAGTGCATCTTATTTCTGTGCATCCAGGTTACATCACCAGAACAGAGATAAGCCAGCATGATTTATGTACCTCATGAGGACAAAACACATTATTCTGACTGATTACAAGTTGTTGAAACCTTTATATTTGTGCTTACTGCTCTCATGTCAGGGGTGTTAGAGGTTCTTGTTGATTTTGCTGGGATTTTTTTCTGTGTCAAATGTAACCTTTATGAACATCACAGGATTGCCAGAAAATATCTGTTGGTTGCTGTTACGTGGGGTTGCTGGAACAGGCAGTGGGAGGAGAGTTTAATTTTTGACACAACACTGTTGAGTAATTCAATGTGCCTCATATGACAGTAAGAGGAGCATTTTACTGATTTCTGACTGATAACCACTTTTGCTTATGCAAATTGTTCAAGAAAACCAGAAGAAACCCAGCAGCAACAAACCCAAGACCAACCAAACAAAAAACCATCACAAAACCCCAGAAACAACAACAAAAAACCCAAACAAACAAAGAAAACCCCTTGTAATACAAGGGAAGGGATGCTATCCAGAAGGGCTTGTGCAGGCGTGAGAAGTGAGTCCATGCCAAACTCATGAATTTGGACAAGGCCAAGTGCAAGGTCCTTGGGTCAGGAGAATCAGGACAATCCCAAGCAAGCTGGGTGAAGAGTGGCTCAGGAGCATCCTTGAGGAGAAGGGCTGGAGGGTATTGCTTGCTGAAAAACTCAACATAAGCTGGCAATAGTTGCTGGCAGCCCACAAGGCTACTGTGTCCTGGGCTGCATCAAGAGTGACCAGCAGGATGAGGGAGGTGATTCTGCCTCTCTGCTGTGCGCTTGTGAGGCCTGACCTGGAGTGCTGCGTCCAGTTCTGGAGCCTTCAAAACAAGAAGGACATTGCACTTCTAGAGCAGGTCCAGAGGAGGCCACAAAGGTGATCAGAGGGCTGGAGCACCTAATTTTCCCCTTCTATGGGGACAGGCTGAGAGAGTTGGGATTGTTCAGCCTGGAGAAGAGAAAGCTCCAAGGAGATTTTACAGAGAGAGGTCTTCCAGTACTGGAAGCAGGCAACAGCAGGGCCAGGGAGGGACTTCTTATAAGGGCTTGTAGTGATAGGGCAAGGGGGAATGCCTATGAGCTGGAAGTGGGCAGATTTAGACTGGTGTTAGGAAGAATTCTTTCCAGTGAGGGTGGTAAGACTGGAACAGGTGTCCCAGGAAGGTTGTGGATACCCCCTCCTTGGAGGTGTTCAAGGCCAGGATGGATGGAGCCTTGGGCAACCTGTTCTAGTAGAAGATGCCCATGCCCTTGTCAGGGAGATTGAAACCAGGTGGTCTTTAAGGTCCCTTCCCACCCAAACTAGGAATGATTGTACATACTTTAGGGAATACCAGGATATAGAAACAACAAGGTTGGAAAAGACCTCATCAAGCCTAACCTATTACCTAATAGCTAACACCTCATGACTAGCTAAACCATGGCTCCAAGTGCCACATCCAATCTTTTTGGAACACCTCCAGGGACAATGACTCCACTACCTCCCTGGGCAGCACATTTCAGTGGCAAATAACTCTTTCTGTGAAGAAACTTTCTCCTCACCTCGAGCCTAAACTTCCCCTGGCACAGCTTGAGACCGTGTTTGTTAATCCATGACACATGTAAGAGGTATGCATTTTTACAGTCTGAAGGAGAGGCTTGCCAGGTACATAACCAAAACCCTGGCCCTGCAGAAGCAATGTGACGGTCTCTTCTCCGGGGCTTGAGTGCCACCTTCAGGTACAAAGATGATGTTTGTGCAGCACTGCTCTTTAGCTGTATCTTAAACCCAGGCATTTTCATGGGATAACCCTTCAGTCAGTGGTATTGCTAGAGGTGACACAACAGCTTAGACTGATTCCTGAGCAGAGGGTGTGGAACCAGTTACCACAGAATTAAAACCAAAGCCAGCTTCTAAACGGTGCAGTTCTGCAAAGCCAGGCAAGTTCTGCCAAATGTCCCAGCAGCCCAAGACTACCAAACAGATAGAAAGGAGAGCAGACTGTGAAAAAGGATGGGGTTTATTCCTATATATTGTCTTTCTCATTTATTTTCACAATAATCTGCCTTAGTTTTCTAGCCAGCAGGTGCTGGATAAACACCACATTGACAGCTTTCCTAAGCAGCAATTGCAATGGGGCCCCCAGTACAAGAAGGACGTGGGCATGTTGGAGTGGGTCCAGAGGAAGCCACAAGGATGATCAGAGGGCTGGAGCACCTCTCTCATGAAGACAGGCTGTGAGCACTGGGGCTGTTCAACTTGGAGAAGAGAAAGTTCCAGGGAGATCCTAGAGCTGCACTGAAGTATCTGAAGGGACTTTACAGGAAAACTGAGGAGGGACTGTTTAGAAGGACTTGTAGTGGTAGGACAACAGGCAGTGGTTTGAAACTGGAGCAGGGTAGATTTCAGTTGGACATAAGGAGGAAGTTCTTTAGAACAAGGATGGTGAAATACTGGAACAGGTTGCCCAGAGAATGCAGACGTTCAAGGTCAAACTCACTGGGGCCCTGAGCAGCCTGATCTAGTTGGAGGTGCCCCTGCTTATTGCAGGGGACAGGATCACAGGCTGTTAGGGGTTGGAAGGGACCTCTGAATATCTTTGAGTCCAACCCCCTGCCAGAGCAGGACCATAGAATCTAGCACAGGTCACACAGGAATGCATCCAGATGGGTCTTGAAAGTCTCCAGAGAAGGAGATTCTGGGAGCCTGTTCCAGTGCTCTGTGATCCTTACAGTAAAGAAGTTCTTCCTCATGTTGAGGTGGAACTTCCTGTGCTGTAGTTTATATCCATTGTCCCTTGTCCTATCACAGGGCACAAGAAGAGGCTGTCCTTTCCTTCCTGACACCCTCATTTATTTGCATACATTTATTAGATCCCCTCTCAGAGTTTTCCTCTCCAGACTAAAAAGCCCCAGGTCTCTCAGCCTTTCCTCATAAGGAAGTGCTCCATCATCCTTGTAGCCCTCTGTTAGGCTCTCTCAAGTAGATCCCTGTCCCTCTTGAACTGGGCAGCCCAGAACTGGAGGCAATATTCCAGGTGGGTTCTCAGCAGGGCAGAGTAGAGGGGGAGGAGACCCTCCTCGATCTGCTGGACACACTCCTCTTAATGCACCCCAGGAGCCCATTGACTTTCTTGGCCACAAGGGCACATTGCTATCCCATGGGTAACTTGCTGTCCACCAGGACTCCCAGGTCCTTCTCCATGGGGCTGCTCTCTAGCGGTTTGCCTCCTAACCTGTACTGGTGCAGTGTATTATTCCTTCCCAGGTGCAGGACTCTGCACTTACCTTTGCTGAGCCTCATTAGATTCCTCTCTGCCCAGGTCTTCAGTCAGTACAAGTACTGCACAGCCTTCAGATATCTCAGCCAAGCCTCCCAGTTTCATATCATCAACAAACTCACTGAGCAGACTGTCTGTCCTATTATCAATGTCATTGATAAAGATGTTGAACAGGACTGGACCCAGCACTAGTCCCACTAGTTACATCCCTCCAGCTGGACTTGGCACCACTGATCACCACCCTTTGCACTCTATTGTGCAACCAGGTCCTAATCCATATCGCTGTCTGCCCTTCTATCCTGGCTCACAAGGCTGTTACAGGAGACAGTGTCAAAACCCTTTCTAAGGTCAAGGTAGACTACATCCACTGGTTTCTCTGCACCTACCCATTCAGTTATGACATCATAGAATGCTAGCTGATTAGTCAAGCAGGATTTCCTCTCAATAAATCCAAGATGACTTCTGAGGGTCCAACACAATGCATTCTGTGTGATTCTGTGTGGTTCTGTGTGATTCTGCATGGTTCTGTGTGGTTCCGTGAATAGGGGCAAATAGACAAAGGTTTGGATGCTGTTTTGCTGTCTGGACAATGTTTCCACCAGGAATCTAAATACCTGTGAGCTGTGCTATTTTAATCTTCTTTCTCTAGCCCCAAGTACTCCTCCCTTCTCAGTGTCTGTTTTGCCTGGGAAAGGCTGCTGCCCACACATCTTTTTATGTCAGCTGCTCAAAGAATAAGCACCAGGAGTTCATGAGTCACAAGAAGAAAATACAGTTTTCAATGTATTCCCCTGAAGGGGAGAAAGAGGAAAGCTAGGGAAAGGTTCAGAAAATACCACTAATTGGTTTATTTCCTTTCCCATGAGCTCTGTGATGGGAGAGTTTTAGAAGACTTCACAGATGAACATGACCACCATCCCATGGGGGTATTCAAAAAGGGATTGGACATGGCACTTGAAGCCATGGTTTAGTAGTCATGAGGTCTTGGGTGACAGGTTGGACTTGATGGTCTTTGAGGTCTTTTCCAACCTTACTGATTCTATGATTCTATGACCACATCTTTCCTTACCTTGCCTTCAGTCCTTATCTTCCCTTTCAAGAGACACAAGGAGATCTTTCCTCTTTCCCCAGGCAGCTCCTGAGGAGTTACAAATATGACATCTGTCTTAGGCAGCACATGGTGAGAGGATGGACACTCAGACTCTATGCAGGAGTAGCAGAGAAGACACACTCCATGTTCCCAGCAGATCTTTCCAATAAAGGCAAGATGTTAGACATTTGGTACATCTGAACAGTCTAAGTGCAGTTCATGCAGAGACTCAGGCTCTGGTACCAGCAACAATCTAGAAGCAGGAAAAATTTCTTCACTGAAAGAGTGGTCAGGAATTGAAACAGGCTGCCCATGGAAGGGGTGAAGTCATCATACCTGGAGGTGTTCAAGAAACATGTGAACATGGCACTTTGGGACATGGTTTAATGGCCATGGTGGTCTTGGGTTGACAGTTGGACTCGGTGACCTTGGGGGTCTTTTCCAGCCAAATCAATTTTATGATTCAATTAACCCAGCTTGCAGCCTATGCTTTGCTTTTCAACATGATATGGTCCTTACCCATGAGCAGACTTGTCATTTCAGAATGTTTGGGGTGGTCTATGTTGACCTGCATTCCTCTCGTTCTGCTCTTTGCATAATTTGTCTTTAATTAAGGTTTGCTACCGTTACCAGCTGTGGTGTTATTCAAGGGCCTTCCATGGCCTTTGTGGCTTTCATCCTGCTCCTGGCAAATGAACCTTCTCAGAGTCAAAAAACGCAGTTAAGGGTTTTGCATCCAAAGACTGAAAAAGCCACTTGCTAGGTGTGTTGGAAACGTAGAATTCTACTGTGTTTATAAGCAATGATAACATATCTTGATGCTTTTCCATACTCTTAGAGGATTTGGCCACCCCTTCAGTCATGACTTTGGTGGTTTGGTTTGAACCACTAGCTCAAACCAAACACTCAAGAGATCTATTCTCAGCCTCTTAGTCATGATTGTGGTCCCATAATTGTGACCACTGTCACATCCACAGCTGAACATATGGGTGTGACACCACAGTGTCACTGCATTTCTCTCCCAATAGCTTTGTGACCATATTGAAGGGAAACAGACAGGAGGAGAAAAACCATCACATGCCTTAAAGCTCTGTTAGAAGGAAACAACCAGAAAACCAGCAGGCTAGATTTTCCTTTCTCATTTATTTTATATTAGTATACTAGATTTGCCTTTTACTTCATAGAATCATAGAATCAATAAGGTTGGAAAAGACCTCAGAGATCATCAAGTCCAACCTGTCACCTAACACCCAACACATGACTACTATGGCTTCAACACATGAACCATGGCTTCAAGTTCCATGTCCAATCCCTTTTTGAACACCTCCAGGGATGGTGACTCCACCACCTCCCTGGGCAGCCCATTCCAGTGGCTAACAACTCCATTCAGCAAAGGCTAGACAGAAGTCCAACAACATGAGCAAGGTCACTACAGCCTGCTTCAGTGCTGGCAGTTTTGTCTTTGTTCTGTGGCTTGCTCTGAAACCTTTGTTATGAAACATACACAATGGTAGGAAACGGCACAGGTTGCTGGAGAACCTTCTCATTCATCTCTTCCCAAATGAACACTTTGGTGGCAGAGTGGACTGGGGGATTTAAATAAAAGGGTGTTTTTTTCCTAAATGTTGTCATGGAAAGCAAAAATATAGG
Source organism: Picus viridis (assembly GCA_033816785.1). Lineage (NCBI taxonomy): Eukaryota > Metazoa > Chordata > Aves > Piciformes > Picidae > Picus > Picus viridis. The sequence continues at coordinate 26,856,824 of CM066574.1, forward strand.
AAGGCAAGAGGTGACTGGTTTTCTGCTGCTCAGGAATGGATAGTGGCACCACGCTTCTCAGTGGTGCCCACTGATAGGACAAGGGGCAATGGGCACAAATTAGAACCCAGGAGGTTCCACCTCAGCATGGGGAAAAAATTCTTTGGTGTGAAGTTGCTGGAGCTCTGGAGCAGGCTACCCAGAGAGGTTGTGGGATCATCTTCTCTGGAGAGATTCCAAAACCACCTGGGCATTTTGATCCCGGGCAACCTGCTGTGGGTGCCCCTGCTTTAGCAGGGAGGTTGGACTGGATGATCTCCAGACGTCCCTTCTAATCCTCACCAAACTGGGATTTTGTGAAAAGTATGTGGACTTTGCAATTGATCAGAATAGAGAGTTCTAGATAGAGAAGAGACATCAGCAAAGATTAGAGTAGATTCTTCGTTGGTTTATGTGAGTGCAGTTTCTCAACAACGTCTGAGAATTTGGCTTGAAAGCATTGTGCTGACATTGGGATGCTGGCAGAAGATTTGTGCTACCATTGTGTGATTGTGACTGAAGAGATGAATGATATAGTACTGATCGAATGTTTTCTAAATGAAATCAGAATCATAAACTTGTTTAGGTTGGAAAAGATCCCAAAGACCATCAAGTCCAACTATCCTCTAACTCTTCTGACTCTGCTGCTAAACCGTGTCCCTCAGGACCACATCTCTGCCTCTTTTAAACACCTCCAGAGATGGGGATTCAACCACCTCCCTGGGCAGACTGTTCCAGTCTTTGAGAACACTTTCAGTCAAGAAGCTGCTTCTAATATCTAATGTAAATGTGGGGCCAAAAGTCACTCTAAAAGCAAGGAACACATTTTGCAGCAGTCATTTTGGTGAAGAGTCAACTAAGGACTAAGCTGGAATATACAAACCTAGGATTCCCAGCTGAGATGTCTAGAGAGTCAGTGTGTTTCCAATAAAGGGTGTGATGTCTCAAATTCTTTCCTAATTTGTGAGTCTCCCTAACTCCTGCATGTCAAGACACTTGTAACAAGCCAGCAGTATCATGAGTTAAGGTCCTCAGCTGTGTCAGCTTTGAGGCACCCATGCTGAATGCTGTCACTCACATGAATGACAGAATTTCTGTTGCTGTTATGCAAGGGGAAATGTTTTCGTGACTAATTAACGTGCTTTACAAATAGTATGACATAAATCATTTTAACTACCAGAGTAAATAAACCTACCTCTACGCATGTAAATGATTTTTTTTAATGGAAATACTGTATTTCAATTCCATATTCTCCTTAAAAATACTCAGTTCTCAAACCCTTTTCTCTGCTGAAGTTACTGTCTTGCCAGATTGGCTTCCATTGCATGGCCAAATGATGCAGGTTTCCTTTAAACCCTGATGATTGCTCAGGGTTCTCTTGTTTGAAAGGTGGATCAAATCTGTTACATTTTAGGTTGGATATTATGAAAGACTGGTTAAGCCCTGGAAAAGGCTGCCCAGGGATGTGGTGGAAACTCTGTCCCTGGAATTGTTCAAAACAGGTGTAAATGTGGCTCTGAGGGACATAGTACTCCTGGCTTAATGGCTGGACTCTCAAGCTGCACCAGGGGAGGTTTAGGTTGGATGTTAGGAAGAAGTTCTTCAAGGAAAGAGTGATTGGCCGTTGGAATGGGCTGCCCAGGGAGGTGGTGGAGTCACCATCATTGGAGGTGTTTAGGAAGAGACTGGATGGGGTGCTTGGTGCCATGGCTTAGTTGATAAGATGGTGTTGGGTGATAGGTTGGACTTGATGAGCTCAAAGGTCTTTTCCAACCTGGTTAGTGCTATTCTATTCTATTCTATTCTATTCTATTCTATTCTATTCTATTCTATTCTATTCTATTCTATTCTATTCTATTCCATGATCTCGGAGCTCTTTTCCAATCTTAATGATTCTCTGATTCAAATACTGCAATCACTGTCTCCACCTACATGGGAAGTAATTGGACTCTGAGGACAATGTGTCTTAAGGGGATTTTTCTAGCTTTTTACTCTGTAAAAACATCAAATCATAGAATGTTCAGGGTTGGAAGGGACCTCTAGAGATCATCAAGTCCAACCCCCTGATAAAATAGAATCATCTAAGGCAGGTCACACAGGAACACATACAAGTGGATTTTGAAAGCCTTTAGAAAAGGAGAGTCCACAACCTCTGCAGGCAGTCTACTTCAGGACTCCATCACCCTCACCCTCAGTAAATAAGTTTCTTCTCATGTTGGGTTCCATCTTGTTCCTGTTGTTCCTTGTCCTATTACTGGGAACCGTTGAAAAGAGACTGGCCCCTTCATCTTGACATCCACCCCTCAGATATTTATAGACATTAATAAGGTGCCCTCTCAGCCTTCTCTTCTCAAGACTAAACAGCCCCAGGTTTCTCAGCCTTTATTCACAGGAGGGATGTTCAAGTCCCCCACTCATCCTCGTGGCTCTGCATTGGACTCCCTCCACACACTGCTTTGCAGACATTATTTTGCTCAGTTTAATTTCAAAAGACTAAGTAAGAGAAGCTGTTTGATGGCTTCAGCTGATTATATTTTTTTGCCTTTTGGAAAGGTTTTTCTTTTCCTCTATCCCCACAGGCAGAAGAAGAGAGGGATGATATGGAGAGAGTCAAGTTGGATAATAAAAGGATTCTCTTCAACCTGTTGCCAGCACATGTTGCACAGCACTTTCTGATGTCTAATCCAAGAAATATGGTAAACCAAGATAAAATTTACATGCATACCTGGTGATGTTGTGTGGCTGTGACCCTGGGTCGCTTGGGTCATCCTTCAGCTGTGTGTTTTCAAGACAGGCTTGGGTTTACACAATTTTACTCATGTTAAAGGAATGGTTCTGCAAAGGAGTGTCATCCAGAATTAGACTGAGGCTGTTTCTTTTGCTGGGGGAATTTTGTGTCACTTACCATCCATGCAGCCAAGGATCTGCATGCAAATCACTGATTTTTTTTAAACACTGAGGTTTATCACAGCATTTCATAAGTTCAGTTTGATTTGGAATGATGAAGTGTATGAACTGCCAGATACTTCCATATGGACCACTCTAGTTCTGGAAATGTGCTGACATTACCACAGCCTAACCATTTAAAGTGAAAACCAGAGAATGGTAGCCATGCAAGGAAGACTTGGAGGCTTTTAACATCAAAACCTGCAGTGATTAAGTAAGTTGGTTCAGGAAGCTCTTCCAGTGCAGCAGCGATATCTGGAGCACTGGAGTGTCCCTAATGGCCACAATACAGAATCTGAATCAGTGTATTTGAACCATGGTTTACTTCCCATGAGCCTCCCAAGTTCTTAAGGAGAAACTTTATTGTACAGGAGTCCAGGGAGGTGGTTGAATCCCCATCCTGGGATGTGTCTCAAAGAGGCAGAGAGGTAATGTTGAGGGGCATGGTTTAGACTTGGTAGAGTTAGAGAATGGTTGGACTCAATGATCTTCACGGTCTTTTCCAACCAAAACCCTTCTGTGACCCTTTCATATTGGTAATGTTGAATAGAGGACTTGACAACCGAAGGAAAGACGTCAAGGAGCGAGGCCGAGTTTTTGTGCTGCAGGGTACAATTTTTCCATCTCCTGTTTTGAGTTATGAAGCAAAATTGAGAAAAGGTATTCATAGTCCTCATACAAAAAGACTTCTGCAACTGTTAAGACTTTCTACGAAATTTCTACTCACTGTTTCCACGTCTAAGCAGAGAAAGAGACCGAGGGGCGTTTAAACGAGTCGAGTACATTGGGTGCTAATTTTCTTCTGTATTATTGAGTGGAGAGATCTTTCAACACCTTTCTCTTTTTTTTTTCTTTTCCATAAGTCTGGCTTGCTTTCCACTGAAAATGCTGGCTTTTGCCCTAGCTGTTTCTTAGCAGCAGCATAGGTACCAAAATAATGACGCCTGGTTTAGATTAAATCTTCTGAAATAAAGATTCTGTCTGCTCATGAACTACAGGACCTTTATTACCAGTCATACTCACAAGTGGGAGTGATGTTTGCTTCCATCCCAAACTTCAATGATTTCTACATCGAGCTGGATGGCAATAACATGGGAGTGGAATGTTTGCGTCTGTTAAATGAAATCATTGCTGATTTTGACGAGGTAAGGTACAAAAGCTTTGTCTCTGGACCATATCAGTTCTACCAAATTGCAACCAACACAGATGATCTCTCACAACTCAGTGTATCTTGAAGTGCCTAATGTAAAAGCATTGTAAACTTCCTGTTTGCTTGTAGTTGGTGTCCCTCTGGGCTTGGTTGCATGGTTTAGTTGGTTAGGTGGTGTTGGATGATAGGTTGGACATGATGATCTTGAAGGTCTCTTCCAACCTGGTCTGTTTATTCTATTATTTATTCTATTTATTCTATTCTATTCTATTCTATTCTATTCTATTCTATTCTATTCTATTCTATTCTATTCTATTCTATTCTATTCTATTCATTCTATTCTATTCTATTCTATCCCTATTCCCATCCCATCCCATCCTATTCTATTCTATTCTATTCTATGCTATGCTATGCTATGCTATGCTATGCTATGCTATGCTATGCTATGCTATTCCATTCCATTCCATTCCATTCCATTCCATTCCATTGCCACGGTTCAGTTGTTTAGGTGGGTAGGATTGGTTGATGGGTTGGAGGCAATGATCTTGAAAGTCTCTTTCAACCTGGTGTATTGTGTTCTATTCTATTCTATTCTATTCTATTCTATTCTATTCTATTCTATTCTATTCTAGTCTAGTCTAGTCTAGTCTAGTCTAGTCTAGTCCATTCCATTCCATTCCATTCCATTCCATTCCATTCCATTCCATTCCATTCCATTCCATTCCATTCCATTCTTTGGCTTTCAGGCACATGAATCTCACCCCAAACTCCTCTAATATAGAAAGAGGATTAAAATGTGAGTTAATGGATGCTTTTTTTTTCAATGACCTCAAAGTGGACAAGCCTCAACTTACCAAAAAAATAATGTGGCTTAATCAGCTTGCACACATTGTCTGCTAACTATGGTTGCTTGTCTAAAATACTATGTAATATTTAACAGTTTTATGTTTTAAACAAAGCTTATGGACAAAGAATATTATAAGGACATAGAAAAGATCAAGACAATTGGAAGTACATACATGGCAGCTGTGGGACTCGTACCGACTTCAGGAACCAAGGTAAGAAGATTTTACATGATGGCAGTTTGTGGAAAATCCATTCTCCTTCAAGTTCCAGAGGATCACCAGAAGCGGAGCTAACTCTCTGTGATTGTAGATAACTTGCATGACCTTACCACAATTTCAATCTAAAAGTCAAAGAACAACTGAAGCCCAAAAGAAAGAAACCTGCAATCCTAGAAGTTGCTTACGAGGCTTCATCTGGGATTTCATTGTCAGCAGCCCTGGACTTTCTGCAAATTGGTGTATAAAGCTCCTAAGTCAGAGTGGTACTGGTTAAAACCTACTACCTCAGAGGATGTTGCAAGATGCTGGGCAAGGGAGACTCCAGGTGCTGCAAAACTAAGACCAGAACATTAAAATGTGTTTGGTTGTTGCTTTTTTTTTTTTTTTTTAATATTAAAATAGAAAATGTCTTCTCAATGATTGTCAATAGCTAAAGGGCAGATGTCAGGAGGATGGGGCCAGGGTCAGGAGGATGGGGCCAGGCTCTTGTCAGATCTGCCCAGTGATAGGATAAGGGAAAAGGGGTACAAACTGGAAAACAAGAGGTTCCAACTCAACATGAGGAGTGTTGTGAGGGTACCAGAGCCCCGGCGCAGACTGCCCAGAGAAGTTGTGGGGTCTTCTCCTCTGGAGAGATACCAAACCCACCTGCAAATTGTAATCCTGTGCAGCCTTCTGTGGGTGATCCTGCTTTTAGCAATGGGCTTGGACTGGATGATTTCCAGAGGTTCCTTCCACCCCCACCATGATGGCATACTGTGAAATCCAGGTTTAACCTATAATCAAAACAAACAGCCTCTCCCAACCCATCATGGACAGGAACTCAGTGCTAGGTACACTGCTGCACTTTACACTTGCTCCACCAAATCAGCTCTTTGCCCTTCTTTATACCCCTTCAGTTATTCAGCAATAAAAACTGTCAAAGTAATTTCAGATCAACCCCCACCTGGCTCCAGCCTCCTTTCAGAGAGTGGTAGAGAACCAGAAAGTCTCCCTCAGCCTCCCTATCCCCAAGCTGAACAACCCTGGTTCCCTCAGCTCCGCTTCACAAGACATCTGTACCCAGACCCTTCACCAGATTTGTTGCCCTTCTCTGGACCTGCTCCAGCACCTCAGTGTCTTTCTTGGAGTCAGGGATCCAAAACTGAACCCAGTATTTACAGAATCATGGGATGGTTTGGGTTGCAAGGGACCTTAAAGATCATCCAGTTCTAGCCTCCCTGCCATGAGCAGGGACACCTTCCACTAGACCAGGTTGCTCAAGGCCATGTCCAACCTGACCTCCAGAGAGGGGACATCTACAACCTCCCTTGGTCAACCTGTTCTGGTGTCCCAGCACCCTATTCTGGTGCCCCAGCACCCTGTTCTGGTGCTCTTTCCAGCACCCTGGAAAGAATTTCTTCCTAATATCCAGTCTACATTTCCCTTCTTCCCGCTCAAAAACATTCCCTATCATCCTATCACTACAGGCCCCTGTACAAAGTCCCTCCACAGCTTTCTTGTAGCTCCCTTCAGGTACTTGAAAGTTGCTCTAAGATCTCTCTGGAGCCTTCTCTTCTCCAGGCTGACCAGCCCCGACTCTCCCAGCCTGTCCCCAGCCACGTATACTGTTTAGCATTGACAGATAACACCACATTAGAGGGCAAATGCAAAAAGGACCAGGAGATGGCCTGTGAGCTTCCTAGCAACAATTCTCCTGGTTATGTAAATAAAAAAAAAACAAAGCCACACGGAAACCAACTGTTAGAAACATGTTGTGGTATATCACATGCAACTGATTTTCTGGTCTGCAGGTCATTTGCAACTGCTGCTTTCCTTTGTGCCATTCCTAGAAATCTGCAAAAAAAAAAAAAGTACTTTTCAAAAGTCTGTTTACACTGAAATGTTTGACTCTGGGGTCCCAGAGACAGGAAAAAACCAGAAAGATCCTTTGATTTTTGCTCGGAGTGTGATCTCGGGCAAACAGGCAGCGGCATACTTGTGTGTCTGCTATAAATGCTCTTTGAACTATCATCCTGAAAACAAGGGTGCTGTTGGGTAACCTGGGCAGCATACGTTCCAAAACCTAAACATGTTTATCTCTTGTATTTTATAGTTGCTAACTGAAGGGTCAGCTGAGTTAGCCCAGGACTGGAGATACTGCCCTGAGCTCATGAGAGGAATGCATTCTAAACCACTGCACGAGGTCTTGTACAGGGTTATGCCTTTCCCTGAAAACTCAGGGCCAATTTTGATCTTTTCTGTGTACATTCTGTACCACAGAAAACCTAAAGATCTTGTATGAAATAGCCAAACCCTTTTACCTTGACTTTGGGTTCCTGCTCCTCTGTGATCTCTTCCCACCGTTCATGTGATTCTAGAATCACAAAATTGTTTTGGTTGGAAGCGATCCTTAAGACCATCAGATCTAACCATTACCTAATGCTACCAAGGCTGAAGCTAAACCATGCCCCTGAGCACCACATCTCTGCCTCTTTGAAACACCTCCAGCGATGGGGATTCAACCACCTCTCTGGGGAGCCTGTGCCAGTCTTTGAGAGCCCTTTCTTCTAACATCTATGTTTCTTCTAACATCCAAACTAAACCTCCCCTGCGCAACTTGAGACCATTTCCTCCCATACTATCGCTTGGGAGAAGGAACTGAAACCCACCTGGTTCCAGTGTCCTATCAGAGAGTTGTAGAGAGCAATGAGGCCTCCCCTCAGCCTCCTCTTCTCCAGACTAAACAACCCCCTCTCCCTCAGCCTCTCCTCACCAGACCTGTTCTCCAGACCCTTCACCATCTTTGTTGTTCTTCCCTAGACACACTCCAGCACCTCCATATCCTTCTTGGATTGAGGGGTCCAAAATTTAATGTAGTACTCAAGGTGTGGCCTCAGCAGTGCTGAGTCCAGGAGTAAAATCATCTCCCTTGTCCTGATGATGATCCAGACCAGGATGCTCTTGGCCTTCTTGGACACCTGAGCACACTGCTGGCTCATGTTCAGCCAGTTGTTGATCAACCCTTCCAGGTCTTTCTCTGCAGGGCATCTTTCCAGACACTCTGCCCCAAGCCTGGAGTGTTCATGGGGTTGTTGTGACCCTATTGCGGAATCCGTCAGTAAGCCTTCATAAAATTGTCCTCTGGCCATTGATCCAGCCAGGTCAGGTCCCTTTGTAGAGCCACACTACATTCAAGTGCAAGCAGAAATTACATACATCATCTTGGCATTTTCCCACCGGATTTTCAGCATGCAGTCACATATTAGCAGCCTGATGTTCTTGGGTAGCTCATCATGTGTTGACAATCACTGCCAGCCATCACACAGTTCCTGGGCTGCCTCATGAAGGCATATGTGTCCATGGGCACCCATAAGAGACTCAAGTGATTCTGGTCTCCCCTCTGCTAGGTATGTCCTATCTTCATCAGAACAGCTGGCACAGCCTTTCCTTGCTAGCCACCAATTTCATACTATGTTGTGGTCATGGACAGAAGGCAATGGATGGGGTTAACTGTGCTCTTAATTTGGGTTATTTACACACCAAAGAACTCAGTGCCCTCACCAAGTTCAATATTTAAAGCCCACATTTTGCTGGACTGTTGTTTCTGCAGCTTGACTTCAACAGGTGACTACAGTAAATGCCCATTGCCTCTGTCAGAGTGGTTTGCTGTGATGCTCTGGGATGTCATTCCAGTAACTATTCCTCTGATGTTTAAATAAATAATTGCTTGGCAGTTACACCATCAGGGCAGCACGCAAAACAAGCTCTTTGTAGATCTTTTGCACAATACCAGCTCACTCTGTGTGTGGAGGCCTTTGAAATTCCATTAGTGAATCACCAGGGTCCTGAATTCACCAGGGTCTTGATTTCACCAAGGTCTTGACTTCACCAGGGTCCTAACTTTGAGATGTTCATCAGTACAGCTTCAATAGAGCTTCCCAGTAATTCTTCTGTGGGGCATAAGTCATCTGCAGTGCACCTGGCACTTGTCACCAGTAGTCAATCCTGCAACTTTGAGGGGCCCTGCAGGGCTCTTAGACAAGATGACCTTTTAGGATCCCTTCCAACCAGAGGGGCCTATGATTCTAAATCAAAGCATTCATCAGGCAGTAATTTCAAGATAAGGGACATGAAGTTTAGAGGGGCTAAATACAACTATACACTCCTCCCTCCCTCCTCTAGAATTTCAGTATTCATCTTCTCTGTTGGGGGTGTAGCCAGCAGCTCTTTAAACTTAGTTCTTGTTCTTTCTTTGTCTTAGTAAGGCTGGAAAAAGGTAGAGCAAGTTGATACTGCAAGAAGCAGAATGCCAGAAACTCAGGCAGGTACATAAAAATGTCCTTCCTAAAAACTGGGGTTGGTCCAGGGCTGACTTTCATCAGTTTTTTTCTGTCATCACTTTGCTGTAATTCTTGTCAATTTCCTAGCCAGGTGAAGGAGCACTTTATAACTGACTTGAACAAAGCAAACAGCTGCCTGGTTCTCAGATTGCTCAGCCACTGTCAGATGCTCCATGCACAAAATCTCGCTGTCACGGTAAAAAGCCCAGCAAGCTCTCATCTCATGCCAGCTGCCACAGCCCTCTTGTGCAACACTACTGAAGCCAGACTGCCACTGACCCCATATTTCTTTCACCATATCCTACCTTTAGCCCACTTTCACTTTGCAAACCTGGTCAAGAATCCATGCCTATTGTTCAAATCAAAGCACAACATAAGAGCAACCATACCGAGCCATGTCAAAGGTCTGTTCTAGTAACCTGTCTTTAACTAGTCAAAGGTAGCTCAAGGGAGAAAGGTCAGGAGTTACAGAACAAACGTGTCAACCTTTCTTTTCCACTTTCTAGTGACACACTGCTTGAGAAATTTTGGAGCAGCAGAGAACATCTTACTTCTTGATAGCAAATGTTTCATCCATGAGTTTCATCAATTATCATACAATGGTTTGTGTTGGAAGGGACCTTAAAGATCATACAGCTCCAACCCCACCAGTCCCTGCCATAGGCAGGAACACCTTCCACTAGACCAGGTTGCTCAAGGCCCCATTTACTCTGGCCTTGAACACCTCCAGGGAGTGGACATCTACAGCTTCCCTGGACAACCTGTTCCAATGTTTCACCACCCTCATTCTAAAGAATTTCTTCCTGATATTCAGTCCAAATCTCCCTTCTTCCAGTTCAAAGCCATTGCTCCTCATCCTGTCACTATAAGCCTTTGTAAAAAGCCCATCCTCAGCTCTCTCATAGACCCCCTTCAGGTATAGGAAAGGAGGCTGCTCTAAGATCTCCCTGGAGCTTTTTCTTCTCCGGGCTGAACAGCCCCAACTCTCTTAGCCTGCCTCCATAGAGGAGATGCTTCAGCCCTCTTGATTATCTCTATGGCCTCCTCTGGACCTGCTCCAGCAGTTCAATGTCCTTCTTGTGTTGGGGACCCCAGAACTGGATGCAGTACTACAGGTGGGGTCTCACCAGAGCAGAGCAGAGCTAGCTTCTGGCATCCACAATATCCTTCAAAATCAGTTCCACAGTTTATAATCAACCTGAAGTAGTAAAAATTCTTTTGTTACATTTTGTTGTGGTTTTTTTTTTTTACAAGTCAGCATTTCAGGACTTTATTTGCTCCCTTCTGGCTCTTTTGCTTTTGCTTGCCTGGAAAGGAAAGAAAATGGTGATGTTCTACCTCTCACAGGATTAAACCTAACAGGACTTTTTGTAAATGAGAACAGTATGCACCCCATGGATCTGGGAGCTAGCAAAAACCCCAAGGGGAGAAGAGGGCAGAAACTATAGTTATTAATAATCATCAGGCAAAGCAGCCTGGTAAGAAAGCAGGTTAGATTCCCTGCCACAGTCACAACAAACATCTGCAGCTCTCTAGCAACAGAACCACTTGACCATGGGAACTTTGCTTTCCATTCTTCCCAGAAATCAAGAAGAGAGAAAAAAAAAAAAAAAAAGGGGGGGAAAGAGAGAGAAAAGACAAAAACTCTGTACTTGAGAAAATAATGTATGTGCTGTAGCCACCATCAAAAGCCAATCTCACAAAGAGCAAAATACTTTAGATCCTTTCCCTATATGCCATCCAGCCTCAGCTTGTCATTGTTTTTCACTTCACTTGCCTCTCAGTACCACGCAGACCTAATGTGCAATGCTATTTTGTTTCTAGGCTAAAAAATCAATCTATTCCCACCTAAGTACACTGGCAGATTTTGCAATCGAGATGTTTGACGTTCTTGATGAGATCAACTACCAGTCTTACAACGACTTTGTCCTACGAGTCGGTAAGTCACGTTTCTACCATTATCACACGGGCACATCAGAACCGTAGAATCAATAAGGTTGGAAAAGACCTCAGAGATCATCAAGTCCAACCTATCACCCAACACCTCCTGACTAACTAAACCATGGCTTCAAGTGCCACGTCCAATCCCTTTTTGAACACCTCCAGGGACGGTGAGTCCACCACCTCCCTGGGCAGCACATTCCCATGGCCAAAAACTTTCTGTGAAGAACTTTCTCCTCACCTCGAGCCTCAACTTCCCCTGGCACAGCTTAAAACTGTGTCCTCTCATTCTGGTATGGTTCCCTGGGAGAAGAGACAAACCCCCAGCTGGCTACAATCTCCTTTCAGGTAGCTGTAGACAGCAATAAGGTCTCCCCTGAGCCTCCTCTTCTCCAGGCTAAACAACCCCAGCTCCCTCAGCCTCTCCTCATAGGGCTTGTGCTCAAGGCCTCTCCCCAGCCTTGTTGCCCTTCTCTGGACACGTTCAAGAGTCTCAATGTCCTTCTTAAACTGAGGGGCCCAGAACTGGACACAGTACTCAAGGTGTGGCCTAACCAGTGCTGAATACAGGGGCAGAATGACTTCCCTGCTCCTGCTGGCCACACTCTTCCTGACGCAGGCCAGGACGCCATTGGCCTTCTTGGCCACCTGGGCACCCTGCTGGCTCATGTTCAGGCAGCTGTCAACCAGTACCCCCAGGTCCCTTTCTACCTGGCTGCTCTCCAACCACTCCAACCCCAGCCTGTAGCACTGCATGGAGTTGTTGTGGCCAAAGTGCACAACACTGTTGTTTGCTGGCTTTCCCTGTGCTGTATGCAAAGGATTACCTGTCCTGCACTCAATGATTAACACCATCTTTGACAGCAATGCAGACAGCAGCATCGAGTGCACCCTCAGCAAGCTTGTGGGTGACACACCAAGCGGTGTGGTCCAGTTGACACGGCAAAGGGAAGGGTTGCCATCTAGAGAACCTGGACAGGATGGAGAAAAGGGCCCAAGCCAACCTCATGAAGTTCAACAAGTTCAAGTGCAAGGTCCTATACCTGGGTCAGGGCTTGTAGTGATAGGATAAAAGGGAAGGGCTTTAAGTTTAAGGAGGGTAGATTTAGCCTGGATATTGGAAAGAAATTCTTTACAATGAGGGGGTAAGACACTGGAGCAGTTTGCCTAGGGAGGTTATGGATGATCCCTCCTTGAAAGTGCTCAAGGCCAGGGTGGATGAGGCCTTGAGCAACTTGGTGTAGTGGAATGTGTCCCTGCCCATGGCACAGGGGTTGGAACCAGGTGATCTTTGAGGTCCCTTCCAACCTAAACCATTCTATGAATCTGTGATGAGAAATGATAATTACGTTTACCTCATTATATACTTATTATATTACCTAATTACAACTGTGTTTACTAAATTTATTCACATCTAGAAGGAAACTGCACCAATAATTTTACCCAGTGCTATTTAGTGTGCCCAATCTTGGGGCTTACTCTGCACTGCTGAGACGCTGCAAGTTGCCTCTGACTGTACTTAGCTACTCAGTTAAGTTGCACCTGCAAAAGCTTTTTCAGCACTAGAAGTGTAATGGGAGCCTTTTGTTCACAAATGCCAAACCATCTCAACCAGTCTTGTTTTCTCCAGCAAATAGAATCCTCTGGTCTTCATGACACAATCTTTCCCATGCAATCTTTTGCATACTGTTATATGTCTTTGCTCCCAGAGTCCTTTCTCCCAGCCTTCTTAGAGAGCAAGTTGCACTCTCCCCTGCCTTGCTTGCATTCCACTCACCACCAACAGTACTTCCATTGTTCTTCTTATTTTATTGCACATTCTAGGTATTAATGTTGGGCCAGTAGTAGCTGGCGTCATTGGAGCCAGAAGACCACAGTATGATATCTGGGGGAACACTGTCAATGTTGCCAGCCGGATGGATAGTACTGGAGTGCAGGGGAAAATTCAGGTGAGTCCCTGCTGAGAGTGCTTTGCTGACTTTACATACTTCCCGCTTCATATGTGGTTATGTTTTCAACACTGCTTAGGAAACTCTGCCACACCTCACCATGTGCTCCTCATGAAAAGGGGAACTTTCTTCAGATGATTCAAGCTTCAGAGGTGTAATTGTTTTCCATTATATACACTTCACTACTCAGAGGCAATGAGACCCTCAGATGAACTATTTGCCAGCAGAAGAAAGAGAGTTCTGTGCTGCAGTACACACAGTTGGAGGCAAGCCTGGGAATGCCACCACTGCATGGGCCGGTCCCTGCGCTGTAGCAATTTTGCTTGAGTAAGGAGTGCAAGGAGAGGGTCTAGGTCCATTCGCATCCTGCTGCACTTTATGTATATTTAAAAGTTTCTTGGATCCTTTGGACCAGAGAATACACAGACAGGGAGCATTGTTTTACTGCTAGAGCTTGGCTACAAGCTATGCTGCACATCTCAATGCGCTCTTGCAGTCCTCTATCCAAAATAGCTGTCTAGTGTCCGGGGATCTAAAGTCCTTCTGGAGTACATTACCGTCCCTGGAAGTGATCCAGCTTCCAACAGTGGACAGTGTGGGTACACATTTCTGCTGAACAGACCTTACCTCCCTGTGTAATTCTTCAGCTCAAGACAGGAATTTCTGCTTCTCACACTCCAGTTTGGTCAGTCTTTTTTTATCTCATGATGAAACTTCTAAGTGATGCTGAGAGCAGCAGGAAGTGCTAATTGGTTCTGCTTGAGCATTTTCTTTTGTGGCAGAGACAATAGAATGAGGAGGAGTGGTCAGTTCCAGGATTCACCTTACACGAATGGGAAAAACTAATAGTTTGTTGTTTTGTTTTTTTTTTTTTTTTTTTCTTTTCTGTCTTCAGGTGACAGAAGAAGTTCAGAGGATCTTAAAAAGGTGCAGTTATGAATTTGTGTGCAGAGGTAAAGTCAGTGTAAAGGGGAAAGGCGAAATGCTGACCTATTTCCTAGAAGGAAAGGCTGAAGGAAGTAACGGGCAGACGCGCTCTTTAAACTTAGAGCGGAAAATGTACCCTTATGGGAGAGCAAACATTCAGACAAAACTGGGCACCAGCTGTCCGTCAGTGTCCTCAGTGGCTGGCTTTACTGTCAAAGCTGGGCTCGCAGCAGGTCAAGCATCTGCCTCTCACACCAATCAAACACTGCATTATCTTCCTTCTGTGCCGGCCGTGAAGGAGGCCTAGAGAAAAGCGGAGGTGGTGGTGCCATTTGCAGTCTACTTGGAGAGAAATGGCTGCCTGAATTTTAACCAAGGGATCAGAGGTGAGAGGCCGTGGCGTTAACCAAGGACCACTACAACCCAACCAAAGAGAACTTGGGGACTGCGTAACAAACTCTTGGAATGGAACATATAAGGGCTAACAATTCTGTTAGGAAAAGTCAAAAACCTGATTTTCTGGAAATGAGGAATATTTTTCTTGGCATTTTTAAAGGGGAGATGAAAAACAAACAAAAAAAAAGAGATAAACATGCAAGCAATTATTTATGTGTGTGTGTATATATATGTTTTAATCTATATATGCACATATACAACCAGTCCTGTGTAGACTTAATAGAGATTTATAGAGATAAACATAAAAATATGTATTTATTTACACATCCACGTGCAGTGACGCAGCAAAGAGGTTTCTCTTTCTGTCATAGCCAGCATTGTTGGGTCTGGGGTTAGCAAAGCTGCATTGAACTGTGGAGCGTGGGGCGGCTGGAGACTCTCCAGGGCTACAGCAAGAGGTAGAGAAGTTGTGCTCCCAGCGCAGGAGTTAAAGCAAAGAGAACAGCATTCATTGTGCTGTCAAGGGCAGACTGATGAAGGCTGGACTCAGCTAATTGATAAACCTTATGGTTTGGGTTTTTTTTAAAATTCTCCTTGCATGCTCTGAAACACTTAAAGTAAAACAACAACAATAACAAAACCACCTCAAATTCAAACCATAACACTAAGCTATGAAATAGATAAACCACAGAGCTTAATGGTTTGGCAGAAAAAACAACATATATATATATATATATGTGTATATATATATATATTCTTTCACATAAAAATAAACAAATCATAATTAAAAAGAAAAAAAATTAAGAGAAAGAAAGGTGGTAGAAATTAGAAGCTGCTGTCTCTTCGCAGGTCATTTGACTCTGTGCGGGAGAGAGGAGCCACCCAGCAAGCACAGCAATACACTTATGCAATATAGAAACATTCCTCTCTGTACAGCACTGGTGTTCTTGAAGAGCAGAAGGATGGTATCATTACTTCAGGCTTTTCTAAACAGCACAGGACTTGGGGCTTCCTTCCAGAATTTAGCTTTACCTTTCTAAACATCGCAAAAGAATAGTCCTGTGCTGGTGACAAACCTGCTGCTGCTAGCCTTGTGACATTTGTATGTTTGCCAGCACGGTCTCACATCTTAATCAATCCTTAAATTTATGCCACAGTTTTATTATATCTTGATCCTACCCAGGCTCACTCTTCAAAGCTGCACAATTATATAAAGCTGTAATTCGGAGAAACAAGAACAGGCAAACGTTGCCCAAATGAGGAGCACACTGGTGAACGTGCCAGGAGAGCAAGGCCTGCTCTTAATCTGCAGACAAAGGACCATATTCCCACTGCTTTTCCCTTCTGAAATTATCCCCAGCATAAAATTGCCAGACCAGCTCAGTGGGAAAGCAAATGCAGCTATATTTACAAGCAGACTAGAATCTAGAAGTATGAAATGCAATGAATACGTACAAAATATGCAATATTTACATGTATTTACAATTTATAAGCAACACAAGAACCACCCCCCTGCACATGGCAGTGGGTTAGAACCAGGTGATCTTCAAGATCCTTTCCAACCCAAACCATTCTATGAAAAAACAAACACTACCAAAAACCCCACAAAAAACACCCCACCCCCCCCCATCCAAGACTACAGAAGTTGTCCAGATTGCCTTTGGCAGGCCAGTTTTACTACTGATTTCAGCGGACAGGAGATTCTCAGTGGTTCTCCTGCCATCAGCTTTTGCTCTGAAGCAGTCACTGTTTGTGTTAGAAGTACATGGACAACTGCTGTGTCAACAGATGCACACTGTTGAAGAAATGCTGCAGGAGTTTCTGTTCTCCATGGAGCCATAACAGGCTGCTGTGGTTTCCAGCAGGGCTTCTAATTTATCCCTATGTCCCCTGCCAGCTCAGTGTTTCAGTACAAAGCTAGCAAAATCAGTGTTGTGATTAAAATGACTATAAAAAAAAACCCACAAGAAGTGCTTCCAAACTGTACTAAGTATATGTACTTTGGCTGATCTCTGGAATGTCTCCATCCCTGCAGGTGTTGAAAAGGGGCAGAGAGGTGATCCTGAGGGACATGGTTTAGCTCCAGCCTTGGTAGAGTTAGAGAACAGTTGGACTGGATGATCTTAAAGGCCTCTTCCAGATCAAAATGATTCTGTGATTGTATGGTTTCTCTTCCTAACAGCTGCCCAACTCACAGGTAGTTCTCTAGAATAATTTAATTCTGCTTTGGAGGAATCCAGAGACATTTAAATAAACACCTGTAGAGAATAGAGATTTAAATAATAATAATAATTACATAATGTAACTGAATAAGTGGTGTCCACGTAGAGCACAAAACATGTTGATGTTTTCTAATGGGTTTGCAAGAGCTGAATCATCAAACATGAACTTTAAATATGTTACCAAAATGAGAAGCATTAGGTGCAGTGGGCCATGAAGATGGCTGGAGCACCTCACCCAGGGGCAGTACAGGCTGAGAGAGTGAGGGCTGTTCAGCCTGGAGAAGAGAAGGCTCTGGGGAGACCTTGGAGCAGCTTTCCAGTACCTGAAGGGGATTACAAGAAAGCTGGGGAGGGATTTTTCACAATGGTTTGTAGTAATAGGACAAGGGGCAATGGCTGTGAGCTGGAAGAGGGGAAATTTAGAGAGGATAACAGGAAGATGCTCTTTACAGTGAGGGTGGTGAGATGCTGGAACAGGTTGTCCAGGGAGGTTGTGGATGATCCTTCCTTGAAAATGTTGAAGGACAGTCTGGATGAGGCCTTGAGGAACCTGCTCCAGTTGAAGGTGTCCCTGTCTGTAGCAGTGGGATTGGAGCTGGATGAACTTTAAGGCCCCTTCCAACCTAAACCATTTAATGAGTCTATGCAGTAGCATTCTTAATCACTAAATTTAGCTCACAAAACCCAGGTCACTCAATTTTTGAATCAGTGAATTTACACAATTTACAGGTACTAATACACCATTATTTTTACATGGACTTTCAGTAAAAGCCTATTCGATCCAAGGAGTAGATCTGGTAGTATGTGAACACACAGACAAATGCAGCCATTGACTCACCCCAAAAACTTACAATGACATTATTTCTTTGTTACTTCTTTTTACTAGGTCCAAGACACAGGCA
The DNA here is from genome assembly GCA_033816785.1 of Picus viridis. NCBI lineage: Eukaryota > Metazoa > Chordata > Aves > Piciformes > Picidae > Picus > Picus viridis. The sequence continues at coordinate 26,874,661 of CM066574.1, forward strand.
TATTACCTTTGTTTTTCTTAGCACTAAATGGACATGAGCAGAAAATGAGTTGCATCCTTTGTGTTAGTATTTTCGTGACTGTTATCATCCCCAGCCTAGTCCTGGAGTAAGGCCAGGGGAAGATCATCCAGCAAGGTAAATCAGGATTATTAATTTTTAATATTTCAAAAGATTAGCAGGTGCTAATAGAATTACTCTAAAGTTGTCCTGAGCCTTATTCCCTTCTCCAACAGCTGAATGAGGCACATCACTTTAGAATCATAGATCCATTGAGTTTGGAAGAGACCTTGGGGGTCATCAATTCCAACTGCTCACCTGGAGCTCACAATCTCACCACTATTGCTGAGGTATTGCCACTGAACCACAACCCTCATCACCACATCCATGGCTCTTCTAATTACCTGGTGACTCCGCCACCACCCTGGGCAGACTGTTCCAATGATTTCTTTCATAAGATTGCTTTCATTGTTGAATGGAAAGGATCAGAGAGGTACAGTCTATCACCAGCTTCTCATTCAGCCCTTTTGCAGGACATCTGTGCCTCCAGAGATGGTTGAATGGACCGGGATGGCTTCTTAGAGCTGCAGCCAGCCCAGTGTTCATGTGCTATCTTACAGCAGCAATGATGGTGGAGTAGGCTTCTAGGCTTTCTTTGAGTCAGGCCCTTTTGTATCTTTGCATTTTTGTGGCGGTTGTTGCTGCTGGTTTTACTGTGGGGAAAAGTATCTTTTATTGTGTGGTAGATTGAACAGTGCAGAATCAGGAAGAAAGTTCAGCCAAGGCACAAATTAGTAAAAAGCCACATGGCAGTGTGCAGCAGCCATTCCATGAGGGAAAGCTAAATGCCTGTTGAAATCACGATATAATGAAGCTGTGCTCTTGCCTTCACGCTTTCCTTCCTTGTTCATACCATTTTTTCCCCATTTTCCTTCTCTGGGTGTGTTTGTTTTATATTGGGTCTTGTGTGATATGGTTAAATGAGAGATTTAATCTCTCTGCTCTTCTACATTCTTTGACATGTTCAGTAAATTTTGTACACAGAAAGAAGTAGTAGTAATGCTTCAAATAGCCTCAAAAAATGCACATTTTCTGCCAAATTAGAGAAGCTTGTCATCAAATTTTCATTGGTAATTGGCTGAAGAGAATACAAGTCTCACTCCAATCTCCCTGAAACACATCAGAAGGATTTCCTTGGATTTGTTTGGGATTCAAAGTGTGTCCACTTTAATGCTTGCAGTTTAATTTCCCATCTTGCATTTATTAATTTTCTGGTCAAGCTCTGTAACCTTTGCCTTGGTGATCTTGCTGTAGCCCCAGCAAGGAGTCAGTTCCGCCTGCACTATCCCAGAGTCCCTCAACTTTAACTGAGGATGGAAACTCGTTGGGCAGAATGGCCTCCTGCACTTCTGTTCACTGTTTTGTGCAGCTGTTAGCTTAAAACAATTAACAGATAGGAGCCCTACAACAAAGTGGTGCCATTTTGGCATGTCAGTGTCTGTCAATAGCAAGCACAATATTTCACATCAGTTTGCATGTTTTCTCTTTCAGATAACAGTAATAATTGAAGTCTCTCTTTATTTATATAAGAAGATAAGTATCAGAGACCTTCAGGCTTCACTGTCTTGGGAGCTAATTTCAAAGTGTTCCTATGCTACTTTTACCTTGAAGTGATTTTTAGATTATTTTTCTCTGCTGAGATTGCAAACTGGAATTCAGTTGAATTACTGGCTAGATATTTCCCAACATGTCCCATTCACGTTGACTAGAAAGCTCTTCCTTCTATCCAGCCTGTACAATGTGTTTGGTTTGGTAGCTGCTTCCCACCAGGGTCAGTCATACTCCCTTGTCTTCACAAAAAGACACGCGATTCCTCCTTTGCTTTCTCTAGGAGAAACTGAGAGCCAAGAGCTTCAGCTCCTGAGGGCTGAATCTGCATCCCTTATGTATCCACAAGGCCTGCAGAAATCACTATGAGTTTAGCATGCATCCAGTTCTGATGTCTCCATCATAAGAAGGACATAGAACTGCTGGAGCGAGTCCAGAGGAGGGCCAGAATGATGATCCAAGGGCTGGAGCACCTCTGCTATGAGGATAGGCTGAGGGAGATGAGGTTGTTCAGACCGGAGAACAAAAGATTCCAGGGAGACCTTAGAGCTGCCTTCAGTACCTCAAGGGATCCTACAGAAAAGCTGGAGAGGGACTTTTCATAAGGGTGCCTAGGAACAGGACAAGGGCAATTGGTTTTAAGCTGAGGGAGAGGAGGTTTAGACTGGATCTTAGGAAGAAGTTTTTCAGTATGAGAGTGGTGAGACTCTGGAATATGTTGCCCAGAGTGGTCATGGATGTCCCCTCCCTGGAGCTTTTTAAGGTTAGACTGGATGAGGCCTTGGGCAACCAAGTCTATTTGAAAGGTGTCCCGGCCCATGGCAGAGGGGTTGGAGTAGATGATCTCTGAGGTCCTTTCCAACCTATGATTCTACGCTTATGAAGGTCAGGAGCTGAGTTTCTGTCGGCAAAGTTCTGCTTTGGGTTGCAGAGGCAGTCCCGCAGAGGTACTCAGCTGAATAGGTTACTGGGCTGTAACTGACAGTAGGTCACATGCCTCAATCCCATGCAAGCTTTTGCCTTCAATTTATTCAGAAGGCAAAAGAAAGTCCTTGGGAGTGACTGTCAGAAGGGAAACAGTGTATGACCTGTGCCATTTCAGCACGTCGGGAGTCTGAACGCACTAGCAAGTAGCGCGGTTCATTTTCCTGTCTCGAATGCTTGCAGCAGCAACGAAGCGTGTTCTTTATATCAGCAAGTCCAGACTCTCTACATGTTCTGCCCAGGCAGGAGGACTATTTAGCCATAATGTTCTTTCAAGTTAGAGTTTTTGTATTACAGTGGGGGGGAAATAAACCACCCACAACATTTTTTAATTTGTGATAAACCTGTATTATAACTGCCTTATTTATTTGTAATCTTGTACAGTGTTACAAAAGGATGGACAACGTTGGCCTTTCATGGACTATTCACTTTCAGAGCTGTATTGTACTATGGGAGTTTTGTAAATAGTTTTAGCTTGGACAGGTAATTGCATGTACACTTGTAAGAAAAAGAGGCAAAGAGGCACACTTTTAATAAACGTTAACCATTTTTTTTGTAAGAGACATTTTACATGTGCATGGAGATGATAAAAAGAGTCCTTTGGAAATGGAAGTCCTTTTGCTTTTCCTTGCAATCTACTGCATGCCACTCATGCCTGACTTCAGTAAGACAAAATGAAAACGCTAAAGTCGTTTGGTTTTGGGTTGCTTTGGGGTTTTTGTTTTTTTCTCCTAAGTGTTTTTTGGACATAGCACAGAGTTAAATCCACTTAGTTGCATGTGCGTGCAGCAAAGCGAAGTCAAAATGCAAACAGCAAATGAAGAAGACGAAAAAAATACATAATACTGCTACGAATAATAATTGAATGGCTGTGATCTGCCAACCTCGGTGTCCCAAGATCCATAATGCAGTATATAAAAAGTGTTATCAGCATCTCTGCTATCTTCATAAAGTACCTTCTGGTCATTAGAAGCAATAAACTCTACTTGACTGTAATATATAAAAAAAAGAAATCAAACAAAAAAACCCAAGCAGACATTCTAGTTTGTAACGGTGTAGTATCTGACATTCAATGGGTATTTGCTGATACTGCAGTTGATGTAGTATTGTCACCAAGAAGGACCAAGTGTCAAATCCATCATTGCTGTATGCAGGTGCAACGCTACTGAAGGGAAAGGAGGTGAATTTGGCCCATTGACGTTACCCAGAGTATATTTCTGACGTGGTTATAAGTTATTGTATATGAAAAGAACACAATGCAAAGAGATTGTTTACCTAGCTACATACATATGTATATCTATATGTATGTGTATAGATACAGACTCATTTGGTTGCCTTATTTTTGTTAGGTTTCTCTTTTTTCTTTTCTCTTCTCTTCTCTTGTCTTTTTTCTTCTCTATTTTTCAATTTTCTCAATTTTCTTTTCTTTTCTTTTCTTTTCTTTTCTTTTCTTTTCTTTTCTTTTCTTTTCTTTTCTTTTCTTTTCTTTTTCTTTTCTTTTCTTTTCTTTTCTTTTCTTTTTTTCTTTTCTTTTCTTTTCTTTTTTTCTTTTCTTTTCTTTTCTTTTCTTTTCTTTTCTTTTCTTTTCTTTTCTTTTCTTTTCTTTCTCTTCTCTTCTCTTCTCTTCTCTTCTCTTCTCTTCTCTTCTCTTCTCTTCTCTTCTCTTCTCTTCTCTTCTCTTCTCTTCTCTTCTCTTCTCTTCTCTTCTCTTCTTTTCTTTTCTTCTCTTCTCTTCTCTTCTCTTCTCTTCTCTTCTCTTCTCTTCTCTTCTCTTCTCTTCTCTTCTCTTCTCTTCTCTTCTCTTCTCTTCTCTTCTCTTCTCTTCTCTTCTCTTCTCTTCTCTTCTCTTCTCTTCTCCTCTCTTCTCCTCTCTTCTCTTCTCTTCTCTTCTCTTCTCTTCTCTTCTCTTCTCTTCTCTTCTCTTCTCTTCTCTTCTCTTCTCTTCTCTTCTCTTCTCTTCTCTTCTCTTCTCTTCTCTTCTCTCTTCTCTTCTCTTCTCTTCTCTTCTCTTCTCTTCTCTTCTCTTCTCTTCTCTTCTCTTCTCTTCTCTTCTCTTCTCTTCTCTTCTCTTCTCTTCTCTTCTCTTCTCTTCTCTTCTCTTCTCTTCTCTTCTCTTCTCTTCTCTTCTCTTTTTCTCTTATTTTCTCTTTTTCTCTTCTCTTTTTCTCTTCTTTTCTCTTTTTCTCTTCTCTTTTTCTCTTCTTTTCTCTTTTTCTCTTCTTTTCTCTTTTTCTCTTCTCTTCTTTGCTTTTCTTTTTGACTCATTTTCCAAATAACTTCTATAGCTGAGCAGAAAGTATTTGCCTGGAGTACCATCAGAAGATGGTTCTCAGTGTTCTCTGGCTTTCAGGCATGTGGGTTGTGTGCTGATGTTAGTGCTGCTCCCACTAAAGCCATGCTTACTGGGATGCCTCCCTTAGTAATCACAGCGTAACCCACAGCTTGAGGCCCACATCATCTAGAGATGTAGGATATCAACATCCAAGGCTCTGGCTCATGTTTTTTCAGTGTTGCTGCTGAACCTGGAGGTATTTTGCATGCATCATTTTACAAGTTGTTCACACCTGTGGTCGCTCCAGCTCGGGACTGCTTCTCACATTCCATATATAGTTGCTGTATGGTAGATGAGGAGCTTTTCAGGAGCGTTAAAACCAAGATTGGTGGCAGAGGGGGAAAAGGTGATGTGAACTGCGAATACTTTCTCCTATGGATTAATGAGGATTTCTTGTCTTTTACAGGTTTGAGCTAGTTTTATAATAGGGCCTAGAAATCCATTCATTTGTTTCATCAGGTGGCTGTGGGGTTAACTAAGCAGTACAGCTTCTGCAAGTACTTCTGTCATAAAGTAAGATGTAGATTCATACAACATGTCCAAGTAGCCTGCATACAAGAACCACTAGCTTATACTGGTGATTGGCTTCATACAGCAGTTAAGGGTTTCTAACACAGTTATAAACTAACTCATCTTAAATTCAGTGGTTTTTACATGTCAGTGGGGCATAACTGTTGTGACTAATGATAATCTGGACTCTACTGCTCTATCCCAACCCTGTTTATGGTTGGCTTTTCCTAGAACTCTGTATCAACATTTTTTAGCTCTTTGTTCCTTCCAATCTTGTCTCTCACTGAGATTTCAGGCCAAATCAAAACTATTAATCAATACATAATGGTGAATAAATGGGAGAAAGCACATATTAGGGAGGGGCTGTCTATTGGTCTTTAATTACTCTTCAAAACATCAAGCCTCTTGGGTGGCCTGGTGTGACATAATCTGATGGGTGCAAGGACAAAAATGTGAAATGAAGGGGAAAAAAAAAGATCACCAAGTTAGCAGGAGTACAAAATAATGAAAAGAAGATAGCAGTTTCTAAAAGGAAAAGGTGAAAAGCCAGTGCTCCTTCTGAAGTCAGTGGCAAAGCTCTCAGTGGCATGGAACAGGTCTTGAGTATCTGAGCTGGCAGAGTGCTCAACCAGATTCCTAGCGTAACAAAACAAAACAAGGCTGGTGACTGACTGCATGACCAGGTCCATTCCTGAGTTTTCATGTCTGTTCACATCTCCAGGAGATCTCTCGATGACATGCTCTCAGAGTTTCAGAAGGAATTATTAGAAACAGGTGGAGGTTGACATCTTCAATGCCTGCTTCCTGACTGTAAGGAAGCACCTCGAGGTTTGAATGAGCATTGGTTAATGTGCATAGCCTATGTGCTGAAAGGACTTGGTTTAGCTTGTGCCTTACTGCATGCTAGAGGATCTGCTTCTTAATATTAGGATCCCCGTTTTATGCCTTCTGTGACACTGGACATGTTACACCTGCATAAAACTGAAGGAACAAACAGTGCTGCATCACTGTGAAGCTTTTTTACTACTTCTTTTCCTACTTTGCTTAACTATCTATGTGGGTGCAAGAAGTGCTCCAAGCATTTATGAAGAGAGGCCATGCACAGGTGTCTGCAGTTCTAAGCTAAATAGAAACAGATTTCCTAGATCTCTCTGAAGAAAATCCACTGAGACAGTTTGGAGATCCATTGAAAAAGCAAAACTATCCATCTGCCCTTCTCTTCAGAACAGGCTGAACACAGCACATTGATTACCAACATCCAGAACACTTAGCTGCGGCTTGGAACTGCCCTGCCACACTTGCTAGACATAGGTTGGTGGTGCCACAGCCAGCAGTTCTTCTTGTGGGATTTGATCACTGCGGTTGTGCAGACTACTGTGTCTTACTTTCAAGTGCCTGACCTGCTGCTTTGATCCTAGACCTGTGGACGGTGGCATCAGTTATGAGCAACTTGGGCTGGCACATTGAAGTTATTCAATGATTCCTTATGTCTTCTGCTCCTTAATGTGTGGGGGGAGGGGGTTAAAGGTTGTCTGCTCTTACATTTCAAAGCAATGTGTCCAGAATTTTCAGTGAGAGATTAAAATTAACTGCCCATGCCACCACACCATTGATTCATGATTATTGCATTCTTAAATTGTTACAGCAGAAATCCTTCTTTGCTTAGAATTCCTGCTTTTGTTTTTTCACTCTGGCTTTGCTGGAGTTTGAGTAAAAGAAGTGCAGTGACTATGGAACTTGCTCCCTTGTACAAGTAGACTGTCCATACGAATCTGGATGTAGACAAAGCAAATAGTGAGTTTCTGTTCTGCATTTAAGCAGCTTTGGAAAATGTTACAGAATACAGCAAGAAGGGAAGGAATGCTTCCAATGTAACTGGTTTCAAAGCCAGGGTCCAAGAGCAGTTACCACTTCCAATCGGATTTAACCCAAACCAGAGAATTTTAGAGTGGTGATCATATATTCAGTGAAATTCTAATGGAGGTTAGAAAACTTCCTGTTGGAGGCTCTTTTTTTTGCAGAAGATACTTGTCTGTGTGCAGACACAGTTGGTGGATAATGAGGCAAAGCACTAGTAGCAAACACACATTTCACAGTCTCAAGCTGAATCAGCCAAATTTGAACCATCTCTTAAAATCTCTGCTGCTACAATTTGTGCTTCAACTCTCCTCTGTCTGGGTTTTATCCTGCTGATTTGATTAATCCTTGTACTCTCTGCTGTCAGGGGGTTAATTTTTGCCCTTCTGGTATATGTCCATAGGTTCTGCTTGGAAATGAGATGTTAAGTGGTTTGGGGCTTTTTTTCTGATCTGTTAATTGCAAAGGTTTAAAAGTGCATGTGATTCTTTCCTTTTATAATGAAATGATCAGGAGTGGAAGGTAGGAAGAAAAAACCAAACCACACATGGATCATGCGTCCTACACTCAAAACAGGTTTGCCTAGATGTGATGGCACAGTGTTCTTTCTAGTTTTATCCATTATTCCAAGGATCCTAGCAATATTTAAACATGGTAAGTGCCATAGCACTAAGAGAGGAAGGAGCTAGTCATGCCTGCTTGCCTCTTAACACCACATCACTCTTCTTTGCCTGTCAAAATGTGACCTTCAGCTCATAAAACACTACTTCTTCAGACATCAGTGCCCTTGTTGCCCTTAACTTATCTTGAGTTGCTCAGTGCCATGACATTTTTGTTGCCAGCAGTTACTGTCCGCTCAGGCCTGGTTACCATCTCCCTCCATAGTTCCTTCACGACATGGCTGTCAAGCTCCTTCTTTTCAAAACCAAATTTTTGCTTATAAGAGGTGTTGATGAGAAAAGAAATAGCTTTGACATAATCTGATTAGGAAGCAGTACACATGAAAGCTAACACAAAAGGGTGAAGAAACACACCCTGTGGTGGGAGTACAGGCATCAGCAGCTGGCATCAAGATGGGCAATGAGGCCTGACCCTGCCAGCTGCAGGCAGAGCAGCAGCTCTACTTATGTCCCCCCAAAACCAGACACAGATACACGAGTGTTCCCTAGCATGTTCCCTAGCAGTTTCTTAAACATATGCAAACCTATCTCAAGGGCAGTTACGTTGTCTGCGTTTGGGCACTTCTCTTTGTTAAGTGCAAGGAAAGATACAGTCTTGGAGTTTTATCAGGCTGGTCGAACTCAAGTATTTAGTAAGGAGATTGTGCAAGAGGAACTGTCTCAGCTGCTTAACTTGCAGGTCTTGGCAGCAAATTCTGCATCGCTTCTGAGCTAACTTTAATATTCTGCTTAAACTTGGGGGTGGGTGTGGAAAAAGTCATTCTTTGCATCAGGTGGAGATACTCCATTCCTTACAGGGAAAACCAGATGTACTCTTCTCCCTATTTCATTGGCGTAAGAGGCTTCAGAAGATATTTCAGTTCAGTTTCCAGCCCCCTAAAAGTAATGGAAACACTCATTTCCATGTCAAATGGAGGGTTGCCAGTGACTTCAAAGGGAGCAGGCCAGAAGCCTACTGCATCACAACAGAAACAGCCACAAAGGTAAATGGGAAGAGTCTTAACTTTGAGGAACGAGCTAGTAAGTCAAGATGTCATTTTTCCAACTGTTGCAGCCTACTGAACCTATAAATATTTTTTATACTCACATAGCTATACACTATATATATATATATGTATGTATGTATATACCTAGTACAATACAATAACTTCATGCTGGGTAACTTCTGATGAGAGATTTGCATTAATAATACGGGTCTATTTTTATGTAAATAGAATATTGTAGAGTATCTTTCAGTCTTTTTTTCAGGATTGTTAAAATTGAGAAGAGCAATTGAATATTCTTGTCCTATTTTTATGTTCCAAAAAAGTGAATGGACTGAAATGTTAAATGTGAATGTAAATTTCTTATTGCAACTTTTCTACTGAGTGTTTGCACTATTATAATTTCTGGAATCTTAATTCAAAATAAAGGAAACAAAAACTTGCTTGGATAAACCACCATTTGGGATTCTTGTTTTGCTTGTTTCTTTTAAAGTCAAGTTGCATTCATTACCCTGCACACAGATTCACAGGCTGCATTGGGCTGGAAGGGATGCTCAAAGGTCATCTTCTCCATCTTTTCCAATGCACCCTGCAGTCAGCAGGGACACCTCCAACTAGATCAGGGTGCCCAGGTCCACATCAAGTCTGATCCAGCCTCAACCACATCCCTGGGCAGCCTGTTAAAGTATTTCACCACTCTCATTCTGAAGAACTTCTTCCTTATGCCCAAACTAAATCTACCCTGCTCTAGATTCAAACCATTGCCTCTCATCCTGTCACGAAAAGCCCTTCTCAACAGTCCCTCCCCAGCCTTCCTGTAGGTTCCCTTCAGATATTGAAATGTAGCTACAAGGTCTCCACAGAGCCTTCTCTTCTCCAGATTGAACAGCCCAAATTCTTTCAGCCTGTCTTCACAGGAGAGGTGCTGCAGCCCTCTGATCACCTTGGTGGTCCTCTTCTGTCAGTGCCTCTCTTGTGTCGGGAGCCCAATAGCTAGACAAAGCACTTCAGGTGAGGTCTCACCCGAGCAGAGCAGAGTGTCGGAATAGCCCCTCTGGACCTGCTGGCCACGCTTCTTTTGATGCAGCCCAGGATGCCATTGGCATTCTGGGATGCAAATGTGCACTGTTAGCTCATGTCCAGCTCCTCCAAGCTGCCTTTCTGAGGATGCAGCTACATCTTCCCGGTTTGGGGGTAAAAAATAGACACCTAGAAAGCCTGAAATTTTAGATTCACAGTTGAACTAATTGTTCCCTATGGGCACAATTCACCTCCTTTGTGGATCTTACTGACTTTCTGCATTGACCATCAGCTTGGGCCAAGTGCTCCATCCATTGTGCAAGCAGAGGAAAATAAGCGTGTGCAAATACTGGCAGACTACTAGCAACATGGACCAGAACACAGGGAGGAGAAGCTCGTCTCTCCCTTTCCACAAGTCAGAAATATGTGGCCAACTTGAGCTGAGTGCAGATTGTGCAGGCACTTTATGCTGTACAAGACACAGAGCCAAGCTAAGTGCAAAATTACACAGGTTAACTTCAGATTGATTTGGAAACTGATAAAGTTATATCAGGTAACATATCTCTCAAGAGGCTCTGTAGGCTTGGACTCTGCACCAAAGTGATTCGATTGTACTGCTTCCAAATGACAGCAGACTCCCATCTGGCAAGCTCAGAGCAAAAGCAGAGGGGCCCAGGTTCTGTCAGCCTGTCCATGCATATATGCCCTGAGATAACTTGGAAATGCAGAGTCCTTTGTGATGGAAAACAGCCTGGGCTCAGATGCAAGAGGCTTTATTCCAAACATTAGATTGAGGCTCTCCAGCTCTCTCTCCTGCAGGTGAGAGAGCACAGCGTGAGTTGTACAGAACCAAGAGCCAGCAACATGCCTTCATGGCCAAGGAGGCCAATGGTCTCCTGGGGTGCATTAAGAAGAATGTGACTAGCAGGGTGAGGGAGGTTTTCCTCCCACTCTGCTCTGCTCTGGCAAGGCTGCACCCTGGAGTACTGTGTCCGGTTCTGGGCTCCCTCATTCAAGAGAGACAGGGAACTACTGGAGAGAATCCAACAGAGGCTACAAAGACACTGAGGGGCCTAAAGTATGTCTGTGAATAGGAAAGCCTAAGACACCTGGGTCTGTTTAGCCTGGAGAAAAGCAGCCTGAGAGGGAATCTTCTCAATGCTCAGCAAGAGATGGAGTGTTGGGGGGCAAGAAGGTGGGGCCAGACTCTTTTCAGTGGTGCCCAGGGACAGGACAAAGTTCAGCTGGCACAACTGGAACCCAGTAGGTTGCAATTGAACTTATGGAGAAACTCCTGTCATTGAGGTTGATGGACCACAAGAGCAGGCTGCCCAGAGAAGCTGTGGAGTCTCCTGCTCTGGAAACTTTCAAAACCAGCCTTGACATTGTGATCCTGGGCAACCTAATCTAGGTGACTCTTTGTTAGCAGGGGGCTTGGACTAGATGATTTCCATAGGTCCCTTCATGCATTGCAATGTTTTGCCCAGTGAGGTGGTGGAGTCCCTCTCCCTGGAGGTATTTAAGTCTTGTTGAAGTAGAGCTTAGGGATATGGTTTAGTCAAGGACTTGTCAGTGGTAGGCTAATGGTTGGACTTGATTTTAAAAGTCTGTTCAGGCAGTTCTGTGATTTTATGAGTCCTAGTGGAAAGCAAATTATCCATGGGGCAGCAATGTGCCCTTGTGGCCAGGAGAGCCAATAGTATCCTGGGATGCACTAGAAAAATGTGTCCAGCAGGTCTAGGGAGGTTCTCTTGCTCCTCTTCCTCTGCCTTGCTGAGACCACTCCTGGAATACTGTGTCCAGTTTTGGGCTCCCCAGTTCAAGAGGCACACAGCTCTACTGGAGAGAGTTCAACAGAGAGTTACAAGAATGAATGGGGCACTTGAACAACTCTCCAGTGAATATGGACTGAGACGTGGGGCTGTTTAGTCTTGAGAAAATAATTCTGAGAGGGGATCTTGTTTATGTCGATAAATATCTGAGGGGTGGGTGTCAAGATGAAAGTCCCAGGTTCTTTTCAATGGTGCCCAGCAATAGGACAAGGAAAAACAGGTACAAAAGGTAACACAGGAGGTTCCACCTCAACATGAGGAAAAACTTTACAGTGAGGGTGCTGGAGCCCTGGATCAGGGTGCCTGGAGAGACTGTGGAGTCTCTTTCTCTGGAGGCTTTCAAAACTTGCCTCGATGCATGTGACCTGCACTGTGATCTTGCACTGGCAGGGGGGTTGAACTCAGTGATCTCCAGAGGTCCCTTCCAACTCCTACCGTTCTATGATTCTATGACATATCTAAAGTGAAAATATGACCTTCATCTTTCATTGGTCCTATTCTGCCACTTTGGTATTTTAAATCTTTCTCTTACTAATAAAAAGTGCAGCCCTGCCTGTGTTGTTGGGGGGGTCTGATGCATATAGATACACAGAGAGCTCTATATGTTTGTGTATGAGATATGTAACACATAGGTTAATGAGGCAGGATTAATGACCCAGGTTGGGGACTCAGAGGCTGCCATGCCCCATTACACAGCTGACTCACTTCAGAGACACAGTCACATAGGATGACAATTTGCTTGCTTAGACAATGAGGCAATACCAGCAGTGGGCTGCTCAAACAAGAGGACACAGTCCCAAGCTGCGCCAGGGGAAGTTTAGACTCGAGGTGAGGAGAAAATTCTTCACAGAGAGAGTTGTTAGCTGTTGGAATGGGCTGCCCAGGGAGATGGTGGAGTCACCATCCCTGGAGGTGTTTGGATGTGGCACTTGGTGCCATGGTTTAGTAGTCATGAGGACTTTGGGTGGCAGGTTGGACTTGATGATCCTTGAGGTCTTTTCCAACCTTATTGATTCTATTATTCTATATCCTCTGGTAAGACTTTTGGAGAAGAGCAGTTCCAGTTGTGTGTGGTTTATGCTACAGAAATGCAGTCACCCTGCTCCACTCTGGTGAGGCCACATCTGGAATACTGTGTCCAGTTCCTGGCTCCCCAGTTCAAGAAGGACAGGCTAGAGAGGGTACAGCAAAGAGCTACAAAGGTGCTGAGGGGACTAGAGCATCTCTCTTATGAGGAAAGACTGAGAGAATTAAATTCTCTTTTTAGTCTGGAAAAGAGGAGGCTGAGGGGGAATCTCATAAGTGCTTATAAACACTTAGAGGATGGGTGTCAGGAGGAAGGAACCAGTCTTTCTTCAGTGGTGCCCAGTGACAGGACAAGGAGCAATGGGCACAAACATGAACATAGGAAGTTCCATCTAAGCATGAGGAGGAACTTCTTTAAGAGTGTCAGCACTAGAACAGGCTGTCCAGAATCTCCATCTGTGAAGACATTCCAGACCCACCTGGATGTGTTCCTATGTGACCTTCTCTAGGTGAACCTGCCTTGGCAAGGGGGTTGGACTCAATATGCTCCCGAGGTCCCTTCCAACCTCTACCATTCTGATTCTGTGAATGAGGAATTCCAGGGACTGCCTTCTTACAGCATAAAACAACCAGGACTGGAACTCATGTTCTTGCCAGAGGATATTGTTGATTTAAAAAAGGGGGAAGGGGAGAATGAAGAATGAGAACATTGTGTACGTTGTCCAGGCATTATTGGTGCACTGCCATCGTATCTGTGTCAGAGCCTTCCCCTTTTGCAGCCATTCCCCAGGGCAGTGGGTCACCTAATGCAATGTTCCAGCTGGCAGAACATGATGTTCAATGGAAGGAAACTATTATACAGGTAGCAGTCATGGACCATACTCTCATTTGGGCTGTTCTGATGGAGGAGAAAAAGGGGGGAAAAAAAAAGGAAAAAAATAAAAAGAAGCCATAACTGGAAAGCAAACCATGAGGTGGAAATTGCCTGTGATAATTCTGGCTCTCATTAAACCCACTGAGCTGTGAAGAGAGCCTGGGAAATTTGAGCTATAGCCAGGCTACTTAGGAACCCTGATCTGATCCTGAACATCCAGTACTGTGCAGATTCTTTTTACTGTCAGCAGCAGTAGAGGCATGCATAGATTTTCAGGCTCAAGGCTCGGAAAATAGAAACGCTCTCTTAATATTCAGAGATTCATAGGTTCGTAGAATGGTTTAGGTTGGAAGGGACCTTAAAAATCACCTAGTTCCAAACCCCCTGCCATGAGCAGGGACACCTTCCACTCTACCAGGTTGCTCAAGGGGTCATCCAACTTGGCCTTGAACACCTCCAGGAAGGGGGCATCCATGACCTCCCTGGCAATCTGTTTTAATGTCTCACCACACTCGCTGTAAAGAATTTCTTCCTAATATTTAGTCTAAATCTACCCTCCTCTTGATTCCCTCCCTCATTCCCTCTTGTGTGGTCACTACAAGCCCTTGTGAAAGGTTTCTTCCCAGCTTTCCTGTAAGCCCTCTTCAGGTACTGGAGGGCCACTATAAGGTCTTCCCAGAGCCTTCTTTTCTCCAAGCTGAACAGCCCCAGCTCACACAGCCTGTCCATATAGAAGAGGTGCTCCAGCCCTGTGCTTATCTTTGTGGCCCTCTTCTGGAGCTGCTCCAGCAGTTCCATTAATACATCCATATTCTATTAATACAAGTCTCCCAGGCTGCTTCTGTTTCTGTGCTTATAACCAGACACTGGCCCACTATTGTTAGATTAACAATGGCAAGCTAGGAATGAAGAAGCAGAAGTATCTGGTGGTGAAGGAGTAGTCATGATTGTTACGCATGTTTACCTTTCCATTCACTAGGCATAGTCTGAAGATCATAGAATCACAGAATGGTTCAGGCAGGAAGGGACCTCCAAAGGTCATCCAGTTTGACGTCCCTGCAGTCAGCAGGGACATCCCCGCAGTCAGCAGGGACATCCCCATCTAGGCCAGGATGCCCAGGACCTCATCAAGCCTCGCCTTGAATATGTCCAGGGAAGGGGCCTCAACCACCTCCTTGGGCAACCTGTTCCAGTGTTCCACTGCCCTCGTAGTGAAGAACTTCTTCCTGATATCCAATCCAAATCTGCCCTTCTCAAGCTTGAAGCCAAGATGTCAATGAGGGCTTTCATAGAGATGGCTATCAATTACTGCACCAGAGCAGACCAAGCAGAGGAGCTTCCCTATCAGATGTGTTGTACTTCACCAAGCCAGTGGGACTCCGATGACTTCATCATCATTCTCTCAGCCCGCAGGGGAATCTGTCTGCACGATTCTAACACGGCCAGAGCGAGCCATTGACATCCATCTGGCCTGGCCTCCTGCACAGGCCTACACTCGGCCTGGCCACACTGCTGTGCTGCACAAACACCACATTTTTTTGTTTGTTTATTATTAGAAGTAATAAAGTCAAGCAAATCCATCATTTTCTGGTTGCTGAGAGATTTGTAGTCAGACACTTGTTTGGCGCGGGCCAAACTATGCTCCTGCCGTTGCCAAAGGTCACGAAGGCACCACCGACTGTTTTCCCCCAAACTCTATAGTTACTCTGTATGTTTATTGAACTTTGGCAATGCTGTGATGTGCTCCTCGGCAGCGCTGCCAACACCATTAGAAGGGAGCAGCCCTATCAGAAAACACACAGCAAGTCGCTGAGGAAAGGTCCCGGTTGAACGTTAACTGGGATCGACAGGCGGGGTGCAGGAACACGTAGAAAGCGTAGAGGACAGCGTCTGGTGAACAAACAACAGGCAGGGAGGACACGCCGTGGCACTCCGGTGAGGCTGCAGTGGATAAGCGTCTCATCAAGAGGAGTCATTGACGTAATTACAAAGGCAGGTGGAGGCACATTGATTTTATCAGGGTCGGTGACCTCTACTGCTATTAAAGTGTACCTAGTTCCTTACTACTGAGGTAATTAGACCTTTTGAAGTCAAATATTAATCTACCAGACCTTTGGGTTAAAAAAAAAAATAAATAGAAAAAGATGCTTCTCCCAGAATGATAGAATGTTAGAGGGTGGAAGAGACCTCAACAGATTACCCAGTCCAACCCCCGGCCAGAGCAGGATCACCTACAGTAGGTCACACAAGAAGGCATCCAAACAGGTTTTGACTGCCTCCAGAGGAGATTCTACAACCTCTCTGGGCAGCCTGTCCCAGTGTTCTGTCAGCCTCCCAGTGAAAAAGTTTTTCCTTATGTTCATGTGGAACCTTCTGTGATCCAGCTTGCACACATTGCCTGGATAAGAGGAGGCTCAGAGGAGACCTTATTGCTGTCTACAACTACCTGAAGGGAGGTGGTAGCCAGGTGGGGGTTGGTCTCTTCTCCCAGGCAACCAGCACCAGAACAAGAGGACACAGTCTCAAGCTGCACCAGGGGAGATTTAGGCTGGATGTTAGGAAGAAGTTCTCCACAGAAAGAGTGATTGGCCATTGGAATGGGCTGCCCAGGTTGGTGGTGGAGTCACCATCACTGGAGGTGTTTAGGAAGAGACTGGATGGGGCACTTAGTTGCATGGTTTAGTTGATTAGATGGTGTTGGGTGATAGGTTGGACTTGATGATCTCAAAGGTCTTTTCCAACCTGGTTAATTCTATTCTATTCTATTCTATTCTATTCTATTCTATTCTATTCTATTCTATTCTATTCTATTCTATTCTATTCTATTCTATTCTATTCTACTCTACTCTACTCTACTCTACTCTACTCTACTCTACTCTACTCTACTCTATTCTATTCATTGCCCCTTGTCCTGCCACTAGGCATCACTGAGAAGAGCCTGGCTCTGTCTTCCTGACACTTATCCTTCGCATATTTACAAACATCAATGAGATCACCCCTCAGTCCTCTCCAAGCTAAAGAGACCCAGCTCCCTGAGCCTTTCCTCATAAGGGAGATGTTCCACTCCCTTCATCTTTTTTGTGGCTCTATGTAGAAAAAATAAATTTAGAAAAGCTCTTTCTCATCTGTCAGGCCTTGGAGGGATTTTGTCCACCCTAAAGAATAAGCAGATCCGGGACATGCATCTTTCTGCAGCCTGACTTGTGAGGTCAGCATCTCAATTTGGTTTCAGAGTGGCTACCTGTATATTAGAACCTCGTTTAATCCAGAGAAGCAAACACTATTTAGTGCCTTAAGGTTTTATGATTGATCTAAAGATAGCAGCATCTTTAAATCTAATTCACCTCTCACATAGACATCAAGCACTGCATCTGAGGGCAGAGATGTTCCATGCTGAGGGAGGAAGTGGCACTGAACTTGTCTATAAGGGATTAATGTGCTTAAGTACTTAATGCTTTTGTTTACCCCTGACATTAAACCACAGCAGAAAAAAGTGTGGCTGTTAGAATCACACAGCCAAGGGGGGTGGGGGGTGGGTGGCCCAGGGAGGTGGTGGAGTCACCATCCCTTGAGGTGTTCAAGAGGTGATTGGACTTGACACTTGGTGCCATGGTTTAGTAGTCATGAGGACTCAGGTGACAGGTTGGACTTGATGATCTTTGAGGTCTTTTCCAACCTTTTTGAGTCTATGATTCTAAGGCATTTTTGAAGATCATATAGTCCAACCCCCCTGCTAGAGCAGGATCACCCAGAGTAAATCACACAGGAACATGTCCAGTTGGGTTTGGAATCATTCTAGAGGCACAGACTTCACAACCTCTCTAGGCAGCCTGGTCCAGTTCTTAGTCAGATTTTCCCTTATATTTACCTGGAAACTCCTGGGCACACTGCCCCTTGCTGTGTCCCTGGACACCACAGAGAAGAGTCTGGCTTTATTCTCCTGACATTTGCTCTTTGAATATTTATAAGCACCAATGAGGTCCCCTCTCAGTTTCCTCCTGAATACTATTTTCATTTCCCTGGAACAAGTGAACTAGGGAAAAGTTTTTTTCACATCAAGAGCTAAACTACAGCATTTGAGAATATTTGCAGAGATTCAGGGACAAAGATCCAAGTTTCAGTTGCAAAATCAGAACTGTCCAGCAGGGCAGATCCAGTCACGGAGGAGGTGCACTACCCCAAATCTGTAAAAATCTGTAACCTAAAGCACATGCCATGTTGTGGTGTATTGCTAGTATGGAGCCAACTGTTCTCTGATTGGTTATGAAACTCCCAAACCATTCTGAGTGCAGGCTCAAGGAGAAGGATTTGGCAGTGTCGGTGCATAAAAAACATGAGCCAGCAATGTGCACCGGCAGCCCCGAAGACAACCGTGTCCTGGGCTGCATCAAAAGAAGTGTGACCAGCAGGATGAGAGAGGTGATTCTGTCTCTCTGGTCTGCACTTGCAAGACCTGACTTGGAGTGCTGTGTCCAGTTCTGTGCCTGCAACACAAGAAGGATGTGGACCTGATGGAGCAAGTCCAGAGGAGGTCACAGAGATGATCAGAGTACTGGAACATCTCCTTTATGGGGACAGGCTGTGAATGTTGGGGCTGTTCAGCCTGGAGATGAGATGGCTCCAGTGACACCTTCTAGCAGTCTTCCAGTGCCTGAAGGGAGCCTACAAGTAAGCTGGGGAGGGACTTTTGACAAGTGCTTGTACTCATAGGATGAGTGCCAATGGTTTTGAGCTGGAAGAGGGTCAATTTAGACCATATATTAGGAAGAAATTCTTTATAGTGAAGGTGGTGAGATACTGGAACAGATTGCCCAGGGAGGTCATGGATGCCCCCTCCCTGGATGTTCAAGGCCAGGTTGGACGGGGCCTTGAGCAGCTGGGTGTAGTGGAAGGTATCCCTGCCCATGGTGGGGGGGTTGAAACCACATGGTGTTTAAGGTCCCTTCCAACCCAAACCACTCAAGGATTCTATGATTCTATGATCTGTCCATGACTTTTTAAAGCCTTCCTCTCAGGCTGCTTATGAGATGTTCCTGTGGCGGCAGCTGGAATAGATATTACATCACAGTGAAATCTGGGCACTGTAGTCAAAGTCACTAACCTTGCCTCTAGCCCATATAAAGGTCAATGCCACACTGAAAAATGGGATGTTCCAACAGTTGCAAAGGTACCAATTCCACACTACCACCATACATAGTGCTTCATCTTCCTCCAGTGATCATAACATCATCATTCAGCAGGATTTTACCAGCCATGGTGGAAGGCCAAAGCTGTAAAGTTGCTGCCAAGCAAGTTCATAAACACACATGAGCACATTTCAGGAAAGGAAAAGCTAGTTTAGCAGACTGCAAAGGATCCATCCAGTCCTTGGTTTCTGAGAGTTTCAGCAAAAGTGTTTGGTGGCAAATGGGCCAGCAGGAATGACCTCTGAGGAGCAGCTGAGGACTTGGAGTTTGTCTAGTTTGGAGAGATGGAGGCTGAGGGCCAACCACTGCTCTCTACATCTTTCTGAGAAGGAGAAGTGGAGAGGGAAGTGATAATCTCTTCTCCCTGGTACCCAGTGCAGGACATGTGGGAATGACTCAAAGCTGCACCACAGGAGGTTTAGACTGGCTTTTCTTTCCCAAGAGCGTGGTCAAACACTGGAACAGGCTTCCTAGAGGTGTGGCCAATGCTCCATGCCTCTCAGTGTTTAAGAGGCATTTTGACAAGGTCCTTAATACCATGTTTTAACTTCTTGTCAGCCCTGAAGTGGTCAGGCAGTTGGAATTGATGTTCATTGTAGGTCCTTTACAACTGAAAAAAATTATTCAATTCCCACTGGGTTCTACTGTGCAGCTTTATATACCTAAATAAGCTAAGACCACAGGCAGCATTGGACTGCTTCCATTTCAATGTCCAAGGAACTAACTACTCACTGGCACGGAGGCTCTGCTCCTTTGGCACCTCTCACTGTAGCCCAATGCTGGAAAGACCAAGGGAGGCACAATGCTGTAGAGGTTAGTTCATGATGAGGCTTTGTGTCAATGAAAGAGAAGTTCCACTCTTGTCTTCACTGAGGAGTTCAGCCTCTTCAGCAGCCTGAGAGCACTCCTGTTTGCTAAACTAAAACTCAGATGAAGGAAGAATAGGTTACAGGGATTTGAATCAGATTTGCATTTTTAGGGGGTTTCATCCATTAACAACTCATAATCTGGGCCTAAATCATTTCCCAAATCAATTAGGAAATAGAGTTTAATTTCCTTTCTTTTCTATTCTTCCCTTTCTCTTGCCCATTATTTCAATATCTCTTCTATTTTATTCTTTCCACGTGGCTCTAAACTTAGGAAAGTATTTTCACTTTTATGCCTCTCTCTTCACTTCTTCCTCTTCTTCCTTTTACCCTCTTCTTGTTTCTCACCACCATTTACATTCTTCTTATGGCTCTTCCATCTTTATTCCAGTTCCCCAGTCAAGGGCCATAACACCATGAGTTGTCAGGCAAAGCAGAGTTCTGAGCTTCGCTTACCAGCTCCTATTGCCTCTTAGGTGCTTCCTTGCAGAAACCACTTCCACACCAAAAAATACTGGGCTATTTGCAAGAGCAGGCAGAAGGCCTAATGGAGAAGGTCTGGTACTGCTCTGCCCATGAAAGATCACAGAGGTCCTAATTGCTTGGGCACTTGGCAAGATTTGTGACTTCACAAACTAGAATCATAGAATGGCTTAGGTTGGAAGGGGCTTTAGAGATCATCTACTCCAACCTCCCTGTCATGGGAAGGGACCCCTCTCAGCTAGCTAGACTTGGTTGCAAAAGACCTCATCCAACCTGGCCTTAAACACCTCCAGGGAAAGGGCATCCACGATCGCTCTGGACAATCTATTCTAGAGCCTCACCACCTTCATACTGAAGAACTTCTTCCTAAGATCCAATCTAAACCACCCTGGTCTTAAACCCATTCTCCCTAGTCCTGTCACTAGACACTGTTATGAAAAGTCCATCTGAAGCTTTCCTTCAGGTATTGGAAGGCAGATACCAGGTCCTCCTGGAGTCTTCTCCAGGCTAAACAGCCACAGCTCCCTCAGCCTATCTTCATAGCAGAGCTGCTCCAGACCTTGGATCATCATTGTGATGCTCCTCTAGACTCACTCAAGCAGTTCTATGTCCTTACTATTATGGGGACACCACAACTGGATTCAGTATTCGAGGTAGGGTGACCAGAGCAGAGTAAAGGGGCAGAATCACCTGTCTGGACCTGCTGGCCACACTCCTCTTGATGCAGCCTAGAACACAATTTTCCTTCTGGGCTTCATAAGTGCACTGCCAGCTCATGTTGAGCATCTCATCAATCAACACCCTTGAGTCTTTTTCTTCAGAATTACATCCCCAATTCAATAACATATGTTAGGGAACCATATGAGCTTAAGGGCTGGCTCAGCATTCTGGTTCCCTTCAGGAGAACTCTTTGGCAACATCACCAGAGTGGGAGATGATTAAATTAAGAGAGTAGAAATCAGAGAAGTGCTGTCTTTCAGATTAGAGCAGAACACTAAGGGAAGAAGGTGACCCTTTATGTGTATATGTATTTATCCCTGTGTGCATGGCTCTCCTTGGTAAATTGAAAACTAAATCCAGTTTCACCCTGTTTGATGTGAGGCTTCCTCAAACTCCCACCTGTCTGAAATGAACAAGTGGGCAAGGGGCAACAGGCACAAACCAGAAGCCAGGAACCTAGTTCTCCTAAACTTAAGGAGAAACTTTTTTGTAGTGAGGGTGCTGGAGGCCTGGAGCAGGCTGGTCAGAGAAGTTATGGAGTCTCCTTCTCTGGAGGGATTCCAAACTTGCCTGGACATTGTGATGCTGGGCAACCTGCTGTGGATGTCCCTGGTTTAGCAGGGAAGTTGGACTGGATGATCTCCAGAGGTCCCTTCCAACCCCCCACCGTGCTTGGATTCTGGGATTCTGTGAATTTATGCATTTGAACTGGAATGAAAAGGATGAAAATTGCTGATTTTCATTCCCCACTTCTGTGAAAGAGAATGCAGTAAAAAAAGGAAAAATATTTTTCTATGGGATTTTCATCATTTTGGAGCATAGTTAGAAAGGTAGAAGAAGTTACCTGAGATTAAAAAAAGCATCTTCCAGGGCGTAAAGGTAAAGTAGAGGGAGATTTGATATAAGAGGGTGCTAGAGCCCTGGAGCAGGCTGGCCAGAGAGGTTGTGGAGTCTCTTTCTTTGGAAAGATTCCAAACCTACCTGGACATTGTGACCCTTTGCACCCTGCTGTGGGTGACTCTGCTCTAGTAGGGGGATTGGACTAGATGATGCCCTTCCAATGCTTACCATGCCAAGATTCTGTGGAAGCCAAGGCCAGGTGTTTTGGAAGAGGTTCAGTGAAGTTATGTTAATTTTGCTAAGTCCCATCAAAAAGCTTCTCACATAGGTTCCTGCTGCACAGCACTGTTTGCATCACTGCCTTGCAGGGCAGATATGATGTCTCACTGACACAGCAGGAGACTACAGGATCATCTCAAGACGTTCCTCTCCGCTCCGTGCTATATAAGGCGCTGCCTTGCCAAGCTCTGAAAGGTACAGTATGGCTGACCCGCTGGGTTTGCTCACCAAACCACAAAGGCACTAGTTTGAAAACCAACTACTAATATGCAAAATGAAGTAAGGGCTGGTCCAGCCTCTTCTCTGTTTATAAAGGAATGAGATTTTTTTTTAATTTTTTGCTTAGCCACAAATATCTCTAAATAGTTTTTGTTTAGTTCTCAAAATATTCCTGCAGGAACCTCCCCCTGGGAGTTTAGGAAATAAATAGCTTATCCTGGACAGACTATTTATTTCCAGGATGTTTACTCATGCAATCCATGTGATTGTAAAGTGCCTCCATTTCTCAAGCTCTCTTTCAGTTCCTTAGGGGCACATAATTTAAACCTAGCAACCTTCCCCATACACTGACAGACAGTTATTCCTAAATATTGAACTGCTAGCTCCAGTTCTCTATTCATGGTGCAATTATTAATGCAGCAAGAAAGAGTGGTTTATGATTAGGTTTGCAATGCCCAGACTCCCTGGAACCACAGATTCAGACCCTGGCGAGATCAGTGCTTCACCCTTCTGCCTGGGCTAGATTCACAGGTTGCATTGTGTTGGAAAGGACCTTCAAAGGTCATGTTGTCCAACACCCCTGCAGTCATTAGGGACACCTCCAACTAGATGAGGCTAGCCAGGACCACATCAAGTCTGACCTTGAATGTCTTAAGGGAAGGGGCCTCAACCACATCCCTGGGCAACCTGTTCCATCCAGTATTTCACCACCCCCACTGTGAAGAACTTCTTCCTAATGTCCAAGTTCAATCTACCCTGCTCCAGTTTCAGACTATTGACCCTTTTCCTATCACTACAACCCCTTCTAAACAGTTCCTTCTCAGCCTTCCTGTAGGCCCTCTTCAGGTATTGAAATGTACATATAAGGTCTCCCTGGAGCTTTCTCTTCTCCATGCTGAAGTCTCACAGACTTTCTTGGTAGGAGAGGTGCTCCAGACCTCTGGTCATCTTTGTAGCCTCCTCTGCACCTGCTCCAGCAGGTCCATGTTCTTCCTCTGTTGGAGCCCTCGGGGCTGGACACAGCACTCCAGGTGAGCTCTCACCAGAGCAGAGCAGAGCGGCAGAATCACCTCTCTGGACCTGCTGGCCATTAGCATTCTGGGCTGCAAATGCATATTGTCGGCTCGTGTCCAGCTTCTCATCTGCCAGAAACCCCAAGTCCTTTACTGCAGGGCTGTTCTCTACAACCCCAGCTCACCCACATGAAGCTCTGAAATTCAGTCTGTCCCATCAGCTTAGACTTTAAAGTTCCACATGCATGGATTGCCAGAAGGACTACCCCAGGCTCCCTCATGCCGGTGACTGCAGCTATTCACTGCAACCCGTCACAGAGATGACTTCCAGCTCAGCAGGGCTGGTGCAGTCTAAGCTTCTTTTCTCTGCCAGCAAAAATTACAGTCCTGCACCTGGACCATACCACTTTGGGCCAGTGCAGTTCTCATCTAAGTGTTCATATTTTGAAATCAGTTCCTTCAAGGGAAAACGCTGCCAGTTCCACAGCTGTTAGCTGCAGACACCATGGAATTCAGACTGCAGTAAAATAATCTTTGGGTTATTCTCACTACCTATGTTCCTTTAAAAAAAAAAAGACTTTTTTCATGGCAGATGTTACATTGGTTTTCTAGTTTAGTTTTTGGACAAGAGAAGCAGTGAGAAAATTAGATCTGGATGAGAACAGACGCACTCCATGCATCAACATTCATCCAGCCTGTGACAGCTCCTCAGTGTGCCATAAGGAGCCACGTGAAGCCAGTAAACCACTAGGTCTATTCTTGTCATTGAAATGGGCAGCAAGCAGCAGAGATTCATGTCCTGATCTGAGCCAGACCAGCACCGACTCTGCTCAGTGCTGCAAGTTCCCAGCTCAGTCTCTGTTCAGAGCCAGCATTTGCTGCAGTTCAGGGCAGGTTTGTACAGACAGTGGCTGCTGCTCGCAGCGGCAGAGCTGATGGAAAGAGCTAGCACCAAGGGTTTGGCGCAGACCAAGGGCACCGCTACATTTTGTGTGACACCTTAGGGTGCAGGAAGTGAAAGGCTGCAGCTGCAGGGAGGAGGAGATGGGAGAGGTGACCCTAAACTCACCAAAAAGGGATTCTATCCCATGGAGGCCATCTTCAGGAGAAAGCTGAGGGATCACAAGGGTCAAGTTCTCTTCTTCAGTAGTTAGTATCCCAAGAGGAATATATCTGTTCTGTCTTCAAAACTGATCCATGAGTTCCTGAATCCAGTTCCAGAATCCAGGTCTTGGATCTGGTTCTCATCTGCTAAGTCCAGTCTGGACTTTCCCCCATGCTTGCCCACAGCATTGGTGGTGACAGTGACATAATTGCCATCAGAGGTTGGGTTAGATAGTGGGTTTGCATCTATTTCATTTTATTGTTCTTATTTCCACCCCAACTGGTTTAGTTTATTTCCCACCTCATCAGTCTCTTTCCCTTATTCCCTTCCTCTTCTCCTTGAGAAGGCAAAGGACTTAATAGAGAGCATCTGTCACTCATTTAGTGCCTGGCCCGGCCCGGACCCTTAGCAATTCAATAGCAATAAACACAGCACATAGACAGGCTGGGCAGCCCATTTTCCTAACAGTAGTGCATCCTAGATTTCTATTCAGTAGTTTATTAATCTAGTTCCACTATTGAAACTCATAAAAAATGCTAAATGTGTGATTTAGGGAGTCTCTGTGGCACAGCCTGTTGGAAGGGCTATAAGAAGTGAAGTAGTAGCAGCTGAAGCCAGAATACCCGGGAAGACGAGGACGCTATGAGATAGAATCTGGCAGGTCTGGTAAGACTGTTCTCTTTTGTCAAGCATACATTCCCCACAGTAGACTCTGACAATCCTAAATGGATTACCTTTCTCTGTTGTTTTTAGATTTCTCTCCCCTGTATCTGTAGTGGTGTAACTCAAAGAACTGAACAGAAAAACTTGTACTGCTTCTATTTTGCTGCTTCTGTTGTCCAGAGAAGGGCAACAAAGCTGGTGAAGGGTCCGGAGAAGAGGTCTGGTGAGGAACAGCTGAGGGAACTGGGGTGGTTTAGTCTGCAGAAGAGAAGGCTGAGGAGAAGGCTCCAAGTCCCTGAAAGGAGGTGGAAGCGAGGTGAAGATTGGTCTCTAATCCCTAGTATCAGGTGATAGGATGAGAGGAAATGGCCTGAAATTATGCCAGGGAGGTTTAGGTTGGAGACTAAGAAAAATGTATTTCCTGAAAGAGTGGTCAGGCATTGGAACAGACTCCCCAGGGACATGGTGAAGTCACCATCCCTGGAGGTGTTCAAAAAATGTGTGGACATGGCACTTTGGGACATGGTCTAATGGCCATGGTGGTGTCGGTTTGATGGTTGGACTCGATAATCTCAGAGGTCTTTTCCAACCCAAATAATTTTATGATTCTCTGACTCCATCTAGAGAACAAAGAAGTGAGAAGGACAGACCACACCATTTTGGTGTTTTCCTCTGCAGCTTTGGCTGGAAAATTCTTTGAAAGCTAACTTTTATTTGACCCTTTTAAATTTTTAGGAGTAAGAGGAAGGCATCAAAAAGTATAGTTGAGGATAGCTCAGGGAGAGCGTTGCTAACTCTTTATTCCCTCTCTAATCATGTGAGCTTACTGCCAGGAACCTTCTGTGACAATAAATAAGGGAAGTTGGTCTAGCTGAACAGGGTAGGACAAAGGCCGTTAGCTGTGCTGCTTGCAATGTGTCACACAAGCTAGAAAAGTAAGAGGTCTAATGGCTCTCCAAATAGAAGTGATTGGGCTTTCACTTTTACCCCCTTTTCCTTCTAAGGAAAAGGACAAACCACAAACCACCTTACATTTGCTGAATTGAAAAATCAACACTCTGCCTCTCACCTCCTCTTCAAGCACAAAGTGGAAGTGAAACTGCTAAACTTGGTGGAAAGCATTGGCAAAGAATGGACAGCTAATGCCTCTTACTTCAGCAAATATACCTCCTGTCCTTCTGTGTCCCCCTTCACCTTATTCCTGTTGTCCCATCCCATCCTTGCCCCCAGCCCTTGCCAAGGCTTTTGATCTACAGGGCTTAGAACATGGGCACTTAAAACATGTTGTCCTCTTGATGAGCAATCAGCTGCATGAAATATGTGAACTGCTGTATGAAAGCAAAGAGTTGAGCAGTTACTGGAAGTACTTAACTGCTCATCTCGTTGGGATATTTATCTTAAATCTATCTCAAACTGGATATATTTATCTCAGGCTTCCCCATGTGTACAAAATCAAGTTGGTTTTTGCTGAGGGTTGGCAAATGGGGAGGGGAAACACTACTAACAAAATCAACCTTGCCACTGTTGGAAGTTAAAGCCAGACTTTTCCAGAACATAGCTGTTGTATGGGATGGGTCAACAGCAAGTAAGCCAAATGTCAGCTAAGTAAGAGGGAACGAGGGGTTTGTGAGACCCCATTTAAGAAAATAAGAGAAGCAGTATTGCAACTGGACTTAGAGGGGCTTGCTTGAATCCAGAAGTTCTCTGCACATCTCTCTAGAACACATGAATTTTTATTAGGCCATGGTAACACTGGAAGTGTTTAATATCAGGCTGGATGAGGCTCTGGCCAGCCTGATCTAGTGTAAGGTGTCTCTGCCCATGGCAGGGGGTTGGAACTAGATGATCCTTGTGGTCCCTTCCAACCCTGACTGATACTATGATACTAAGATACTAACC
Source organism: Picus viridis (assembly GCA_033816785.1). Classification (NCBI taxonomy): domain Eukaryota; kingdom Metazoa; phylum Chordata; class Aves; order Piciformes; family Picidae; genus Picus; species Picus viridis. The sequence continues at coordinate 26,901,637 of CM066574.1, forward strand.
CCTTTGGTATCCCATCATTTTCATCCATCTACCCATCATCAGCAGATGCAATGCTGGAAGTGTATTATTTGTGTACTCTGCAGGAGGAAACTCTCTTAATGATGTTGCAGTTAACACAATATCTTAAAACAACTGAAACAATTGTAGCATATGTGGAGCTCCACCTACAGAGGGCTGGTGCAGGAGGAAGTGGTGTGTGTGTGTGTGCCAAGGTATCTTCTGTGCTCTGTTTGGTTCTTCCAAACCCTATAAAAAAGTTGGGTTTAATGGAGCCTTGATTAACATGGTCTAGTAGGAGGGTTCCAGAGAAGAGCAACAAAGAATAGAATAGAATAGAATAGAAAGAATAGAATAGAATAGAATAGAATAGAATAGAATAGAATAGAATAGAATAGAATAGAATAGAATAGAATAGAATAGAATAGAATGAACAGACCAGGTTGGAAGAGACCTTTGAGATCATTGAGTCCAACCTACCATCCAACACTATCTAATCAACTAAACCATGGCACCAGGTGCCCCATCCAGTCTCTTCCTAAACACCTCCAGTGATGGTGACTCCACCACCTCCCTGGGCAGCACATTCCAATGGCCAATCACCCTTTCTGTGAAGATCTTCTTCCTAGTATCCAGCCTAAACCTCCCCTGGCACAACTTGAGACTGTGTTCTCTTGTTCTGCTGCTGGTTGCCTGGCAGAAGAGACCAAAGATCTGGAGAACAGGTCTTGTGAGGAGCAGCTGAAGGAACTGGAATTGCTTAGTTTGGAGAAAAGGAGGCTGAGGGGAGACCTCATTTCTTTCTACAACTCCCTAAAAGGAGGCTGGAGCCAGGTAGGGGTTAGTCTCTTCTCCCTAGCAACAAATGATAGGACAAGAAGTAATTGCCCTCAGGTTGCACCATGGGAGATTTAGGTTGGATATTTGGAGAATCTTCTTCACTGAAAGGGTTATCAAATACCGGAATGAGCTCCCCAGATGCAGAGATGCAGGGAGGGATATAGTTTAGCACCAGACTTGGCAGGGTTAGAGAATGGTTGGACTGGATCTTAAAGGTCTTTTCCTACTGAAACGATTCTATGGTTCTGTGGCAGGGGGCCTGAAACTAGACGATCTTTACCCTTGAAGAACATTCAGTGTCAGGCTGGATGGGGCCTTGGGCAACCTGACCTAGTGGGAAGTATCCCTGCACATGGCAGGGAGGTTGGAAATAGATGATCTTTGAGATCCCTTTCAACCCAAACCATTATATGACTTTGTGACATATATCAAGGAAAGACAGGATGCAGATGTGGAAACAGGAAAACCCTGAATGTGGTTTTGCAGCTGCTGGACACCTTCCATGGCATCTCTTGCTGTGTGAGCAATGACACAAATGTGTGTGTTTTTTTTTCTTATTCCTTTAAGGCAATAAACCTGAATTCAAGATGTCAGAAGAAGAATATTCTTTTCTGAATGTTAAAAGATCTCAGAAAAAAAGAGTGGTGAAGCACAGCACTCCGGTGGACTCAACGCTTTCCAAAACAATGCTCTCTCTCACAGATCCGACAAATCAGTCACTCAGGGACCAAGATGTCACTAGGACAGCTTATGGATCACCGGTGCCGAAATCAAATCTAAGTAGATCATTAGCTCAAGTATCATTTGCACATGTTGAAGTGCACTTCCCTCCTAAGTCCTCAGAGAGGCTTTCAACGGCGTTTGACTCGCAAGAAGTAAACAAAGAGGCAAGCCAAAGCTCTCGCGCCGTGTTTTCTAGAAGGAGGCTCTCCACAGTGCTGGCCTCTGATGAATCAAATGAAGAGCCAAGAGATAAGGTTGTCCCAGATGTGGAAACTCAAGCTTCCACCACAGCAACTGAGGAGGATGCAGCAGCTCCCAAGAGTGGACCTTCATGGCTTCCTACTGGAATACCAGGGATAAAAGATATCCCAACAGGAAAAACCAGAAAGAAGAAAATTGATAAAGCTCTTGTGGTAAAGACTTTCCCTTACTTATGAAATATCTTAGCTTTACCATTTGGTGGTTGGTCTCTTCTCCCAGGCAACCAGCACCAGAACAAGAGGGCACAGTCTCAAGCTGCACCAGGGGAGGTTTAGGCTGGATGTTAGGAAGAAGTTCTCCACAGAAAGAGTGATTGGCCATTGGAATGGGCTGCCCAGGGAGGTGGTGGAGTCACCATCACTGGAAGTGTTTAAGAAGAGACTGGTTGGGGTGCTTGGTGCCATGGTTTAGTTGATTAGATGGTGTTGGATGACAGGTTGGACTCAATGATCTCAAAGGTCTCTTCTAACCTGGTCCTATTCCTATTCCTATTCCTATTCCTATTCCTATTCCTATTCCTATTCCTATTCCTATTCTATTTATTTCTATTCTATTCTATTCTATTCTATTCTATTCTATTCTATTCTATTCTATTCTATTCTATTCTATTCTATTCTATTCTATTCTATTCCCTGCCAGTACTGAATATACAGAGATCTTTCTTGTAATGTGACAATGATTTAGCTAAGGAACACCACCACAACTTCACCAGTGAGCATGTGTGATTTCGGTCATAACCTGCATGATCAGGGGCATAACCAGCTAGACTTTGTGGTTTATTTCTTAACCACAGAATAGATGGGATGCAGTGTCTCAAACCAGTGCTTGCTTCAGCATGTGACCTTGCATGACTAGTTGTGTACCCTATTGTAAAAGCATGTTCTTCAAGATAGCTTTCTTTAGGGGAATCCTAAGAAAGGGAATACATTAAGTTTTCAAGTCTCCTAATGCTGGTGAGTTAACTACAACTGGAGAAACAAATAGTCTGCTGCTTTCCTTGTCTAACCTAAATTGTAGTGCTTTATGTAAGGAATGCCAGTCTGGGCTCTTGCATGTAGTCCTTTGGTTAGTGCAGGGGTTTTGTTTTTTGGGGGAGGGTGGAATTGAGATGAACAGATCTCATGCAGTTATGTATTTTTCTCTTCTGTGAGGCAACATAACTCAGTGTCCTATAACTTTGATGACTGATCCTGCATAAAGCCTACAGAAAGACTAAGGAGGCAGTGGAGTTAGACACTGAAGACTTTCAAGTCAATAAGAAGCCATCAAATTCTGTTCTGCTTTTTGTTTTTCCACTGTCCCAAGTTGTTCATGGGTATGTTAGGAACTCAGGAAAACTTGCCCACTCAGAGAGTGAAGGATTCTTAGCTTAGTGGAGGGTATCTGCCATGCCTGCCGTCCTCTGATGGGTTCCTTGCCCATATGATACCCTCCAATACACAATGTCAGTCTTCTGCCAAAACTCAGACCAGATGTACCACCCCTAAGTGCCTTCAACTACTCAAGTTGGGCCCCTGATGATGCCAGGCCAAGTGGAAAGGTAATTAAAGGCCTTTCCCAAGCCTGCTGGAATCTCATGTTTAAGGTTAATGATGCAGCCAGTCTTCTGTTGTGGTATACACACATACTGTGAGAAGAACAGGCTTTGAGAGAGGCACTAGCAGTGTATAGCTTCAAAGTTGTCCAAGGTCAGGTTGGACAGGACCTTGAGCAAGCTGGTCTAGTGGAAAGTGTTTCTGCCCATAGCAGGGGGGGGTTGGAACTAGATGATCTTTAAGATCCCTTCCAACCCAAACTGTTCTATGAATCTAATGAAAACAAATGGGAAACTTTGCCAAAGTCCAGTTAGGTGCCTAATGCCTTAATGTAGGTTGTTTGCCTTTTAAAACAGGTGGCATCTGAATGAATTGGGTTGAATAAAGAATATTTTCTTTTCTATAACAGAGAAAGAAACAAAGAGAATGGCTGCTTCGCCAGCTTACAGACATTGAAGAAGCCACTGAACACGAGCTGACAATTGAAGAAGCTTGAGTGAGCTACCTGCAGAATCACTGCTGTCACATCCCTCTGGTGGGAATAGCTGGGTCCAATAAAGCACACACTTGTCTACAGTAACTGTTACACTCCTTCTTTCTTCCAGAAATGTTCCCCTTTTTTTTTTTTTGTTATTCATTTGCTTTATGATTCTTTTGCTTCTTAAATATAAGAGGAGTCAGGTAGAAATGAAGAAGTGCCTCAGCACGAAAGCCAACGTTAGTTTATAATGGCTGAAGGCCTGGTATAAAGGAGGGAGAGAACTTCATGTGGGAATCGTTCTTCATCCTGCCAAAGCTCTTCCTGATCGTAGTCTTTTGTGTAGCATTCAAATCTTCTGGGGCTGCTGATGTTTCTTAAGTAACAAAGTCCCAGTGGCCACATAGTGCATAATCCTGGTTAGCCAAAGGAGAATCTCCTGATCTAAAGAGTAATCAAAGCTGATGCAATCGGGAATGTTTTTGCTGCTAGCTAGGGAGATGAGGAAATAGTGAGAGGCACCAAGGAGGGAGGCCACCCTCCAGAGATTACTAATTAATGACAGTTTGTTTTGAAGTTTTGGGTTAAAAATGAATTTGGCCCAGCTCTGGGATGGAAGGGCACCTCAGTGTTGGAGGTCCTTAGTGCTCAACTCTGTGCTTTGAGAGGGTACCAATTTTCTGGTGTGCTCTGGAATTGCTGCATGGGTGGGGGAAGGAGGGTGGCTTTCCTGACAGCTTTACTGGAAAAATGGTAACTTACAGAGTCACAGAATGGTAGAGGTTGGAAGGGACCTCTGAAGATCGATTCCAAACCCACTGCCAGAGAAGGACCACCTAAAGCAGGTCACACAGGAGCATATCCTGGTGGGCTCCCTATGGATCCTGTAGAGCCGTATGAAGCCACCCTCAAAGTAAACACGTTCCTTCTCATGTTTAGATGGAACATCCTGTGTTCAAGTTTATTATGGCCTCTTGTCCTGTCATTGGAGATCACTGAGAGGAGCCTGGCCCCATCTTCCTGACACCCATCCCCTAGATATTTGTAAGCATTGGTAAGATCCCCCTCAGCCCCAAGCTAAACAGCCCCAGCTCTCTCAATGTTTCCTCATATGAGAGATGTTCTGGTCCCCTCATCATCTTAGAACAAAGTATTCCAGGTGAGGCCTCACCAGCACAGAATAGAGGGGAAAGAGAACCTTCCTTAGTTTAGTTCCTGGCAGCTTTTCCTGAAGCATCAGTCAAAAAGTGATGCAAAGAGCATGTTAGCTCCTACTGCTGTCTGCAGACAAAATTGTAAGCAGAGTTTAGCACGTTGAAGTGACCTCTGAGATGTCAGCAACAGGGATCCAGAATGGATTGTCCATCTGCACACATATCCCTGCATTTGTGTCATCCTACCACACATGCTTTGCTGGCTATGCTGGTTTTGCAGCCTGTTCCTGGCTGGCACTAGCTGATGACCCCAAAGGGGAGAACTCCTATTCAAAAGAAACTGCAAATTAAGGATGGAGGGAAGAGAAGCTTTTGAATTTCCTTCTCACACACTGGAACTTGTAATATTTCATGTCCAAGGTGGTTGAGAAGCAGAAGGAAGGCCCAAGCCAACACTGTGAGACAGGCTAACCAATAGCAGCTGTGCTGTGCTAAAAAATACAAGAATTACAGTGTTACAATCTCACTCAGCATTTAAAAGACATTAGTATGTTTTTGTTCATGATTCCTGAAGTGAAACTCTTCAGAGTTTCTCAGAGAACAGTCTTGTCCTAAGACCTGGCCTTCTGCAGTATAGAGGAAGTGGGGTGATGCTGCCCCTCAGGTCGCCATCCAAGATATGATCACTTGATTTGACGTTCAGTTAATGTTCTGGTATTTGTTTGTATGTGTTACCCAGGCTGCTTCTCTGGCCTCCACAGGCTCCTCTGGCAACCAGGGAGCTCCTGGCTGATGTACATCCCAAGCTGCTTGTGAGATAAAATAGGCATGGTTGCAGATGTCCTGCTATTCCCCTTGAGCTTGCAGGCATTTCATCAGCATTGATGATTTGTGCCAGCGGCCAAGCTAAGATCAGGCAAGTGCAATGCTAGTGTAGAACCCTCCTCTACCCCTGGGACAAGCACAGATTAGTCTGGCCACATGACCCAATGCTTAATCCAAATGACCCAGATCTGTCTCTTGTTTATTTGTACCTTCCCAGATAGCCAGTTCTACTTGTTTCTTTCTTCTTCAGGATTCTTCTCATCCTGGTCTCTGAAAGTCTTGATGTTACTTCTTACTTTCTCTGTCCCATTTGTCTCTTGAAGTCACTCTTGGCTCCTGCCTGAGCCCATCCGATTCTTTGGTCTTCAAATGTCTTTACCTAATGCCTTTCCCAGCCTGGCCTCTAGTGGCTTCCCTCCTTCCAAGACACATGAGTCTTCTGTCTTCCATGCCTGCTCTTCTCTGATGGATTCCTTTCCCATACGATACCCTCCAATACCCAATGCCAGTCTTCTGCCAAAACTCAGACTGAGCTGTCACTCCACTAAATGCCTTTGTCTACTTAAGTTGACCCCCTACATCATGCTAAGCCAAGTGGAAAGGTCATTAAAGTCCTATTGGGCCAAGTTCCAGCCCTTAGCAGGCCAGGGATGTAGTTGCTGGGAAAGTCCTTCTCAGGCTCTGCTTTGGACCACATCAAATGCAAGAGGAATCTTGGGAATATGGCTACTTAACATCCACAAAGTCTTTGGGTTTGTGCCAAGGGCAGCACAAACCCTTCTAACATTCAGAACACAGTAAATGCTGGGAAAGTTTTCCAGGGAACGAGGCTGCCACCCAGTAGAACTGAACTGCAACTCGTTGCCTAGAGTAGAGACAGAATTTACTTTGACCAAGTCCTCACAAATCCTCAATCTGTATCAGGCACACAGATGTGGAATACCAAGGGCTTCCAGGATTCTGGAAACCACCTTTATTTCCCCTCTCTGGAGTATTTAAAAAGAAATATCAAAGACTATATAGTACAGTTTAAGAAGGACATTGAGACACACAGTTTAGGAAAGATATTGAGTTGCTGGAACGTGTCCAGAGAAGGGCAACAAGGCTGGTGAGAGGCCTTGAGCACAAGCCCTATGAGGAGAGGCTGAGGGAGCTGAGGTTGTTTAGCTTGGAGAAGAGGAGCCTCAGGGGAGACCTTATTGCTCTCTACAACTACCTGAAGGGTGGTTGTAGCTAGGAGGGGTTGGTCTCTTCTGCCAGGCAACCAGCACCAGAACAAGAGGACACAGTCTCAAGCAGCACCAGGGGAGGTTTAGGCTTGATGTTAGGAAGGAGTTCTTCACAGAAAGAGAGATTGGCCGTTGGAATGGGCTGCCCAGGGAGGTGGTAGAGTCACCATCTCTGGAGGCGTTCAAGAGGGGATTGGATGTGGCACTTGGTGACATAGTTTAGTCATGAGGTCTGTGGTGACAGGTTGGACTTGATGATCTTTGAGGTCTCTTCCAACCTTGGTGATTCTGTGATTCTGTGATTCTGTGAGTCTGTGATTCTGTGATCTCTCTCACAGTAACTGAGATCCTCATGAATTTCCAGAAAACACAGGACTGCTCTGATACCCTTTCACGAGAAAATGATAATAGAATTCACAGATACTTCAGGGGGTTTCTGAAACATGTCTGATGCTCTACATCAACAGTATTATCATTAGTTACAGGTGAGAACACCAAGGGAGCAGACGTACAGAGTGTTAAACTACACCTTGCCCCCTCATGAATGGTGTTCCCAAAGAAAGGTTTGTCCCAAATTTTCCAGTGCCAGGGGAATATGAATATGTTAGGGAATATGAACTTACAACTCTCAAACTGCACATCCAGAAGAACTGTGCTGCCATTACAGCACTTCATAGGTAAGTGCACCCACTGGGACAAAGTGAAGGCAAACCTGGTATTTCCTCTGTTTACTAGCTTTACACTTTCATTTATTTTTCAAGTAGACTCCCAAGTCTTGGGAAAGTTTTCCAGGGAGAAGTGCTGCCACCTTGCCTTAGCCCATCCAGTTCCTTGGTCTACAAATGTATTTATCTAGAGTTCTCTCCAATCTGGCTTCTAATGGCTTCTCTCCCTATAAGATACAGAAGTCTTTGTCTTCCATGCCTGCTCTCCTCTGATGGGTTCCTTGCCCATATGATACCCTCCAATACACAATGTTAGTCTTCTGCCAAAACTCAGACCAGATGTACCACCCCTAAGTGCCTTCATCTACTCAAGTTGGCCCCCTGATGATGCCAGGCCAAGTGGAAAGGTAATTAAAGGCCTTTCCCAAGCTTACTGGAATGTCATGTTTAAGGTTAATGATGCAGCCAGTCTTCTGTTGTGGTATACACACATACTGTGAGAATAACAGGTTTTGAGAGAGGCTCTAGCAGTGTATAGCTTCAAAGTTGTTTAATATCCATCTCTCAAGGTCAGGTTGGACAGGGCCTTGAGCAAGCTGGTCTAGTGGAAGGTGCTCCTGCCCATGGCAGGGAGGTTGGAACTAGATGATCTTTAAGATCCCTTCCAACCTAAACCATTCTGTGATTCTATGGCAAATTACCATTTGGGTAGCAACTCTCTTCATGTGGAAAGTTCTTTATGCATATTTATATTGCAATATCACCACAGTGTTGAAAACCCAACATTTAATGGGAGCCATAGAGTCCAACACCTCTGAAAAAAAACAGCTATTAGTGCCTTTAAGTATGGATTGCATGTACTGAGGCCGGAAAAGATTAGGGACAACAGACACCAGATTTTCAGAAGATAGCCCCCAGGGCATCACATTTTGTAAAATAAAAGGCCCATTTTTCTGCATGGACGAGTGTGAATCAGAGCTGCAAGAGGTTCCTGAGCCTTGCTCTGGTTTCTGGCTTTCAAATGCAGCCCTGGATCTGTTTGTAAGCTCAGAGAGGTCTTGCCACTGCAGGTGCTCTTTTAGGGCAGTATTTTTCCTTTAGGAGCTAAGCGATGACCTTGACCCAGGGAACTGTTTTCGGTACACTTGTCTCTGAACGGATATTGCACAACCTACCTGCTGATGGTGACTAAGCATGATGTTGGATGGAGAGGAACAAAAACACTACCAAGAACAGAGCGAAGAGACAGGACTGTCTTCACCCTGGATTTATGAGCTCGGCCTCGTTCCCACTGAAGCAATGGTAAGAGGACTGTTGACAGAGCCGAGAGTGCTCTGCCCAGCTGCAGTGCTTCTGCAGGAAGCCAGACTGAAGAGAAAAACGTTTAGCACACATATTTTACATACTTCATATGTAAATAACACAGAAATGGTAACCAAGTCACTTCTTCGCCCATCACAGCTGAGCAATTTTAGGGTAACTAGGACAAGTGGGAAATGGGAATAAAAAACAGGTTTCTTGGGTTTTTTTCCTAAATCACACATTCCTGCTATGGGACAGAGCCCTGAGTAGTAACTGGCACAGCATTTTCACTGACCTGTGCTCTAGTGTGGTTTGTTCTCTGAGACATATAGGCAGCAGTCTCCTGTAGCTCCATCTGTTGTGGCGGTCCACAGTGCCTATGAAAGCTGCTTGCTCCTCAGCCCTCATGAGTTACTAGAAAGAAAAAAATTAATTAAGATACTGAATTTTGGGCCAAGTTTAACAGCACCCAGAAGAGTTGGACCAGCTGAAGCTATTGGGTAAGATTTCCAAATGTTATTAAAAACTAGACCTAGGCACAGATGCTAGGACCACACCTGGGATGTAGCTCCCCACCCTGAAACCCACAGCTCTGCTGCTCAGCCTTTGTTCTGCTCCAGAGGTACACAATGTCCCTGTACAATGAAATTGTGTTAGTGCAGTCAGTCCCAAGGGCATGGTAACACTCACATTCACAGATTGCATTAGGTTGGAAGGGACCCTCAAAGGTCGTCTTGTCCAACCACCCCTGCAGTCAGCAGAGACACCTCTGACTAGATTAGGCTTCCCTGGGCCCCATCAAGTCTCATCTTGAATGTATCCAGGGGTGGGGCCTCAGACACATCCCTGGGCAGCCTATTCTAAGTATTTCAGCATTCTCATTGTGAAGAATTTTTCCTCATGCCCAACCTAAATCTATCCTACTCTAGCTTCAAACCATTGCTCCTCATCCTGTCACTACAAGCCCATCTAAGCAGTCACTCCTCAGCCTTCCTGTAGGACCCCTTCAGATATTGAAATGCAGCTCTAAGGTCTCCCCAGAGCCTTCTCTTCTCCAGCCTGAGCAGCAACAACTGTCTCAGTGTCTCTTTGTAGAAGTGCTCCATCCCTCTGATCATCTCTGCGGCCTCCTCTGCACCCACTCTAGCAGGTCCATGTCTCTTTTCTGATGGGGGCCCCAGAGCTGAACACAGTACTCCAGGTGAGGTCTTACCAGGGCAGAAGGACATACCAGAATCTGCTGGCCATATTTCTTTTGATGCAGCCCAGGATGCCATTAGCATCCTGGGCTGCAAGTGTACATTGTTGGCTTGTGTCCAGTTTCTTGTCTGCTAACACCCTCAAGTCCTTTTCTGCAATCTCATCATCCTCCAGCTGGGAGTGATATTGAGGGCTGCCCCAACCCAGGTGCAGGACCGTGCACTTTGCCATATTGAACCTCATGAGGTTCTCCTCAGCCCAGGCTGTTCAGGTCCCTCTGGGTGGTGGTCTCATGAACCGCACCACTCAGTATGGTATCATCGGCAAACTTGCTCAGGTTGCACTCAGTCTCACTGTCTGTATCGCTGATGAAGACACTCAATGGCACTGGTCCCACTATAGACCCCTAGACTTGCCAGCAGCTCCTGGTTGCCAGCCTCCTAGGTGGCTTACACACATGATCTCACAGCACTTTACACCATGTCTCCTAGATGGCTTATGCACATGATCTCACAGTATCACAGTACCTTAGAGGTTGGAAGGGACATCAAGAAATCATGGAGTCCAACCCCGCCCCCGTCAAAGCAGGATCACTTAGGTTAGGAATGCATCCAGGTGGGTTTTGAAAGTCTCCAGAGGAGACTCCACAGCCCCCCCTGGGCAGACTGTTCCAATGCTCTCTCACCTTCACCATAATGAAGTTTTTCCTCCTGTTGAGGTGGAATCTTCTATGTTCAAGCTTGAACCTGTTGTTTCTTGTCTTATTAGTGCACACCACTGAAGAGAGCTTGGCCCCCTCTACTTGACACCCACCCCTCAGGTATTTATTGATGAGATGTACTCTCCTTCTTCTCGTCTCCAGACTAAACAGCCCCATGTCTCTCAATCTCTATTCATAGGGAGATGCTCAAGTCCCCTAATCATCCTCCTGTCTCTGTTGGATTCTGTCTAGCAGTTCTCTGTCTTTCTTGAACTGGGGTGCCCATCTGGACACAGTATTACAGGTGTGGTCTCACCAGGGCAGAGTAGAGGGGTAGAGGGGTAGAAGAACTTCCCCAGACCTGCTGACACTTTTCTTGATTCATTCCTCCCTCTCCTCCACCCCAAAATGGGAGATGTGTGCAGGAGATGCATAGCAGACATCAATCAGTCAGCCAGGAGGTCCATCCATCTGCCAATAGTTTCACTAGCCCAAGGGGTAAAAATTTGGGAAGTGGGAGACTGCATTTTGAGTCCCCTCCTTATCTGAGATAAGACCTTGAAACAGAGTGGCCTAGGTCATAAGGCAGTCATCACCACCTCCAGACTTACTGTGGAGTCAGAGTTTTTTGTGCTGCCCATCAAAGTCATTCTACTTTGCCTAAGTAGTCACTAAAACAGAAGAGAGAACTTGCATCACAGGTCAGTGACTCACTGTCTTCCATCTATGTTGGGTTTTTATTCTGGGGGGAGGGGTGTTATGGGTGGGTTGGTTGTGTTTTTCCTGGTTTAATTCATTTTTATTGAAGAAATTGAAAAGAGAAGAGGGGGAAACAGCTTTCATTATTCCCAGGGAATGAAAAAAAGAAAGAACTCATAGCTTTTGTCTTCCTTACTATTGCCGCCATTTTAATACAATACAATACAATACAATACAATACAATACAATACAATACAATACAATACACCAGGTTGGAAGAGACCTTCAAGATCATCGCGTCCAACCCATCAAACAATCCAACCCACCCAACAACTAGACCATACAGCCAAGCACCCCATCAAGTCTTCTCCTGAACACCTCCAGTGAAGGTGACTCCACCACCTCCACGGGTAGCTGATTCCAATGGGCAATCACTCTCTCCGTGTAGAACTTCTTCCTAACATCCAGCCTAAACCTGCCCTGGTGCAGCCTGAGACTGTGTCCTCTTGTTCTGGTGCTGGATGCCTGGGAGAAGAGGCCAACCTCTGCCTGGCTACAACCTCCCTTCAGGTAGTTGTAGAGAGCCATAAGGTCACCCCTCAGTCTCCTCTTCTCCAGGCTAAGCAACCCCAGCTCCCTCAGCCTTTCCTCATAGGGCTTGTGTTCCAAACCCCTCACCAGCTTTGTTGCCCTTCTCTGGACACGTTCCAGCAAGTCAACATCCTTCCTAAACTGAGGGGCCCAGAACTGGACACAGTACTCAAGGTGTGGCCTAACCAGTGCAGTGTACAGGGGCACAATGACCTCCCTGCTCCTGCTGGCCCCTTCCATTGTCCTTCATTTGGTCCTTTTGTCCTTTCCCAGCTCTGCATATCCTCTTCTAACTGTCCTCTGTCTCTTCATGTAATTTCATGTTCCTCCTCTGTGGTGACCCTCTTCTACTGCCCTCCTAAATCTTAAATCTTCTCTTAGAAAGAAGATACCAGCAATGAAAGATGGAAGTCATGGTTTAGTTGTCTTGAGGTGTTAGGCATTAGGTTGGACTTGATGATCTCTGAGGTCTTTTCCAACCTGGTTGATTCTATGATTCTAAGTCAAGTATCTCATACCTGTAGGATAGAAAAATGAAGATTCTATTCCTAGAGAGTGAACAATCCAGCTTTCTAGTATGGAAAGGTGACGTGAATCCAGATACAGGAAAGAAGCAATGGGCAGCACTGCTGACAAATTTACTGGGAGAGGAACTGGATCCAAAAAAGCACTTATAAGATGCTTAGGTAAAATAGATTTCAAAGCACAATTCTCAGGCAAGAGAGCACCAAGCAATTTATTGCATCATGCAGCATCCAGTTAAATACTTGTCAAGAGGATGAGCCCAGACTCTTCTCAGTGGTGCCCAGTGACGGAACAAAGGCCAGCAGGCACAAACTACAACCCGGAAAGTTCCATCTGAACATAAGGCAAATCTTTCCCGTGAGGGTGTTGGAGCCCTGGAGCAGGCTGCCCAGAGAGGTTGTGGAGTCTCCTCCTCTGGAGAGATTCCAAACCCATCTGAACATTGTGATCCTGGGCACCCTGCTGTGGGTGACCCTGCTTTAGCAGGAGAATTGGACTGGGTGATCCCCAGAGGTCCCTTCTAACCCCCACCATGCTGGCATTCTGTGATTCTGTGAAAGCAAATCAGTGCTGCATGGAAGTATTCATACCGAGGAGATAGATACCTTAGCACTTGTTGCTCCTCTCCAGAGAAAAGAAA